>BSUD01000002.1:24745284-25076388 GCA_033239045.1 Fagopyrum esculentum | reverse complement strand
AAAAAAAAAAAAAAAAAAAAAAATTTTTTTTTTTTTTTTTTTTTTTCGGGACACGTGTCGCCCTGCGGTACGGCCGCACGGCCGTACCGCAATAATGGGCCTTACTTGAATGATACCCTCGATCCTACAACCAAAAACACGAACATACCGGAAGAAATCGAGGCAAAATAAACCAAAAACGTCTATACTAAGCTAAACTATGAATCGAAAACGAAAACAAAAATGCAATACCTTGGGTTGCCTCCCAAGAAGCGCTTTGTTTAAGGTCCGTAGCTAGACCAATCTCGCACTTATTCGAGTGTGGTAGGCGCGAACTCTTCAGCTTGGAGTTCCAGCGTGTACTTCTTGAGTCGTTGGCCGTTCACCTTCAAACTTCCGCTCGCTTCACCCCATACTTCAACTGCACCATGGGGGAAAATACGCTTAATTAGAAAAGGTCCGGTCCAACGGGATTTAAGCTTACCTGGAAAGAGGCGAAGTCTTGAATTGAAGAGGAGAACTTGATCTCCTTCTTTGAAGTCCTTTGGAATGATATGCTTATCATGCCAACGCTTTGCTCTCTCCTTGTAGATCTTAGCGTTTTCATAAGCGTTCAAGCGGAGTTCATCCAGCTTATTGATGTCCAGGAGACGCTTCTCTCCTGCTTCCTTCATGCCGAAATTCGGCCACTTGATAGCCCAAAATGCTTTGTGCTCCAACTCTACCGGTAAGTGACAAGACTTCCCATACACAAGATTGTATGGCGTGGTTCCTATGGGAGTCTTGTACGCAGTCCGGTACGCCCATAATGCATCGTCAAGCTTCAAGGACCAATCCTTCCTAGTCCTTGAAACTGTCTTCTCTAGAATTCCTTTGATCTCCCTATTTGAGATCTCAACTTGTCCACTTGTTTGTGGATGATAAGGGGTAGCGACCTTGTGAGTAACCCCATACTTAGCTAGAAGAGCTTCAAAGCGACGGGCTATGAAGTGAGAACCTCCATCACTAATGATAGTCCTTGGCGTCCCAAATCGCGGGAAGATGGTCTTGTTGAAGAACTTAACCACCACCATGTCATCATTTGTGGGAGAGGCAATTGCTTCCACCCATCTAGAAACGTAGTCTACCGCCAATAGTATGTATTGGTTTCCACAAGAAGATGGGAATGGTCCCATGAAATCAACTCCCCAAACGTCGAAAATCTCCACCTCTTGGATGTTGTTGAGGGGCATCTCATTCCTTCTAGAAATATTGCCTGTTCTTTGACAAGCATCGCAGCAAGAAACAAAGGATTGCACATCTCTAAATAAAGTAGGCCAAAAGAATCCAGATTGCAATACCTTTGCGCTAGTCTTGTTTGAACTAGCGTGTCCTCCACAAGGTAGTGAATGACAATGGCGGATGACACTTTGCATCTCATCTTCCGGCACACATCGCCGAATGATGCCATCCGGACCTCTCTTAAAGAGAAGAGGCTCGTTCCAATAGTATTCCCGGACGTCCTTAAAGAACTTCTTTCTTTGTGCGTAGGATAGTCCGGGTGGTATCTCCTGGCAAACCAAATAGTTAACAAAATCAGCAAACCATGGTTCGTTACCTTTGGAGATCACGTTGATGCACTCCTCTATGATGTGTAAGTGTTCGTCCGGAAAGGAGTCATCGATGGGTAGATGGTCGTCCTCTAGATGTGTTAGGCGACTCAAATGATCCGCAACAGAATTTTCGGAACCTTTCTTGTCGCGGATCTCAAGATCGAATTCTTGTAGGAGAAGAATCCATCTAATTAGCCTTGGCTTCGCATCTTTCTTCGCAAGGAGGTACCGGATCGCAACATGATCCGTGTAGACAATCACCTTTGCACCTACAAGATAAGAGCGAAACTTGTCAATAGCATAGACAATGGCTAAAAACTCTTTTTCGGTAGTGGCATAGTTGAGCTGCGCTTCATCTAGCGTCTTGCTAGCATAATATATGGCATGGGTTCGCCCTTCCTTTTGTTGTCCAAGAACAGCTCCAATAGCTACGTCACTAGCATCGCACATAACCTCAAAGGGTAGAGTCCAATCCGGAGGTTGGATAATGGGTGCTGAAATTAGAGCTGGCCGAATTGTGTTAAACGCATCCAAGCATTCCTGCAAAAACTCAAAAACTGCATCCTTCATCAATAGATTAGTGAGCGGTTTTGATATCTTAGAGAAGTCCTTAATGAAACGTCTGTAGAATCCAGCATGTCCTAGGAAACTTCTTATCCCTTTCACCGAAGTTGGGGGAGGAAGTTTCTCTATGGTCTCTATCTTAGCCTTGTCTACCTCTATCCCTCTACTAGAGACTAAGTGACCTAATACGATTCCTTCCTTAACCATAAATTGACACTTTTCCCAATTAAGAACTAGGTTAGTGTCTTCACATCTTTGCAAAACAAGAGAAAGGTTAGAAAGGCAATCGTTAAAAGAGGAACCGTATACGGAGAAGTTGTCCATGAAGACTTCCATGATTTCCTCTATGTATTCGGAGAAGATGGCCATCATGCACCGTTGAAAGGTGGCTGGGGCGTTGCAAAGCCCAAACGGCATTCTCCTATAAGCGAACGTAACCCAATAGCACGTAAATGTGGTCTTCTCTTGATCATCCGGGTGTATCGGAATCTGAAAGAAACCACTATAACCGTCAAGGTAGCAAAAATGTGAATGTTGTGCTAACCTTTCAAGGATTTGATCAATGAATGGCAATGGAAAATGATCCTTCCGCGTTGCGTTGTTGAGCTTGCGGTAGTCTATGCACATTCGCCATCCAGTCACGGTTCGGGTAGGAATGAGTTCGTTGTTCTTGTTGGTGATGACCGTCATTCCTCCCTTCTTCGGAACCACTTGAACCGGACTCACCCACTTACTATCGGAAATAGGGTAGATGATACCTGCATCAAGAAGTTTAAGAATTTCCTTCTTGACAACCTCCTTCATGGTCGGATTCAACCGCCTTTGAGGTTGTCTTGAAGTTCTAAAGTCTTCCTCCATTAGTATCTTATGCATGCATAGGGAGGGTTTAATTCCTACTAAGTCCTCAATAGTGTAGCCTAAAGCTTTCCTATGTTTCCTAAGGACAATCATGAGTTGTTCATGTTCATCTATGCTTAATTCGGAACTAATGATAACCGGAAAGGTAGAATTAGATCCTAGAAAAGCGTACCTTAGATGAGTAGGAAGTGGTTTTAGTTCAATCGCTTTCGGAGCTTCCAACGATCCTTGAGGAGCATCCGATGTCTCCTTAGAAGTTTCTAAGGGTGTTGAGTGTGTTGGAGAAGAATCAGAAGAAGTTGAAGAAGTGTCCCGATCACTCTCTTCCACGACCAAAATTACGGGTGGATCATGTCCTCCACGGCCGTGGTTTAGGGCGTGGAAGGGAAATACGGTTGTCACATCTTCTCCACGACCGTATAACTCCCTGGAGTGGAGGACGTTTTTGGTTGTGAAATCCACGGTCGTGGAATACAGGGTATGACCGTGGATTCTAACGTTCTCAGCCTCATCGTGAAGTTTCTCAAATTCCACTTCATGCATCTCTTCTTGCGCTTCTAAGGCTTCAATTTCCTCTTTGCACTCTTCTTCTTCCCCTACATCTGTTAGACTCATAGTAATGACTTTTTGTAAAGGATCGTTAAAGAGAATCGCACTTACCTCCTCCCTAGATAACCCTTCTTCATCTTGGACATCGTAAATATCCTCATCGAAGATTGGCTCCTTCACTAGAGTGGAAAGAACGAACTCTACTTTCTCTTCTCCTATATCAAAGGCGAGTCTCCCATTCTTGCAATCGACTATGCAGCCGGAAGTTGCAAGAAACGGTCTTTCGAGTATGATCGGGACCGGGCTATCTGCAGGAATGTCAAGCACAACAAAATCAATGGGGACAAAGAATTTACCTAGCTTGACCGGGACGTCTTCTACAATACCGACGGGGCGAGTGATGGATCGATCCGCCATGTATAACGTCATCTTCACCGGTTTAGGGTCGCCTAAACCGATCTTCCTGCACAATGCAAGTGGTATGATGCTCACACTCGCTCCTAAGTCACATAAAGCGTCATATGTGACATCTCCCACTCCTATAGGAATGCAAAATGACCCCGGATCCTTCAACTTTGGGGGCATTTTCTCCTTCATGGTCTTGATGAGATCCGAAGAATCCGAACTCATCTTGACCTCACCGAACTCTTCTAGCTTCCTCTTATTGGAGAGGAGCTCCTTCAAGAACTTGCCATAAGCCGGCATACCTACAATAGCATCGATAAAGGGTATATTAATATGCAGCTTACTCATGAGTTCTATGAACTTACCGAATTGTTTATCTAGGCGCGCTCGCGCTCTAGATTGAGGGAATGGTAGGGGAGGTTTGTAAGCTGGAGGAGGAACATAGACAACTTCCTTCTCCTTCCCCTTCTCCTTGTCTTTCTCTACGGGGACTTCAACGAACGTAGGCTGCGGATCGGTAGTAGTCACTCCGCTCCTAGTTGTTATCGCCATCACCCTTCCCTTAGGGTTGTCCTCCGTCTTTCCTGGAAGCTTCCCTTGATTCCTAGGAACTTCCTCCGCATGGTTGAACATTTGGTTTTCTAAAACTTTTTGAGCTTTATCAACCTTTGAAACTTGATCATCAACCTTGATGAGGCGGTTCTCCAACCCTTGAAGCTTTCCCAAAATCGTCTCCAACATGGGATCGGGTTTCTCCTTTCCCGAAGTGTTTCCTCCATTTGATGATTGACCCTGGCTTCTCAAAGGAGTAGAGGAAGAGGAAGGTGGAGTTAGTGAATTAGAATTGGAAGGATAAGAGTTACCGGAATTTTGTTGATTGGAGCGCCAATTGTTGTTACTTGAACCCCTATTGTTGTTCCAATTGTTGTTCCGGCCGTTATTATTGTTGTTGTTGCCATTCCAATTGTTGCTCCGGTTATTGTTCCGGTTGTTGTTGTTGTTGCGGTTTGTGTTATCACCGCCATTGTTGTTGCCCAAATAACCAACGTCTTTCCCTTGTTGCTTTGGGAAGTTGGTCTTGATAGCCTCCTTCAACTCTTTGATCTCATTGTTGAGGGAGAAAATCTGATTTTGAGCTTCATGTGTGAGCTTTGCTCCTTGCTCCACACGATTTCCCTCCACTTTCCGGTGGGAATACTTCTCTATGACTCTTGCTTTCTTCTCAATGAAGTCCCAAGCGTCATCTTCTCTCATGTCCATGAAAGTTCCACATGAGAGGGATTGGAGATTGAATTGCGTTCCCGCATCCAGCCCCTTGTAGTAAATCTCCAGCAAGGCAAGTTTGGATATGCCATGATGAGGGCAATCCAAGAGCAAATCCTGAAACCTTTCCCAAGATTGAAACAAACTTTCGTTAGGTCTCATGGAAAAAGCATTAATCTTACCTCTAAGTTCCGCCGTTTTGGAAGGCGGAAAGAATTTGGTGAGGAACTCCGCGGAAAGGTCTTCCCACGTATCCAGTTTCCCACTAGGAAGAGCTTGGTACCAAGACAACGCTTTCCCTTTCAAAGAGAAGAAGAAAGGCTTGAGCTTGTAGCTGTTGGTAGTAGCATTCTTCGGTCTCATCGTCTCCATCATACACTCAAAGTTTTTCAAGTGTTGGTGTGGAGATTCAGCGCTTGTCCCGCCAAATTGGTTTTGGCGAACAAGAGTAATAACTTGAGGGTTGAAACTAAACCCTTGTACATCTTCAGCATCAAAATTCACGCCCAAGCGGCGTGGTTGTTGCGTTGGATCCATCCGCTGGCCAAGAGTTCTTGGCTCATCGTCCACACGCTCGATCCTTGCATTCCTAGGTGGAACACGGCGATTAGCAGCTCCTTGTGGATGAAAAGGATTCGCATTGATCGTGGGATCAATTTCTTCTAGAGGCGGCATGGAAGAGTCACTATCATCAGCGGATGAATGACTTCTTCTTCTTCTAGATCTTGATCTCCTCCTTGAGGATTTCTTGCTTCTTTTATTCTTAAGGTCGCTTAACTCCATCCTCATTTGGAACATCGTATCCTGTAGTCTGCTAACTTCAGATTGATGACGATCCATTTCATCCCGGCGGAGATTCTCGTTCCATTGGAGTTGAGCTTCCTTCTCCGCCAACTCCGCTTGAAGATCACGTTCGTGTTTTTCAGCCATCTTCTTTTCCTTGCACTTTTGCCTTAAGGTTTTCTCTAGCTCTTGATCAAGAGGTAAGAGATCTTCGGTGTTCCTAGACCTGCGCATGCACTCAAAGCAATATCAAATAACGAGAGCAAGCTCCCAAGCTTGACAACCGGCTACCCAATTCGGCCGAAACCAAATCCCCGGCAACGGCGCCAAAAACTTGTTCGCCCCTAAAGGTGTGTGCAAATAAGCTTTAAATTTATAAAACTAGAATCAAGCAGCGAACCCGCTGTGTACGGATCGACGTAGTTAAGCAAGAATTCCAGAGTATCGAACAGAGGGATTTGGGTGGGAACAAATTCAATTGTAGATTATCAAGCGAGTAAGTATGAGAGGTTTTGCAAATATTGGGAAAACAACAATCCTAAAGATCCAAGTATCCAGCTGTGGCAATCGATTCAAGATATACTTAATGATATAAAGACAGAGTTGAGATATGCAAAGGTATGCTAATGTAAGGTAATCGTACGGTGAAGTTCCAAAAACCTTATATGACTCACCTACAAGACACTCTCTATACAGGTTGTTGAGGCTTCAATATAGAAAGATTCTAAAGGCAAGAATTAATGTCAAATACCCAAATTTGTAATCCAAGGATCAAGACTAACTTAACCGATTAAGGTTGTGACACTCATAATCGAGGTAGAGGTTATTGAGGCTTCACTACCACCTAGAAAAGACAAGTCTAAACTAAGTTAAAGTAAACCTTTAACTTTGGATTAAAGTAAAAGCAGGTTCGTAAACTTAAGGGAAATTACGGTTGGATCTTGGGATTCCACGGTCGTGGAACTCAAGAACAACCCGTAATTTAGGGTTCGTCGACAATTCTCTCGAACTCTCAAGGTCTAATCTATTTACGATCGATCTATCATCATCTAAGCCACAACTATCAACCCTTCACCTTAGAATTGTTAAGGGTTTTTAGCCAATAACAGTCATGTTGATATCAATTCAAGAATTAAAAGATTAAAAGATGAAAACTTCCGAAAACTTTCAATAAACTCCAAGCCAATCTCAAAGTCACAATCAAGAACAGATATCGTCACAAGATCCGGAATAGAACAAACAAACACAATCTTAGGCAGGAAGGAAGAACGGGATGTCAATCCGTCTTCCAAATCAAACCTAAACAAGAAGAGTAGTCTTCTTGCAAGAAACCTTCCGAATCTTCCGTCAATTTGGGAAATCTGGGAATCCCAACGATAATCTCCACCAAGTGCGAGATTAGGGCAAATCCAAACACGAACGTCGATCTCCAACGAGACCTCCAATTGCCTCTAGACGAGGGTAAGCGGGGATGTCGTCGATAAGCGATCCTGTCGCAAGTGTAAGCCTAAAGCGAGATGACGGAATTTCCCTTCGTCCGTCTTTTTATAGGGCAAGATAAAATATCGGCCCGGCCCAGTCTTCAAAAGATCGTGGCTTCAAAGTGTGGCGAAAAAGATCGCCAAGATCACGGTCGTGGAAGTTTCCACGACCGTAATTTAGAGCGTGGAATGTGACACGGTTTGAACCATGTATTCCACGACCGTAATAGTTACTGGAATGCATCACACCTCTCTTTGCAAGGATCCACGGCCGTGGAACTGAACGTGGTTTGTAATACGGCCGTCTTTTAGAGCGTGGTTTAGGGCAAGAACGTGATTCTTCCTTAGCCTCGTGCATTCCTCAAGCGGACAAAGCTGAGGTCTTTGCATGGGGAAGGTGTCACTAAAGTGGAGTAGATCACCGGGTAAGTCTCACTACTCACTAATCCAAAACCGTAACTCCTATTACCGGGTAAGTCTCAAGGAATCAAGATAAAGAACTATAACCTCAAACTAACACACCATCTAAGGGAATAGAATCAACCTTTACCGGGTAAGTCTCAGGCTAACTCACAAAGATGGGATGGAAGCACACTCAAACCCCAATAAAGGATAAACCTTTATTACCTACACTTATGATCGTTGGTACACAAACTAAGGAATTACCGGGTAAGTCTCATCCTAAGCTTGCATTGAACCAGGAAAGGTGTAATAAGAATAAGATTTGGCAAACTCTAACACTTAACTCTCAGTTTAGGATCAGATAAGTCATCTCGGTCAGCCAAATTCCACCCCGGCCGAGATGTTCATCGACTGAGCGAGATGCTTAGGGTTAAGGTTAAAGACTCGAACTTTCAGGGTCCTACTGGGATCTAAGATTATTCTATCATTGTTTTTCCCACAACCTTCAGCCAATCACCCTAGAATCACACAAGGAAATTAGCCACTCATCATCATTATGAAAGTATTAATCAAATATATGGGAAGAAGGTGAATATTTGAACAAGAAGAATTTAATGAAAAGACTTCAATAACTGAATCAAATATCACAACAAAAAGCGTTCCTTGGATATATATCCAACAAGAGAAGACAACAAGGAAGGGAATCAAAGACAATCTTACAAAACCCTCCAAAAAGCTATAAAAGCTATGATCTTCAATCTTCCTTCAACCTTCAAAAAGGTTCTTCAAAACTCCCAACTGGAGTATAGTTGCAGCGATGTATAAACCCTGATCGATGGTATAACACGATTTTGCGCTGATAGCGGATGTAGCGGGGTGCCGGATTTGTGGGAAATCCGACCCTTTTTATAGGAAAATAACCCTCCAAAGATAAGATATCTTAGAAAGATCTTTTCCCATAAAAATAGGTAAAATATAAGATCTTCTTCCTTCCAGGAGCCAAGCCCAAAAATATAAGATCACTTTCCAAAGATAAAAGATCTCAGCCAAGAATAAAATATTCTCGCCGCGTCCTAGGTGTTCGCCTCGGTCGAGTCGGCGTCTCTGGATCACCTCGGTCGAGATGAATCTCTGGTCAACCGAGGTGAGTCACAACTGAATGTGAAATCCCTCAAAACTGGTCCAAAGTGAGTCTTTAATCCATGGTTATGCTTCCTGGATGGTTCCTTATGTTCCTCATTGTAGCTCCAACGACTCCATTGCTCCTTTTGCTCCTTTTCGATGCAAAACGTGCTATTTTACCTACAATTACAACAAAACTAGGTGTAGACCTCGATTCTCGCAAAGGTAGATGAAATGGTAATATAATCACATAATATACATACAAACATGCAGATTATGAAAGATAAAACGTCCAAACAAACCCCAAAATATAGACTATAATTCATGCTATCAAAATACCCCATACTTAGCCCTTGCTTGTCCCCAAGCAAGTTCCGGATATAGAAGACAAGATAGAATGGATTATAAGTCATGAAAATCAATGAAAAAGTCTTTCAAAAATATATTTATGGTGTGCAACAATCATAGATCACTCTAAGAGAATACTTCATGGAATTTAAAATCCAAGCATGATCAAAACATTTTATAAATATAGAAAAGTTGTTCATCTTTGCATAAAATCATAGAATGCATAATAAGTCATAATTATCAAAATTAATCATGTATAATCCAGTTTAAACCACTAAGTCAATCAACAAGCTCAAGGTCTCAAGGGCTTCCCAAAAGAAAAGGTCAAGAAACGTGTAGGGTAGGGATGTATGTAAGGTAATGTGGTGCTAGAATCCGGGAAAAGGATGAACTTCACTTTCACTTTGACTTGCAACATCTTCCATCAATAAGCTTTGCTTATTTCACACCTTTTTTCTTTTTACTTTACTTTTTGGGATGCATGGACAGAGGTGCACAATAACCGAAGCCTAGGAAATCTGCAATCATCAATTTCTTGAGATGCATCAAACCCTTGATGCACATACCATGACCCGTTAGGAATATCGCTCAATCCGACTTTGGCAAGACACAAACACCCGGCTATGTGAATGGTGCCGAGTTACTCATCTTCATGATTGACTTCCCCAAACCTAAAGTTACTTTCTAACACTTTCACTTCCAGCCAACTTCTCAACTTTAACTTCACTTGCTTTCACCACTTCGCTTGCTTCCAAATTCCAGGATAGGTAAAGGGAGGCAAAATGTATATGAGGGGCTAAGCATGAATAAGAAGAAGAAGAGAGAAGAATGAATTGCCTTGGTCTTTCCAGGAAGAAAGTGAGAGAACTCATAATGTGGTGTCAACCTTCAAATTCAACATAATTTAGATAAAAACAAGGTATTAAACATGCCAATAATTTCAAACAAAGCATTTAGCAACTTAAACATATTATAAAACCTTTCAAACACATAAAGAATTTAAAACCAGTCAGTAAACAAGATCTTCACTGAGATCATATCCAGATAAGAAACACAAAAATCGTTTTTCGAAAACTCTCAGTTAACCCACCTCGGTCGCTGACAAGCCTCAAGAATCACCTCGGTCGAGGTGCAGTTCGACTGGACCGAGGCGTAACAGTTTGCGATTCAACTCTCAGAAATCCAGTTCTTTTCCCCCAAAAATCACTACAATTGCTTCCTATGGGGTACTTAAGCCTTTTCTCAGCAGATTCAAGGGCAACCAAAGCCCAAATCGAAACGAATGAACGAGTTAGGGTTTCGACTGTTTTTACCTCATTTCGGTCGATTCGTTCGATTTCTTCGCAGATCTGTACTTGCAATGGGATCCTCTACCCTTCAATCGCAGTTTGGAAGCGGAAATCTTCGAAAACGAGCAAGATTTGAGGAAGCGAGGTGAAGAGGCGCCGCGGTCGAGTCGAAGAAGGTAAAAAAAGTGAAAAAAGAAATTTTTCCCCTTTTTATACTGTTCTTGGAACTGCTGTCACCTCGGTCGAGATGGTCTCGACTGGACCGAGGTGGTACGGACCGAGGTGGTTCTGCAGAAACCCTAGTCGCCTCGGTTGCTCAAGAATCAACTCGGTCGAGGTGGCCTCGACTGGACCGAGGTGTCTCAGTCAAACTTCGTCTTCTCGAATTCTCGAACTTCTGTACTTCCAGTTATGCTCCTTCCTTAGGTGTCTCCTGTTATCTATCTAGGACGCCAAAAACAAACAAAACAAAGCAAAAGCAAACTATCTAAGCTAGACTAGAAAACGGGAAAAGAAAACAATACCTTGGGTTGCCTCCCAAGAAGCGCTTGGTTTAAGGTCGCTAGCTGGACCATAATGCGTCTCTCAAACGTGATGGGAGGTGCCCTCACCCCATACTTCACCTCCATCGTGGGGTGAAGTAAGTAAGTCTATCCATTGCTCCAATAAGTGTAAGTGCTCATCGGGGAATGAATCGTCTATGGGTGGATCATCCGTATCGCGGGAAGATTCCGGTAGCCGGCTGAGGTGATCCGCAATGGAGTTTTTGGATCCCTTCTTATCGCGGATCTCTAAGTCAAACTCTTGAAGCAAGAGAATCCATCGAATAAGGCGTGGCTTGGCATCTTTCTTTGCAAGCAAGTAACGGATAGCAGCATGGTCGGTGTAGACAATGACTTTCGCCCCTACTAGATAGGAACGAAACTTCTCGAAAGCATATATAACCGCCAACAACTCCTTCTCAGTAGTAGCGTAGTTGCGTTGGGCTACATCTAGCGTCTTGCTAGCATAGTAAATGGCGGTGGTCCGGCCATCCTTCTTCTGTCCAAGCACCACTCCTACGGCTACATCACTAGCGTCACACATGATCTCAAAGGGCAAGGTCCAATCAGGAGGTTGGATAATGGGAGCGGAGATCAACGCTTCCTTAATCCTATAAAAAGCATCAAGACACTCATGCGAAAACTCAAAAACAACATCTTTATTCAAGAGGTTAGTTAGAGGTTTAGAAATCTTAGAGAAGTCCTTGATGAATCTCCTGTAGAAACCTGCATGCCCGAGAAAACTCCTCACACCCTTAACTGAACAAGGAGGAGGGAGTTTCTCAATAGTCTCGATCTTAGCTCGATCGACCTCAATACCTCGATTAGAAACGAGGTGTCCTAGTACAATGCCTTCATTAACCATAAAATGACACTTCTCCCAATTCAGAACAAGGTTAGTGTCTTCACATCTTTTAAGCACTAGAGAAAGGTTAGATAGGCAATCATCAAAAGAGGAATCATATACAGAAAAATCATCCATGAATACCTCCATGATCTCCTCTATGTACTCGGAAAAGATAGCCATCATGCATCGCTGGAAGGTAGCAGGTGCATTGCATAATCCAAATGGCATCCTCCGATAGGCAAACGTCCCCCATGGACAAGTAAAAGTGGTCTTCTCCTGATCATCCGGATGGATAGGAATCTGGAAGAATCCACTATAGCCGTCCAAGTAGCAAAAGTGTGAATGCTGGGCCAACCGTTCGAGCATTTGATCGATGAAGGGAAGCGGAAAATGGTCCTTCCGAGTCGCCGTGTTCAGCTTCCTATAATCAATGCAAACCCTCCAGCCCGTAACGGTCCTCGTTGGGATCAACTCGTTGTTCTTATTCGTCACAACGGTCATCCCTCCTTTCTTCGGAACGACATGCACCGGGCTAACCCACTTGCTGTCCGAGATAGGATAAATAATACCTGCATCCAACAACTTAAGAATTTCTTTCTTCACAACCTCTTTCATGATCGGATTTAACCGTCCTTGAGGTTCCCGTGAAGTCTTATGATTATCCTCCATTAGAATTCTATGCATGCAGAAAGAAGGTTTAATGCCAATAAGATCATCCGTGGTATAACCTATAGCCTTTCGATGCTTTCTCAGGACATGCATTAACTTAGACAATTCAGATTCGGTAAGGGAAGCACTAACAATAACGGGATAAGTAGAATCCGGTCCAAGAAAGATATACCTCAAGTGACTAGGGAGTTGTTTAAGCTCCACAACTGGGGGTGCTTTCTGAGAGGGATCCTTGCTTCCTCCTTCCAGTAGAGTGGTGTTAGAAACTGGACTTTCGGAAGTCTCAGTTGGAATCGTTTCGCCATCGACCTCGGTCGAGGTGCACAGGCGTTGACCGAGATGTTCTTCGGTCGCCTCGCTCAGTCCAGGAAGTGCCTCGGTCGAGGTACTGCAACTGGAATCGAAACTGGAGATCTTCGTCTCCTGGAGTAGTGTCTCAGTTTTAGCTCTTGGATCTTCTTCCAGGGCCTTCAAGCTCCGTATATCTGCATCACAAGAAGCATCTACACCTTCCTCTATTAAACTAAAACTTATAACTCTTTCGAGTGGATCGTTAATAAGGATAGAGCTCACCAATTCCCGTGATTCTTCTTCATCATAGATGTTGAAGATATCATCGCTGAGTTGCTCTCCCTTCATTGCGGCAAGCAATGCAAACTCCACTTGGTCACCATCAATGTTGAATTTCAACTTGGCGTTTTTACAATCAACGTTGCAACCCGATGTTGCTAGAAATGGCCTCCCGAGAATAATAGGGACAGGATAATCTGCGGGAATGTCAAGTACAACAAAATCTATAGGTAGATAGAAGTTACCTAACTTGACCGGAACGTCCTCCAAGATGCCCACGGGATGGGTAATGGAGCGATCCGCCATATAAAGTCGAATCTTGACCAGCTTGGGCTCTCCAAGTCCGATCTTCGTGCATAGCTCCAGCGGGATGATGCTTACGCTGGCTCCTAGATCACATAGGGCTTCACAAGTGACATCTTCAACTTGAATGGGAATGCAAAATGAGCCGGGATCTCTTAATTTAGGTGGCATCTTCTCCTTCATGATCTTGATAAGCTCCGAGGATTTAGATGTCATCCTAACTTCACCAAAGTCTTCCAATTTCCTTTTCCTTGATAGGAGCTCTTTTAAGAACTTCCCATAAGCGGGCATTCCTAAGATAGCATCAAGGAAAGGAATGTTAATATGCAACTTATTCATCAAGTCAAGGAACTTACCAAAGTGCTTGTCTAGATGTGCTCTGGCCCTTGACTGGGGGAATGGAAGTGGTGGTTTGTATGCAGGAGGTGGAATATAAGTTTCAGTTGTCCATCCTGCTTTCTGTTGCTCCGCCTCGGGTGGTATCTCGGTCGAGGTGTTCTTCGACTGGATCTGGACCGAGGTGGTCTGCGTCGAACGAGGTACTGGATCTGCAGTCTTGAGTCCACTCCTCGTCGTTATGGCCATGCACTGGCCCTTAGGGTTGCTTTTCGTCTTTGCTGGAAGCTTCCCTGGATCTCTTGGCGCTTCATTCGCCCTACTTGCAAGTTGTTATTCGAAGGACTTTTGGGCCCTCGAAAATGAAGTCATAGAAGTCTCCATAGCACTAAGCTTGATCAAGATAGCCTCCAGAACTGCGTCTTTCTTTTCCGGCTGAGACGAACTTGATCCTTGCCCTTGGCTCTTTAATGGAGTAGAAGAAGAAGGGGAAGAGAGGAAAGGGTTAGAGGAATCGTTAGAGTTGGAGTTTGAATGATTGTTACCATGATTTTGGTTGTTCGCTCTCCAGTTGTTGCTATTGGATCCCCTATTGTTGTTGTTGTAGTTGTTGTTTCGGGGACCGTTGTTGTTGTTACGGTACCCGTTGTTGTTCCTTTGCCCTTGCTCTTCCTTCTTGGTTTGTGCAACCAAGAGTTCCTTCAATTGCTTCACGTCATTCTTCAAAGACGTGAGTTGATTGTTGTTAGATTGAGTCTCTTGAAAGTTGACTCTTTTAACTCCACCTTCAGCTCCTTGGTGGGTGTATTTCTCCATGTGTAAGGCTTGCTTCTCGATGAAATCCCAAGCCTCGTCAATCGCCATATCCATGAAGGTACCGGCGGAGAGTAGTTGGAGATTATACTGGGTGCTTCCATCCAGTCCTTTGAAGTAGATCTCCAACAACTCGATTTTTGGAATCCCATGGTGTGGGAAATCCAAAAGGATATCCTTGAACCGCTCCCAAGATTTGGACAAGTTGATAGCATGAATTATAGTCTATATTTTGGGGTTTGTTTGGACGTTTTATCTTTCATAATCTGCATGTTTGTATGTACATTATGTGATTTTACTACTACTTCATCTACCTTTGCAAGAATCGAGGTCTACACCTAGTTTCGTTGTAATTGCAGGTAATATGGTACGTTTTGCATCAAAAAGGAGCAAAAGGAGTCATGAGTCATTTGGAGCTACATCCATGGAGCATAGCCATGGATTAAAGATTCACTTTGGACCAGTTTTGAGAGATTTCACATTCAGTTGTGAGTCACCTCGGTTGACCATTGATTCATCTCGACCGAGGCGATCCAGAGACGCCGACTCGACCGAGGCGAACACCTAGGACGCGGCGAGAATATTTTATTCTTGGAGGAGATCTTTTAAAATTGGAAAGTGATCTTATATTTTTGGGCTTGGCTTCTGGAAGGAAGGAGATATGCAGAATCATATATTTTACCTATTTTTATGGGAAGATATCTTTTTAAGATTTATTATCTTTGGAGGGTTATTTTCCTATAAAAAGGGTCGGATTTCCCATAATTCAACATCTCGCATAAAACGTAGCACACCCTGCTGAGATCCGCGTACATCTAGCACGCGCAGCAGCCTACTCCAATTTGGGAGTTTTCGAAGAACCTTTTTGAAGGTTGAAGGAAGATTGAAGATCATAGCTTTTATAGCTTTTTGGAGGGTTTGTAAGATTGTCTTCAATTTCCTCATTGATTGTCTTGTCTTGTTGGATTGCTATCCAAGAAACGCTTTGTTGTGATATTTGATTCAGATATTGAAGTCTTTTCATTAAATTCTTCTTTGTTCAAATATTCACCTTCTTCCCATATATTTTAATACTTTCATTATGATGATGAGTTGCTAATTTCCTTGTGTGATTCTAGGGTGATTGGCTGAAGGTTGTGGGAAAAACAATAATAGAATAATCTTAGATTCCAGTAGGATCCTGAAAGCTCGAGTCTTTAACCTTAACCCTAAGCATCTCGTTCGGTTGATGAACATCTCGGCCGGGGTGGGATTCTTCTGACCGAGGTGACTTATCCAATCCTAAACTGAGAGTTAAGTGTTAGAGTTTGCTAAATCCTATTCTTATTACACCTTTCCTGGTTCAATGCAAGCTTAGGATGAGACTTACCCGGTAATTCCTTAGTTTGTGTACCAACGATCATAAGTGTAGGTAATAAAGGTTTATCCTTTATTGGGGTTTGAGTGTGCTTCCATCCCATCTTTGTGAGTTAGCCTGAGACTTACCCGGTAAAGGTTGATTCTATTCCCTTAGATGGTATGTTAGTTTGAGGTTATAGTTCTTTATCTTGATTCCTTGAGACTTACCCGGTAATAGGAGTTACGGTTTAGGATTAGTGTGTAAGTGAGACTAACCCGGTGATCTACTCCACTTTAGTAACACCTTCCCCATGCAAAAATCTCAGCTTTGTCCGCTTATCTTTAGATCTTGAGTTGGAACCACAACTAGATGCTTTAATCCCTAGAATTGCATGTTTGCTTTATTGACTTCTTATTCATCTTTGATTGTGTTAATTGCTCTTGTGGTTAGAATTGACATTAGCATACCGTATTGACTCTGTTTCACCTAGTCCTTGTGATCGACCCCTGGAATTCCTTGCTTTTACTACGATTGACCCGTACACTGCGGGTTCGCATCCTTGTTTTAAGCTTAAGTCTAGGGTTATAAATTTAAAGCTTGCACACACCGTTTGGAGCGAACAAGTTTTTGGCGCCGTTGCCGGGGACTTGGTCTAGACCGAGCCGGTACGGTTTGCTCTTGGGGCGCTTGCCCCGTTTCATCTAACCACTCTACTTGAGTGACGACTTTTGCAGGTTCTTTCTCAGGTATATGCGAAGAACCCGCGCTGGGAAGGAAATCGTTCCTTACGATCCTGAACCGGAAAAGACATACAAGAGACGTTTAAGAGAAGCGAAGAAGATGGCCCAACAAGACGATCGTGATCTTGCGGCCCAATTAAAAGAGACGCAAGAGCTGCTACGTCTCAGTAAAGAAGAGCTAAGGCAAGAGAAAGAAGAGAATCGTGCCAAGACTGCAGCAATCGAAGCTGAGATTGCAGTCATACGAGATCAGATTCTGCTTCGACCGAGGGAAGATCCTCCTGTTGATCCTCGACCGATGCAGAATCCAGTAGTAGATCCTCGACCGAGGCAGATTCCAGTACCTGACGCCCCGGCCGATGTACTCCCACCTCGGATACCAGTCCGAGATGTTCTTCTTGCAGGAATCCCACAAACCCTAGGTCAAAGGATGGACCCTAATCAACAACTGAGGCGTCCAAGGGTGAACCTAGGAGATCCAGCGGATCATGACTACGAACTTCGACCGCAAGTTCTATCCATGATTCGCCAATGTCAATTCGGAGGGCTAGAGAAGGAGTCGCCGCATCAACATCTTCAAAACTACGAGATCTTGATGGAGACCTTGCGACCCTCCAGAATTGAAAATAACAACTACAAGCTAAGACCTTTTTACTTTTCTTTAAAAGATAGAGCTCTTACTTGGTATCAATCTCTTCCTCCAGGAAAAATTAGCACATGGGAGGAGATGACTACGGAATTCTTAACCAAATTCTTTCCCCCCTCAAAGACTGCTGAAATGAGAGGGAAGATCAATGCTTTCATCATGAAGGACAAGGAGAGTTTGTCCAAATCTTGGGAGCGGTTCAAGGATATCCTTTTGGATTGCCCACATCATGGGATTCCAAAGATCGAGTTGTTGGAGATCTACTTCAAAGGGCTGGACGGAAGCACCCAGTTCAATCTCCAACTACTCTCCGCCGGTACCTTCATGGACATGGTGATTGATGATGCTTGGGACTTCATTGAGAAGCAAGCATTGCACATGGAGAAGTATACCCACCAAGGAGCTGAAGGTGGAGTAAAAAGAGTCAACTTTCAAGAGACTCAACCCAACAACAATCAACTCACGTCATTGAAGAACGACGTGAAGCAATTGAAGGAGCTCTTGATGGCTCAAACTAAGAAGGAAGAGCCAGGGCAAAGGAACAACAACAACAACGGGTACCGTAACAACAACAACGGACCCCGAAACAACAACTACAACAACAACAATAGAGGATCCAATAGCAACAACTGGAGGGCGAATAATCAAAACCACGGTAACAGCTATTCAAACTCCAACTCTAATGATTCCTCTAACCCTTTCCTCTCTTCTCCTTCTTCTTCTTCTACTCCATTGAAAAGCCAAGGGCAAGGATCAAGTTCGTCTCAGCCAGAAAAGAAAGACGCAGTTCTAGAGGCAATCTTGATCAAGCTTAGCGCTATGGAGAATTCTATGACATCATTTTCGAGGGCCCAAAAGTCCCTTGAACAACAACTTGCTAATAGGGCGAATGATGCGCCAAGAGATCCAGGGAAGCTTCCAGCAAAGACGGAAACTAACCCTAAGGGCCAGTGCATGGCCATAACGACGAGGAGTGGACTCAAAACTGTAGATCCAGTACCTCGCTCGACGCAGAACACCTCGGTCCAGATCCAGTCGAAGAACACCTCGACCGAGATACCAACCGAGGCGGAGCAACAGAAAGTAGGAGGAACGACAGAAACTTATGTTCCATCTCCTGCATATAAGCCACCACTTCCATTCCCTCAATCCAGAGCCAGAGCACATCTAGACAAGCACTTTGGTAAGTTTCTTGACTTGATGAATAAGCTACATATTAATATTCCTTTCCTTGATGCCATTCTAGGTATGCCCGCCTATGGGAAGTTCTTAAAAGAAATCTTATCAAGGAAGAGGAAGCTGGAGGATGTTGGTGAAGTTAGGATGACATCTAAGTCTTCGGAGCTAATCAAAATCATGAAGGAAAAGATGCCACCTAAATTGAGAGATCCCGGCTCATTTTGCATTCCCATTCAAGTTGGGGATGTCACTTGTGAAGCCCTTTGTGATCTAGGAGCCAGCGTGAGCATCATCCCGCTGGAGCTATGCACTAAGATCGGTCTTGGAGAGCCCAAGCCGGTCAAGATTCGACTTTACATGGCGGATCACTCCATTACCCATCCCGTGGGCATTTTGGAAGACGTTCCGGTCAAGTTAGGTAACTTCTATCTACCTATAGATTTTGTCGTACTTGACATTCCCGCAGATTATCCTGTTCCTATTATTCTCGGGAGGCCATTTCTAGCAACTTCGGGTTGCAATGTGGATTGCAAGAACACCAAGTTGAAATTCAACGTTGGTGGCGATGAGGTGGAGTTCGCACTACTTGCAGCAATGAAAGGGGAGCAACTAACTGATGATATCTTCAACATCTACGATGAAGAAGAATCAAGAGAATTGGTGAGCTCTATCCTTATTAACGACCCACTCGAAAGAGTTATTAGCTTCAGTTTAATGGAGGAAGGTATAGATGCTTCTTGTGATGCAGATATACGGAGCTTGAAGGCACTGGAAGGGGATCCAGGAGCCAAAACTGAGAAGCTAATCCAGGAGACGAAGATCTCCAGTCTCGGATCCAGTAGCAGTACCTCGACCGAGGCACTTTCTGGACAGGGCGAGGCGACTGAAGAACACCTCGGTCAACGCCTATGCGCCTCGACCGAGGTCGACAGCGAAACGATGTCAACTGAGATTGCTGAGAATAACAATTTTCTTACTCCCTTCTCTGACATCCATCCACTGTTGGCGGACCATTCCCTCCACCAACTTTCTGATAACAAAGGTCCTTGGTACGCTGATATTGTGAATTATCTTGTTTGCCAGGAAACACCGCCCGGATTGACGTACTCTCAAAAGAAGAGATTCTTCAAGGAAGTATGACATTACTACTAGGATGAGCCGTTGTTGTTCAAGCGCGGACCGGATGGGATGCTTCGAAGGTGCATTCCGGAGGATGAAGTTAATAGTGTCATAAAGCATTGTCATTCACTTCCTTGTGGGGGGCATGCTAGCACCGATAAAACATGCGCTAAGGTATTGCGTTCCGGTTTCTTTTGGCCTACATTATTTAAGGACGTGCAATCTTTTGTTGTTTCTTGTGATGCATGCCAAAGAACAGGGAATTTATCAAGGAGGAACGAGATGCCACTTAACAACATCCAAGAAGTGGAAATCTTTGATGTATGGGGGATTGACTTCATGGGACCTTTTTCATCCTCTGGAGGAAACCTCTACATTCTCCTTGCAGTTGATTACGTCTCTAGATGGGTTGAAGCCATTGCTTCTCCCACTAACGACGCCAAGGTGGTTGTGAAGTTCTTGAATAGAACTATCTTTCCACGATTTGGAACTCCACGCATCATCATTAGCGATGGAGGAACGCATTTCATCAACCGGAAGTTTAAAGCACTTCTATCGAAGTATGGGGTAACCCACAAGGTATCAACCGCTTATCACCCTCAAACTAGTGGACAGGTCGAGATCTCGAATAGAGAAATCAAGGCAATTTTGGAAAAGACCGTCTCTAGAACAAGGAAGGATTGGTCCATGAAATTGGACGATGCTCTTTGGGCGTACAGGACCGCATTCAAGACTCTCATAGGTACCACCCCTTATAATTTGGTATATGGGAAGTCTTGCCATTTGCCCGTTGAATTGGAGCACAAGGCGTATTGGGCTATCAAATGGTTGAACTTTGACATCAAGGAGGCTGGTGAGAAGCGACTATTGGAACTTAACGAGCTGGAGGAGCTGCGTTTGAACGCTTATGAAAATGCCAAAATCTACAAGGAAAGGACGAAGAGATGGCATGACAAGCGTATCGTTCCAAAGGAGCTTAACGAAGGAGATTTAGTTCTACTCTTCAACTCCCGCCTCCGCCTTTTTCCAGGTAAGTTGAAATCTAGATGGACCGGACCTTATGTTGTGAAACATGTTTTCCCTCATGGTGCAGTTGAGATATGGGGCGAAACTAGCGGAAGCTTCAAGGTCAACGGTCATAGACTTAAGAAGTACCAACCGGAAACGCCGGTTGAGGAGGTTGCACCGATATACCTCCTTTGAGACACGTCATGGTCAAGCTAGCGACCCTAAATCAAGCGCTTCTTGGGAGGCAACCCAAGGTATTGCTTTCTTTTCCCGTTTTCTAGTCTAGTTTAGATAGTTTTTGTTTTTGCTTTGCTTTGCTTTGTTTTTGGCGTTCTGGACAGACAACAGGGAATATCTAGGAAGGAGCACAACTGGAAGGACAGAAGTTCGAGATTCTGAGAAGACAGAAGTACCTCGGTTATTGTCAGATCACCTCGACCGAGTTGATTCTTGAACAACCGAGGCGACTAGGGTTTCTGCAGAACCGCCTCGGTCAGTACCACCTCGGTCCAGTCGAGACCATCTCGACCGAGGTGACAGCAGATCCAGGAACAGTATAAAAAGGGAAAAATTTTTATTTTTCACTTTTTACTTTACCTACCTCGACCGCGGCGACTCCCACTTCGCTCACCCTCAATTCTTGCTCGTTTTCGACACTTTCTGCTTCCAAACCGAGATTGAAGGGTAGAGGAACCGATTGCAACAACAGATCTGCAAAGAAATCGAGCGAATCGACCGAAACGAGGTAAAAACAAACCGAAACCCTATCTCGTTCGTTTACTGCGATTCGGGCTTTGTTTGCCCCTGATTTTGTTGAGGAAAAGCCTAAGTACCCCATAGGAAGCATCTGTAGTGATTTTTGGGGGAAAAGAACTGGATTTTTGAGAGTTGAAATCGCGACTGCCTTCGCCTCGGTCCAGTCGATCTGCACCTCGGTCGAGGTGATTCTTGGAGTTTGTCAGTCGACCGAGGTAGTTTGACAGTGCTGTTTGAAGATGAGTTCAGATCGTCGTTTAGCTCTTAGAGATAGATCCTCCCCTTCCCCTTCTCCTTCCTCATCCCGTCCCTACCGCCCGGTTATCCACGAGAGATGTCGGGTAGACTATGAGAGGATAGCTGGCCGTCCAGTCATCGCACCACGATTTCTGGATGTGTCAGCTTTTGATTGCCTAGGGTTAGATGCTGACCTTAGGAGGATGATTGCTACAGTAGGGCTGGATCAGTTTACTGAGATCCGAGCCCCAGCCTACTTAGAGCCGACACTCGAGTTTGTTAGCTCCTTCTCCTACCTTCCCACAGAGCGGTCTGTGAAGTACCGGTTGATGAGCCGGAACTTCATAGTTCCTTTAGAGATATGGAGAGAGATTTTTGGCTTTCCTGACCCCACTGCCGTAGACTTCCCCTCCCGATCCGTAGCTAGAGAGTTCTAGGGACAGATCGCCCACATTACTGAGCACGCAGACAGGTGGCGCCCTGGAGATTCCAGGGAGAGGGTCATCTTTCATCCGGCCTTTAGACTAGCTCACAGGATTTTCAGCGAGACGCTTCTGGCGCGTACTGAGACGCCCCAGAAGGTCCGACAGGGGGAGCTCTTTTCGCTTTACTTGATGGTTACAGGAGGTTTCCCAGACTTTGGCTTGCTCTTGGCAAAGGATCTGCACAAGATCAAGGCCAAAGCGAAGGGAGACATATGTTGCGGAGGTCTAGTCACCCACATCGCTACCTACCACGGGATGGACCTCAGCGTTTGCACATTGGCGGCGGCTCCGAAGCCGCTGGGATTACAGGAGATGATCACACGGAGGATTCTAGTTCCCCGTGGTTTGACCACTCCATATGTCGCCATGCCTTGGGAGCGGACTGCACCTCAGGGGATCCGCTGGTCTGCGCAGTTCACAGTCTTTGATCCGCATTTCTGGCAGACAGCTTGGGATACACTGATGGAGGATCACAGAGAGGCAGCAGCTGCCCCTGCTAAGGCTGAGGATGAGGATGACAACGATGATGAGACAGTGGATGAGAGAGGAGGTGGCGTCCCGATGGACACAGGGACAGATACAGCTGGGACGAGCGCGCCACCTATTATTGATTTGGATGATGACGAGGAGGACACTGAGCCGGCACCAGCTGAGACTTCTCCGGTCAGACCTGCTAGACGCAGGAGGCGGGGAGTGAGGGATAGAGCTGCACACCGACGGATCGATGACCTGACGGATCAGGTTATCGACTCATATACTGCACTTTCGCTGGATATCCGCGAGATGCAGGAGCGACAGCATCATCAGCACATGATGGCTCAGCTACAGTTTGAGCGTATCATGGGCCATCCCTATGATCCGACTCAGTACCCCTACATACCACCACCACCACCGGATCGAGACTACTGAGGAGCTGCAGGGTTTTATTATTATATTTTTATGCAGTTCGGCTTTCATCCGGTGAGTTCTCTTTTGTTTAGACCTTTATTATACCCACTGGGACAGTGTGTCTCAAGTATGGGGTGTTTGTTATTTGACTATGTGGCTACCTTTGATGTATTTGATACTTTTGATGTATTTTATTTATCGGATATTTTCATATTTATGCTTCAGTTGCCTTTATATGATTATCTGATATTACATGCATACCTACAGGTTATTTGATTGAGAAAAACGTCGAAACCGAAAAAAAAAAAAATGGTTTTTAAAAAAAAAAAATTTTTTTACCTCGACCGGGGAGATTCTGGCGAAACGAGGCATTTCATCTCGGTTGAACCAAGAACATCTCGACCGAGGTGGCGTAACAGAAAGTTTTCGAAAACGATTTTGTGTTACTTATCTAGATATGATCTCAGTGAAGATTTTGTTTACCTACTGGTTTTAAATTCTTTGTGTGTTTGAAAGGTTTTATAATATGTTTAAGTTGCTAAATGCTTTGTTTGAAATTATTGGCATGTTTAATACTTTGTTTTTATCCAAATTATGTTGAATTTGAAGGTTGTCACCGCAAGTTAAGTTCTCTCACTTTCTTCTTGGAAAGACCAAGGCAATTCATTTTCTTCTTCTTCTTCTTCTTGATCATGCTTAGCCCCTCATATACATTTTGCCTCCCTTTACCTATCCGGGAATTTGGAAGCAAGCGAAGTGGTGAAAGCAAGTTAAAGTTGAAGAGTGGGCTGGAAGTGAAGTGTTAGAAAGTAATTCTAGGTTTGGGGAAGTCAATCTTGATGATGAGTAACTCGGCACCATTCACATAGCCGGGTGTTTGTGTCTTGCCAA
The DNA here is from genome assembly GCA_033239045.1 of Fagopyrum esculentum. Taxonomy (NCBI): domain Eukaryota; kingdom Viridiplantae; phylum Streptophyta; class Magnoliopsida; order Caryophyllales; family Polygonaceae; genus Fagopyrum; species Fagopyrum esculentum. The sequence continues at coordinate 25,052,385 of BSUD01000002.1, read as the reverse complement.
AGTCGGATTGAGCGATATTCCTAACGGGTCATGGTATGTGCATCAAGGGTTTGATGCATCTCGAGAAATTGATGATTGCAGATTTCCTAGGCTTCGGTTATTGTGCACCTCTGTCCATGCATCCCAAAAAGTGTAAAGTAAAAAAAAAAGAAAAAGAGGAAAAAGTGTGAGATAAGCAAAGCTTATTGGTGGAAGATGTTGCAAGTTGAAGTGAAAGTGAAGTTCATCCTTTTCCCGGATTCTAGCACCACATTACCTTACATACATCCCTACCCTTCACGTTTCTTGACCTTTTCTTTTGGGAAGCCCTTGAGACCTTGAGCTTGTTGATTGACTTAGCGGTTTAAACTGGATTATACATGATTAATTTTGATAATTATGATTTATTATGCATTCTATGATTTTATGCAAAGATGAACAACTTTCTTATATTTATAAAATGTTTTGATCATATTAAGTTTTTAAATTCCAGGAAGTATTCTCTTAGAGTGATCTATGATAGTTACACACCATAAAATGTTTTTGAAAGACTTTTTCATTGATTTTTTTGACTTATAATCCATTCTATCTTGTCTTTTATATGAGGAACTTGCTTGGGGACAAGCAAGGGCTAAGTATGGGGTATTTTGATAGCATGAATTATAGTCTATATTTTGGGGTTTGTTTGGACGTTTTATCTTTCATAATCTGCATGTTTGTATGTACATTATGTGATTTTACTACTACTTCATCTACCTTTGCAAGAATCGAGGTCTACACCTAGTTTCGTTGTAATTGCAGGTAATATGGTACGTTTTGCATCAAAAAGGAGCAAAAGGAGTCATGAGTCATTTGGAGCTACATCCAGGGAGCATAGCCATGGATTAAAGATTCACTTTGGACCAGTTTTGAGAGATTTCACATTCAGTTGTGAGTCACCTCGGTTGACCATTGATTCATCTCGACCGAGGCGATCCAGAGACGCCGACTCGACCGAGGCGAACACCTAGGACGCGGCGAGAATATTTTATTCTTGGAGGAGATCTTTTAAAATTGGAAAGTGATCTTATATTTTTGGGCTTGGTTTCTGGAAGGAAGGAGATATGCAGAATCATATATTTTACCTATTTTTATGGGAAGATATCTTTTTAAGATTTATTATCTTTGGAGGGTTATTTTCCTATAAAAAGGGTCGGATTTCCCATAATTCAACATCTCGCATAAAACGTAGCACACCCTGCTGAGATCCGCGTACATCTAGCACGCGCAACAGCCTACTCCAATTTGGGAGTTTTCGAAGAACCTTTTTGAAGGTTGAAGGAAGATTGAAGATCATAGCTTTTATAGCTTTTTGGAGGGTTTGTAAGATTGTCTTCAATTCCCTCATTGATTGTCTTGTCTTGTTGGATTGCTATCCAAGAAACGCTTTGTTGTGATATTTGATTCAGATATTGAAGTCTTTTCATTAAATTCTTCTTTGTTCAAATATTCACCTTCTTCCCATATATTTTAATACTTTCATTATGATGATGAGTGGCTAATTTCCTTGTGTGATTCTAGGGTGATTGGCTGAAGGTTGTGGGAAAAACAATGATAGAATAATCTTAGATTCCAGTAGGATCTTGAAAGCTCGAGTCTTTAACTTTAACCCTAAGCATCTCGTTCGGTTGATGAACATCTCGGCCGGGGTGGGATTCTTCTGACCGAGGTGACTTATCCAATCCTAAACTGAGAGTTAAGTGTTAGAGTTTGCTAAATCCTATTCTTGTTACACCTTTCCTGGTTCAATGCAAGCTTAGGATGAGACTTACCCGGTAATTCCTTAGTTTGTGTACCAACGATCATAAGTGTAGGTAATAAAGGTTTATCCTTTATTGGGGTTTGAGTGTGCTTCCATCCCATCTTTGTGAGTTAGCCTGAGCTTTACCCGGTAAAGGTTGATTCTATTCCCTTAGATGGTATGTTAGTTTGAGGTTATAGTTCTTTATCTTGATTCCTTGAGACTTACCCGGTAATAGGAGTTACGGTTTAGGATTAGTGTGTAAGTGAGACTTACCCGGTGATCTACTCCACTTTAGTAACACCTTCCCCATGCAAAAATCTCAGCTTTGTCTGCTTATCTTTAGATCTTGAGTTGGAACCACAACTAGATGCTTTAATCCCTAGAATTGCATGTTTGCTTTATTGACTTCTTATTCATCTTTGATTGTGTTAATTGCTCTTGTGGTTAGAATTGACATTAGCATACCGTATTGACTCTGTTTCACCGAGTCCTTGTGATCGACCCCTGGAATTTTCTTGCTTTTACTACGATTGACCCGTACACTGCGGGTTCGCATCCTTGTTTTAAGCTTAAGTCTAGGGTTATAAATTTAAAGCTTGCACACACCGTTTGAAGCGAACACAAGCTCTCCTTGTCCTTCACAATGAAAGCATTGATCTTCCCTCTCATTTCAGCTGTCTTTGAGGGGGGAAAGAATTTGGTTAAGAATTCCGTAGTCATCTCCTCCCATGTGCTAATTTTACCTGGAGGAAGAGATTGATACCAAGTAAGAGCTCTATCTTTTAAAAAAAAGTAAAAAGGTCTTAGCTTGTAATTGTTATTTTCAATTCTGGAAGGTCGCAAGGTTTCCATCAAGATCTCGTAGTTTTGAAGATGTTGATGTGGTGACTCCTTCTCTAGCCCTCCGAATTGGCATTGGCGAATCATGGACAGAACTTGCGGTCGAAGTTCATAGTCATGATCCGCTGGATCTCCTAGGTTCACTCCTGGACGCCTCAGTTGTTGATTAGGGTCCATCCTTTGACCTAGGGTTTGTGGGATTCCTGCAAGAAGAACATCTCGGACTGGCATCCGAGGTGGAAGTATCTCGGCCGGGGCGTCAGGTACTGGAACCTGCCTCGGTCGAGGGTCAGCAACTGGGACCTGCCTCGGTCAACCATCGGGAACTGGGTCTTCCCTCGGTCGAAGTAGAATCTGGTTTCTTATGACGGCCATTTCCGCTTCGATTGCTTCAGTTTTGGTGCGGGTCTCTTCCTTCTCTTGCCTTAGTTCTTCCTTGCTGAGGCGTAGCAACTATAACGCCTCCTTCAATTCGGCCTCAAGATCGCGGTTGTCTTGTTGGGCCATCTTCGCTTCTCTTAAGCGTCGCTTGTATGTCTTTTCTGGTTCGGGATCGTAAGGAACGATTTCCTTCCCAGTGCGGGTTCTTCGCATAAACCTAAGAGAGAACCTGCAAAAGTCACTCAAGTAGAGTGATTAGAAGACACGGGGGCAAGTGCCCCAAGAGCAAACCGTACCGGCTCGGTCTAGACCAAGTCCCCGGCAACGGCGCCAAAAACTTGTTCGCTCCAAACGGTGTGTGCAAGCTTTAAATTTATAACCCTAGACTTAAGCTTAAAACAAGGATGCGAACCCGCAGTGTACGGGTCAATCGTAGTAAAAGCAAGGAATTCCAGGGGTCGATCACAGGGACTCGGTGAAACAAAGTCAATAACGGTAAGCTTCGTAAATACTAACCACAAAGAGCAATTAACACAATCAAAGATGAATAAGAAGTCAATAAAGCAAACATGCAATTCTAGGGATAAAAGCATCTAGTTGTGATTCCAACTCAAGACCTAAAGATAAGCGGACAAAGCTGAGGTCTTTGCATGGGGAAGGTGTCACTAAAGTGGAGTAGATCACCGGGTAAGTCTCACTACTCACTAATCCAAAACCGTAACTCCTATTACCGGGTAAGTCTCAAGGAATCAAGATAAAGAACTATAACCTCAAACTAACACACCATCTAAGGGAATAGAATTAACCTTTACCAGGTAAGTCTCAGGCTAACTCACAAAGATGGGATGGAAGCACACTCAAACCCCAATAAAGGATAAACCTTTATTACCTACACTTATGATCGTTGGTACACAAACTAAGGAATTACCGGGTAAGTCTCATCCTAAGCTTGCATTGAACCAGGAAAGGTGTAATAAGAATAGGATTTGGCAAACTCTAACACTTAACTCTCAGTTTAGGATCAGATAAGTCATATCGGTCAGCCAAATTCCACCCCGGCCGAGATGTTCATCGACTGAGCGAGATGCTTAGGGTTAAGGTTAAAGACTCGAACTTTCAGGGTCATACTGGGATCTAAGATTATTCTATCATTGTTTTTCCCACAACCTTCATCCAATCACCCTAGAATCACACAAGGAAATTAGCCACTCATCATCATTATGAAAGTATTAATCAAATATATGGGAAGAAGGTGAATATTTGAACAAGAAGAATTTAATGAAAAGACTTCAATAACTGAATCAAATATCACAACAAAAAGCGTTCCTTGGATATATATCCAACAAGAGAAGACAACAAGGAAGGGAATCAAAGACAATCTTACAAAACCCTCCAAAAAGCTATAAAAGCTATAAAAGCTATGATCTCCAATCTTCCTTCAACCTTCAAAAAGGTTCTTCAAAACTCTCAACTGGAGTATAGCTGCAGCGATGTATAAACCCTGATCGATGGTATAGCACGATTTTGCGCTGATAGCGGATGTAGCGGGGTGCCGGATTTGTGGGAAATCCGACCCTTTTTATAGGAAAATAACCCTCCAAAGATAAGATATCTTAGAAAGATCTTTTCCCATAAAAATAGGTAAAATATAAGATCTTCTTCCTTCCAGGAGCCAAGCCCAAAAATATAAGATCACTTTCCAAAGATAAAAGATCTCAGCCAAGAATAAAATATTCTCGTCGCGTCCTAGGTGTTCGCCTCGGTCGAGTCGGCGTCTCTGGATCACCTCGGTCGAGATGAATCTCTGGTCAACCGAGGTGAGTCACAACTGAATGTGAAATCCCTCAAAACTGGTCCAAAGTGAGTCTTTAATCCATGGTTATGCTTCCTGGATGGTTCCTTATGTTTCTCATTGTAGCTCCAACGACTCCATAGCTCCTTTTGCTCCTTTTCGATGCAAAACGTGCTATTTTACCTACAATTACAACAAAACTAGGTGTAGACCTCGATTCTCGCAAAGGTAGATGAAATGGTAATATAATCACATAATATACATACAAACATGCAGATTATGAAAGATAAAACGTCCAAACAAACCCCAAAATATAGACTATAATTCATGCTATCATTATCTATAACTTTTACACATACATAACATTTTATGATCCTCTTTTAACGTTTTGTGATGAGTTTTTAATTTTATTTTTTGTGGTTATATATTGTAAACGAATATCTATACATTATAAAATAAACACAAAAGAATAAATAAACATGACACTTTGATTAATAAAAACACTATGAACAACGATGTATAAAAACATGAACAATGACATATAAAAGTATGAACACTGATGACTATTTTTGAACGTAAGGGTATTTTTCAGATTTTAAGTCAATTTACAAAAATGCCCTTAATGATGAGCGTGTGAGAGCCTTTGATTTAAAATTTATCCAATGACTCACAACTCTCCTAATTCCTATCTACAAGCTCTCTCCTCACTTGAACTAAATTCAATTCTAAGATTTTAGTTCAAGTGAGGAGAGAGCTTGTAGATAGGAATTAGGAAGGTTGTGAGTCATTTGATGCGTTTTAAATCAAGGGCTCTCACACGCTCATTATTAATGGCATTTTTGTAAATTGACTCAAAATATATAAAAATACCCTTACGTTTAAAAATAGGTCATCAGTGTTCATACTTTTATATGTCATTGTTGATGTTTTTATTCATCGGTGTTCATAGTGTTTTTATTCGTCAAAGTGTCATGTTCATTTATTATTTTGTGTTTATTTTATAATGCATAGATGTTCATTTACAATATATAACCAAAAAAAACTCATCACAAAACGTTAAAAGATGATCATAATATGTTATGTATGTGTAAAAGTTATAGATAAGTCATCGGTATTCGTACTTTTATACGTCATTGTTCATGTTTTTATTCATCGGTATTCATGTAAATATTATAGACTATTATCTAAGAGGCATTTTGTCGAACAATTTGCGTGCACAATAAAAAGAGCATATTGATTGTTCAATTGGAACTATTAGACCAACTCATCATATATGTTTACGTGTATTTTCTCAATCAAACCTATCAAACACAAAAATGATTCAAACAAATTTGATTTCGAAAACAAACATCAATCATAATGAAACTTAAACCTTAAAAATGTAAACATAAACCGTGAGAGCAAAAATTTGAAAAAACAATACTTGAATCATCTTGTATTATCTTTTATTTCACCATTTTTATGTAATTAATATTTGATTTGGTTGAAAATCGGAGCAAATATGAAGCTTACTTGCTTGTGTGTTAGCGGTGAGAGGGAGAGAAAAGAACGTGGGATGAAGAAATGTGAGAGATGTATGAATGTTTCTTTCTTTTTAGGACTTGATGTTTTTTTTCTAGATTTATTATAATTACCAAAATGACATTAATGATATCTTGTGTGAGAGCCCTTGATTTGGAACCCATCCAATGGCTCACAACTCTCCTTAATCCTATCTGCAAGTCTCCTCCTCACCGGAACCGGCCTCTCTCTATATATATACCTTGTTGTAAGATTGATGCAAAACTCGGTAACTAGTCTAGTTATTTGTTATCGGCCGAAGATAAACATTTTGTTGATATGCCTTCAATGAGCTTGTCATCTGGTTTGGGTTTTTATTGTTTGGCCTAGTCTTATACTTGACGGCCAAGTATAACCTAGGATTTCGTTACTTTATATATTGTAGCATTCCATTTGTCTTCAATGATTTGGTTACCATCTGTTTATCTATAATATGAAACTCCTCAAAAAAATCTCTTTGAAAGTGGATGTAGCCATTATTGGGTGAACCACTATAAATATGAGTGTCGTCTTTCTTGTTTGTTGAATTATGTTCTTTCTCATAATTCCGCACGACAAACTAGTATATGAGTTTTGATTGTCTTGGTTGTATGTAATCTGAGAGAAAAATGTCTTCTTTCAACATGACAAGTTCACAATGAGAAGTTCTAGTTTGTGGCAAATCAAGATGCGAGCGTTACCGAAACAACAAGGCTTATAAGGGCCGTTGTTAAGGAAGAAATTCGACAAGGAAAAGGGCGGTGTTGTTGAGATGGGCACTCAAGAGGATAGGCGCATTCGACCATCATGTTGTGTCTCCCAAATGTGTCTTATGTGAGGTTTTGGATCAGGACACCGCAACCAAACTATGGATGAAGTTGGAGAGCCTCTACATGACAAAGTCTCTTACCAACAAGTTGCTCCTAAAGCAACTTCGGATCAGCTTGCGAATGTAAGTATGCAACTTTGCGAACACTTAGATCACTTGAACACAATTATTCTAGATTTGTGTTATATTGAGGTTAAGATTGAGGATGAGGATGTTGCATTGATTTTGTTGATATATTTGCCATCATCATATTAAAACTTCATTCAATCATTTTTTGTTGGAAAAGATACTATTACTCTAGAAGACGTCATGTCCACCTTTCATACAAGGGAAGTACGCCTAATGACATGTATAACTATTGTAAGGAGAAAGGGCATTTAAAGAACAAATATCCAAAGAAGAAGAAACCGCAAGATTTTGGCTCTATAAATGTTACAGAAGATGATTTAAAATCAAATGATGATATAATTTTAGTTGTTGGCGGACACACTTATCAGGTTGTTGTGTGGGTTCTTGACTTCAAGGCTTCCTATGACATAAGTCATAACAAAGAGTGGTTCAAAACTTATAAGCAGGTAGATGGTGTCAGTATTTCCATGGCTTACAGTTTTGTCTACAAGGCGGTTGGAATTAACTCGATTAAAATCAGGACACAAGATAATAGATTTTGTAAATTAAACGAAGTCGTACATGTTCTACTAATTACTAAGAATTTGATATCCTTGAGTATGCTGGATAGCAAGGGGTTTTGTTTCAAAGGTAAAAGTGAAATTCTGAATATTTGTAAGGTTTTGATGTTATTATAAAAGGTGATAAGAGGAAACTCTATATTTCTTGCAAGGTTCTATTGTTTTTGGGTTTGTTTTTGTTGCATCTTCAGAGATTCACAAGGATGATATGACTAAGTTATGACATATGCGATTTGGTCATATGGGTGAAAAGGGGATGCAAATTTTGGTAAAGTAAGATCTTCTTGGTGGTCACAAGATCACAAGCCTTGATTTTTGTGAGCATTGTGTCTTTGGGAAGCTACACCGCAACAAGTCAGATATACACCACATCAAAATATTGTAGTTGAGAGGATGAATAAAACTCTACTAAAGAGAGCAAAATGCATGTTCTCTGATGCAAAACTAGATAGGAGGTTTTGGACAACTTCAATGACCACAATATGTTACTTGATAAACCGCGGACCTCACACTGACATAAATTTCAAAATACCTTATGATGTGTCGTTAGGTAATTTTGCCGACTAATTAGATCTTATGGTTTTTGGCTGTTTAGTTTTCTATCACGTTAGTAAGGGTAAACTAGAGCCTCGAGCAAACAAAGGAGTATTTGTAGGCTATGGAGATGGTATCAAGGGATACAAAGTTTGATCTTAATTTGAGAAAAGAGTTATTTTGAGTAGAAGTGTCATTTTTATGAGAATTATATGCTTAACTCAACAGTGAAGCTAGTGAAATCAAGGGAGAGTAATAGTGTTGATAAACAGGTGTAGATCCAGTTCTTTCTCAAGAAGAAGAGGAACATCCACAACTAGAAGCTGAGCTATCAGAATCTGGAACATTAGAAAATTGACCACCAAAAGCTATTCACCAAATTTGAGTTGAGGGTCTCTCAAGAAGAGTTGGAGTAAGATCAAGAAAAAGGTAGCTTTTGAGGATATGGTTGGTTATGCACTACAAGTTGTTGAAGAGGTGGAACTCATGAACCATTCACCTATTTGGGTATAAAGTTGCACAACGGTTTGCAGCAATGGGAGATGAGATATAGTCACTTCATAAGAATCAGACTTAAGAGTCAGTCATATCGCGAGAGAGAGAAAGGTTATTACTTGCAAATATGTTTCAAGAAGAAGGAAGTGTTGTCGCCTACTAAAGTGGTCAAGCATAAGACTCGAGTTGTTGCAAGATGTTTTCATCAAAGAGAAGGAAAGGATTACAACGAGATTTCTCGCCGGTAGTCATACATATATCCACTAGAGTACTATTAGCAACAATGGCACATCAAGATCTAGAGCTCAAACAACTTGATGTAAAAACAACTTTCTTACATGGATAATTAGAAGAAGAAACATACACGAATCTATTAGCACATATATTCTCCTTACATATATTGATTATTGTGTGTTTATATTTATGGTTAATAATCCCTGTAAATATGATACGTTTGTACAATTTATTTGATGAATGAATCACAATAAAGTCAGGGACTCAATTCATAGAATAATATGATACCAACTTAAACACGTCTACGAACCTTCTTCGTTAGACATTAATCACCAATTCGTTTCTGCCACCAAACCAACCAGCCCACCTCCTTCGGCTGTGTCCGGCGCCACTAATGGCCGCCGCCCCAACAACTATTGATCGGTTACACCCCGACCAAACCGTCAGTAACATTAAGAACTTAATCCCTCTTGCACTCGATCTTACAAAGGTCCACTACCACACATGGGCGGAACTCTTCTCCATCGCAACAACCGATCACGAAGTCCTTCACCACATTAACGAAAGAACGTCAGTCAGTATCTCTGACGCCAAGTGGAAAGTGTTGGACGCCATCGTTTTGTCGTGGATCTACGTCACCATCTCGCAAGATCTGCTTCTCACGGTCATCAAACCAAAGTCGAAGGCGCTTCAAGCATAGCTCCGTGTCAAAGAACTATTCCACGACAACAAAAGTGCCCGGGTTGCGTATCTCGAAAGTAAGTTCATCAACGCTCGTCTTGACGCTTTTCCAAACATATAGACTTATTGCTCTCACTTAAAGTCCATTTCCGATCAATTATCGGATGTCAATCATGAGGTTAGCGAGGAACTACTTGTTCTACAGATGATCAATGGATTATCGACATCCTACGATACCATCGGAATGTTCGTAAGCCAACAAACCCCGCTCCCGAGTTTCTCAAATGCGCGAAGCATGTTAACGCGCGAAGAAACCCGGCGTGCACATCACATTGAACCAGCCCATGCACTAGCGGTTTCCTGCAAGTAGAGTGACGCCACCCAACCGTCATCCACTGCACCAACCCAGGGCTCCGACACACCTCTTGTGAATTGTTCCAAAAAAAATCAGAATAAAGGTCATCCACTGCAGCAACCCAAGCACTCTAGACACCCTCAACAGCAGGCTTGGCCATCTCCCCATTGTACTAGGCCTAGACAACCTCCTCCTTGTCCATACCCCACACTAGGCCGAGGACAACAAACTGCTTTCCAGCAGCCCACCCAACGGCAAGCCCACTAGGCCAATGTAGCCTTGCAGCCCACTGATCTTGCCCACGCCTTTAGCACAATCTCACTTTAGCCGCCCGATGACACATGGTACATGGATACGAGGGCATCCACACATATGACCTCAAATGCAGGTAACCTTAGTACCTATTTTAATTCGGCCACTTTTTCTTAATATTATGGTTGCAAATGGTTCTTGTATTTTAGTCTCGGGCTCCGGAATGGCTAAACTACCACAATTACCACATAACCTCCGTCTTCCAAACGTCCTTCACACACCCAAATGCATCAAAAACCTTATTTCTATAAGACAATTTATGAGTGACAATAAAGTATCTGTTTCATTGACCCGTTTATTTTTTCGGTGAAGGATCTTTGTACGGGGACCCAAATAGCGAGGTGCAATATCTCAAGTGGGCCTTTACCTAGTTCTCAAGAGTCCATCTGCTGCACCCATCGCTCTATCAGCGTCTAACACAACATCACCTTCCTTGTGGCATGCACGTCTCGGTTACTCAAGTGATCATGTTTTTAGTTTTCTTTTTCGGAATAAATTCATCTCAACAAATAAAGAGCCTTACTCTTCCCTTTGTCATTCTTATCAACTTGCAAAACACAAGCGGTTACCGTTTTTTTATTCAGTGTCAAAAACTTTTGCTCCCTTTGATATTATTCATAATGATATTTGGACATCTCCTATTGTCAATGAACCGGGTTTTCCATATTATCTTGTGTTTTAGATGATTTCACACATTTTGCATGGGTTTTCCCTCTAAAACACAAATCTGATACTTCCGCTAAATTCCATCATTTTTACTATTTTGTCCACATTCAATTTGGGAGATTTATTAAAGCGTTTCAATTTGACCGTGGAGGCGAATTTAATAATCATGCCTTCGCTTCTTTTTGCACTAGACAAGGAATTCACCTTCGTTTTTCATGTGCTCAACATCCCCACAAAATGGCAAAGCCGAACGCATCATTCGCTCACTCAATGACATTACCCGATCACTACTCATTCATGCCAGTATGCCTCTCACATTTTGGGTTGATGCGCTCAACATGGACACCTACCTCCACAACATTACACCCACCACCCCCCTAAAATTTACACCCCCACGTTGGCATTATACCAACATCAACCTTCCTATTCTTCCATACGGGTCTTTGGGTGTCTTTGTTACCCTAACATCGTGGCCACCTCCGCTCATAAACTTGCACCCCGCTCCACTCCATGTGTCTTCCTGGGTTACTCGGCTTCTCATCGCGGGTTCCATTGCCTCGACATTGATACCAAACGGGTCATCACCTTCCGCCACGTCACATTTGACGAGACCACATTCTCCTTTGCAAAACCCAACCCGGCTAAACAAAAGGCCTGCCTAATCTAACCGGTCATTTGCATCCGCTTGTTCTAGACTGGCTCCTGTTGGAAACCACATCGGATGCCTCAAAAAGGCCCACCATGCAGATTCTAGGCCGGCTCAATCTTCCATCCACGCGGCTTGCACGCTCTGCCCTTGGCCTCATTTTACCCTCCTAAACGACCCATATTTCGGGCCCATCCACTCCCTCTGTCAGCGGGCTTCCCAGAACAACAATGCAGCCCACACAACCAATTTCAACCCTTCTCAACACTCACCAACCACAACCCAATCATAATATGACTACCCGCAGCAAGGACGGTATCCACAAACAAAACCCGAGATACATTATGCACATCTTCGCCTACCATCTCACCTCTCCCAAAATCACCTATCCTAGCCTTGAAGGATCAAAACTGGCTTACAACCATGCAAGAGGAATTTAGCGCCCTTATTAAAAATGGTAGTTGGGAACTTGCTCTGAGGCCATGTGCTACTAATATTATTCGTTGCATGTGGTTGTTTAAGCACAAGTACAGGTCCAATGGTTCCCTTGATCACTACAAAGCGTGTTTGGTGGTCAATGGGAAGTTTCAACAAATGGGTGTCGACTGTGATGAGACATTTAGTCCAGTTGTCAAACCGGCAACCATACGGACTGTTTTGAGTATTGCCTTGTCTTGAGGTTGGCCAATTCACCACCTGGATGTGAAACATGCATTTCTTTACGACCATCTTCAGGAGACCGTCTACATGCACCAGCCCCCGGGGTTTCGTCATGCTCAATTCCCGGACCATGTGTGCCTACTCCGTCACTCATTGTACGGTCTTAAGCAGGCACCTCGGGCTAGGTTTCACCGTGTTGCTTCTTACATTCAGTCTCATGGCTTCACTAGCAGTAAGAGTGATCAGTCTCTATTTATCTATCGCTCTGGTTCGGATCTGGCATATCTCCTATTATATGCCGATGATATAAAATTGATTGCATCGTAACCTACTCTATTGGATAAATTAATGTCTATGTTAGCCTCTGAATTTTCAATGGATGACCTTGGACCTCTCAGTTAATTATTGGGCATTCAGGTTACTCGACATGAGACAGGGATGTTCTTATCTGAAGGAAAATATGCTCGGGAGATCATAAGTCGTGCACACATGACCTCTTGCAAGCCATCCTCCACCCTGTTGAGACCATATCTAAACTGGCGGCCCTTGTAGGTCCTTCAGTTGCCAAACCAAGTTTGTACCGCAACTTGGTAGGTGCTTACATTATCTCACTTTCACCAGACCGGACATCTCCTATCTTGTCCAACAATGTCGTCTCCATATGCACGATCCTATAGAGCCTCACTTTTAGGCACTCAAACGGGTTATCCAATACCTTTAGGGTACACCGGACATTGGCTTACACATGAACACTACACCCTCCTCGGGACTAGCGGCCTACTCCGACGCCGACTGGGGCGGTTGTCCAGACACTCGTTGCTCCACCTCCGGCTACTTCGTCTACTTAGGTGATAATCTAATATCCTGGTCCTCTAAGCATCAGCCTACTATGTCCCGTTCCAGTGTTGAGGCGGAATATCGTGGTGTAGCTAACGCCGTTGTTGATACTTGTTGGCTTTAGAATCTCTTCATTGAGCTTCATGTCCCTCTCCGGCAAGCCACCATAGTCTATTGTGATAACGTCAATGCCGTGTATCTGTCTTCGAATCTTGTCCAGCATCAACGCACGAAGCACGTCGAAACGGATGCTTATTTTGTAAGGGAAAAAGTTATTTTGGGTCATCTCCGCATCTCCATGTTCCTTCCAGTCATCAGTACCAAAGGCCTCCCCTCACCACTTTTCTTGGATTTTCGATCCAGTCTCTACGTTCGGTCTCCTCCGGCTTCGACTACGGGGGAGTGTTAGTACATATATTTTTCTTACATATATAGATTATTGTGTGTTTATATTTATAGTTAAAAATCCCAGTAATTATGATACGTTTGTACTATTTATTTGATGAATGAACCACAATAGAGTCAGGGACTCAATTCATAGAATAATAGACTCAACCGGATGGTTTTCAAGTTCCAGGGAAAGAAAACTATTGTTGTATATACTACAACAAGTTGAATGATAAAACTCTCAACTATTTGGTCTTGTATGTTGATGATATGCTAATAGCTACAAATAACAAGCATGGCATTTATAAATTGAAGGGTCTCCTAAGTGTTGAGTTTGAGATGAAATATCTGAGAACAACTCGAAAAATTCTAGGAATGAAGATTCTTAGAGATAGGGGTCATAAGAAACTTTTCTTATCACAAAAAATTACATTGAAAAGGTGTTATCAAGGTTCGAAATGTCATTGGCCAAGCCTATTGATACACCTAGTGTTGCTAACATCCATCTTACCATTATGTTTTCACCTTAGTCGGATGAGGGGAATGATTATATGTTGTGTGTCTCTTATGCTAGTGCAGTAGGGAGTTTGATGTATGTTATGATCTGCACAAGATCAGATTTGGCACAAGTTATTAGTGTAGTGAGAAGGTTCATAAGGCAACCATGAAAAGAACACTAGCAAGTTGTGAAACGGATATTTCGGTACCTTAGAGGTACATCTGACATTGTGCTCATTTTTGGGAATGATATACAATGTTTGGACACAAGGTACTCTAATTTTGATTATGCAAGAGATGTTGATACTAGAAGATCTAGTTATGATCAGTTATGTTTTCACTCTTTATAATTTTGTTGTGAGTTGGAAGACAACCTTACAACCAACGGTCACTTTGTCTATCACAAAAACATAGTTCATGACATTGATAGAAGCAGCTAAGCAGGGGATTTGTTGATTAGTAATCTAGGTATACATCATGACCAGTCTATTGTATACTATGAAAAAATCGAGTGCAATTTGTATGATCAAGGATTAGGTTCATCATGAGAGGACAAGCATATAGACGTCAAATATTATTTCTTGATAATTAAGAAGAGATTGGGGTGAAAAAAATATGGGTTGTTTTGGTGGATTGACCCTAAAACAATGTTACACTATGCATTCTAACCCCACCTTTTTCTTTTGCAAAATAGCCCCTAATCCGTCAATTCTTTCTTGATGGAAATACTGTTGTAAAATAATCCTGGAAATGAAGAAAGTACTGCTGCAGATAGTTGCAGAATGAAGCAGCTGTCGATGTGACCCCTCTACAGAATGTAGCAGCCGGTCGATGTGACCCTTTTGCGATTGAGTAAGAATACTGTTTGTCCGAGTTTAACTGGGTAATATTCGTCACTGTCATACCCAAAACGATGACCTTTTCATACTCAAAGTCTACATACTCAATCCATTTTTTCTCTTCAATTTAATTCACATTTGATACTAAAAGAATACCCATTTGTCCTACCCACATTTTACACAAATCGATATTGTACACAAACATCAATATCAAATGACATTTGGTCATTATAACACAGTTTGGGTACCCATAGAACATACCCAACATTTCACTTTAAACATACATAACAATAAGAAACATACCACAAAAATAATAACATTTACCCAATAAAATAATCATACCCATAAATTGGGTAACATTTTACCACACTTAAATAATCTTGTAAGATTAAATACACATGCACAAACGTACCAATATTGCTCTAACAGTATACACAATTCATCAAAATACATACACAATACTACTTAACAAAACGAATCGAAATCATATCCAAAATCTAGTCGAAATAGCCTACCCAGAAATCTAGTACAAATAGCCTACCCAGAAACCTAGTACAAATAGCCTACCCAAAAAATACAGATCTGGTTTCCGGCAGCGATGGAGCATCAATGATGAACCCAAAAAATACAGATCTAGTACAAATAGCCTACCCAAAAATCAAAATCATACCCAAAAATACAGATCTAGCACTCTCCGCCATGATAGCCTAGCCGGCATCTTACGATCATTTGTCTCGATTACGGCCTGAGTAAACCCTATAATGAAGGACGACCTTGACGGCGAAACCCTAGATCTCTCACTCGCGCTTCGGTGTCTGATTGGTGGCCAAATGTGATCCCCGGTGGCCGGAGTACTGGAGCCGGCGACTGCACACTGGAGAAGAATGAAGGGTTATGGGAGAGAGAGTTTTGGGTGAAAGAAAGTGAGGAGAGAGACTTGTGTGAGAAGGAGAAAGAATGCCTAAAATAATGTCATATATCACGTCAAAATTCAAATTTTCACCCACCCATCATTTCAATATTACACTTTTTTATTTTCTAGGGTGAAGGCCTCTGCTGTTTCTTTTTCATAGGCCTCTGCAGGATTTTTATTTAACTTGTTTCTTTTGGGTAGTATATTGTGGTGTAAAGTACAAGGGGTCAATACACAAAAACGAAAAAACAATAGCCCTTTCTCGCCAATTCTTTTAAAAATATGTCCTGCTGAGTGCTCAAGGGACACATCTGGATAGAGAGGAGCTAGTCTAATACTTGACATATAAGTATAACTTGTCGTCTTGTTGAGGTCTTTATCGTTTGACTCAATCTTATACTTGACGCCAAGTATAACCTAAAATTTTATTATTTTATATATAAATGTTGTCGAAAGTAAAGATTGTGCAAACACCACTAAACGAATAATTTATTAAAACAAAAAAATCTCAAAATTGTGTGATCAACTTTTATCTTTCAATAGTTTGTGCCATCAAAGCCACACCTAATGAAAATCTGTGTTATTTTGTGTAAATACTTGTCGAAGTATAAAACTCGTCCTCGTTATAATTATTATATACTAGTATCTAACTTTTTATGATGGGTTTTAACTTTTATATGATGCCTATTGTCCAACCCCTAAAGATTGTGAAGAGGTAAATCAGCATCTAGGTACGAATCTAAGTGACGTGTCAATCAGTCCTGGTGAATCTATAGATTCTCAACGGTACAAATTCACAAAGTCACCCGAAAATCATGACCCGCTTGCAAATTTAGCCCCAAATTTTACATTTTTTTTAGTTACAATCTGTTCCTCTTCGAGAAGGCGAATCCCTTTGAGAAGATAAAGACTCGCTTGTACAAACCCGGAATCATCAATCATATCCAAAAAGGTCGACATTTTTCTTTCCAATATCGAATTCCTATCGTAAATATTCGCTTTCCTTCTCAACTTTTCTGTTAATCGATTCTCGAATCTCATTCACTTCCAAACTCACTTCCATTTCTCTCTCACTTTGTATCGAAGCTTCATAGATCGATTCAAATTTTGAAAATCGATTGCGTTCTCCATGTAATATCGCTTGAATTTCAGTTGTAATGGCATAGGATGATGGCCTTTTCTAGATAGTGATACTAGAGTGTGGACTTAGCTTTTTGACTTCTCTTATCCTATTGATAATGACTTTTTTTTTATTTTTTTCTTTTACAGCAAAATGCAAGCTTCAACGTATGGGGTCAAAGGCAACGTAGCTTTTGAGTTTCGGAATCGTAGGGTTCTCTCTGGTATCGGCCGGCTCGGGACCAGTTCACCTGTCAGAAATCATCTCAGTTTTGTAGATTCCAATCGTAACCGCAATCTCTCTCAATTGAATTCCATGGGTGCCGGATTCGCCAGAATTGCTGCTGGTGCTGTCGATGGGGTGTTTCGATCCTCCGCCAAGTGCAGATCAGTCATTGCTCAGGCTTCGGGTTCTCTCTCTCATTCCAGTTTGATTCCATTATAGTTGTGAAAGAGTTCATTATGATTTGAAATGGTTTTACAGTAACTGCACAAGAAGAGTCCAATTTCTATCCTACTAGTTTGATTCAATCAGTTTTGAATATGTCAAACAACATATGAAGGCTTTTGATCACTAGGCTGTTCCAAAAATATGTTAATAAAGGTGACAAGATGGGAAATGAACATTGAAATGGATAGTTAATTAGCATATTAACTGAATGCTGTTATTGTGTTAGTCCTAATCATGAAGTCATAGTTTCTGGCAAAAATTTGGGAACAAAGTTCTTCTCAATGTGTACTTACTACAAGTTCTGTCATGATGCTTTCTCTGGTAGACATGTACTGAAGAATAGGTTTGACCATGGCGTTTGTCGTATTCTATTCTCAATTCACCTAACATAGGAGGACTAAAGAGGAGTGGAGTTGATCTGTGGATTAGATCCTTTACACTTGTGGTCTAGAGTGACGTGTGTAATGTCAACTTTGAAGAGCTATTCTGATGGAGATTGTTACTTGCATGTAACCACTTGATAGCAGGAGGAGATCCCGAAGAAGCTGCTCCTCTGAAATACCAAGGGAAATCTTCTGCTTCAGTTTTGCCTTATGTTGCTGCTGCTTGCTTGGGAGCCATTCTTTTCGGATATCACCTAGGGTAAGTGTGACAATTTCATGTAGACTAGTTTGCACTGTTTGCTTCTGGTAGAAGTATGTGATCGTAGAACACCACTTCACAGCTTTGTTCCGTCTTGACCTCTTGCATGTATATCTGGGACCTAACCCCGTTATATTGTTTGGCATATTGTAATAATACGTGTTTGATTACAATGCAATAGATTCAGTTTGGTCTGTCCTTTGTGTTTCCTGCAGGGTGGTGAATGGTGCTCTTGAGTACCTATCTTCAGACCTTGGTATTTCCGGAAATGCTGTTTTGCAAGGCAGGTTCAACACCTTTTTAGCATATATATATTTATATATATATATATATATAGAGAGAGAGAGAGAGAGGATTACAGATTTATTGTAGGGGATTATTAAAACAATAGCATGATAACTTCTTTCTATGTCGCATGATAAAATTGCTTCATCAGTATTTAGTATATAGTGATATGGTCTGGGATAGATGATTAAACTTTAAATTCATCCGTTGTGGTCAGTGCTAGAACATAAAAAGAATTGTTGGTTGCAGTTGACTATTGTGTTTTTACAAGCTGTTTTACCAATTTATTCAACCCTTTTCATATTAGTTATTAAACACCTAATTTTTATTGTATATTTCTTTAGTTTGTTAAGACCTTCCATACTACATCGACAAGTATGTTGGTATGTTTAACTTTGGAAGTATTATTTTTCTCTTTTGTAACTAATATAGGATGGGTCGTTAGCACATTGCTTGCTGGTGCAACTCTTGGTTCATTTACTGGTGGTTCATTGGCTGACATGTTCGGCAGGACAAGGACCTTCCAATTAGATGCAATTCCGCTCGCACTTGGAGCTTACCTTTGGTTTGTGTTACCACAGATGGATACTTGAATCCTATGTTAACAATGATTGATAAATATTAACTTCATTACTATGGTAAATTGTAGTGCCACATCAGTAAGCATATCGACTATGATGATTGGTCGTGTACTTTGCGGCATAGGAATTGGCATATCATCCGCATTAGTACCTCTATACATCTCTGAGGTACCATTATCCTGGTGTATCATTGCTATGTTTTTTTCCCCTTTCAATTGTTCGTGAAATGAAACATAAATGAGTTCTCCCCTCAACAGATATCACCAACCGAAATTCGGGGCGCACTCGGCTCTGTCAACCAGCTTTTCATTTGCATTGGAATTCTTGCAGCACTAGTAGCTGGTTTGCCCCTAGCGAAAAATCCTTCATGGTATGATAAAATTCATTAATATAACTACTTTTTGCACTTCATTAGAACTGAGAACGACGTACCATCATTTAGTTCCATCAATCAAAGTAGTTTTGCTGCCTTGGCGTGATAAGGTTGCTATATTTTTTATGAATAATGTAAAAGGACGTTTTGATTGGAAGGCCATTTTTTTATTTAGATACCCCTTGTTTGGTTAGACATTAACATTTGAAGCAGGAAAGCTAAACCAAAATTTAGGCCGAACAGAACCTTAGCCATAATCAGATTCAAATTATCTAGTTAAAAGTTCACCCGTTTGTAGCATGCATAGTCAGTCATGGTAATGTAATCTGGATGAAGTGGTCACAGTTGTCCCCTTGTTATGAAAAAATTGCCGCCATGTTTGTGTCTGTTCTGTTGTCAGGGGCCAGACAATGTTTCTTTCTGAACTTGATCTCACTTTTACATGAGCATTTCTCTTCAAATCGCAGACAAATGTAGGTTGTTTTCAGATACTTCTCCATTTGATGAATCTTAAGCCTCTATTTACCAACAAACCCTTTCAGATGTTGATCAAGAGCTTTACTCTTGTCAGAAAATTGCACAGATTCCCCCCCCCCCCCCCCCCCCCCCCCCCCCCCCTCACACACACCCCAAAAGAAATTACTTTCCCAAAATAATCATTTTCAAGCAAGTCATTTCTGAGGGTTTTTCTTGTATATTCGTGTGTCATCAGGATCTTTACTCTTGAGCAAGTCATTGAATATCATTTTTTTGTAAATTGCCTGACCTTTTTGCATGTTATTTGTGAGTATGGAATTATAATCTCCTCTTGATGATCAACATCACGAAAAGTCCATGATGAACTCAAGTAAAAACATAACTTGGACTTCAATGCCATACACTTATACCAATGAAATCTATAGCTGCTTCTTAAATTTTTTTATCTGGATTTTGAATGTTGTATGCAACATTTCTCTTCCACGTGGTAATTTTATCAGGTGGAGGACCATGTTTGGCCTAGCAACCATTCCTTCAGTTCTGATGGCAGTAGGAATGTCATTCTGTCCAGAAAGTCCAAGATGGCTTTTCCAGGTTTGTTCTTATGCTTATTGACCAGAGTCTTGTCATCATATTTTTGTTACTTAACTTAATCCACAAAATACATTGTAGCAAGGCAAAGTTGCAGAAGCTGAAAAAGCTGTAACAGCACTCTATGGAAAGGAAAGAGTTCCTGAGGTAATGTATGATCTTAGAGCAGCAACTAAAGGGTCTTCAGAACAAGAAGCCAATTGGTTTGAGCTTTTCAGCGGTCGTTACTGGAAAGGTAAAATTAGTCGAATTATTTTCTTTTGCTGGTTTGTGAATTATATTCATAGTCACATTGTTGTGTAGCCTGTTTTCTGGAACTTTCTTCATTCTAAGCTTTTTTATATGCTGTGTTTGTTCAAGGCAATATCTGGTAACACGTTCTGTCTTGCAGTTGTTAGTGTAGGTGCTGCACTCTTCTTGTTCCAACAACTGGCGGGAATAAACGCTGTAGTATATTACTCTACATCTGTCTTCCGCAGTGCTGGGATTGCTTCTGATGTTGCAGCTAGTGCTCTAGTCGGGGCATCAAATGTCTTCGGTAACCAACTGACTCAAATTTATGAGCCAATAAAATATGACTTTGATTTAAGCAGTCATCATTAATAGCCTGTTAGTATGACATGCTTAGATGACCATTTTGTGTTCTTAGGTACTGCTGTTGCATCTTCATTGATGGATAGAAAAGGAAGAAAGAGTCTATTGCTCACAAGTTTCTCTGGAATGGTACAGTCCATGTGAAACTATTGTATATATGTGATAAATCTTTTTTGAGTATTAACTCAAATTTTGCTGTGTAGGCGAGACCCTTTAAGATTGTGACCTGGCCCAAGAATTTCACCTGAAACCCAGTACCTTGAATGATAAGTTGAAATGGCCACTGTAAAAGTCCGCCCCTAAACTTTAACACTCCCCCGTGGATGTTTTAGGGATAGAATCAAGCAACTGTTGACAGTTAGTTCGAAAGCACTCGTGAGTGCCCAAAATCTGCAGGCAACCCAATGCCAACTTTATTAACTAGTTGATATATATATAGTCAATCTACCTTCCTTAACTTCATGTCTCCTTACACCTTTATACAAACAAATGTAGTTGATACTTGATCATATCTATTTCCTGAGCATTTGGAGTTTATAAGATATGTATTTCGTAATTCTGATTAGAAGAGGTAAGAATTTGAACGAAAAGGGATTAATTTCTAAATCTTACATGATTCTTATGGATCCTACTTTGTTGATATCCTTGATTGAACCCTCTTATTTGAAGGCTGCATCAATGTTGCTTCTCTCGTTATCCTTCACATGGAAACCCTTGGCACCGTACTCTGGCACACTTGCTGTCGTGGGAACTGTACTGTGAGTTTTTCATCTGAAACTACTTGTTCACAACTATGACTACTATATCATAACAACTAAACATGATTCCTCACACATGGATGCAGATACGTGCTATCCTTTTCTCTAGGTGCTGGTCCAGTTCCCGCCCTTTTGCTTCCAGAGATATTCGCGTCCAGGATCAGAGCAAAGGCAGTTGCGTTGTCTTTGGGCATGCATTGGGTAAACGACTTAAACAAATAACTTTCTTATTAACTTTCCTCCACGGATATCCTAAAATGACAACGTACATTGCAGGCCGCCAACTTCGTGATCGGATTATATTTCTTGAGCATTGTAAACAAGTTTGGTATTAGCAGTGTTTATCTGGGATTTGCTGTAGTCTGTATCCTTGCTGTTTTGTACATATCCGGCAAAGTCGTTGAGACAAAGGGAAAGTCTCTGGAGGAGATACAGCGCGAGCTTAACCCTACGGTTTGATCAGGACTGCTGCTTTCTGTATTCCAAGAATTCGTCGATACTCCTAGCAGGCATTGATCCACTGTTAGGTTCAATAAAATCTGCATTTGAAGAGGACATCAGCTTCCGATTGACCTTTTTTCGCAGTTCAGGTTTAAGGAATGGTCGGTGAGAGTGTCGTTTAATGTTAAGTTTATGTAGATCTGAACATGGTAATTGGTAAAGATTTGTATGGAACTCAGAAGCTGTTCTCATTATGGTTCAAATTTTAAAATCGAAAGAGCAGAAGAAGACATAATAAATAGCCAATACTACTTCGTAAGAACAGTCGACGAATGAATACGTACACATTACACATTACACATTACACGGTTTACACTCAACATACATCCATCGACGTACATCCTAATTAAGCTTCACGTTAGTTATTAAGCAGAGCAATTTAAACAGTTTCATTAGAGAACTTGATCATTAACAACCTCAAGGAGCTTCGTCTCCACAACTTCGCTACAAATTTTCCCCATCATATGGTAGAACGACATAAGATCCGTCAATTGCTCCAACGACATTCCGTCCATGACCTTCCTTGCCGCCTTCTCCCTCTTCTCGTTCATCTTCACCTTCTCAAAGTAGGAATACGCATTCCTCACCGTCGCCCCCATCTCCTTGAGCCGAAACTCTTGTTGTGAGCTTAGCGTGTTGGACTCAAGGAAGTCTGCACCCGCTTTCAGCTCTGCCGGCGCTTCTTTGTTGTTGGAAAAGTTGGTTGTTTTCGTGCCGGATAAGTACATGTCTTTGGCTAGCGAGAAGCTTCGAACGATCACTCTCCTTTTGTTCTCTATTTCCACGTTCAGCTTTAGTGTCTTTGGGATTGCTTTGGCAATCTCTACCTTCTTTTGGTAAGCAATCACTGCCCTTACAAATTCCTGCTCCAAATCATCAAAATTGAATTAAATTATGTAAATAAACATAGCAATTTATTATATTTGCACATGATGCATTCATACGAACGTGTGAACCTCATATGTTATTTAATCCACCATGATTTATTAGGTACAAATCTTATCTGAATATATATTCACACTTAACGGCGGCCCACAAGGACCACCAGCTGGCCACGTTATTATGCAATAACAGCCACCACATGTCCAGATATGTCTATCATCTAACATGCAATGCAATGAAATATGTTTTTCACATCATCAAATTCACTAAATAAAAATCATAATGATTGAAATAAGAGGGGCCAAGTTAGGTATTCACCTTGTAAGCATAAGGACAGCCGAGGTAGTCGAATTCGTTGGAACCGGGCTGCCGCATCCGCTCGGGGTGAAACTGGAGCCCCATGAAGAACTTGCCCTCGCCGGGACTATACATGGCCGGGTCGTAGTAGCCTTCGATAAGGCCATCTGGGGCAAAGGCCATGGGGACGAAGCGAGGGGCGAGCTTCTTGACACCTTGGTGGTGGTAGCTATTGACCATGATGAGATTATCGTCGTCCGAGTAGTCCTTGCTGAACCAAGAATGCAAAGGAGTGCCGTCGAGAATCCGTATGGGGTGTCTGTGTCCATCGTAGTTGTCGTAGTCCATGTGCAGTACTCTATGCTCTTCTGCCACATTTCTTGACACTTCTTTCCCTATGTCTTGGTAAAGAGTCCCACCACATGCAACATTTAGCACCTAACATTTCCACCGAATTTAAAATTTAATTTTATGGATAAATCTGTCAAAATCAGGAACAAACTGATAGTAGAGCTAGGTCGAACACATAAGTCCAACGGAATACAACTTATTGTCTCCAAATAGGGGGTGAACATAGATCCAAAACTCAATCCAAGTAAACCAAACCTAAACCCCATTTTACTTGGACCGAAAACCGAATTATAAAAGTAGATTCGACTTTAAACTAAAACCGAAAATATGAACTAAAATCGAACCTATTAGGATTGGTTTCAGTTCAATTTAGGTATTGGACCTAAATAAACCTAAAAAAAAAAATAATTGCTAATATGATTATATAAACCGACCTTTCTTTTTAATAATAATTCGTTTTTTCGGTTTACTTGTAGGTTTTGCGGTTTTTACCCAAAAACTTTTTTTTTTTAAATGCAGACCTCACCCCGAACCTCGGTTTTCGGTTCGATGTGTACCGGTGAACCTAACTTGCTCCGTCCAATCTCCAAATACCAAACTTAGCACATATAGTGTGAGAGAAGATTTGGATAAAAATGGCAATAAATTTGCGTAATACACCAGAAGAAGATCTGAAATAAGTGTTGTGACAGATGAATAAGCAAAAGAGTAAACACTAAAAATGAAATGTAGTGTGAGAGAAGATTTGGATAAAAATGGCAAGAAATTTGCGTAATAAAGCAGAAGAAGATCTGAAATAGTTTTAAAATTGAATTTACCTGAGAGCCCCTGCAAATACCCAAATAAGGAATGTTCCTTTCAAGGCAGAGTTTGGCAAGGCTGAGCTCAATGGAGTCTTTCTCTTTGTCAATGGCGGTGTCGCTAGCATGGAGCCGCCTTATCTCCTCCACCTCCTCCAGCGAGAGAGAGTTATCCGAGTCTTGGTACCAGGACGGGTCTATGTCTTCTCCTTCACATAGAAGAACTCCGTGAATCGGCTCGAAGCTCTTCAGAACTGTTTCGATTCCGGATACCCGTGGCACTATAACCGGAACCGCTCCGTACTTGACGATTAGATCCAGATGATACTCACCTGCGACAATCATGCATGCATGTCATGGCCATTGATCGGTCAACTCAATGATAAATTCAAAATATTGTTTTTTATCTTTTGGTGCATCTTTTTCAGCAGGTAAAATCGGATGAATGATCGGAGATTGAATTAACCGAAATCGAAAGAACTTACCGACGAAATCGACGAACTTGTTCTTACGAAGAGTTCTGCGAGAGACTATGACAACGCGAGGGAGGATGTCGGAGAGATCATCGGCGGCCATGGAAGTAATTAATTAGTGGGAAAAATGGTGAATTAAAGTTAGAAAGCGGTGTGTGGAATATTTGAGAGGAAGGGTGTATTTATAGGGAGGCGAGAGGTGGAAGAAGAAGGCGTTGTCAGGTGAAGGTTACAACTCAAAACAATCGTGGAGCAGGGTGGCTTAATTACGAAAATGCCAGGGGTAAAATGAAAATGAACCACCGACAAGGAAGGAGGGTGGTGGGTCCAGAAGCGGGATCAAAACGCCGCGTAGGATTGTGGGATGAATCCACGTTTTCCCAAGTGTGTTGGGGTTGGGGGTCCTGGCTGGCATGCCAACGTGGACAAGTGTTTATCTAAGGCAGGCACGTCCATTGCTGACCCCATGCTGACTTGTCCCCTCTTTCTTCTTAAGTTCCGTTTGATTTCAACTTTTTTCTTTTTCTCTCCCTTCAATTTTTCTTTTTTATGTTTCAATTTACAAGATCATTTCAAAAGAAATTTCTTGTCTTTCACAATTTAAAATTCATATTTATAATATAGATGATTAAAATCCAATATTTTTAAAAAAAAATTATGATAAATGTCACCAATAAACAGAATTGTAAGCCAATTATTTATGTCCTTTTTAATTACAAGTTTTTTTTTTAAAACAAATTTTTTGTTATAAAATTTACAAATATACAAGATTAATGTTATCTATTATAAATAACTTAAAATTCAAACACTTTTCATCACTTTGGATGTGAAATTAAATCCGTCAAAAAAGTTTATAAAAATTTTGGATTTGGGGTCCATCCAAGTGCAGAATTAACTAAATTCAATTTCGGTCTTATGGTCCAAGTTTGAAATTGATTAATCTCAATTTCAGTTTCGGCTCCAAATACATAATTGATTAACCCATTTCGTTTTTGGATCTCAAACTCAATTTCGCTTTCGGCACACCAAGTATGAAATTAATTATACACTAATTTCGCACTTTGAGTACAAAATTAGAAAAATATTTAAAGAAAATATATAATTTTGTTTAAAATGAATGTAATTTATAACCTAAATGATTAGAAGCTAGAAGACAACATCAAAAATTTATTAAAATTTGAACTACTCAAAATTGAGGGGCGTTAGAAAAATCTCTTTTTTTTTTTTTAATTGTATGAACTATACTTAGTCATTGATAATATCTTTCTAAATCTTATGTATAAGATCTTTCCCATTATCATTCTAAATCTTAATCGATTATTTGGTATAAGGGTTTTTGTATTATCTTTCTAAATCTTAACCGATTATTTAATATAGGGAATACAAAATAATAATACACATATTTAATCATTGAATTGATACATTTTGAAATACATCCTATTTCGTCAAATACTTTGCTTAAGTTGATGCATCATATTTCTAATTTAACACAGATATTAGTATATAACATATGATTTATGGATATTTAGCGTGACAAATTACACATATTGCACAATTAATATCTAGTACATCAAAGTATGAAACACAAATATTTAGTGGGTCAAATACGGATATTAAGTATAAGATATATGAATATTTAATCCTTTAATTAATATTATTTCCAAACACAAATATTTATCATGTTAAATTATATACTATAAATATAAAACGTATAACATATACGAATATTTAGTGTGTTCAAATACAAATGTTGTTTATGAAAAATGCAAACAAACTCAAATAACATATGCAATCCAGATACCCATACTATGTTTATTTACTTTTTTTTTTTATAATAAAATCAAATATATATATATATGTCAAGAATTATTAACAAAGAGATTTTTCTTTACTCGTCGCCTTAATTCTCTTTTCAAATCTAACCCATTAACTAGTATATTACCCGTACCTTGTGCTGAATTAATTATAATGATATATTAAATGTAAGCTTCAGAGTATAAAAAAATTAGTGTGCAATTGTAATGTGCATTACTTCATTCAACAATACTTTATTTCTAACAAATGAATCTCAACAACTTATTCATTGATTAAGTAATTGGTTTTTTTAAATAATAATATAAATCTTCTTATTTAAATTTTTAACTTTTTCGTATTTTTAATTTTATAAATTTAAATTGTCTCCGAGATATTGTTAATTTTTTTAAAAAAAAATTCTGACTATAAATCAATTAGTATTTAAGTAATTAAAAAACTTAATTAAGATTTTTAAACTATTATTAATTGTTAAAATGACACGTGTAGTTACAGTTCTCATGATTATACATGTGTAATTAGGTGCTTATAAATATATATAAGATTATTAATTTATTTTTTATATGAGCACAGAAATTCAGAGTATTTAGGATGATGTAAAGATTAGTGTTTTGGGGGCAAGATTTAATGTGCAGCCAAACAGAGCCTTATTGTAATTGTAGATCCATGTACAATCGACTAGTGTAGTGTGTGAAGGTCTTGTTTGTTCTGGATGAGGCCTCGATCTTAAAGAGAGATGTCAGGTCCCACTCATATTTTTCATATTTTCCATAAAAAAAAAAAGAAAAGAAAAAAGTAAAAAGGACTTCATTTCAGTTAACTGTCTTTTGTCCTTTGGTTTTCCCAACGGCTCACCCCGCCACAAATCCGGCTTAACTTGCTAATTAACCTATGGATTATCCATGAGTTCATTTACATAACCATCATTTTGTGGAAAATCTAATGATAACACCCACAAATATACAATTCTATATTATAAACTAGCCGCATAATCCATCAAAAGACGTGCTTACTTTTAAATTTCAAATTATTTAATTATGATTTTATACGACTCAAAAGTTTAATCACCTTCTAAATCATCTTTGTAGACGATAACTTGAATTTATAACTGAATTATTTCATATGGGTAAGATAGTCGGGCATACCTAGGGCCGAGAAGCAAACCGTACGAACTGAACCGCAAACTTTTAAATGTGGACCGCAAACCGAACCACACTAGTAACACATGGGAGACTTAACACATGGGAGAATTTGATATAGGGCTCTTGCTCTAGATTGCGGGAATGGTAAGCGAGGTTTATAAGCTGGAGGAGGAACATAGACATCTTCCTTCTCTTTTCCCTTGTCTTTCTCAATGGGAATTTCAACGAATTTGGGTTGTGGGTCGGTGGTTGTTGTACCACTTCTTGTTGTAATTGTCATCACCCTTCCTTTTGGATTATCTTCCGTCTTTCCAGGAAATTTCTCTTGATCACTTGGAACTTCTCCAGCCTTGCTGAATACTTGGTTCTCTAAAGCTTTTTGTGCTTTATCAACCAAAGTAATGTAATTTTCCAATCCTAGGATCTTTCCCAAGATCGTTTCCAGCACAGGGTCGTGTCTATCCTTCTCCGGTTTGCTTGAACTATTTGACGTTTGTCCCTGACTTTTCAAAGGGGTAGAAGAAGAAGCGGGTGTCAGTGAATTTTCAGCATGTGAATAAGGATTACCAGTTTGTTGGTTGGATCTCCAATTGTTGTTGGCGTTCCTGTTGTTGTTGTTGTTGTTATTGTTGTTCCAATTATTGTTCCGGTAGTTGTTCCTATTTCCTTTATTGTTCTCCCTTCCTAAATAGCCAACATCTTGCTCCTTTTTCGATTGAAGGCTGGATTTTATGACTTCCTTCAGCTCCTTGATTTCATTGTTGAGGGAGAAAATTTGAGCTTGAGCTGCTGAATTTAATTTTGCTCCCGGCTCTCTGGAATTTCGATTCCCATCATCATATTTCCTATGAGAATACTTCTCAATCACTTTAGCTTGCTTCTCAATGAAATCACAAGCATCATCCTCTCTCATTATACATGAAAGGGATTGAAGATTGAATTGTGTTGTCACATCTAATCCTTTATAGTAAATCTCCAATAATTCCAGCTTTCAGATGTCATGGTAACACCCCAAGTTCTCAGAACTCGGTGAGCTACTGGTTAGGACCTCACAATGGGTCTCAACCTTGGTTTAACAACAACTTACTAGGATCTTACAACAAGGAACAAATGTAATTAAAACAATTTCAAAACCTAAAATTTTATTTTATGAATGTGCACATGTTACAGCTTTACAAACATTTATATAGATACGTAACATGCATGCCGTAGGGAAGACTCTCCGTCCCCATCTAATGAGTGCGTGGACCTAGCTGACCATCCGTTTCGGATCTCTCTACAACTGTCTATCTCTACAAATCTACAACACGGATAAACCGTTAGCTAACAATCCAAATATAAGCAGAATAAGGATAGTACAAACACAAAAAAAGTAACATAATCACTCATCATGCTGGCACACAATTTGGTTATTATCTGATAGTTTAGGTGATTCACTTTATTCCGTTTTAAAGTTGTGGCACGAGAATCTTAAGAGTTCTCGCCTCCGTTCCTTATCCAACCGTTGTAGGTCTAGCTTACCTCCGCCGGTAGCATCACTACAAACCGAGTGTGGACTAGTCCCTAAAGAAACCCCCAGCGCCCTCAGGCTACTGAGTAGAATGCCACCGCCCGTTACTCTTAGGCCAAGGTATAGGTCGGTATATAATTATTACTAAAATATAACTATAAACATCTCATTCACACACCACTACCATTATTCATACTCATATCTAGAAGTCAACTAAGTAAGCCCAAAGGACTTACCTGAATCAAATCATATCCCATTATCTCAACTCGGTCCGCAACCGCAGGAACTCAACCGCCTGTTATAAAAGGCAAGTGGATCAATAATGTATTCCACTTTATTAGAAGTCTCCAACTTCTAAGATATTTAATTCTATCATCGGATAAATTACCAAAATACCCTCGGAGTGGCAAATGACTATTTTGCCCCTAGTGTCCGAAACCCTAGAAGTATTCTTAGAATATTTCTAAAACTTCATAAGAAGTCCAAAACCATAATATAATACTCACAAGAAAGATCTAGTTAAGTTGGAAGATATTTTCCAACCTTTTAACTTCCATAAAAAAAACTAACGATCTCACTTTGACCTAACTTAGAACGCTCAGACAAAATTCTAAAAATGTCAAATAAAATATCAAATCCTTATATGCATAGCACTCTACTTACTAAAAGAATTAAATCTCCAAAAGAATCAAAAACTAGTCTCACACAAAAATCTCAAGTTGACTCTTCAACATAAAATCTCCCATACTTAACCAAAAATTTACACCTTTACCAACTGCCTAACTAGCCTACTTTGTAACCTTGTAAATCTAGATCCGACCGTTGGATCGACCCAAACTTGTTATACATCCAACTATGCATGACACTCTATAACATACTAAAAATTGAACGGTGGATTGTATTTCTACGGTATCTAAACGTAAGTTCAAACATTACTGCACAACACAGAAAGTTTCCAGCACTTCAGAGAATTTCAGCAACATGTAGAAAACTGTTTAAGGTCCCAACTTCGAAAAATCATAACTCCTAAACCACTTGTTGGATTCCTCCCAAATTTTAATAAGTTTTCCAATAATATACCAACTGTATCATATCCAAAATTCAAGTCCAACAGATATCAAAATCCTATTCAAAACTATCTCACAAAACAGCATCACATGTTGTTTTTCCCTACACTCAACACAATTATTAAAAAAAACTGTGTGAGGAGTCAACTTTGAAATACCAAAACTCTCAAACCGTAACATGGATTTCTCTAAAATTTTAGTATGATCTACTATACTATACCAACTATAGCATTTCCGAATTTCAAGTCTAACAGAGGTCAATAACCCCTCAAAATTTATTCCACAAAACTGTATCCCAAGCAATTTTTCTCAAACTCAGCATACTTAGAAAACTGCATGAGGAGCCAACTTGAGAAAATCATATCTCCTAAACTACAACTAAAAATACGCTCAAATTTCAATACGATCTATTATGCAACACCGGCTATGACATATCCGAAAATTAGCATCAAAGCAATAGTCTAACGTACCCAAATCTAGACCCAAAGTCGGTTGTTCATCACTTCTTGAAACTCGGAAAACGCCTCAGCTCTTCAAGCCATTTTTCGAGGCTGTTAGGGACTGTTCTAAGATTCCAACGGAATTCTAATTAGCACATATATACAGAGGGTACGGAGGTGAAGGGAGGTGAGGTGTTTACCGGACAAGCAAGACTCGACAAGCTCACGAGCTCGCTTGCGAAAGGAGGATGTTGGCTGATGTGACCCTGCCGCACCAGCGGTTCTACTGTCTGGTGTGTTGTTGCGAGTCCGGAGAAGAGCGGCACGTCTGGGTTGCTGCTCGACGAGGAGGACGAAGACAGAAGCGGTTCCATCCTGGTTTGACGACTCGGCTACAAGCGGTTGAAGACGGACGGTGCAAGGAAGGAGTCGCCATTGCTGCTTCGACAGAAGGTTGCCACTGCTCAGGGGGTCGCCATTGCTGCTCCGACAGTAGGTCGCCGCTGCTCAGGGGAGGAGGCCGTCGTTGCTGCTCCTTGGAGAAGATTGCCGCTACTGCTCCTTGGAGAAGGTCGGCTAGGGTTATCGACAAGGGAGAGGGACTGGTTCACGCTGAATCAAGGGAAAGGAGGCTGTTACATATTCAGCCCAACATGGGCCCAAGTGACCATCTCGTAACGGGTCCGGATGGTCAAACTTCGCGGTAAAAGCCTTATCATCGGTTTAAGAGAAGGTAGATCGACGTGCGTATTTTATGTGAGTAGAAACTCCCACATAAATTAATAAAAATATCAAAGAATTCGGTGTCATATAAATTGACAAAAAAAAAGACGGAAAGGTCCAAACCGATCGAGTTCCGGTTTGTCTCAAAAATAAATGGAAACTAAATTTTCGGCTATTACATCAGTTCCCCCTTAAAATAAGTTTCGTCCCGAAACTTAAAAGAAGACAACATAAGGTCGGAAGCCATACTAAAGAACTTAAGCGCCGGAAAAGTCCCAAACGGTCTCTTTTTTTTTTTAACAGCCGGAAGTAAAGATGTTCGGGTATTAGATTAATTCCCCCTTAACAATAAGTTTCGTCCCGAAACTTAGGGTAAGACATCATAAGATCAGCCTTTAAGGCACCAGTCGGGTGTATCACATCGCTACACAAAAGTCTCGTCATTTGCACATCAAGTACCCCTCACCTTATAGGTTACAAATAAAAGTTTAGTCCTACCTAAACTTATTCATCCACTACAAAGTGCCTTCATAAAAAATAGAGCTATTCAGGATAATGTCCTCATTGCTCACGAAATATTTCACGGTTTCAAATCAAAAAAAGGAAAGGAGGGATACATGACTATGAAATTAGATATGAAAAAAACATATGATAAAGTAGATTGGGAATTCCTAAAAGCGGTCTTACAAAAATTCGATTTTGGAGAAAAATTTAAACATTGGATACACGAGTGTATCTCTACCGTCTCATATTCTATCTTAATTAATGACTCACCCACCAATTTATTCTGCCCGTAACGTAGTCTTCGACAAGGAGATCCACTGTCTCCGCTTCTTTTCAATCTTTGTTCAGAAGTGCTTTCTAGAAATTTACAGAGATTAGCCAATGAGCATCCAAAATCTATAGGTTTCCCTATCTAAAAGAATGGAACTAGAATTCCTTTCTTATCTTTTGCGGACGACATTATAATCTTTTCCAAGACAACTATTCAAGCGAGTAATTTGGTACTCACAACATTACGAGACTATTGCGACATCTCTGGTCAAATCATTAACTACCATAAATCAGCGTTTCAAACTACGGCTAACATTGATCAAAGTAATAGAAGAATAATTCAGGGCCATTTAGGGATCAATTTATCCACAAATTTAGAACTATAATTAGGTTGCCCCATTTTTAATGGGCGAGTAAACAAAGAGACATTTAATTAAGTAATTATGAAAACAAAGCAATAATTAACCAAATGAAAAGCATCTTCCTTGTCCCAAGAAGGAAGAATAACGTTAATAAAAGCTAACCTTAATGCAAAACCAAGCTACATCATGCAGGTATTCATGCTACCGACAAACATCCATACAGAATTGGACAAACTAAATAGAACTTTTTTCTAGAATAAAGGTCCAAATTTCCACCATTTGATTAGTTGGGATAAAATTTGTAAACCACGCTCACTAGGTGAAACGGGGATTAGAAAATCAAAAGACATGAATAAAGCCCTTCAAATGAAACTTTTGTAGAAAATTTTGGCGGAACCGGATAATATTTGGGTAAAAATTGTTGAAGAAAAATACCTAAGGGGTACCCGACTATGGGAGTATGAATGCGGGAAGAACGCATCATGGCAATGGAAGATACTAATTAAGTTAAACGAAGAATTTAACAAAGGTCTCATATGGAGGGTTGGGGATGGAAACACAATCAGATTGTGGAAGGATAAATGGTTACTAGATAAACCTTTGCAAGATTTGGTGACAAACACAAACATTGTGAATGAGGTGGAACTTACGTCAGCATACATTAAGGATAACTCCTGGGACATCCAACGAATCAACCAATTAAGTAGTATATTACCACTGAAAATAATCGAAAAAAAATAAAAAGATATAATCTTCCCAATAGTTACATTCGGGACATATTATATTGGTCATGGAACGAGGAAGGATGGTACTCGACTAAATCTTCCTTATAATTTTTTAAAAAACACAAGGTCAGAGTTACTTCGGATAAATCTTGGATTTGGAAAATGGACATTATGCCAAAAATTAAAAACTTCTTATGGAAGCTAGCCCTGGATGGCCTACCGACAAAGGAAAATCTAGACAGACAAAAGATCCCTATCGTAATAAATTGTGAATTCTATAATTACCATACTGAAAGCACCAAACATCTCTTCTTCCAGTGTCCATTTATGATTTCAACTATCAAAAGTCAAAATATAGCAACGATCTTAAAAAACTACGATTTTACTAATTGGAGAATCGCCGAGGCTCTCCATGACTTGAAAGGATTATTATCAAATAAAGAAATGAAACTCACTGTAGTAACTTGGTGGAACATATGGATGGCAAGAAATGAATACATTTTTAACAAAACAAAAATTCCAGAAAATATAAAAGGCATAGCTTTAAACTAAATAGAAGTGTGGAACGAGGCAAATAGAAAACAAAATTTGAACAACACAACAAATAAATCACCAAGAAGAAAAAAAGAAGAACATTGAGTGGAAGTCTCCACTTAATGGATTTCATAAACTTAATTTTGATGGCTCACAAAAAGCGTCAGGAAAATTTTCTTTTGGATTTATCATCCGAAATCACAATGCCGTCCCAATCAAAATTGGAAGTGGCAGGTGTGATGCTAAATCCGTTTTGGGAGTGGAAGCTCTGGCCTTACGAAATGGCCTCCAAAGGGCCAAGGACATTGTAATTAAATTCATTGAGATAGAAGGAGATAATTTGACTCTTGTTAACTCGATCAATCATATCTGGAAACCTTCTTGGGAATTGGATATGATTATCAATGACATTTCGAATATCATCTCTGAGTTTACGGTCTCCGTCAATCGGCATATTTTTAGGGAAATTAATCTGGTTGCGGACAAGATAGCTTCTCATGGACACAATTCCGACATTCACATTGAAGAGATTTCAGAAGATGTTCAAGACCTCATCCGCAAGGATGCCTTAGGCCGATTGATTTCTAGAAACTGATCCACCTAGTTTTCTTACCTTTGTGTAAAAAAAAATGCATGTTTAGTTGGAAATTTGATAACTGGTATGAGAGAATTTGGTGATATAGACTATTTTTTATTGGTTTTTATTTTGTATACCCTTCTATTTTTAGCACTCTAATTTACTTTCACTATTACTATTTTAGTGGTATATTTATTAAATGAGATTATTCTATGAGCCCACTTATTAGAACAATATTGCTAAAAGGTCTACTTAGTGATATTGGTCTAATTGTATTAGTATTCTAAAATAAATTTAGAAAGAGTTTTTAACTCGATTTTGAGATCTAAAAAAATAAAAAAGTTTAAACTTGGTTTTATGTACCTACATTTTTATCGTCCAACTAACAAATATAATAAATTACGAATCACCAAACAAGCCCCAAAAGTGTTATTTTCTTAGATTTTAATGGTATTTTAGTAAATTATTATGCTAATGAGATTAGGGTGGAGATCTTGATTAGTCCATACCTATTTTTTGTATGGGAAAATATAAAAGATAAAGCATATATTTTCGAAATTAATTATGAGTGAAGCACATGGGCCAAAGTTTAGGGCCCACATTTTTAAATTGTTTTTGGTTGATAATGATTAATATGTGTGACCCCCCTCGTACTAGGCATCTCACAATATTTTTCTAGATAAAATGATCTTATATAATGTATTTCACTACTTTTATCCACAAAACTTATTTTTCAATTTTTATACAGCTCTCGAAAAACCTCAATATCATTCTTTAATTCAACTTCTCATGTTTAAAAGAAAAAAAATACTACGTAAGATAAGATTAGATTTGTCGTTTTGAATATTATTATTAAACCCCACGAATCGTTAAAGATAAGGTATTTGTAAGAACCAACCAAAATAACGAAACCAAAGAAGATATTATAACTAAATAAAGTGGTTACCGGTCCAACTAATCTTTCTTACACGTCAAATTCCATGTTTAACATATATTTAATAGTAAGCATGAAACATTGACAAACTAAAATATCGATATAACTCAACAACAGGAACACATGAATACCAAATAAATAACAAAGGTTTTGTCCAGTCAAACCGAACAGATTATTCGAGGATTACAACAATCCGATAACCAAGTTATTTTGATGAAAAAATTTTCACATTTAGCCTCGTTTTGTTGGAAAACGGAATGAAAATAAATCTAGACCATATGTATATGTTGGTTCAGGTTTTGTTTGGAATTGTTCCTTGTGGTTCATAGTAATGGTTGTAAAATTTGATTAATTTTGATACTCTTATAGAAAATAAAACGAGAGAATGCAAATATATTTTACGTGAAAAATGAGAAAATGTCATCCCATGGATTAAGCTGGGTCAAAATAGTTAAGTAAGTCCTTTTGAAATTACTCTCTAAAAACTAGGTTCACGCTTACCTTTCAACTTCAATTTAATGAAAGTGATAAAAATTGAAGTGTACACAATCTCATATAAATAAAAAGAAAAGGTCTATTTGACCAAATCCTTTTATCAAACTTTATGAATAAACAATTACATATAAATGGATTACATTCGTTTCCATCCTGTTTTCTTTTTCTGAGTTGAAATCAAACAGGCCCTTCGAGTGTAACCCAAAATTTCAACCGTCTCGTCTTTTTCGGAACATACCCTTAATCTTCTGTCGTACAATAATTCCAAAAGAATCTCGAATAGTATCACGATCCAAAATTCACCTGAATTGTAGTCTTTGTTTACTAACAATGTAGAAAGTATTGAAAATATGAATGCACTCAAATTTACAGCAATGTAATACATCTCATGGATATATAAGTTGTACATGTGTTGGATCTTTATAATCTTTTATTGTAATAATCCTAGTCAGCCTAAACTGGATAACCATTCATTCATTTCAAGAAAAGAACTTCATGGAATTAATTTCTTATTTACCAAGTTTTTTTCATTCTTTTCCACATGGAGTACCTATTAACTTGTTTAATGATACTACTTCTATAGTTTATTTTATGTATTAATAATAAAATAATTATAATTATTTTTATCATAACATATAATAAATAGATTTTATTTATATTTTTTACCGACTGTTCAATTAATCAAAGCCGCTCTATGTTCAGTCCAACCCTCCAAATACCTATAATAAAAAGATTTTGACTCGACAAAGGAATGCATACATATGGACAATCTTCATTGGGAAAAAACATATGGATAATCTCGCGTTTGGATTTTATGTATTAATTTACCTAAACAAAGATGTATAAAAAATGGTTGGATTAATTAAACTCTGATATCCCATATTTTTTATTCTATCGCGGTGTTGTTATTTTGATCGTTCTATGACCATCATTTATTTCTAGCCTAATTTAGGCCAGAAATGTAATTAAAAAAATTTAGGCTGCCTAAAATATTAAAATTTTATTTATTTTTATGAAATTCAATAAAGCCTAGAAGCTCAATTGATCAAATATAGCATTTACTGTTTTTTTTTAAACTAGTAAACTATCAAATAATTTCAAAAAAATCTTGATTTAAATAGATTTTTCTATATATATATATATGCCCATTGCCAAAATACAGGCAACAAGTTATAGGAATATACAATTATTGTAATTATGAATATATTACGTTTAGATAAATTAAACTATTGTATAATATATTTTTGTTTTAAGTTAGTTTTGAGTCAATTATTCGATTATTTTTTTGAGATCCCTATAAATAAAATATAATAATGTCAAATCTTTTCTACCATAATTTATGGTAAGTATTTAGGGTTATGCAATGGTATGGTGAGGACCATAAACCCTTTCATGTGTTGCCGATTCATGGACCGGAGTGTTTGTACACTCATGTGTTAAGGTCCGGTTCGTAAGGGACCTTTTTTTTTCTTTTTTTTTTTTTCAAATTAAAAGAGTTTTGCGTGGCTCCATCACAATCCGGTCCGTCCAAATCCGGACTGATTATATTCAGTTTTCCTTCATAAAAAATAAAAAAGGAAAAAAAATTGGTACAGGTTTGGTTCGGTTGGACTGGAACCTTCTGGTTCAGCCGGACTGAAATCTAACTGTTTAGGAACTAACGTAATTATCTTCACAACCCTAGAAGTGCTCAAATGTGTCATTAATTTGTACATTGTTATTTCTTCACATATCTTTGTCCTAATCAAATCTAGTAACAAATTAAGCTGATCGTGAACACATTTTGATAATGTTAGGGTCGAGAATTCATACAAATGGTAGGAAGCCCACACATATTATTAATGATATATTAACCCCTATATAAAAAAAAAAAAATACTAAGGATAAATGAGAATATAGAAAATAATATAGTGTAACCTAATATATCTTAATAATATCGGCTAAATAAATTATAATACATTCATCTTTCCTTGTTCGCTAGCTGCTTCAAAATATCTTTGCTCAATTAAAATCTAACTTGCTGTACTATTCTTCATTTTTGTAATTCATCCGTCTTTGATTATCAATTTTTTCATCACATCATTCAAATTAATAACACATTATCGATTTTTTTAATTTATGTTGCAAGAGTATGTTATTTTTTTTGAAAGGAAAAAATGATTTCTTATTAGGTAATATGAAGCAAAGCTTGGTTTAGGATTACAAGCGGGGTCGACAGTCGATAGCCGTCTTAGAATCGGAGCAAGACGAACGAGAGCATCAACTCCGCTAAGAGAGGGCTCAAAACAACACCGAGTGCTGCACTCGGTGTTGGAGACAGTATTTGTAGAAGCCAGTCCCCGAGAGATCTAGTTGGAGTAAATATCAAAATCCGATAGGAGTCGCCGCAAGTTTTCACACAGGAGACAAACATTTGCTCCTCATCACCAAAGAGTTTAATGTTTTTGTAGGTCCAAGAAACCCAAGCGCAAGAAATGAATTCCCTAACCAGCAAGTTTCTATGGGAATTTTTTTTTTCTTTTATAACGGAGCTCAAAAGATAAAGGAGATCAACACTTTTAATCTGAAATTTGTAAAATTTTTAAATAAACCCGAGTTTATATTCTTGAACTTTTGCATTAGGGTAGTTGATGCTTATTTGACTTTTGAAGTTCATTACAAGTTTGAGCCCATAAGTTTTAACTCTCCAGTCCAGTTTCCCATTGAAAATGGGTAGTGATTCAAAGACCACAACCTCTAATCGTTTTTTCTCCTTATATAATATAAGAATTCTCCGGTCCACATTTTTGTTCCTTTTTCTCAAATTTTGTGTTTCATAAACGTAATATCGGGCATAATTATCTCATTCATTCGGAATCCAAATTTAGTAAATAAGACCAGAAAAAGCCTTTCGTTTTTCCCCCCTTCGTCGGCCCTTGCCACCTAGTACATAACGATTCAATGCTCGCGAAGAAGAAGTCAATGCTTCCTTTTTATGGTGTTGACGAAGGTCAGAGCCCACCGAAAATTTATCCGGAAAAACCTGACGCACTACTTACTAAAAAAATATTGGTTCCAACATAAGTTTATAAAGAAAAGTGAAAAAATGATTGGGAATAGAAGGTAGTTATGATTTTACTCCATATCAATTATAAGTTGAAATTTCATGATCCGTATTATACATTGAAAATAGCCCTTATTTAACGTAAGAATATGTTACGAGTTCTCAAAAAAGTCGTAACGCAAACGTTTAATTAAGTTGAATTAGGTACAAACACAACTAGTATTAGTAGTATAGTCATATCCTCATGTAAAATGAGTAACGCCATTTTCGATATATGAACCCAAATCAAAATAATGTTAATCCGCCATATTAAACACGACTATTCAAAGTGAATATGAATTATATTATTTGAAATGTTCTCTTGTCATTTTCAACGGATCCGAGTATACCAAATTACAAGCAAATGCATTCACCAGCAAGTTATGATTGGATTTAAGTTAATTAACTGTTCTAACTACTACTTAGTTATATATGCTTAACAGCTAATGCCGCCAGGTCAAAGATGTGATCGATGAGAGACTGGAAACAAGTGTACCAATTAAGACTTGACAAAACCTAATGTTTAAATAAAATACAATTTATATTATAAACAAGTGTACCAATTGAACAACATGACATGACGTATCTTATAAGACGTCACATTTACATTTCAAATGTTTGAGTGATGAGTCTCGCACCTTCAGGATGCTTCTAACTTGGGTGCATTGGTAACAAAAACTAGGCATAAGTGAGGGGTTTGCCAAAATCCGGTACACACCGGCTAGTGGGGACGTGTCCATATGAATATACACCCGTAATACTAAGTTCAAGCCCAATACATAAATTCAATAAAGTTTCTGTAGGATTTTATTATGCTTTCATATGATTTTAATACCAATAGGAAAGATCAACACACGATATGATTACGCAGTTCGGGTGTTAAAACCCTACGTCTGCGGAACCTCAAGAGGGGAGGTCCGATCCCGTATTTCACTAGGCATTCAAGATCGATTACAATATAGGTTTGATTACAAGGGTGCACACAAGATCAACAAGCAATAACCCTAAACCTAGAAACAAGTCAGAATCAAGAGATACGAAGAACAAAGGTTCAGAAATAGCCCCTGTGTGGCTACGCAAAGCTTTCTGTCAAAGCTTTGCAATCTTCTATGTGAAGATCTTCTTCAGGAGAGGAGCAGGTGAGGATGAGCGTCTCAAACCCTAGCGAACCACCTCCTTTCTTCTTCTTCGATCGCCCTCTCTCACTTTTACTCTGAGGAGCTCTCTTTCTCTCACAGCGGCAAAGGGCTGCAACTCGCTTAGGGTTTAGAGGAGGCCAAGCTTCGCTTTTATACCTCCACCTGATAACTCAAACGCAGCGTTTCATTTAATCTGTTCTGAACCGATCCAAAAAACACGTCTCAGAACATATCCTCACGCCGCGAACCCGGTCCAATAAAACACAACAACCTGTTGCCCATCAGACACCATTTCATGCCACGAAGCCACCACAACATGCACAAGATAAGTATACAACACATGCATCAGCTTCCTAATAAGTACAAGCCGCCAAGGTCCAATGAACCGGTAACGAGTACATCATGAGTCAGCTATAACACACGTCGATACCCTTATCCCAACTAAGCTAGTTCTAGGGACATTACGAGTCAATACTATCGCGTGCACACACGTAATCTAACCTATACAAACATGGATCACAAAGTTTACAGTTTCATCGACCAAGGTCTTTGTTTTTACCCTCAAAGAAATGTTAATTGTTTGTTAGACTCGTTGTCTTGTCCTCGCTAAACCATTAGAATTGAAGGATAATAATTCAATTCCTTATGAGTTAATTATAAAACTTCATTGACACATAATAGTAATTTTTATGGGCGTGTTACTATCTTCCTAATTTAAACTCTTCACACCCACGTCAGACCCAAAGATCATCCACCGAACCGAGTGACTACCTACTAGGAAAAACACTCATAATCCAAGATTAGCGTTGATACCATCTATAAGACCGTATATGTTGAAAGTGCTCCCGCCCAAACACATTCATTCTAGGGTTCTTTTTCCGCACTCAACCACTATAAAAGAAGAATTATTATTATCATTATCAAAAAAAAGAAGAAAAATTATTATTCACACGCTTAACAACCAAATTTTTACACGTTAATCATATATTGATGCTTATATGATACAAGATAATAATTTTGTGGGTGCTACATCGTCAATACTTGGTTATTCTAGGTTAAATTCTAGGTTCAATCTAAATTGACTCAGTCAAGTATCAAACTCGGATCTTTAACTTAGCAGAGGGTCGGATTTTTAACTTAACAGAGAGTCGGCGGTCAAGAAGAGAATTTGAACCAAATGAAACATATAACATGCAAAACATTATTACAAACATTGCATAATTGATCTATATTGTCAATATTTTCAATATCAATCACTTCGAAAACGAGATTTACAATATGCGTTGAACTCTATTTATATGACTCTAGGGGTGGGAGGTAAAGCATCATAATTAACTATAAAAGGATAAAATAAAAGCAACAAATGATATAATCTAAATAAAAGATAGATTTGATAAACTATAAACCACTTAAATTACTAGAGAAAAATAAGGATCTCTAAAATACAACAACTAATGGATAAGGAAACTTTCAGGCTCCTCGTTGTATATGAATTTTGTTCTAAGCTTGAATATTTTTTTGCTTCATGAATCTACTGTAAGAATGGATTATTCGGATTATAATTAATTAAAGTTAAAGATAGGTTATTAACTAAAGATTCATAAATATCATTTAATTGTCTCTTAACAAGGGTTAAAACGTGAGTATCCGATCTCCCAAATAAACACAAGATTCGGTCCTAGTATAGGATAAAGATTAAACAAATAAAAATATATTGTTTAACAATTCGAATTATTAAAAGCAAAAACGTTAAACAAAATAAAAAAGTAGAAGCATAAGATCGGAGATCAAGTTGACTGAGAAGGGAGGTCGACTCAACTGAGACAAGATGTATGGATTGAGTAGAATTAAGTCAAACATAAGCAAAGCTAAAAACACACAAGTTTGAGTTGAATTAGGCAAACAGTCGATTGGTAGCAATAAGGAAGAGAAACAAGATTTATATCAAATGATCCATAATCATAGAAAGTCAACAAGGATAGTAAGTTGATAATAAAGGTGTTTGAGCACTTCTTAATTACTTCAACTATCGATACTCAATCAAAACACTCATGACTTGGACTTTCTTGAATGCAAGGAGAACCTTAGTTTGTCAAAGACATTGTCCTAGAATAGCTCCAATTTTAGCTCCAGAAGGATTATAAAACCTTTAGTACTAAAGTGGAAGAAATCTACAATAATATAATACAAATCTAACATATATGCTCAACAAATGGATACAAATGATGGTGAAAAAAGACACTAAAACAGATGTTTATCACCTCTTTAGTAGGATTATTGTTCCATCCATAATCTTATTTGGTTTAACTCAGACAATATCTCCATCTCTAGGACCCACATGCTAAAGAGAAGGATAAGAATGATAGTCAAAATCGGCTTTCTAGATCGTATCACTAGCCTTGATATTGCTAAGAATGGTGGAACCATGTAGGAGAAATAAAA
This sequence comes from Fagopyrum esculentum, assembly GCA_033239045.1. Taxonomy (NCBI): domain Eukaryota; kingdom Viridiplantae; phylum Streptophyta; class Magnoliopsida; order Caryophyllales; family Polygonaceae; genus Fagopyrum; species Fagopyrum esculentum. The sequence goes on along the minus strand of BSUD01000002.1, from coordinate 25,009,563 downwards.
GGAGGAGGATGTCCAAGTGTCTCATATATCATACTCTTGATCTCCTCTCAAATGTTGGTCGCCACATCAGTACGTACAATACACCATCTCGAGAAGAAGCCGAACGATAATGTGAATACATTGTTATAAAACACAAGATCATTAGTATCAAATTTGTCATATATAAGACTTTAATAATAGAAAGTGTGTACGCGGGTAGCAAACACTTGAAATAGAGGAGGGTGACCGGGTGGGGAATGAGTAATAGACATCGAGCTCATTAACTTTATAAACTAGTCGAATATAATATGAACATATTTTTAAGTTTGATTAACATTGATACTCGGTTTGAGATCAACTAGTATGTAAACGAGCTTAAAATGAGTATGTCAAAGCTCAACTCATCAAGTTTGAATAATTTTAGCTTTGTTACATGAGTTAAGCTACATGAACTCGCTTACATTCTAAACAAGTCGAATATGAAATTTTTTTAAACCCTGGTTAAAATTGGATCGATGCATTTATGATTGAGATGAACATGTCAAAGTTCGGCTCGAATAACAACCCCATGATTAATGGAGTATGGATATTCTTGCTTCACGAACCAATAATGTAGTCTTGAAAGAAGATGAGAGGCGCAAGGGTGGAAACATACTTTTTTGTCGTCCTTATTAAGACCAATTATCATTGATAGAATGGAATCACAGAAATCGTTTGGTCTCAAGACAAATACTTGTTATCAATATGATACGGTATCGGTCGATGTATAGTCTGCACAAATCCAAATTATCGAATGAACTAATTAGACATTTACGACTCTTAGATGCCATATTCACAATAAAGTTCGATGAAGTACAAGTTGAATTTGGTACAAGCTATTGCTCTAGATTCATGATAAAAGTGTTGAATAAGCCATGCACTTATGTTTAGGAAACCTTAAAAGCATGTTATAGTTTCACAAAAAGTAGCATTGGATTTTTTTTTTAATAACAGAAAGTGGGTAGGTTGGTCTACCTCATAGAAGTAGTCCAACCTATAGCATCGTTGTAGATTTGAACATGAAGTTCGGGATCATCAGAAAAACTGGTGTTGGGTGTCAAGCTTTCCAAATGGGTCAATCGTCAGCAATACCGTTAATTTCTTTAAAAACATACCCGTTCTGGACTTCATCAAAGAAACGAAGATTCAGTCTGAAGTCGGATAAAATCATCTCGACCTCTCACGGGCAACTCCACAAACCTTGGATTGCCTTGATAACACACAAATTGTCACTCTCGATTTCGATTTTTTTTTATTTGCATTCTAATAGCTTCATGCAAGCCCGATTTATGAGCAAAAACTTATGCTTTTAGTACTGAATTAAAATGAATTTTCTTTCAATCAAGACTAATAACCACTTCATTGTGGTTTCGGATAACAAAACTAGTGGAGGTAACCCCAAAATCAAGTTTCGAGCCATCGATTAAGTTTGTGGAATTCAGGCTTTGATTTTTCCCATTTGATGTTATTTCTTTCGTTTGGTAGTGTTATTATTTATTATGGGGGCCTAATGTCATAATAATCCTCATCATTGACAATATTTTGTCATTCATGGATTTGATTCTTAATAACATCAATCTTGTTATTAAATGAGTCAAACGACTCATCATTGAAAATAAATTTTATTTTTAGAGAACCAAATATCCCACCAAATAGTATCAAGGCATATGTTCTATTGTTCAATTTTATCTTTAATTTCTTGAAGAATGTCATTTCTTTTATTCTCATGTTTGATATTATTAATTTTGTCTAAGAATATTTTGTCAATTTTATTAATGATTTGTTTGGTGAAAGGAAAATCCAGTAGTAAATGACATAAGTCCTCAAGTTGGTGGTTACACAATTCACAATTTCTAGTAACCGTAATTTTTCTTTCGTCAAGTTTTACTTTTGATGGTAATCGGTTTTGAAATTTTCCATATGAAGTTCTTTATTTTAAGTTGTGTGTTAAGTTTTCAAATCTAGTCGCAAGTATTAGCAAGAGTGAAATGCATATCCTCCATTAGCAGCTCGGAAGCAGACTTCTTTTAAAACCAGCAATTTTGGATGCATTGTCAATATAATCTGTATTGTATTTTATTTTCGGGATGATTGTTTGCTTGATTTTTTTTCCAAGATATCCGGGCTAATAATAATTTGGAGTTCATTGTTAATTTTGTTCATTTCCCATTCATTAGAATTGTTTATAGACTTACTGATGTTGTATTAATTTGATTTACATTTTGAACCTTTTTTACAAGTGGTGATGTGGTTACCCATTTATTGTGCTAAAATTGATTGTTTTGCCATTTCCGACATGCCATATAACTCAATTCTTAAAATCGGATTAAAGTTTCATTAGGTTATTCCATTCCCATGATGTTGATCCTTTCTTTTGGTGGTGCAATATGTCAAGATTTTTCATGTATTTTTCTTTTATGACTTTTACCCACACGTTTTATGGTTTCGTCATAATTTTTCACATAAGCTTTATTTGTAAAGGTTTCTTCATGATGTTAACTTTTGTCAAACCAAGACCACCATTCTTTTTTGGTTTACAGATTTCGTCCCAACCAACGATAGGTCTATGTTGGTCTCCTTTATTCCAAAATAACTTTTTTAATAGTCTTGACCAGTTCCTCAAGATTGTGGTTTGGAAGTATAAAACTTTGCATTGTAAATATTGGTTTGGTTGTGTTTTATAAGGGTATTTTTCGTTCTTGTGATAACGAGTTAGCTTTCAATTTTTTGAGTTGTTTCTTTGTTTTTGTATTAATATCTTCAAAAGTATTTTTGTAACTCTTCCATTAATGATTGGACATCCAAGATACTTGTCAAGGGCGGTGGTGTGGTTCATAGCAAACTCATTTTTTAACTGATCAATGCATTTGTCACTTGTATTATTTGCTTTTTTGAAAAGCTAATTTTTGGAAGTTAATTTTTTGGCAAGAAGTTACATTTTCTTTAGCGAAAATAATCATGCCGTCCGCAAAGAACAAGATTGACGTTTCTTGTCTAAACAACGAGAATCCAATATGGTTGTCATAGTTGTCACAATCGGTTTGTAACATTTATTTAAGGATTTATGCCCCTACGATAAAGAGAAAAGGAGATAAGGGGTCTCCTTATCTTAGTCCTCATTCCTGGAAGAATTGCTCCATTGGTCTGTTGTTTAAAAAAAGGAAGAAAGAAATTGTTGTAATGCATTCTTTAATCCATTCCAAGAATTTGTTGTTAAAGCCGAACTTCTTGAAGATAGTAAACATGAATTCCCAATTAACTTGGTTATAGGCTTTTTCCATATCCCGTTTATAACAGCCCAATCTTCCCCGTCCTTTTGGACCTACAAGAATGGAAAGTTTCATGGGCAATAAGGATATTATCATGTATAGATCGGTTTGAAACAAAAGCACCTTGAAGAGGGTGAATGAGTTTAGACAAGATTGTTTCCATCCTATTAGCAAATATTTTTGCAATTATTTTATAAATCGTAGAGCTTAGAATTATAGGTCTAAAGTGATTTATTGTCATAAGATTAATTGTCTGTTTTCGGGATTAGGGTTATGAAGCACGGTTTATTTGTTTAAGCATTTTTCCGCTTAAAAAAAAGTCTTTGACTGCTTTACTGACATCAAGTCCGACAATATGCCAATAATTTTAATAGAAACTAGTAGGGATTCCATTTGGTCATGGTGATTTATCGCACCCAATATCAAAAATAACATTTTTGATTTCCTCATTTGTGGGTGGTTTTGTTAGTTTGATATTGTAGTCATTGCAAACTTTTGGTTTAATCAGATGGAGCTTGTTTTCCAAGAGATTCAAGTCCAATGGAGATTTTGCGAATTTTTATATAAAGTCCTTTCTAATCAGATGAAGCTTGTTTTCCAAGAGATTTAAGATGAGTATTTTTAGCTCTTTGTTTCCAATAACACTTATGAAAACTGAACAAGCGGTTTTATTTAATTTTAGGTTATTGTATCTCTTTTATTCATGTTTTGGATATTTAAGCTTTGAAGTTCTTGTAATTGCAGTTCTACATCTTTAATTTGTGTGAAAACATTGGCATTTTTTTTACTCCAATATTTAGCCTTTGTTATTAATAGTTGTGTTTTTTTACTAGATTAAACATTTCCGATCTAGAAAAATTGGCTCGTCATGTTTCTTTAACAATGTTTTCAAATGACTTTCTTTTAATCTTCGAATTTAAACGATTGTGTTGTTGAGATATTATTGATCGACATCTCGATTGTTATTTGACAATGATCAGATGATGTGAAAGCGTAATTCTTGTGGAGCAGCAGGTGCGAAAATGATATTCATTTAGTTATTTGAATGGGTAGTATAGTCATATTCCCAAAGAAAATTAACCCGTATTAAACACGACATGTGGAAATATGAGTTATGATATTGATATTGAAGTCTAGGCATGTGAAATTGGCAGTGTCGGCCCAAGCTAACCACACATTCGAGTATACAAAATTAGAAGCAAATGCAACAACTGTGTACTTGGGATTGAATTATGTTAAACACGTCATATCCCCAAAGTATAAGATGTTAGATGTGATCGATCGGAGACGATAAACAAGTGTACGTACAAATCATGTATGTAGTTTTGCCCATTTTGTGTGGTCCGTCATTATTGAGTTTGAGATAAAAGATTAGTACAAGATAAAACAGTTCAAAATATATAGTATATTCTGTAGCACAATTAAAAAGAAGGGTTTAAAAGTTATTGGACAATTTAGAAACTATGTCTTAATAACAACTAGTTATTATATATATATATATATATATATATATATATATATATATATATATATATATATATATATATATATATATATATATATATATATATGATTTGACATCATTAGATTTAATTACATTAAGGGCCCATTTGGTTTTAACTCGAAACGAAATGAAAACGAATACAGATCATACGTATACTATTGTTCATGAAAGTTTTTGGAGTTATTCTTTATGGTTTGAAGTAATTGGAGTTGAATTTGATTACTTTTGATACCCTACAAGGAAACAAAATGTGGGAAGACAAGTGTATTTTGCATGAAACTACAAGGAGTGATTTCATAACATTTCATGAATAAGAAAATACATATGGACTAAGTTCGTTTCCATTCCGTTTCCGTTTCCGTTTCCGGAGTTGGAACCAAACGGACCCTAAAGGTATTGACCCATTTAAACTTTAATTTAAAAACTTGAGTTTCTATTACTGCTTCGTTTGGTAAAATGTTTCACGAAAATCTATTATCTATTATCTATTATACATACTAAAAGAGAGTACATATTGAGATGACGTGACACGTTGTGGAAGCAGTAATCAAATGGAGCTCCCACAATTTTTTGGCCAATAAATCTTTATTTTTTAAGCAAAGGAATCTTTTTTACTAAACTAACATCCTATTATTGAAAAAATTGTACGTAATTTTTTTTTGTTCCAACCCACCTATTTTTTGGAACAAAAAAAATCTTTATTTTTAAACTATTTTAAACTAGGGAATCTTTTGTTATCAGCCTCATCTATTTACGTTAAATTTTTGTAAATCTATCCCACGTCGATTAGCTGCTAAAGTTGATAAAATTTAAAACTTGTATAAATAGGGAGTCTTTAAGAGTATACAAATAATACATTTCTTAGCCTTTTGGTTAAGTTCAACTATAATTATTATTCATATCGGAATAATATTTTATTTTTGGATCGTTAACCTACAATTATGTGGGTCATAATGTTAAAGTTTTATTTTTAGGCAACAATAATCGTACCCAAAATTTTATTTTTAGGGAAGATATTATTTTTGGGAACATTAACCTACAATTATGTGGGTCATAACGTTCTTCCTAAAAGTAATCCCCACATAATGTTTTCCCTAAAGTAATCTATTATACATGCAAAAACAGTAATCCCCACATAATGTTTTCCCTAAAGTAATCTATTATTCTATTATACATACTAAAAGAGACCCACATAATATTTTCCCTAAAGTAATCTATTATTCTATTATACATACTAAAAGAGAGTACATATTGAGATGACGTGGCGCGCTGTGGAAGCAGTAATCAAATGGAGTCCCCACGATTTTTTGGCCAATAAATCTTTATTTTTTAAGCCAGAGAATCTTTTTAAGCCAGAAAATCTTTTTTACTAATCCTATTATTGAAAAATTGTACGTTACTTTTTTATGTTCCAACCCGCCTTTTATTTGGGACAAAAAATACTTTATTTTTAAACTATTTTTTTAAGCTAGGGAATCTTTTGTTATCGGCCTCATCTATTTACATTAAGTTTTTTGAAGGATTTTGTTATGCCACATCGATTAGTTGCTAAAGTTGATGGTTTTAGAACTTGTATAAATAGGGAGTCTTTAAGAGTATACAAATAATACATTTCTTAGCCTTTTGGTTAAGTTCAACGATAATTATTATTCATATCGGAATAATATTTTATTTTTTGATCGTTAACCTACAATTATGTGGGTCATAATGTTATTCCCTAAAGTAATCGTACACCTAAAGTTTTATTTTTATGGGACAGTAATCGTACATAATGTTCTTCCTTAAAGTAATCACCACATAATGTTTTCCTTAAAGAATCCCCACGTTATTTTTTTTCTTTCAAATGAATATCAAAATAACCTATTTATTTAAATTTTTTGAGGGTTTTTGTTGTCCCACATCGATTAGCTAATAAGATTGATGGTTTTAGAAATTGTATAAATAGGGAGTCTATATACTCACTGACGTGACGCGAGGTGGAGACAATATTTCTATAATAGAGCTCCCACAATTAACGTCATTAAATCTTTTTTTTTAAGTCCAAAATTTTTTGAAACAATTTGGTTTACTAATCTTTTTCTAATTTTGTGTTTAGTAAATGTACCCCTTGAGAGAAGAGTGTGTAGAGTTTGACAATAAATACCAAAAGGTTGGGGTATATTTACTTAATTGAAACATTAAAAAGTCTAGTTAGTACTATAGTTTTTCAAAAAGGCCTAGTTACCAAAATTGCCCAAAAAATTTTTTGTAACCGATTTGTTTCGAAAATATATTTACTCCTTAAAAATCAAGACTATTTATTTTGTAAACTATTTTTTTAAGCCAGAGAATCTTTATTTATTAAATTAACAATATGCTATTAGAAAATTTCATATAACTTTTTTTTTGTTCCAACCAACCTTTTTTTGCATAAAAAATCTTTAATTTTAAACTATTTTTTTAAGCTAAGTAATCTTTTGTTATCAGTTACTTTAAAATTTTTAAAGGATTTTGTTATCCCACATCGTTGCTAAAGTTGATGGTTTTAGAAATTATATAAATAGGGAGTCTAAAGAGTATACAAATAATACATTTTCTTAGCCTTTTGATTAAGTTCAACAATAATTATTATTCATATCGGAATAATATTTTATTTTTGGGATTGTTAACCTACAATTATGTGAGTTATAATATTCTTCCCTAAGTAATCGTACCCCTGAAATTTTATTTTTAGAGAAGAGTAATCGTACCCCCTAAAGTTTTATTTTTAAGGAAAATTTTATTTTTGGGAACATTAACCTACAATTATATGGGTCATAATGTTCTTCCCTAAAGTAATCTTGGAATTTGATATTTGAATAATATTTTATTTTTTGGATCACTATCTACAATTATGTGGGTCGTAATTGTGACCCTCGAATTTTTTTAGGCAGCCTTATCTATTTACGTTAAATATTTTCAAGATTTTGACAATACAAATAATATATTTTTGGCCAATAAATTTTTATTTTGAACTATTTAACGTTACTTTTTATTGTTGGAACCAATCTATTTTGGGATAATTTTTTAATTAAAAATAAACGTGCTCTGATTTTTTTCTGTTAGTTTTCGATTTCTATTTACGTTAAATATTTTCACGTTATTTTGTTTAAATAATAGTACCCTAAAGTTTATTTTTTAGGGAAGATTTTTTCTTTTTTTTTTCAAATAATTATTAGGCTGATCTATTTACGTTAAATTTTTTGAGGGATTTTGTTATCCCACATCGATTAGCTACTAAAGTTGATGGTTTTAGACCTTGTATAAATAGAGAGTCTAAGAATTATACGAATAATACATTACTTGGTCTTTGGTTAAGTTCAAGTATAATTATTATTCATATTGGAATAATATTTTATTTTTGGGATCGTTAACTTATAATTATGTGGGTATAACGTTCTTTTCTAAAGTAATCGTACCCCTATAGTTTTATTTTTAGGGAATATTTTATTTTTGTGATCGTTAACCTACAATTATGGGGGTCATAATATTATTCCCTAAAGTAATCTTCGCTTTTTGTTTAAGTTCGATTTCTATTTACGTTAAATATTTTCACGTTACTTTTATATAACTACCCGTACCCCTAGAGTGTTATTTTTAGGGAAGATTTTTTTTAAAATTAATATCAAAATGATCTATTTAATTAAATATTTTGAGGGTTTTTGTTGTCCCACATCGATTAGCTACTAAACTTGATGGTTTTAGAACTTGTATAAATAGAGAGTCTAAAATGTATACAAATAATACATTTCTTTGCGTTTTGCTTAAGTTTAAGTATAATTACTATTCATATGTGAATAATGTTGACGTGACGCCTCAATGGTTTTTTTTCGGATTAAATCTTTTATCAAATTACAAATTAAGCTAATAAATCTTTTTTTAATTAACCATAATTATTTTGTAAAATATGGAATTCGCTATCCCACATCGATTATCAAGAGAACATGACCCTTTGAGAAGTTGTATAAATAAATACAAAAAGTTTGAAGATTAATGTTATCTTCTGAGTTTACAATTATTTCGTTTTCTATCAATAATATCAAGCGATCATAACTTTTGAGTTTACACTTATATCAAGTTTATATTCTTCTTTTCTAAAATCTGACTGTCGCGCATGTTTTCGAGGTTTCACGACAAATGTTATCTTCTGGATTTGTATTATATTATACTTGCACAATTTTTTTTATTTTTTGAATTAATTTATTTTGAATATATTTTTGCATTGCATAGATGTCGTTTATTATTTGACATTTATTAAAATCACATATATATTTTTTGACATTTATTAATATTGTGGTTTTTATAATATAGATATAGTGAACACTTTTGGTTTGGTATGTTTCCAGATGTAGTCATATTTATATGACGAATTATGTCAATAATTATGTTGTTATTATTTAATAAGCGTATACTTTAATACATAAACATTCATAATCAAATCAACAAAATATAATAAGAAAATGACATCTATAAAAAATTATTCCCACAAAAAAAAAACAAAAAAATTACATTTTCAAATACCCGTGCAAGGTACGGGCACTAAACTAGTTTACTTTACGGGAGTGGAAATTTATGGATTTTGAAAATTATTTTTGATTAAAATATAACTTTAAGAAATAAGTTGGATTGATGTACGGAATAAATCAAAAACCACAACCATTTTCAAATATACGTATGTATGAAAGTTAATTCGGAAAATAAGGTACCCGTATATGTTTGTGAAAAAATATTGTTTCAAACTGGATATCACGAATAAGTTACTGAATCAAACAATGAGTTACCTGGTGCAGGATAAATCATATGCAAATCTATTTAATACAACAAGTAAATAACAAACAAATATGTAAAATCTATATATATTACTAAAGCAGCACCCATTTTGTCCACGTGTTAACCTCTAAAGCCGTCCACGTCAGCTTTTTTCCAATTTATTTACAGATTTGCCACAACGTATTTACAGATTTGCCATTAATTATTTTATAAGAAAATTTTTTATTAGAATTTGTAAACAGTCATGCCACGTCAATTTTATTAAAATAAATAATTAAAAATAAATAAATCTACCTACCTACAAATCAAAATTAACAAACTAATATATTGTAACTCGATTTGTTGAGAAAATCTAACGCAAATATTCTAACAAGTTTTGACACATTTGTTTAATTTAAAACTAAATAAAAATTTGCTCCTCTATCTAAATCTAAGTAAAAGTGATAATATTTTAAGGTATAAATATAATACTCGAATAATAACTTTTGTAATAGAATTTTAATTATGTTCATTTATTTATTTTTAAAAAAATAATCCTCATGTGTTAGTCATATTAACTAATAAAAATAATTTTTACTATAAATTGATATCAAATATATGATGGATGATGGTGACAATATAATATTTATTTAGATAATCCCGCACAAGGTGCGGGCACTAAACTAGTTGTTTTTTAAACGAGTACTTGTGAATACATGTAAGCTTTGGACTCGGTCGATCGATTTTTTGCCTTGAACAATCTTGAAAGTGGGACTTATTGGGCCGACATGTGGTGAAGTCGGGCCGATCGATGTGTTATCTTGAGCAATCGTAAAAGTGGGATTTAATTGGGCCGACATGTAGTGAAGTCGGCCCGATCCATGTGCTATGTGAAGCAAATTTTATTTTATCCCTCTCAAATCTCAATAATTCAGTCTGGACCCGAACTTTTTTTTTGACTATAGAGAAAAACTTAGTGTTGTATACATTCTTTAATAACAGCTCCATTTTAGCTTTTACAAGACCTAAAATGTTTACAATATCATAAACGTAAGAGTAGATCTCCGATACACAAAAGGGGATGCAAGTACCCTTACAACTTGTAAAATATACCGTATATCTATTAATTGTGATATGTCAAGTTAAATGACATCGTTCCCGATCAATAATAAAAATAGCACAGATTTTGGTGTTGTTAGCACAGATTTTGGTGACAACACCGATACAATGTTTGTCAAGGTCAATCAACACAGATGCCTTCGGAGTTCCATCCTAGGTCAATAATCTCCTTCAAGTGCAAGGATCACAAGATAACGAGAGCCGCACAAACATGCATCTGATACCATATTAATTTATTTTTTAATATTCGACGGATCTAAGACATAAAAAGAAGGGCAAATTTGATAAGTAGGCTTTTTTAAGAAATAGGGATACAAAGTAGGCTTTTTGTATTTTATGGTTTAGTAAATATACCCCATTTTCGTTTTTACCGTTCTTTCAAACCCTGCAGCTCTCCTCCTCCTCCTCCTCCGTATTGCTTCCTTCTCTTTCAAGTGTTACGATCCATCATCCATGGAGGCTCTTTGCTCTTCTTTCTTCTCTTCTCCCCGTACTCCTCCGCCGCCGCCGCCGCACTAGCCACCTTACCTCGTCTTCCTCCTCCTCGAATCCCTCTATAACCCTCTGTCGGTCTATATCTGTAGATCTAGATCTAGATTTGTACCTCCTTCTTTCCTCTCCACCGCGACGACCTCGGGTAAATATTGGTCTATTCTGCAAGTACAGGTTGTATTGGACGATCTACCACTGCTCAGTAGGATACGCCATCGTCGTCCTTGGTATCGTTAATGTCTTTCAAGTCTTCAACATCATGCAACAGCCACCGGAGTTAAGATTTGGATCTGGATCTAGATCTGAATCTAGATCTAGATCTGCGTCCTAGTATCCTCTACACGCAAGAGCATCGAACATACCAGAATTTTAACTTTGTGCCTAATGTCGGAATTTACATAATTTAACGATGATTGATTTCCCAACTCAGGTGCAGATTCTGCCTTCTTGGGCTTCTCTTTCTTCTTTCTATGATATGATTTCTGCATAAGCCCTCTAAGTTCATTACCTTTGAGTTAAGTTTTTCTCTAGCTCATCTGTAGTCACACTTTGATTTTACTTTGAGTTATAGTTTTGTTTACAGTGCTGGAACAAAACCTTTTGAGGGTCTCATACCCGTTTCTTTTCATCTTCTATTTCGCAGTTATCATGATTAGGCATAATTTCAGTTAAGAGAACGATTTTTGTTGTGTGTTTGATGTGGATCTTTGTGTATTGATGCCAATCATTTCAGTTTTTTTTCTTGCGTAATATCTGCTATTGTAATCACAATTTGGGTTTCATAGTGTTGTGTAGATTTTAGGGTTGTGAGTTTTAAAGCCCTTCTTTTCTAGCTTTCTAGAAAGTCAGATATTAAATTCTGGTATGTATGGTATGAGAACTTCTCTTTGTTGAGCTAGATCGAAATTTGCCCCTTTGTGCAAATCTTTCTCCAAGGTTGGTCAGTAACTACTTATATGGCTAAATGTGGGTTCTGTTGCAACCATCTATGCAAGTTCATTGATTATCAAAGAGAGATGCTGTAATATGAGTAGTATTTATCGTGGTTGATTGTTTTGACTTGTTAATGTAGTTGAATTGGTTTCTTCTGTTATATATCTTATAGAATGAAAAATAGATAGAGTTTCTGAGAGCATTTTGCTCTAGGAATTCAAAATAAATAACAATTTTATAAATGTTGCAATTCTGGTTTTATAAATTTTCTGCACTGCTTCCTGCATTGAGAATGCAATTCTGGTTTTCACTGCTTCGTCTTATGTTTCAGCAGGTAATATGCTGCACTGCTTCGTCTTATGTTTCCTTCACTTCTTGGACTGCAATTCTGGTTTCACTGAATAACAATTATGTTACAATTGTGCTGCATTGATTTGTGCAGTGAAACCTTGAATTTTTTAAATCCTGGTATGTAATTTTGATAGTAAAAAATTCTGGTATAAAAAATTGTGGTTGAAAAAATTCTGGTTTAATATTTATGGTATTAAATTTTTGGTATTAAATTTCTGGTATTAAATTTTTAGTATAAAATTTCTGGTATTAAATTTCTGGTATGAAATTCATACCAGAAAACTCATACCAGAATTTTCTGGTATGTAAAATTCTTACCAGAAAATTTTGTTATGAGTTTTCTAGTATAAAAAATTTATGGTATGACAAGTTCTGGTATGAGAAATTCTGGTATGACAAAATTCTGGTATGAAAATAATTTCTGGTATGAGAAATTCTGGTATGAAATTTCTGGTATGAAAATTCTGGTATGAGAAATTCCGGTATGAGAAATTCAGTCCAGAAAATAAAAAAGAAATAAAAAATAAATTAAAAAAAGGAAAAAAAAAATAATAAAAGAAAACAAATTCAGTAATTAAAATTTAAAACTTATACTTATATAACAAATAACAAATATCATTTATTCTTTCTTTCTAAATAGAAGGGTTAATAATTTTTACCTACTATTAAATGAAAGAGGTAAAAAATTTGGGGTACACTTTTTTAACTAGTATGTCAAATTCACCCTAAAAAGAATGCAGGTCAAAGTAAACTCACACGTAAGTTTTCGGAATTAGGAATTGGAGGAGTAGCCAAAACAATTAAAAGAGTAGTTAGTCAAATACTTATACGGTTCACACAATATTCTATATACCGTCGATGACCCATCTCAACACGATCGTATATACTCTCAATGTGGGGCATTCCACCCATCTGGATCGATGACAACTTATGTGACAAATACTTTCGACAAAAGTAAAAGAGAGGAAGGATTTGGCAGCAAGATTAAGAAACACGCTACAAGATTTGTCGGAGCAAGTCGGTAGATTTCCGAGGAGAGGCAACATATATTCCTTGACCTTTTTATTTATAGTTTTATAAGCAATCACCTTAATTAGGTATTACACATAATGACATCTCAAATATCAGCACTGCACCGAAACGCGGCAAGTGGCGGAAACCCTTTTGGCTCCCGGCGAGTTAACGTATTGTCTAAGGCTAGGGTTCCGATAATACTGGCAAAGACACGGCCTTTGCTCCTCCAGCTTTTGGCAGCACAATTTCGACGGCGGCGACGATGATATTATGGCCGACCCACATGCGCTCAGCTCAGTCACGCTGCATGTCACCGCCTCTGCCTCTTTCACAGCCGCTAGTACAGCCACCGCCGCTACTAAAGCGTAAATTACAAAGCAAGAAAATTTGCTCATCTTAACTTCCTGCAACTGCAACTTAATTAGATCAGATCAAAGGATTGATTGAATTGAAGAAGAGAAAATATGTTTTGTGGGTTGTGGTGATGGGTGTCTAAATTTATTTATAGGTGGGAAAATACTTGTCAGTGGGGATGACATGCGCAACAAGTACGTGTGTTGTGGGAGAGGGACTCATTATAGTAGTTGGGTAAGTGGAAGGAGCACTATCTATATGACTTATGTGTAGTTCTGCACCATTGCCATCTGTTCAATATACTACACCACAACATCCTATTATCACTATTTTGGACATCCATCTTTGTCAATACACGACCAAAGAATCAACCCTTATAACACATTATAAATTGAGTGAATTAGATATATAGTCTTAGTTTACTAATTTTTTTTGGTAAGAAGAGCGCAAGGCTCCCGTCAAAGGCTTTTATTAATGAGAATTAGTCGTGGGATTACATCCTGGTACTCCGAGGGAGCGCTACTCCCCGGAGATCGTCTAAAAGTAAAATGCGAATAGTCAATGGAGGATCCGTTAAACGGTGAACCCCAAAATCAAGAGAGAATGCAAAACTAGCGAGTGCATCCGCCACACGATTCCCTTCGCGATGAATATGGCTGAAACTGACAATCCAGTCTCGAATGACGAAGTCATGGCAGCGAGCCACCAGGCTAGCAAGAGGATGGGAACTACTTACCCCCTTGTTGATGAGCCCGACTACCAAGAGCGAGTCCAGCTCCACCTCCACCCTTCGGAAACCAAGTTCCCAAGCGAGGTCCAAACCAATGATTACTCCCCACAGTTCCGAGGCAGGAGCAGAAGTAGACCCAAGATTAGCAGCTGTCCCATGGATCCATTCGCCCCGTTCGTCTCTCACTACAGCAGCCGCAGCAGCAATATCGTTTCTTCCTCTCAATGCCCCGTCAGTGTTGACTTTAACCCATCCCTCCTTGGCTTTAGACCAACATATATACCGAACCCTTTTCAGTTTTCCAACCGAGCTATCCATCTGTCCAGTGGCCCGAACATAATCAGCAAGCTGGGTGTTTATATAGCTTACCTTGTTTCTTTCCACCCGGCCCTCATTAAAAGTTCTAGCGTTTCGCCACCTCCAGATCCACCACGTAGCCGTAGCAAACAAGTCTCTCCAGGGCATTTGGGTAGCAGATTTAACGCCCACGTTGAGATTGGTGAAGAGCCAGTCCTCCCAGGTGAGAAGGAAGAATGAAGAAAGTAACTCCGTGGGGACAATAGCCTGCCAGATCGGCTTGGCCAGAGTGCAGTCCCGAAGTAGATGAAGAAGGGACTCATCACAGTTCGGGCAGGCTAAACAACAAGGAGAATCAGTAATGTGTCTCCGATAACGCTCAAGGTTGGTAAGCGGAGCGTTCCAAGCCAGTTGCCAAGCCCAGAAACGAATGCGATGTTGCACCTGGAGCTGCCAAATGCGAGAGAATAAGCCCCCACGCACATTTCCGCTAGGGTTATCGATGTGAATAGCCTCGTAAGCAGTCGCCATGGTAAACTCCCCGTCATTAGATAGCATCCATCGGACAGCATCGTCCCCAGACGTATCCCATACACCCGACGCCAGGACACACATAAGACTGCCATTATCCAATCTAGATGCGAGGTAGTTCATATCCCAACCTCCATCGTCATTACGAACGTCACGGACCTTCAGTTCCAATTCCGATGGTGAGAGAAAGGTTAGGCATGCACGTGAAAGACGTTCGGAAGATACCCATGCGTCGCTCCAGAACCTGGCTCTCCTACCACTCTTGACACTCCAGCCCTTAGTTTACTAATTTTGTTTACAAATTGTTTATCTCAATAATTTTATTAGAATATGATATTTTTTTAATTTTTAAGACTAATTTACCCTTATACAAGAATATAAAAGATTGCTAATTGATTATTGTCTTTTTTATTAACCCACAATCCCTAATTGAAGAAGGTGTATTTTGAAGGAGTTACCAATTTTGATCGGCGTAATCAGGTTAGCAATTAATCATGTACAAAAAATTTTTACAATAATTGATAAAACTAGCATGTTACATGCTTGTACTTTTCATGTAAATCATGTATCATCAATTTCTCTCTGAAATGAATGGGTTTGGGTTTGGATGAAACGCTTGAACCGTGTACAAGAAAATTACTTACAATAATTTTTGTACAAGAAAATTAGTGTACAAGCGAAAGTTCAAGTATCATAATTAACGCATATTTATAATTTTCAAAAGAAGATAAATCGTGAAATCCAACTTGTCCAGTTAGTATTAGGATGGGAGGGAGGGAGGGACAACCAACCAAAGATCAATTCTTGGTGACTACATTCGTTTATTAATTTTTCATATATCTTGTAAGAATTATAAAATTACAACAAAATTCAAGAAATATAAATTACAAGAAAATAAGTATCATTTACAAGAATAAATTATAAATTTACAAGAAAATCTGTCTCATTTATAAGAATAAGTTACAATAAAGTTATAAGAGAAACGTCTAAATTAGGATAAAAATTTATTATAATAAATAAGGGTAATCTGCCATTATTTGTTTAATAAAGCTATTCACTTAAAAATTTATAGGCCTAAGTTATTTACTAAACAAAATTAATCAATTGGTGCATTTCATCCAATTCTCTCTTATAAATTTCAAAGGCTTGTTATGATCCTATTCGGTAGATTATAATTTAAGAGGTTTAAGGGTATTATATGGTTCAGAAAATTTAAGGATATTAAGTTAGTTGATAGGGAGTTTATGAAATTCTTTTTAAGCACCGAACAAGGCCTAAGTTATATAACTTGATACGCAGTTTGAATGCGAATCAGAATCGAACCTAACTTGAAGGATGAGGTTGTGTTTGGCAAATTAAACAAAAACACTAGTGTTTGCAAACACTAGTGTTTTTGGAAGTGTTTCCGAAAAACGTTAGTGTTAGTTTAAAAACACTAATGATTGTTTGGCATCACACAGACAAAATACTTGTGCTTTCTCAGTTTCTACCTCACGCCGTCTTCTTCCTCCCTCCATTTCTCGCCTTCTCTAGCCTTCTCCTCCTCTCTCCATCTCAAATGGCAGTTTCGAGGCCATGGTTGTGGAGTGTTGTGCTCTTCGTAACCCTAACCCTACTTCCTTACCTAACTTACCTCTTACAAAGCACTTTAATCCTTAGACACCAACTCCCGTACAAAATCGACTCTCCCTCAAGTTCAAGAAACTGGGAATTCTATGAATTGACTGGTGGGCATGGCCGAGCTTGGGCTTCGGGTTCCTTGGTCTTTAAAGCACTGTAATCCTCAAACACTAACTCCCGTTCAAATTCGACTCTATCTCCCTCAAGTTCAAGAAACTGTGAATTCTATGAATTGACTACTAGCATGAAAGCTGAAAACGAGTGGCTACAAACCAAGCTCGATGGTCTGATCTAGTAAACCCAACGATCGAAGAGGAGAGAGACAAAGGAAGAACAAAGAAGAAGAAAGTGGAGTTTTTTTGGTGAGGGAAGGTCAATTTTATAGTTGGTTTTGTGGTAATTACAATAAAAGTGTAGGGGCAACAATGCCATTTTACGTAAAAAAATACTAGTGTAAATAAGAAACCATTGTTGGAATGAGGGTGTAACATCCCGTAAAATTGTCATCCCACATCATTTGAATGGGAATTTGTGATTGACTTATAAGGATGGGTTGCTACCTATATCAACAAGAATTCTTCTGTTCTAGTGGTAGAGTTACAAATAACTCTGGAGTTAAGCGTGCTCGTGCGGGAGCAATTTCAGGATGGGTGACATCTTGGAAAGTTTTCTGCGTGAGCATGGTTGGCGCTTGCCCTAGTAGAGTTTAAGTGGGGGAGATTGTAATATCCCGTAAAATTGTCCCGCATCATTTGAATGAGGATTTGTGATTGACTTATAAGGATGGGTTGCTACCCATGTCAACAAGAATTCTTCTTTTCCAGTGGTAGAGTGAGGACAAATAACTCTGGAGTTAAGCGTGCTCGTGCGGGAGCAATTTCAGGATGGGTGACCTCCTGGAAAGCTTTCTGCGCGAGCATGGTTGGCATGGGGACAACATCCCTAAGACCTCGGGTCTTACATAGGGTTTCGGAAACACTTTCGAAAACACTAATTACTAGTGTTTTTAGGAAGGCCAAACACTAATAAGAATGAAAACGCTCGTAAACACTTGTTTACACTAGTGTTTTTATGCTGCCAAACACAACCTCAGTGGATGTCAAAATTAGTCCTCGTAGACTGGTCAAGTGAGCGTCAGACCGACCCAAATTAAAGGATTTTTGTAATTATGTTGGGGTGTAAGATGTAAATATG
This sequence comes from Fagopyrum esculentum, assembly GCA_033239045.1. NCBI lineage: Eukaryota > Viridiplantae > Streptophyta > Magnoliopsida > Caryophyllales > Polygonaceae > Fagopyrum > Fagopyrum esculentum. The sequence goes on along the minus strand of BSUD01000002.1, from coordinate 24,991,370 downwards.
CGGTTAATTGTTTTGCATAACACGTCTTTTGATTTTCTTAAATAGTTTGGATGTATTTAGTTTATTCATAATAAATACCATTTTATATAGCATGCATATTAAACACAAAACTCTACGAAAGACGAATAGGCTATCATGTTCCGAAATTGATACTCCCTCCAATCATAATTAAATACGGAGTATCGTTTTAAACTTTGACTCAATTTTTAAAAAAATATATTAAATAACATGGATTTTACAAAGTTTTTTTATAAATCATATCCTTTATTTAATGTCTCATACTCTTTTGAACTAATTAGAAAAGTTCTTTATCTAAAAGTAATCTATTAAAACAATTTTTGAGAACAAATCTCATAATTACTACTTATTCTAAAAAATTTAAAACGACAAGTAATTGTGATCATATTTATAATGCTAAAACGACATTTATTTCTGATCGGATGAAGTATAAACTATCCCAATCAAAATTGAACACTTTTTGATAAACGTGGTAACTAGTCAACCAAAAATATGTCATAAAAATCGTGTACAATTAATAACTTTTAAGTTTTGAATTAATTATAGTTTTAGGATAACTATTTTTAAATTATTATCTATTTATATATACTAAAGTAGTATACAGATTGCTGACGTAACATGCTCAAAATTCAGTATTTAAGTCAAATAATCATATATAATTAAACTACCCTTCCTTTAAAATTATTTATGTTTAAGACTATTTATTTTTAATAGTAGTATCAACTAAATCATCGAAATCATCAGATTTTGTGATTTAAAATTTATAATTATTACTTTTAAAATTATCTATTTTTAAGGATCATATAAAATTATTTATTTTTAAGGCGATATGGTTGTCAGATTATTTTAGATGTATTGTGTATTTATTTTGTTAGTAACAATAATTATATTCATATTATAAAGTGATTATTTTTAAAAAAAATAATTTTTTTTCTTTTTTCAAATATTTACGTAACTTGATTAGTAATGCAAATTTGTTTTACTTATATGTATTAAGAATACCAGTGCACGTCACGGGCAATGTTATCCTGAACGGGACGGACCTAATGAGACGAAGAAGTTAAAGGTTCATCCCGTCCCAGATATATATTAGCGGACGGAATTGCTATTTTGTATGAAATTTCATCGGAATTGAAAAGGGGTCAAAACATAAATAAGATCGGAATTTGTTCCCACTCCTATTTATGATGTATTAAAAATATCTATGCATGACACGAGTTCTAAACTATTACTAAACTACAATTATGTTCCTTAATGGGCTTGACTTATATAAGGTGCTCTCAAGTTTAGGTAAAAAAAATCAAACACTTGAGATGATGGAATTTATGAAGGTAAAAAAGTCAAATAATTAAAAAATAAGTAATGAATAATCTGTAGAAAACCTTTCTCAAATAGCTAAAGAACTCTTGAAAAATATAATTAATAATCTATTAAAATTGTAAGTGTGTGCAGATGGATTATTGTATATTGTTTATGGAAGCAAAAGACAAAAGAAGCAAAAAAAAATCGAGGGATATGCTTAGTGCGTATATGAGTGTATGAGTTGGCAGTGGATTCATTATGAGGTGGCCGTGGATGAAGCCCATTACAGGTTATGGACAATTATACACAACAAACACTCTAAATTAGCACTAATTTTCTTTTATGCAAAGCATGTTCTCATTATTAACTACGAAACTTGGGCACTGAATAAGTGCTATTTTAGAGTGCCGCAACAAGTCGTTTTATGCGTACGAGCGGAGTACAGTTATTCGGGTCAGATTTTCGTATTTTTATGTTCAAACCGTTTAGAATTTAGTCAAAACCTAAAGCATAATCGAGTTTAAAGACGGGTTCATACCTAAGTAAACAAGCAAGCTCGATTAGGAATGTTGGAAGATAAACAAAAATCCTAAACAGTGTCTCAACCGTGTGTTCCTAGGACTCAATTTTAGGGCCCGTTTGATTTTAACGCCATAATCGAAAACGGAATTTAACCGAATCTAGTTCATATGTATACCCTTGTTCACAAAAGTTTTTGGAATCATTCCTTTTGGTTTAAAATAATTGGAGTTGAATTTGATTACTTTTGATACTTTATAGTACTTTATAGGGAAACAAAATGTGAGGCATGTGCATTTTGCATGAAACCACATTGAATGATTCCATAAAATTTCATAAATAAGAATATACATATGGACTAAATTCGTTTTCATTCCGTTTTGGTTTCCAGAGTTGGAACCAAACGGGCCCTCAGAGTTGTCAAATTAAGATGTACCTTAGTAACTTTAATTGAAAAATCTTAGCTGGATCTAAAATCAACAATATCATGATAGAAGAGTATCGTTACATATACAAACAACTAAATTTCAAATTATTGTGGGAAAATCTCCCCTGAACAAATCTACTACGGCTTTTATTCCAAATACTTTTCACGGAGGTGGCAACAATTTCCTACTCACAAGTCCTATCATGTTCAATCTTTCTTTGGTTTTCTTTACCTAACTAATTCTAGATGCTTTCAAACAAACAATTCAAGATTTGAGCACAATCTAATAAGATAATAAGGCAAGTTCAAAGCAAACTCACAACATCAATTTGATATTTCCACACTTGTTGCCACTTACAACCGCATCTTCAGAGGCTTTAAGAAGAGTTGTCGTTGGTCTTTCCTTTGCTACGGAGAATCTCCGAGAACCCGCCTCTCATGATCCGTTTAAATCTTGTATCATCTGCGGAAATCAGTGTTGCTTGTTGAGGTGAAACGGGTCTTGGCCGCTCAGTAAGTGGCTCCTCTGAAGGTTGGTCGATAGCCTCTTTTTTCCCGAGCAACCCTTCACTGAAGATACTGCTAACCGAAGAGGCTGCATATCCTAGCTGAGTGCTCATGCCCATCACCTTACTGATGGAGTCCATAGTTCCACCCGATCTTTCCTTCAATATGATCTCTAGAGCCTCTTTGTGAGCCGGATCTAGTGCATCCTGGTCTTTTAGAAGGTTTTGCATAGCCGGTAATAGATATTCCCGAACACTGGTGGGGGGAATATCTGAAGGGTGATCAAGGGAACATGAGCATAATGCATATGTTGAATAATTTCAAAAATACTAGATTACGAGTGGAAAGAGATGTACATGTACTACAAAAATAAAGATGCTAAAGGTTGTGCAAGTTTAATAAGGATTCGACTTTATCTCAGAAGGAACTTTTACGCACATGGTTAATTTTGCTAGGATTGTTTGTGTAACTGATCCAAAGAGATGGCCAGAATCAGCAGTAAAGTCTCAAACAACATTCCCAATGATCAAGCAATGTGTATGGAATATGGTAATAATGCAACAGAAAAGAGTCATTAAGCTACATCCACAAGAAGAGGATTTGGTCCAAGTTCTAAGAATTTCCAGAAACCTAGAAGGTAGTGATACGACAGTGAATGCAATACATGATCATTCCAGAACCAATATTCAGATAACATGTGTAATTTAGAGTAAGGAGGCTGACCAGAAGCATCAAGTGCACGTATCGCTTCACAAAATGCATTAGCTCTCTCACGGCGACGCATTAGGTCAGTGGATGGCTTCAGTGATCCAGTAAGATTGAAAAGCTTGGATAGAAGATGTATAGAATTGAGGTCAAGGACACAAAAGAAAACAGAGAAGAAGGTAGCAATTTCAGGCAAAAAATCAAAAGAAAACGTGATTACGTATACATAACAGTAAGGATATAATCTCTGAGTTTGACTGTTGTGTGTGGCACTGCAACCACTAATGCACGAATAACAGCAATGGTATCTTCATGTGACCCATCTTCCAGAAAAGCATCCATTTGGACACGTATTTTGTCAATAATCTGGAAGAGTGAAGCTTACTAAGTAACCTAAAATCATAATTAATCAAGCAAATATGAAATTTGAAAATGCCTAAGAATGATGCGATTATGCAGCTAGGTATACCGAGTCATTTTTGAAATGCTGAGCTACTGCTCCAAATGCGTCTATACTTGCATATTTCACATTCAGGTCAGGGTCAGAGCCAAGGGTGACAAGGGCTGGTAGAACTTGTGTTGAAGCCATCTTGACATCTATATATGGAACCTGTTTCATGAAAGTTAAGATGAGTTGCCAAACAGACGAGGAAGAAATGGTAAGGTAATTCTTATCGCTTACCATGACTTTTAGCAGATGTGCTGCTCTAATTTTCATATTTACACTGGAACTAACAACCATCTCCCACTGTATATTAAAAATCAAGTTGTGATGCTCTGTGAATGTGCTGCAGACCAGAAACTCCATGTTAAACAATATACATGCAGGCTATGAAGGAACAATATAGCGGATGCGTATTTAACTAGTACAAACCAAAAGAAGCGGATGGCGTCTACTATATCAGAATCACTCCTCCGGGACTCTGTAGTAGTTTGAACCAACATTTTTCTCAAGTACTCTGCCAATTCTTCATGCTTGCTGGGAGCACCTAAAACACCAGCCAGTAGAACTGGCATAACACACAAAGTAGCTAGTCTCTCTGCTAAAATACCTTTAGGCTTTAAGCCTGCAAATTTGAAAAATACAAGTTTATGCAACTAAAGTCACGTACATCTCAAATATCACACAAAGACACGTGCACGCAAACACACACTCGCCTGCCCGCCCAAAGAGAGAAACAAACCTTTGATTTTTGGTTGAATTGCAGAAGGGAAACAAGTTAAATCAGTGTCATCACCGACCGATACCATGAATACTGGCAGCATTATATGTGTTAAGTAACAGTCTCCATATTGTTTAGATACAGCCAGCAAAAACTGCATGACCATGATTAAAATTGTCAGCAACGTGAAGGACATCTCATTTACATATATGTAGGATACTTTAAGAATCAAAGAACAGAACATATATTCAAAACCTTTGTTAAACGGTTTCTTATACTATCTTCCTTTCGAGGTAAACAGCATGCTAGCTTGATCAAACCTGGAAAGCATTCCATGTGCATCCATTCAAATGGTAACCACTCCACATGGCCCCTAAAACACATTGAAATCCTCTTGTTTCAAACTTAAGGTACTAGATATTGGAATGAAGGAGTTCAAGATTAAAAAAAAAAAGCACAAGAAATAATGAATAAATCTTACCCTGCATAAAGTTCCAGGAGGGATGTGGAAAACAATGTTCCTTCTGTTTCTGAAGCACAAGGGAAAGGACATGTCTCAACTGCCTTCTGGTAGATGTATGGAATCAACTCTATGAGCATCCGAAGCAAAACATCTATATTCCAACGTTCACGTTCACCCAAAATCCGGAGGTTTGACTCAATAGAACCTTCAACACCAGAAACAGGTGGGCACCGCTGAGAATGAAGAAAAAAAATCACTGTCAAGGTCTAACTTAAATCTATGAAAAATAAATACTTCCTGTTAACAAGCACAGACCTGAACTAAGCCCAAAATATGCGAGAGTAGAACTAGTGAAATATGGTCCAGTTTGTTTCCCCATTTTACTATAGCAGGAACAATTTCATTGAGAGTGGTGTCCACAACAACTCCAGCAGGATCACACACCAATTGGAACATCAGCTCTTCAACCTACAAAAAAGACAGAGAGACACATTGGAAACACATGGTTTATATTATTATATATACATTTTGAGTCTTCATATCCTACAACTATGGGACAGGCTCCACTCTCTAGATCACGTTTTATCAACCCGCTCTAGAGCTTACATTGTGGCAAAATCTGTCAAGTCAGATATCTTCTCCATCATGGCCTCGGGTCTATAATGAAGCTGACCTTGAAATATTTCTCTGTATCTGGAAAGAGTGGAAGCAGCAAAGCCAAATTATGAGCAGCAGCTTCACGGACAACAGTTGCAGAATCTTCAACCAATTGTTGAACAATAGACAAGATGAGAGAATCGCGAATTTCAGGATTAACAAACTGTGCAAGTTCTCCACAAGACTGAGCAACAAGAAGCCTGCGTTCCTCATACATGTGATTGATCTGCAAGGAACCGAATGACACATATGATCACCTTTAATCCCAGGTACAAGATTAAGGATCATAATCAACAAGGTCAAAAGACTGGGATCCAAACTTACTTGTTCCCAACATTGTGGAAGCAATTCTGTTTCTGTTCTCATCTCCCCCACATTCTTGGCAAGAGTAACACAAGCCTAAAATAAAAAGGTATGGTTCAAAACTCAGAACCCATACAAAAAAAGTATCAGGTTGGGCATGGCAATCAAACTAGAAGCATACATCCATAATAATCCGTCTTTGCTGCTCATCAGGACGTTTAATCAAATTAAACAAAGTATGTGTCAAAGAGTCACGGGTACTGCTATCTGGGTGGTATTCGATCGCGCACATGATCAGTGGAAGAAGCTCCTGCAGAAACGCAAAAAGTAGATGGGAAAAAGGTTCCTGTATATTCAACAAGTGCAAATTTAAGATATTTGGAAGTGAACCTCTCGATGATTAATCAAAACATAAGGAACAATCTTAGGCAGCGCATCTGCAAGGATCTGAATGGTCTCCAAACCCTGTGAAAGTATGTTTTCCTTTTCAGTAAACAGTTTTAAAATGCTCTCAGATGAAAATTAGATATGGCATAGTCTATTTGGCAAGGTGGAGATAACTTTCCATCTTTAGAGAAGAAGTTGGCAAGATATTATCTGTTTTCAGATGTGTACTCGGCAATTCCTCCCTGATTATGGCAACAACTTTAGCCCTTTGAGCAGAGTTATCATCTCCCAAAAATTTTAAGAGTTCTGCACGCAAATCTTTCTGTGGCTCATCTATCTGAACTGGACGTGGCTGTGAGTCTTCATTATCAACTGGATCAGGAACAAACGTTTGATCTTCATGAACATCTCCATCTTCTGTAAGGAGAACGTCCATGGTTGCATTTGAACCATCTATGATGGGACTAATAGTATCTTTTGCTTTCAGAACTTCAGTTTTCAAGTGTTCTGACGGTGTTTCTTCCTTGTTGTCTAAAGATAGTGGATCAAGGTGATCGAGTTCACTACCTAATGTTTCCCTTCTAGATAGAGAACCTTCTAGGTGCGTCTGAAGTGAGGTGATTTCAGATCTGCATTCATTAAGCTCCTGTCTTTGAGTCTCCAGTAATTTCTTCATCTTTCTTAACTGAAATACATCACCAATGTAAGTATGAAAAGATTATGGAATAGAAAACCTATTCTAGCTCAACTGCACAAGTAAACACCACCTGGGTCTCCTTATCCTTTAGATCCTTCTGCAAGCTTTCTATGGATTTACTTAGAGCTGTTATTTGACCATCAGCCAATTCCTTGTTCTTCACCAAAATATCTTTATCATGATTAAGCTTCTCATTTTCCTTGGACAAGGACTCGATTTCCTTAAGGATGGAAAATTTTTCCTGCAAAGAGGAAATTAATCAAATAAAGTGAGCACCTTCATATCTTGAGTTTTGTAGTAAGGGGATATGAAGTAGAGACAATATCAGCCAGATATTTTGGGATGCAAATACAGAATGTCACGGCAATGCATTTGTACCTCAGCAGCCTGCTCGGTGGAAGAAAGGTATTGATAATAATAGTGGCGCATGGCATCTGGAACAGACGCAGGTGAATTTGGACAAACATCCAGGTTCTGGTCACCCACCTACAGTGATTTTGGAAATGTCCAAGCTATAAAGTAATGTAAATGAGATAAAACTTGGAGAACTTGTGCCAACGTAAAAACCAAGAAGCCCTATGGAACTCAAACAAGAAATGGCAACAAAACATCCGGTGCTTCATGTGGTACTACTTTATATAAGCAGAGTCTACTAAATCATAAGTAAAAATGAAAGGGTAACTACAAGAATGATCAGTAAATCCAAAACTTTATACTTAAATCATTAACATGTTCCCATGGGCACACATTGGACAACCGCCATAAAAATATATAAAGGATTTTTTTTTAATGTGCAATTTTTAGTAAGTATATCCACTCTAGTTGATTTTTTTTTATAATCTAATAGGGCTCAAGCATCCTATTTAGTGTAAATGAGATAAAACTTGGAGAACTTGTGCCAACGCAAATAACAAAGAAGCCCTATGGAACTCAAATAAGAAATGGCAACAAAACATCCGGTGCTTCATGTGGTACTACTTTATATAAGCAGAGTCTACTAAATCATAAGTAAAAATGAAAGGGTAACTACAAGAATGATCAGTAAATCCAAAACTTTATACTTAAATCATTAACATGTTCCCATGGGCACACATTGGACAACCGCCATAAAAATATAAAAAAGGATTTTATTTAATGTGCAATTTTTAGTAAGTATATCCACTCTAGTTGTTTTTTTTTTATAATCTAATAGGGCTCAAGCATCCTATTTAGGGTATCATTTTGAATAAAATTACCAAACTTAAATCATTAACATGTGCCCCTGGGCACACATTAGACAAACCACCATATAAAATAGGTTATAACAAACATTTTTCCGGATAAGTTATAACAAAAGGTTTGAATGAATGTTGCGAGTTTATAAGAAATTACAATGCATTCAATCAAACTTTCTGAACAAAAACTTCTATAAAATATAAGAATGCCTCATCATTTACAAGAAATACGACTCTTACAGTCAGTATGACAACTTACAAAAATAATAAGATTTATGCAACCATTTGTAAAGAAAAAAAGAAAGAATATAGTACCTTTAAAATGATGAGATTGCTTTAACAAACAGATGACTGCTGACTAGTATGTTAACCAAATAAAAATGATTAAGAAATTATTGGTTTAGATAGGACCCATACCATAGCCATGATATACACTAACATATTACTTATAAGCTAAAGAGAATGCATTTAATATTGTAGCCCAACAATGAACTATGCCTCCAAAGTCAGGGATATCAGAGATAGCAAAGCATTAAGTATGGAATACCTCTTCATAAAATGTCATCGCAGTAAGACGATACCCAGCCAAAAGTAAATATTCTTTCACTGCGCAGTTTAGATCTTTTCTTTCATTATCTTTTAGAGGACCCAAAGTAGAGAGTGCACTGTCTTTCGATTGCCGCTTTAGAGCATCTGTGTGATTTAAGGAAACGTCTCCATTCTCACCTGGCAAATTTAATAAATTCAAGTTATGTAGGAGGATAGCAAAATGCAAAGACAAGTGCATGCTATCAACCTTGACAAAGCACAAAAGATTAGGTACACAACCAGAGCTGAAAAAACCAGATACGATTGACCCAACCCGAAACCCGATCCAAACCGAAAATCTATAATGCATAATCCGAACCGTCTCGATCTGATCTAACCTGATAGTCGAATTGACCCGAAAAAACTCGACCCATTTGGACCGAAACCGAAAATCTATTGTCTTGTAAAAATATCTTATTTTTAAAGCTATATATTAGAACTTATATATCCGACTCGATTTGGATAAAAACATCCGGGTATCCAAATTCTCTAGGACCGGATATGGATCGATCTTTAATGAAGTACTAGGATCGGATATCCAGAGTATGAATCAGATTTGATCGATCTAGTTGCATAGTCCTAAAAGTAGATCAATTTAGCAAATTTGAGGTTAAAAGGTGATACATAAGCACGCAAAAATGACAACTCGTTATATAAAAATAAAAAGACTAATATTGACCTAACTTCAACCTCCATTATATGCCCCGACAACCCAAATTTCGACAAAAAACAAATTCTCGACGTGATCCGTAAACCCGATTGACCATCCGGCCCGACTTCCACCTGATTGGACATCCGACTCAACTTTAAACAAATTTTAAAAATACCCGAAACCGAAGTAACCCGACCTTAAACTGCCGACCCGTTTAATTAACAACTCTACGTGAATGACCAGATAAACTCGGGATGCAAAACAAACCCGACCCGCATAATCCAGCCTACGTAACCTTCATCGAAACATTCGAAAATTTTGCACCCCAAAAAACGTGAAACTTTTACAAACCGAACCCAAGATAACCCTAGATTTTAGGTCCAAGAGTGACCCCGGCCAAAAATGAACCCAACCGGAAATGAAACGGAATCCGAGAAACCTGAAACTTTCACAAACTGACCCGAGATAACCCATGATATTATCAATCCGAAAGTGACTTGAACCCAGATGATCCAATCCGAACCCGACTCAAATGATCTGAATGCCAGCTCTATACACAACATATCCGTCTTCCCTTACCCTGTTCTTGCAGGATACAATTTAGGGTCTTCAGTTTGACACTTTCATAGATATGAATCATTACACTAAAATGTGTGCCATTTTTCAGGTGACTACATGAAATAGATTTCTTAAGAGTAATAAAGGAAATTTTCAGACCATACCGTTGATTTCACCAACAGACCGTTCAGACTTTTGCAACTCAGCCTTCAGTCTTGATATATCCTCTTGAGCTAGGCGAAGTTCATATTCACTGATAGCTAATTTTTCTTGCAAAGCTTCTTTCTCTTCTAACAATGTCTGAGGATCAGCAACTGATTAAACAATTCAAAATGAAAGGAAAAAAAGAGAATTAACAACTAGCATATATATTTATATAAAAAAGGAAAAAATTGCAATGATTTTTCAATTTGTACATTCTACTAAATCTCAAAACAAAACTAATTAACAATCGTTAAAGTTTAAAAAAGAGCTATATCCAGAATTTAATGTGATAAAAATAAGAAAACCCAAAGCATATAGAGAAGAAAAAGGAAATGAAGGTGGTCTCAATTGATATCATGAGACAATGGATGCATGCATACTTGGGGTCTCAAAGGCTAGTAACTAAACCTAGTTGGTTGATATGTGAGAAAATGAGCACAGGGCTTTAAAATGTGTTGGTTCGGGATGAAGTCAAAACACACAAAGTACAAAAACGTGGCAAACTGTTACTGTCCACTGCATATCTTAAGTCATCTTGAGAAAGGCAGAAACATTTTTTTCGGAATCACAACTATGAGACGTCTATACCCTGCATCCATGTGTGTTATTGACCAACATAGAAACATGCAACCCCTCAGAAATGTTTGTGCAACGAAGTACACAATCTATTAGGCTCTATAATTTATAATGTGCATCATCCTGTCATAAGCTATGCTAAAGGATGAGAAAGAGTACACTGGCTGTTTTTACTCCTCGGTATGATTTATAACTATAAGAAATATCTGTCACATTTATCCTTCTCATGCTTTGGTTTTAGCTTAACTGCCAAATCCACATTTACACCCTTTATAGTGCAACTATGATCTAATTAGAGCTCCCTGATTCCGGCAAACTACAATTCACATAAAATCAAAAGTTTCAAATAGACGCATTCAACTGTCGTATCAACACGGTATAGGAATGAATGGGAACAATTCACACTCAATAATGCAGAATAACATAACCAAGATCTGATTCATCATGCTTAAACCCGCTTGAGATAAACCAAACCCCTAATTATGACCTAGAACTAGCAGAGAGACACTGACCTTTGAGAGAATTGAGCCGAGAGATCTGTTCGGGAGGGAATTGAGAAGGATCAGAGAAGAACTCCTTGAGTCTGATAGCCTGGGCGTCTCTGCCATCGTCTAGAAGCTCGTGGAGCAGCTCGAAGGCTGTCAACAGGTAGTTCTCTTCAATCAGGAAGTTAACCACACAATTGCACAAAGAAGATCTATCGACGTCCATCCTCGTCGTTCCTCTTTCACTTCTATGGCTAGTGCCCAATCGAATCAGCCATTAATGAACTCTTCGAGTCTTCTCTCTGTCTCTACCTGTATCCCTATATATATCTGTCGGCGGAGGACATGGAAGCTCGCTCCCTCGATCGATGAATCTGAGAGATCTCGGCTAATCAAATGGAGTGTGGATCATCTGAATGCCTCTTTCAGGTTTCCTGATCCAATTTACGGAGCGTGTAGAAAAAAATTTATTTTTATTTTTTGAATAACATTATGTCATTTGGAAATTAGCATAAAAGACGTATTTATTAAAATTAGATTCAGTGTTGTGTAGTATTTGTTGAATTTGAAATTAAGCTATGTATCACTGAGATAAAATGTAGTATAAATACTTAAATAGTATCGGGTATGACGTCGTATAAGTGGAAAAAAAATTTCAACCGACATATATGAAATTGTATAAATAAGTAATAACTATCATCTTTTCAAGACCGTAAATTAAGCACTATCGTAATCTAAATTTGCAATTTTTTCCACTTTTCTCAAAAATCGTTCTTCAATCTCTTTCTCAAAACAACTTAAATTAATTCAACTCTTGAATTAACTTCTTTAAAATCAAGAGATTTTGACTTTAGTTTCTTCAAACGTTAAAGTTCATTCAAAAAGAAAAAACAAAGTTCATCATTACTAATCAAAAACGTAATCATAAAGATCAAAGCAGGTTTGATACTATATAAAATTTTAATTTAGCATTTCAAACTCAATATATAAGTTTTTGTTCATATTTGATATATAATTATGATTAAATATGTATAGAATGTATTTTATGTTGTTGATAGTAGTTGAATCATTGACTTTGGTAATGTTTTTTTTTTTTTTTACGAATTTCTAGTTCTATTCATTTGTTGAGGGTGTTTTATGTTGTTGAATGATTTGTCATTGTTGAATGATTGAGATTTTAATGATTCTCCATTATTGAATGTGTTTTATGTTGTCGACAACACCGAAATACCTTAATTTGGCATTTGTGATATTATTGACGACAACAAAACAACTTAATTTGGTGTTGTTCTGTTTTTGGCAGTAGTAAAACAACTTAATTTGGTTTTGTGGTATTATTGACAATACCTAAACACCTTATTTTGATGGTGTGGTGGTGACAACACGTAAACACATTAATTTGATGTTGTAGTGTTGTTGACAACACCTCAAGTTGGTATTGTGGTATGGTTGACAACACCTTAATTTAGTGTTGTGAACAACATCTAAACACCTTAATCTGGTGTTTGTGGTATTGTTGACATCATCTAAACATCTTAATTTGGTGTATGTGGTGTTGTTGATGTTGTGTGTCTCTTCAAAGACAAATAACCACAATTGCAAATGCACGGTTTTGATAGTAGTACATGATCGCAATCAAGTGGCGTATCCACAAGGACTTGGTTGATTGGTTGACAAAATAACAATTAAATTGTCTAAACAAAAGGTAAAAAGAAGGATGACATGGATATCGATCAAGTTGTACTAAGTTGATGCAAATGGTGTAAGAATATGAAGAAAACAATCTAGGGATTGGAAGCTAGGCTCACCAGTCTAAGTTGACCATCTTAGCTCATTATGTATATGCAATCAACAATGAAAGATAAATTAATGTATGCTTATGTACGTGGTTTCATCTAATGATTTCATACACCTTTTGAGTGTGTGAAATGACTTAAATCATCAAACATATGCACTCTCGTGATTAATGCAATAGAGATTAACATAACATACTAATGACATGATCATAAAAATGAGATGTAGTTTGTTCTTGCATGAACATCACATAACACAATCAAACATTTATTGATGAAATACAACACGTTAGAAAACAATCATGCTTTTGCATTTGACAATTTCTAACCTTTATCTAGTATCTTAACAATGTTTCTCAACTAAATGCAAAACTGTACTTCCTTAAAAGTTCATTTATATTATTTTGTTGAACACATTCACAAATATTTTTAAACAATTATAATTTTGTAATTAAAAAAAAAAGTTCAACTTGTATAACTGTACTTTAAGACTTTAGAACTCCAAAATTATATGTACCGATTTCCTTTTCTAAAGCTTCTATTTTTATTTTCTTTGGATTTTTTTAGCTGTCGAAAAAGCTCTATGTAACTTCTTTCATTTTCTAATGTCATCCAATTGTTCTATGATGTCATGACATAGATCACATGCGTCTCCTCTATTATGATTATATCTACCTTTAATTATTTAATACTTTTTTTTAATAGAAATTATGATAGTAGTAATCATTAGTCCAAGACTAGGAGTAGTTTGGATGTTAAATTATGGAACGCTATGAAGCTTATGAAAAATTATAAGTTGGATGATAGGTGTTCGGGAGACTGAGTTTACGAAAGTTTATGTTAGTTTATGCAAGTTTAAATTTTATTTTATAAGGTGCGTGGATGGCTGAAATTTACTAAGCCGATAGCTTATTGAAATGTATACTATAAATCCGTTCATTAGCTCGTTCTCTCAAATACCTATCAAACTTATTAAAAAAATCGATCAATCTTAAATTAGTTGATAGCCGCCTATTGATCCAACTAAATAAATCCGTTCATCACCGAATAACTCGTTATTTATACAAATAAAATTTATGCGATCGATCCAAAATTATAAGTAGGAACAAACCTATAAATTTAGGTAACACCTTAAAACCATTTTAAGGTTGCATACGTTTTAACAAATCATCAAATTTTTTTTTTTTTTATCCGTCAAACGCCTCTGCTTCTCCTCTTCTCCAAACCCAACCCTAAATCTGAAGGAGAGCCGTGTTTCACCTCACTCTATTCTTCATCACCCACAACCATCTCTTACCCTTTCCCTTCGCTCCACTATTGAGTCAACACCACCTCCGCCGCCAACTCATCTTCCACCTCCGCCTAGACTCGGTCCATGATCCGGTGGTGACGTATTGTGGCCATCTCTATTGTTGGCCTTGCATATACAAATGGATTCAGCAACAAAACATGACAGCTGAAGATCAAAAACCTCAATGTCTTGTCTTCAAAGCAAAAGTATCAGAAAAGACCTTAACACCAGAAACTTTTCTGAGTTGTGAATCATGTCAAAAATATTTATGGTATGCCACCAATGATACTGAGACAAGTAAGATAGCAAAGATAAGCATTAAGCGCATGTATGTCCTCCTGGATTTCTGATGACCCGTATTCCATCAATGCAACATGGACAACAAACAAGATGACAACCAACACGTATTTTCCTTCCAACAAAAGCTTGCAAGACAACATGAATGGAGGATATAAATTGTGGAATGAAGTTGTTTCTTAATATAGGAGAAGTGCAGAACAATAAGATAAATTGTTGAATGAATCGTACCGGTATGTAAATTTCTGGTATATTTCTAATATGTAAATTTTTGGTGGTATGTAAATCTAGTAAGAAAATTTCTGATATGAAAATTTTGTTGTATTAATTTCATATCAGAAATTCATTCTAGATAATAATAAATAAAAAAGGCAAAAAAAAAATTTAATGTTAAAAATCAAAATTTACATTTACATAGCACCTAATAAATATTTATTATTTTTTAAATAAAAAAATTATTTAATTTTAACTATCATAAAAAGTGATAAAAAATAACGAGATACATTTATCAAAATAAAACTAAAAAGTACAAAGAATTTTCAATTATAAACATTATCAATATATATTGCATCAAATTCAATGATTTCAATTTCGTAACTGTGAGTCAATGACCGATATATTTGACAAGTTTTCAAAGTCGAACGTCGATAAGATTGAATAGGAGACTTATGGTTTTGAATATTATTTTGTAGAAGAAAAAACATTGCTTATACTTTGTAAAATTCTAGAAACACACATACAAAAATTAGACAGTCAAAGTGTCAAACAAGCTTTTGTTGACCATTGACCGAAAGCATATCAATCATGAAGGAACGCCCGCGATACGAAACGGAACAAGCTCCCTTCAAGACTTGAAGTAACGCCCTCCTCATCGCCACCATATATGTATATATATATATATATATATAGGCGGCTCTTCCCTTCCGTTGAGAAGTAGAAATACAATGGAAATAATCTCGAGGCCATTCAACGGGAGGAACTACTGGAAGAAGAACGGCTACACGCTGCTGAATGGAGCCGACAATACTCACCGGAAAATACAGGTGGTGCAGATCGGAGGAGGAGAGGCGGCAAAGAGGCCGGGGAGGCGGGTTTGGAGGCTGAAGAAGGCTACGAGGGTGCTGGTACGGTTGTCGCCGAAGAGGCTGTGGGTGAAATTGAGGGAAGGATATATAAACATGATGTTGAGGGTGGCTGGTGACGTGGGTAGGCTCAACGGTGGAGCTGACTTCATGGGAAAGAGGATTCCACGTGGCAGGGAGGTGAAGAGCCGTCACCGGAAGAATCGGGTCGACGATTTCGAGGCCCGGCTTGTGCTGGAGATCTACAAGTCCCTTGCTACCTCACGTGGTGTCTCCGAGTTGTGATTTCTGGTTCTGTCATTTGTTGCTTCAATTCTTTCATGTCAAATGTACGTACACGAGTTAACTCAAACATCCATCGTTAATGTAGATTTATTCTTTCTCGTTTTTGGTTTGTTAAGTGATATTTTCTTTTTTTTGTTTTTTGTTTTTTTGTTTTTTGTTTTTTTTTTGTTTTGAAGAGTTAATTTCACTGGATGTGACAGTGACATAAGAACACAATATCAACACGTGAATCGCATAGTGATAAGTCTAATTATCGCATATACGAGTCGCTTCTCACTGTGGGTTAAGCCATGGTTTCGAAACTTTTGGAGGTATCATGATTTTATGTTAATTAGTTTGAAAGAAAAAATTTTGAATTTGGAAATTTTGTTTGGAATAAAAGGAATTAAACACCCAAAATTTTGACTCGAGAGGTATCGTGAAAACAAGGATCGAATAGATATGAAGTATGAACAAATGTGAATCCAAGAACAAAGTCCTTCAAAGAAGATATAATCAATTGTTATTGAGGACAATGATCCATCTACACAAGAACAACCACAAAATTACCCTTCAACATTAATGTTATGAATAAGCAAGAAAAAGTTTAGTTTTTTAAAATAAATAAATTATTCCAAGCTTTTGGAATCCAGATTTCAGCCTTCTAAAAATTCTGGGATGACTTTCCTTTTTGAAGATGTTTCTCGAGTGTGGCCTAAACGATTGTCTTGGAAGATGCCGTAGTCACATGCCCCTGTTGATCGTGTTGATTTATTCTATTGTTTCCTCTTTTTGGTTTTTGTATTTGCATGACGGTTTGCCCGTTTGCCGGCCTCTCGATACACCAAGTATGTTTGGTGTAATCGAGCCTCTTACCTTCTTGATCAAAAAAAAAAAAATACATGCTGCTCGAATCTCCAGGCTAACCACTTAAGGAATCTAGCACCATATCCCACTAGACCAACTGAATATTGGTTTGTTAAGTGATATTAGTTACCTATTAGATCCGATATTTGTTGTTTTAAAATCTCCATGTATTTTTTTTCTTCTTTTTTCTGAGTTATTGGTTTGACAAAACATAACGATTAGTATTTAAACAAAGTACTACTGAAAAATTAAATAAAAAAAAACAAAATATTATTGAAAAGTTATAAAAACAAAAGATTCAAATCAAATTAATCTTATAGTTTTACGAAAATATGTTGAAGATTGTAGAAAAGGCCAAAAATATGGAAATGGGCCAAGCCCATTATAATGATTTACAACCCAAATGAAGTTAATTAAACCTAGATTTTTTTTAAAAAAAATTGGTGAGAAAAGAACGATGTTATTACAGTAAAATAGAGATTTGCAGCACTAGAAAGTTTCAGTACACAAAACACTTCATCCAAATCCTACGGGGTGCCATAAACCAATCTAAACTCTCACATTTTATGATTTTCAATCGATTATAAAGTTCGACCAATATTATCCTCCGATTTGAAAGAGGGTTAATCATTTGATAATGGAGGGTTGAAGACTTAGGGCACACCGGCACAGTTGATGGTTCGAAGAAGATGCGCTTTGGGGATTAGGTCGTCGAAGTATAATGTGTTAATTGAATCGACTTTGGAGCATAGGTGATGGTCCGATTCGAGAACATATATAGAACGGTGAGGACATCTTGCCGTGATAGATTACGGTTTGTGGGAAGTTTGCTTTTGGCGGAACGGAGAGTTAGGGTGTAAGATGATTCTGATTGAGAAGGTTGTGGAAAGTAATTCTTCAATTTACTTTTGTGTTTGATATTGTTGTCTTGGTACTGGATTTGTGTTTTCAAATTGAGACTTTTCTATTGAGGCAGTTCCACTATTATAAAATGTCCAATGTTTTATGAAAGAGGGTTGAAGACCTAACGCGTAAATGGTGGAGCTAGGAGATGTCTTATCGGGGTTGAGGTCATCGAAGAAAATTGGGTCAATTTCGTGTTTGTCACTAAGCTGGTGAACGGAGTTAGATGATGAGGCGATATGTCAAGGTGAAGGTTGCTAGGATATATTCATGGGTGTATCAAAGTTGATTGTGGTGGACAAAAAAGCGAGTTTGGAAGATGATTCGGGTTGAGAGAGAATGAGGAAGAGGAGTAGAATAAAGTTGGAGGCTACAGGTTATTTCCCTCTTCCAACACCGTTTCTTCCATTAAAGATTGATCATTGTTCTAGTATGATTCCGAACTCATCAGAAAACTTGTTGATTATCATATTTAAACTTTCCAAAAAATTTCAACTTAGTAGTTCACAATGTCTAGTATTAGTGATGATGAATTCAGGAGGGTATTTTACTTTTATTCACCTTGCAAATGTCTAGTATCAATGATGATTTTGTATTGGATGAGAATGAGTGATTGGGTCTAGCCATTGGTGATTGTAGGTATGGTGAATTGAGGAAGGTATTTTACTTCTATTCAGCTTGTAAATGTCTAGTATCAGTGATGATGCTTGATTTTGTATTGATCAAAGGTTAGCCTCTTCTATTATCAACTTCAAAATCTAAGTTGTTCGGTTTTGTACAGGATTATGTAATTTATGTGTGTATTGGTCAACAATATTATTTTTGTGTAACACCCCGAATCTACGGGACTTGGGATGCTACGGGCGGAGACCTCACAATGGGTCCCGACCCTTAGCCTGAAAACAATTTCATCGGATCTTACAACAAGACACAAATAAAGGCCAAAACCGAAATACATTTTTATGCAAATGATATGATTCCCGGAAGAAACAAACAAAGACTCCAGCCGAGATCTGCGGAAGGAGTGGTGGTCCGTACATTCTACCCCGACTGACTATGCTCGTGATTAGAAAATGAAAAATCATTTAAAACTTAGAACCCTTGAGGGTTCTCTTTTCCTCTATTCGGTCATTAGAAGGTTGCGAGTGTCATTGTTGTCAACCTAGGGCTCTGATACCACTTTGTAACACCCTGAATCCGCGGGACTCGGGATGCTACGGGCGGAGACCTCACAATAGGTCCCGACCCTTAGCCTGACAACAATTTCACTGGATCTTACAACAAGACACAAATAAAGGCCAAAACCGAAATACATTTTTATGCAAATGATATGATTCCCGGAAGAAACAAACAAAGACTCCAGCCGAGATACAACTCCAAAGGCCAAACGTGATAAACGCAACATATAATAAACAATAAATACAATACTCAAACACGACTCCAACCAAAACCCCTCCTAAAATGTACGGAACCCCGGCTGCCCACTCTTCCGGATCTCTCGGCCGTATTTCTAACCTGCAAGACAATCTAAAACATTGGTATAACACCGTTAGCTAATATTCGAGGCATTAGAATCAAGGTGAAAGGCACAAACACACGTAATCATCATAAACACACATCATACTCCAAAGCACACAAGTCTGGTTTATTATCTTTTTGTTATTAAGTCGTATCCCGTTCTAATTCAACATAGGTTTGTGACACGAGAGTCCCCGAAACTCGCCTCGGTCATGGAGCTAGATAAGTTGTCACCGCCCGTTATCATACACTTGGGCCAAAATAATATATAAATGTCGGCGGTCCTATTACCGGTTTAGTTGTTATAACGAAAGCAAAAATACACATACCACCAAACACGCAACGAATCTAATACATAGAATACGAGCTAAGTAAGTCCGGACACTTACCTCGTCCCAAACGCTAACTCACGCAACACTCTCGTTTCCCTTGGGAATAAGTCTACAACCTGCTCACAACAAGATAACTATATCAACAACTCGCTCAACTCAAGAAGTCTCAGACTTCTACACAAATGATATACGCAAGATCATTTGACTCTCATTCTAGGACCGCATCCTAGAATCCCTCATGCTCACATCACTCTCAACACAAGCTAGAAGTCCTTAGACTTATAGGCCCTATGATCTCGCAAGATCATAACCCATAACACATACTAGGATAAATATGTCTAGTCTCAACAACCTCAAAGGTAACAACACTATGCTAGGATACACATATCTTAGCCCATAATCTCAACAACCGTATACTCCAAAGCTCTATCCTCACATGCCTCACAAGGACAACCCTACACTCATCCCATGAACCACTCAAGATCATACATCCATCAAACCTTAGAACATATCAAGATCCTCGAACACTCACCTAAGATACAAGCCATTACCTGGCATTCTCAACTATCCTAGGTCCAACTTAGCATGCTTCTAATCATCAACACTCCCTAGGATCAACTAGGAACACATACACAAGGGAGGACACTCACCGGGCAAAGACATGGGCGCGGAAGAAGGAAGAGCAACTGCGAAAGGGAGAAGAAGACCGCAAGGGAGGGCTGGCTGAGCCAGTGGGCTAGCCTCCCCTGCGGCTCAGGCTGGCCGCCCCTACGTCTCAGGCTGGCCGCCCTTGTTGCTTAGTGCATTGGCCGTCCCCGCGGCGCTGTCCAACCACGGGTGCGGTCGAGCTCCAGTGGGCGATCTTCAATGGCTTCTTTGATGATTCCTTGAAGTACCATGGCCTCCTAGCTTCCATGCTTGACTCTAGAACATCAACCACTTGGATCCACACTCAAACCATCAATCTAAACTCGATCCACTCGCATGCAAGCCAAAGGAGAAGAATAAGGATCCATGGCTTCCATCATGGAAGCTCAAGAAAGAAGAAGAAAGAAAATGAAGGAGGGAAAGAATAAGGATCCAGGGGTATGAGATTGTCAAGAACAGAGGTGTCTCATTCACCATCCGGAATAATGTCTACAAATGTCACCCTCTTGATATGTTCAGGGGTATGAGATTGTCAAGAACAGAGGTGTCTCATTGATTCTACTTGTTGGTGGCAATTATTGTCTACAAATGTCACCCTCTTGTATTATCCACATCAAAATCTAAGTTGTTGGGCTTTGCAATAGATTATGTGATGCGCCCTTGGATGCCCCTTTTACGTTGACCATAGACGAAGAGGACGAGGCTCTTAGAGTTCGCTCAGATGGACCGATCACCCGATCCCGAGCTAAGGCCATTGCTCGAGCCACCGGCTCCATCATCACCCGCATTACTTCTTCACTTGGTCCCATTACCGGCATACCTTGTCTCTACACCACCATGGCATAGGCTACCGGTTCCGTTAGCGGCATGTCCCGTCTTTCCGACTCCATGGCATGAAGCTAGCTTATTTTCGGACTATATTTTCATGTTTTTCTTTTTATGTAATAAAGGGATATTCCGTATAGGAATATTCCCTTTTTGACCTTATCCGTTTAGGGTTTGCTTTTACCCTTTTAGGTTTTCCCCTTTTGGGCTTTTTCTTCATGTATTTTCATTTGGCCCGTTGGCCCATAGGTAGGCAAGTTTCTCTATATAAGAGATATCTTGCCTCACTTATTTTTCATGTTCAATATTACTAAGTTTTGAGAAGAATTTCCTCCACTTAGCTTGGGCATCAAAACCTCTCTTCTAACCCTCAAAACTTCTTCCTTGGATCTCGTCTTTGATTCAAGAAATCCATATTCGAGGATTCTTTTTAAGAATCAACCTTCGCTCCACACAAAAAGGTTCCTTCGATCTCTCTAGATCGAAGTAACCCTAGTTTCTTCATCGCTTCCGCCCCTTTGGATCCGAAACGATACAGCGTTGCACAAAGAATCAAGGAGTAGTTGGAGTTTTGCTTGATCTAGATCCGGAGTTATCCTTGGTTACCTCCAAGGACGCATCATTATGCGTGTATTGATTTTGGTTTTGGATTTGGGAAATATCAAATTGATATGTTTAGTGGAATGAGATTGTCAAGAAGAGAGTGTCTCATTGATTATTCTTGTTGGTGGCAAGTTGAAAATGATTAGTGTATGTATTTATTGTAAAGATTTGGATTATTTAAAAACAAATCTATTATATTTCAATATGAAAAAACTAATAGGAAATTTAAAAAATGTCGATGTTTTTTTAAAAAACTTTTCATGTGTGCAAAACACATACATTGGTTTTATGATATGTTGGACCCATATGGTTGAATAATTGAATTAGTAATTTACTGAAGTACTAATCTACAATATCTCTAGATTGTAGGTACAATGACTGAAAATATGTTTGTTAAGTCATATACTGGTAATGAAATTCTTCAATAAATTTATAATTTTCCATTGTTTTTTTACTTAAGACTGTCATTATATTGAATGTGATTTACCTCGTAGTGTTGACATGGGAGATAATACTATCTACAATAAATTCTTACATGAAATGGATAAGCTTATCAACATAGATGTTGCAGGTATGATTTCAAATTACCGTCTACAACTATTATGATTAGTTTGGATGATGTTGTGGTCATGTTGGTCGTTGATTGTCGTCTATGTTGAAATTATATAATGGTTTGGTATTGTGAATTTGGTAAACATATTTTTGAACATTTAAGATTAGTTGGTAAAAAGTTTTAAAAAAATGTTTAATGAAATCAGAACAACGTAAATCACTATTAGTTTTGATGTATAATAATAAATCAGCAAATAAAATCAAAATTAAATAACTAAAGTTATACATTAACTACCAACCAAATGTATGTCATTTAGGGATCTATTCAAGATTGAACCGAAGTTGACAAAGCTAAAAGTGTTATTAGGAATCGAAATACCAGTGGAATCAATGGAGTTCACGGTTGTTGGAAATATGAAATCTATTTTATAGGGACAATGCGAATAACGATATGAGCCAACACAAATGTTCAATCCAAACTTAGATATGATATATGTGTTGGACTCGCTAACATGGGTAAACCGTTTGGCGAATGATCTCTGATAGCATGAATTATAGTCTATATTTTGGGGTTTGTTTGGACGTTTTATCTTCAATAATCTGCATGTTTGTATGTATATTATGTGATTATATTACCATTTCATCTACCTTTGTGGGAATCGAGGTCTACACCTAGTTTTGTTGTAATCGTAGGCAAAATGGTACGTTTTGCATCAAAAAGGAGCAAAAGGAGCTATGGAGTCATTGAAGCTACATTCAGGAACATAAGGAAACATCCAGGAAGCATAGCCATGGATTAAAGATTTACTTTGGACCAGATTTGAGAGATTTCACATTCAGTTGTGATTCACCTCGGTTGACTACAGATTCACCTCGACCGAGGTGATCCAGAGAAGTCGACTCGACCGAGGCGAACACCTGGGACGCGGCGAGAATATTTTATTCTTGGCTGAGATCTTTTATCTTTGGAAAGAGATCTTTTATCTTTGGAAAGAGATCTTATATTTTTGGGCTTGGCTCCTGGAAGGAAGAAGATATGCTAGATCATATATTTTACCTATTTTTATGGGAAGAGATCTTTCTAAGATATCTTATCTTTGGAGAGTAATTTTCCTATAAAAAGGGTTGGATTTTCCACAAATCCGTATCCCGCTTACACCGGAGATCGTGCTTAGACATCCGCATACAGTTGGGAGATTTGAAGAACCTTTTTGAAGGTTGAAGAAGGAAGATTGTAGCTTTTATAGCTTTTGAAGGGTTTTTGTAAGATCATCTTAGATTCCCTTCCTTGTTGTCTTGTCTTGTTGGATTTCTATCCAAAGAACGCTTTTGTTGTGATATTTGATTCAGTTATTGAAGTTTTTTCATTAAATTATTCTTGTTCAAATATTCACTATCTTCCCATATACTTGATTAATACTTTCATGATGATGAGTGGCTAATCTCTTTGTGTGATTCTAGGGTGATTGGCTGAAGGTTGTGGGAAAAACAATGATAGAATAATCTTAATCACAGTAGGACCCTGAAAGTTCGAGTCTTTATCCTTAACCCTAAGCATCTCGCTCAGTCGATGAACATCTCGGCCGGGGTGGAATTCTTCTGACCGAGGTGACTTATCTGATCCGAAACTGAGAGTTAAGTGTTAGAGTTTGCCAAATCCTATTCTTATTACACCTTTCCTGGTTCAATGCAAGCTTAGGATGAGACTTACCCGGTAATTCCTTTGTTTGTTTACCAAAGATCATAAGTGTAGGTAATAAAGGTTTATCCTTTATTGGGGTTTGAGTGTGCTTTCATCCCATCTTTGTGAGTTAGCCTGAGACTTACCCGGTAAAGGTTGATTCTATTCCCTTAGATGGTGTGTTAATTTGAGGTTATAGTTCTTTATCTTAATTCCTTGAGACTTACCCGGTAATAGGATTTACGGTTTGGGATTAGTGAGTAGTGAGACTTACCCGGTAATCTATTCCACTTTAGAAACACCTCCCTATGCAAAAATCTCAGCTTTGTCCGCTTATCTTTAGATCTTGAGTTGGAACCATAACTAGATGCTTTAATCCCTAGAATTGCATATTTCCTTTATTGACTTTTATCATCTTTGATTATTTTAATTGCTTTGGTTAGTAATTGCTAAAGCTTACCGTAATTGGACTTTGTTTCACTAAGTCCCTGTGATCGACCCCTGAAATTCCTTGCTTTTACTACGATTGACCCGTACACTGCGGGTTCGCATCTTTGTATTAAGCTTACGTCTAGGGTTATAAATTTAAAGCTTGCACACACCGTTTGGAGCGAACAATCTCCTTAAAAAAACTTCAATTGTTGAACCCTGTAACAAACCAAAAAAATGATATGTTAATATTATATGAAGATAGGTAGACGGTATCATCTGCCAGGTTCGAATATGAAATAGGTAATATGATGTTATTTCATAAGATAGATATGAAGAAAGGTAGTCACATGTTAATCTATTAAGACCATTTCCTTCCCAATTGATGCTCCATTGTCCTCGTAGATACCATATACATCTCATGTATGAAGAACACGAACTCGAAGCTTTGTAGACGAATTGACTTTCATATTCAAGTCGGAAATGTGGACGGTTTCATCAGCCATGAATGTTGGACGAAAGAACGAATTTGAAGTAGGAGAGGGATGAGGTTGAGGGATTAAGCATCTAGTTTGCATCTTATTTATAATATGGTTGTACGCATTGAAGATCGCACGTAACAACCCTTCATAAAACATATCTCATAACAAACACTTCTGTAATATCTTAACTACGTTTCATTATTTGTTATACATTGTTAAAATCTGTTAGAAATGTGATTCATATTTGTTTATTCTTATTTCAGGAAAGAGAGAGGTGACTAAATGAAGACTTATGGCGCGATTGCTCAAGCGAAGGAACCTAGCTCAAGCTCAAAATCCAAACACGTTCTGCGGAAATATCACATGATCAGACACTCTGTTGATCGGGGTGATGTAAGGGTGTGAAAGTTGCACACAAATGATAACATTGCATATCCACCGACTAATCCTATGAATAGACCTATGCATGATAGTCATACTCGGGCCAAAAAGCTCAAGCACATTAGAGAATTCTTTTGAACTTCTGTGTTTGGATTGAGAAAATATTTGTTTTTGTCATGGAGTTTATGATTGATTTATATTTGAGTTTTGATATTCTTATTTGATTATTACTTGTATATTAAATAAAGTATCAAACAATTTATTAATTATCAAATGTGCTTAATGGAAAAGTTCCGGTAAATGAAAACACATTAAGTCAACTGACATTATTAAATTGAAAGAATCCTTGGTCTGAATCGTTAACCTGGATACAAATGATTCTAAAGTAGACCACCTTGTGAGTGTATGATGAATGTGGGTTTCATAGTTCATAGGAGATGAAGATGTTCAAACACTTACATAGCTGAGTATGGTGATACTCATCGGACAGACCAATCCTATAACTCTCATGACTTATTGAAGAGTTATAGCGACTATCATTATCAGTGAGTTCCTTAACATGAGCTTGATATAACTTTCATTTGAAGGATGACATATCTTAGACGCTGTTAAACGCTGACTGTAATAGGCAGTTATAAAGGCAGTGATCAGGGTGGTCAAAATTTGAGTGGGAGTTATAGTCACTGCAAGATTGGATTAATCCTCCTATACTAGGTATACCTTGATACATTGGGAAGGATTGGTGTCCCCGACCACTTGAAAAGTGAGAACTGTGTAAACGCATGGCCATGCTCAGATTTGGTATGTACTGACAGTTTGATCTCAGGAGTTCAAGACCCATATCTAATGGCAAAGATGGTTTCCATCACATAGTCAGATAAGGACATTAAGTGATAAGGGAATTTTTATCATTGCACACTTGTATGAAAGTACAAGTGGTAGACTCAAGGAGTTGTGTCCTTTATCCAAGGTGCAATTATTGATGATGAGATTGAACATTAAATATAGGGATATATATAATCCGATAATATTAGGGTCATGACATTTTGCTAGAAGCTAACCATGATTAATACACTTATATGATAAAATGTATTGCTAGTGTTATTGGGTCCTACGAGGTTACACCATTACGAGCATGTGAACTGAATCAATTAATGAGAGAATTACCACATAGATGTATATGATGGAAAAGTATATTTTTTGTAGGAGTACAAAATTATATTATGGAGTTGGTAATTAATAATAGATAAAGGGTTATGTATATATTAATTACTAAAATATATATATTATAATAAATGAGTCTTTTTCATAGTTAAAAAGCACAACCCTATTATTATATATCCGATTGATCGATAAAAAGAAAATATGCAAGTCAGCCGTGAATGCCAGCCGTGTTCTTCTTCTTCTCTCGATCACTCTCTCAAAAGCTTCATCATTTGTTCTAGACACAAGTTGCATGTTAATTCAAAGGAGTAAAAAGTATATGCCTACTCTCATGATATCATGATTTCAGCTACAAAACTAGTGTTAACCATATATGGTTATACCTATGGAGCTACACAACTCCAAATATGAACAAGTTAGACTTGCTGGACAACGTCCCCATTATTTGTTCTAGAAATCTTATGTTAAGGCTATTCTTGTTCAGTCTCGGGTGGACCAACTAGAGGAGTAACACCTGAGACTCTCCATATCCTTGAAGAAATTTTTTAACACGCATAAAAAGGTATTCATTTTCTCCCTTATCTAATCTATTATGCATGCGATGTAACACCCCAAGTTTTGGGAACTCAAAGCGCTACGGGCTAGGACCTCACAATGGGTCCCAACCCTGAGAGTAGCAACAACACAACATATCTTACAACAAGGAACAGACGAATGAAAACCAAAACTCAATATAAAGCCAAAGGTTTAAACAAAGGGAAACGTAAAAGACTCGCAGTCGAGTTCAAAATAAAAGGAAAGCAACAACATAACATAAACTCGATCCCGTCCTATAATGTACGGGAACCCCGGCTGACCAAACCATCAAGATCACTAGGCATCATCTAGAACCTGTGGAACATCTACAACATCGGTATAAATCGTTAGCTAACATTCTAGATATAAGGAAGAACATAAAGGTACAAACACACATAAGGTAAGGTAAATATATAGCATGCTCACACACAACCGGTTATTATCTTTATTAAAGTTATTCATTACTAATTCAACTTCTTTTGTCACACGAGAATCTTCCGAGACTCGCCTCCGCTTCCGTCTACCAATAGGAATAGATAAAACTATCCGTTACCTACGGGCTTGGGTTACAAGAGAACATTCTAGTCTCTTGTAGAACTAGACAAGTGGTCACCGCCCGATTATCATACACTTGGGCCAGTTAAGGTTAAAAAGGGTGAATCCTATTCCAGTTATCCGTTATATAACATGATAAACAACACAAACAAGCCAAAACACTCAAAGCAATATGCGGAATGAAGCTAAGTAAGTCCAAGGGACTTACCTCACTCGAAGGTAAACTAAACGCTCAGCAATAACTCAAAGAACACTCAATTTCCCTCAAGAAAGGAGCAAGGAAAGCCTGTTCACACAAGCATCACGCATCAGGAACGAAGCGGTTGCTATAAGTCTATAACTTCTGATCTCAATGATCTCTAAGAGATCTCCACAAGCTAAGGGCTCAACCTTAGTCTTATAGCATACTTAGGGGTATAGAAACAACCATAGGAAACTAGGAAAGGAACAAGGAAAGCAAGGAAGGAAGCAGCTCACCAAAGACGGGAGCTACTACAGAGGAAATCGCAAGGGCGGCTGAACAAGGCGCAGGGGCGGATGGCCGCGGGGTGGCACTGTAGAGGCGCGGGGGCGGAAATCATGACAACAACCATTGTCGGGTTTCTCTCAACAGAAACTTCTCAGCAAGGGATCCAAAGCTCGAACCTTCAATCCTAACCACGTCAAGGCTCAACCAAAAGAGCCTGAGAACAGCAACACATCAACAACAGGGATGCAAACAAGAATCAAGATTCAAACTTGATTTTTAGAGAAGAAGAAAAGCAAGAACGAAAGAAGAAAACGAAACAAAAGGGAAAGGCATGCAGCAACCACATGAACATGATGAAGAATAAGGGAGGAAGAACTTACACGTTCAATAAGATCACAAGAAGCAAGGGAGACGGCTGCAACTCTCAAGGTTGAAGAAGACGTAAGCGAAAAAGGGGGGAAATGAGGAAAGATGGGAGTATATAGAAAAGGGCTGGAAAGATAAAAGGAAGGACGTTCTAGGGTTTAGAAGATCTAGGAAAGATGGCCCATAGATAGAAGATCGGATATTTTATCTAAGGAAGGTAGATAAAACAAACGAAAACAGATCGGCGCGATCTGCAACAAATCCGCAAAGGAGGATTGCCTCAGCCGCAGGGGCGGCCCCTTGTCACCGTGGGGGAGGTGACAAACATCAAGGCCGGTGGGGCGGCCTTCTTCACCGCGGGGACGGTGAAGGTCAAAACTAGGATCTTACATCAAATCCCCATAAAAAGAAGTTTTGTCCCGAAACTTGCAACAACCCGAACGATCACGTAACAACAACACAGAAAACTGAACTGAACTCATATATTCCCACTCAGGGCATGTAACTCAAAACGTCACAAAAGCATACACAACGCAACAAAGGAAAACTGAAACGACTACGCTACAGGTGCATCCATCTCTGCGTTAAACTCCGGATAGTTCCTTTGGATACTATCCTCTGTCTCCCAAGTCGCCTCATCATCTCCTCGCATCGACCACTGAATATTCAAAATCGGTATGTCCTTCGAACGCAAGCGTCTCGTACTACGTTCTAGGACAGCCACCGGGTGCTCAACAAATGTGTGGTCTGGCTCGATCACTAGATCCTCATGACTGGCGATTTGCCTCGGGTCCGGTATGTACTCCCGTAATTGAGACACATGAAAGACGGGGTGAATATCCTCGAGTCTCGGTGGCAAGGCAGTTCTGTATTCTGCGTCTCCAACTCGTTCTAGAATCTCGAACGGTCCGTTGTATTTGGGGCTCAACTTCCCCTTGACGCCGAAACGTCTGACACCTCGTGTCGGAGATACCCTCAACACAACCTAAGCTCCAAGTTTGAACTCCAGAGGTTTGCGCCTCTTAACTGCATAAGACTTCTGTCGGCTCTGAGCTGCTCATATCCATTCAAGGATCACTGCTACTCTGGCCATATCATCTCGTATTTTCTCAGGTGCTACTCCACTAGCGCTACTCGGCTCATCCCAGCATAACGGTGTATCTTTGTCCATATAAAGCCTCATAAGGAGCCATCCTGTCGATGCGTTCCTACTGTTGTTATACAAAAACTCCACTAAGGGAAGGTGATCTGGCCATACCTGTCTCCAGTCTAACACGCAGGCTAGTAACTTATCCTCTAGAGTCTGAATGGTCCGCTCCGACTGACCATCAATATGAGGATGATAAGCAGTCGTAAACTGTAGACTCGTACCTAGGGCGACATGCACTTGCTGCCAGAACCTCGAGGTGAAACATCTGTCTCGATCAGAGACTATAGACCTACGTACTCCGTGAAGTCTCACTATCTGCCTAGCGAACTCCTCTGCCAATCGGCTTACCGGCCACGTTTCCTTGATGGGAATGAAACGTGCGGTATTCGTTAGTCGATCTACGATGACCCAGATAGCATCAAAGCCTCGACTCGGTCTCAACCCGGTCACAAAATCCATAGAGATGTCCTACACTTCCATTGAGGAACGGGAAGTGGGTGTAGCTCTCCACATGGTCTGTGATGCTCAATCTTGACCTGCTGACAGGTCACACACAGAGCTACATATCTCGTGACGTCTGGATTCATACCTCCCCACCAGAAAGAGCCTCTGATATCCTGATACATCTTACTCGCACCACGATGCACTGAATAAGGTGAGGAATGAGTCTTCTGAAGGATCCTCTGTCTCAACTCTCGATCTGAAGGCACAAATACACGCTCCTAGCATCTCAAGATCCCATTGGCACCGACTGTAAACTGTGGTGCCTCTCCTCGAGACATCCGGTCTCGGATCTGTGTCAGAGCGGGGCAACTCTCCTACTTATGTCGGATCTCAACCAACAAATTAGGTAAAATCTCCAAGGTGGACAACTGGCTGTCAGAATCCGGAAAGTGGATATCCATCTCTAGCCATGCAAGGTCTCGCTTTAACTGAGGTTGAGCTGCCAACCTAGCGATCGTCATCTCCTAGGGAGTCTTCCTACTGAGGACATCAGCTACCATATTCGCCTTCTCGGGGTGGTATAAGATCTCAAGATCAAAATCCTTGATCAACTCTAACCATCTGCTCCGGCGGTTATTCAACTACCGTTGAATGAATATGTACTTCAGACTCTTATGGTCACTAAAAATCTGACACGTAGCTCCGTACAGATAAAGCCACCAGATCTTAAAAGCATGAACCACAACATCTAACTCAAGGTGATGGGTAGGGTAATTCTCCTCATACGTCTTCAACTGTCTAGATGCGTAAGCAATCACCTTACCCCGTTGCATAAGAACACATCCCAAGCCAAGCTTGGATACGTCACTGTAAACCACAAAATCCTCAATGCCCTCTGGCTGAGCTAAGATAGGAGCAGAAGTCAACCTCTTCTTCAGCTCCTCAAAGCTTTGCAAACATGGCTCGGACCACATGAACCTCGTAGACTTCCTCAGCAAGGAAGTGAGCGGTCGGGCGATAACTGAAAAGCCCTCAACAAAACGCCGGTAGTAGCCCGTCAATCCTAAGAAGTTGCGTACTTCCATGACGTTCTTAGGAGGCGGCCAAGATGCTACTGACTCGATCTTCGCCGGATCTACCTTGATCCCTTCAGCTGAAACGATATGACCAATCAATGCTACCTCGGTCATCCGAAACTCACACTTAGAGAGTTTGACGTAGATCTCTCTATCTTGTAAGACCTGCAGAACGATCCTCAAGTGTCCTGCGTGCTCCTCTCTGTTGCGGGAGTAAATCAGAATGTCATCTCTGAAGACAACTACAAACTGGTTTAGGAAGTCATGAAGATGTTTTTCATCAACCCCATGAATATTGCGGGCACATTCGTGAGCCCGAATGGCATCACTACAAACTCGTAGTGTCCATATCTGGTCCAAAATGCCGTCTTGGATATATCCTGCTCTCTTACCCTCAGCTAGTGATATCGTGATCTCAAATCGATTCGTGAAAACACTGAAGCTCCATGCAACTGATCCAAAAGATCGTCGATACGGTGAATGGGTACTTATTCTTGATCGCCACCTTGTTCAACTCTCGGTAGTCGATACATAACCTCATTGACCCATCTTTCTTCCTGACGAAGAGAACTGGTGCACCCCAAGGAGATACACTAGGGCGGATGAAGCTCTTCTCTACTAACTCCTCGAGCTGCTTCTTCAACCCAAACATCTCGATAGGCGTCATACGGTAAGGAGGCTTAGAGATCGGTCTCGTACCGGGCTCTAGCTCAATGACAAAGTCTACACTCCTCTATGGAGGTAAACCTGATGGCTCTCCAAAGACGTCAACAAACTCGCAAGCTACTGGAATCTCCTCCAAAGTTAGACGCGTACTATCCTTCATGGCATAGCACCAAAAAGCCTCGCATCCCTGGCTTATAAGTCTCGCAGCTCGCACTACACTGATGATTGTACCGGTCTTCCTGAGATCCCATCCTCTGAAGACCTCAACATGACCTGCATTTGTAGTTACTGTCAATGTCCTCTTGCCAATGTCCAGAACTGCTCGATGTCGATCCATCCAATCCATGCCCAAAATAACTTATTCATGTACTAAGTACATGACGAAAAAGTTAGCTGGCCAATCGCGATCTCCCAATTTAATAGGGCAATCGCGAACCTCTCGAGTACCTCGAATCTTACCCCCATCGGGTAATCCTATAAAGAAGGGTCTACCTTCTATGGTAAATAAGGTCAATTTATCTACACATGTATCAAATATAAAAGAATGCGTAGCACCAGTATCAAAAAGAACTTTGACAGGAAAACCATTAATATGAATGGTACTTGTGGTCGTTGGCGTTGTCGGCTCTACATCACTCATCATCTCATAAACTCTGGCTGATGCGTCTTTGGTGTTTGTTGAACCACCAACTCGTCCCCTACCTCTCCCCTGTCCCGGAGTAGAATCTTGAGGAGCGGTGGAACCAGAGACCCTCTACTGCTATTGCTGATACTGAGACCTCTGTCCACCTCACGTAACACTAGTAGGTGAAGATCTCTATTGTGATAACGCCTTGGCCTGACGGTAAAACGCAGCTATGTGTCCCGGTCTGCCACAAGAAAAGCAAGTCACTGCAGGCTTCTTGCAATCAGCTCGGATGTGACCAGCACCTCCACAGTTATGACATTGTCGTCCTCTATCTGAAATCTGTTGGAAACCAGAACGTTCCGGCATCTAACTACGCTCAAAACATGTTGCTCTAACTCCAACACTGGCTGGTCCAGTCTTCTGTCTCTTCTCAGGACCTCCTATTTGAGAAGCTCTCCTCTGACCCGGTCGGTCTGTCTCATAAGCAGAAGCTCTATCCTGATAGTCCGTCAGAGAATCATAACGGAAACCAACAAGATAAGAGCGTGTAGACTCTCTCAGCCTCTGAGAGAAAAAGTAAACATGCGATCCTCAAGTGGTGCAAAGGGATCCAACAAAGACAACTCATCTTGAAACTTGCTGACAATCTCAATAATTGGCAAATCCTTGAATCTAGCCTCGAGAAAATCCTAAAGGTGGTCCCTCCTCATAGACGTAGGGCAGTAGTATTCCCTGATCACCGTCTTCATCTGCTCATAATTGGTGACCATACTGCGAGCTGTCCTCCACCAAGAATGAGTCTGATCCTTCAACAACGCTTGTGCTATGTTGACTCAACGTCCCTCTGGACAACCGATAGTCTCCATAGCAGAACCTAGCTGACCAAGCCACTGATCAACCTCCAACCCAAGTGGGAACCTTCAGCTGATCGAAAGCCTTCAACCAATTGTTGGGCTTCGGCTCTCTTGCCTCAGTCGGCGCTCTAACAACCTCTAGAACTCTAGTAGGTGGGGCAAGCCGATCTCGTAGGAACTGGCGGTGCTGGTGCTGGTCCTCCAGTCCTGATAGCCTCCTCAACTCTTTGCACGTAGTCGCGATATGCCGAAACTCTGATGGACACTCGTGCGGACTCAGTCGATGACGCTCTCCATGCTCTAGACCTAGCAGCGGTCCCGTTCCCAGCCTAAGGAACTACACTCTCAGCAACCTCCTCAACAAACGCCTCAGCGATAGGCGGATCAGCAACCGGGGCCTGGCCCCGACCTCTAGCTAGTGGAGGTTTTTCTACACACGCCTTCGTCCACAAACGGCAGGTGGAAGTGGTGGTCGACCGCTTCCTCGCCCCATAGCAGATGTAGCTCTAGTACGCGTCATTTTCTATAAGGATAGATGTATAAGAAACTATATATAGATATAAGGCCACGCTACAGCTAAAGCTGAAATCCAAGAAAAAACACATATAGAGGCCAACATATAAGAACTACACTGTTGAGATCCGTGGAGGTTGTGGTGGTCGCCCGTACATCTATCCCAAACCGAAAAGTTTAGAAACAAAAAACCCCTTTTGAAAACGTTAGACCCCTTGCGGATTCCTATTTATTTATCCATGCGATCTTTAGAAGATTTTAAGTGCCATTGTTGCCAACCTAGACCTTTGATACCATATTGTAACACCCCAAGTTTTGGGAACTCGAAGCGCTACGGGCTAGGACCTCATAATGGGCCCCGA
Organism: Fagopyrum esculentum; assembly: GCA_033239045.1. Lineage (NCBI taxonomy): Eukaryota > Viridiplantae > Streptophyta > Magnoliopsida > Caryophyllales > Polygonaceae > Fagopyrum > Fagopyrum esculentum. The sequence goes on along the minus strand of BSUD01000002.1, from coordinate 24,957,174 downwards.
CCCTCAAAGTAGCAACAACACAATGAATCTTACAACAAGGCACAAACGAATGAAAACCAAAACTCAATATAAAGCCAAATATTTAAACAAAGGGAAGCGTAAAAGACTCGCAACCGAATTCAAAACAAAAGGAAAGCAACAACATAACATAAATCCGATCCCGTCCTATAATGTACGGGAACCCCGGATGACTACACCATCCGGATCACTCAACATCATCCTAAACATATGGAACATCTACAACATCGGTATAAACCGTTAGCTAATATTCTAGATATCAGGAAGAACGTAAATGCACAAACACACATAAGGTAAGGTAAACACATAGCATGATCGCACACAACCGGTTATTATCTTTCTTAAAGTTATTCATTACTAATTCAACTTCTTTTGTCACACGAGAATCTCCCAAGACTTGCATCTGCTTCAGTCTACGAATAGGAATAGATCAGTACTATCCGTTACCTGCGGGCCTAGGTTGTAAGAACACATTCTAGTCTCCTGTAGAACTAGACAAATGGTCACCGCCTGGTTTTCATACACTTGGGCCAGTAAGGTTATAAAGGGTGAATCATATTCCGGTTATCCGTTATATAACATGATATACAATACAAACAAGCCAAAACACTCAAACCAATATGCGGAATGAATCTAAGTATGTCCAAGGGACTTACCTCACTCGAAGGTAAACTAAACGCTCAACAACAACTCAGAGTTCACTCAATTTCCCTCAGGAAAGGAGCAAGGAAAGCCTGTTCATACAAGCATCACGCATCAAGAACGAAACGGTTGCTAGAGATCTATAACTTCTAGTCTCAATGATCTATAAGAGATCTCCACAAGCTAAGGGCTCAACCTTAGTCTTACAGCATACTCAGGGGTCAAGAAACAACCATAAGAAACCAGGAAAGGAACGAGGAAAGCAAGGAAGGAAGCAACTCACCAAAGATAGGAGCTACTGCAGAGGAAACTGCAAGGGCGGTTGAACAAGGTGTAGGAGCGGATGGCCGCGGGGCGGCACTGTAGAGGTGCGGGGGAGGAAATCGTGACAGCAACCACTGTCGGTTTTCTCTCGACAGAAACTTCTCAGCAAGGGATTCAAAGCAAGAACCTTCGATCCTAAACACGTCAAGACTCAACCAAAAGAGCCTCAGAACAGCAACACATCAACAACGGGGATGCAAACAAGAATCAAGGTTCAAACTTGATTCTTGGAGAAGAAGAAAAGGAAGAACAAAAGAAGAAAACAAAACAGAAGGGAAAGACATGCAACAACTACATGAACGTGATGAAGAATAAGGGAGGAAGAACTAACACATTCAGTAAGATCACATGAAGCAAGGGAGACGGCTGTAGCTCTCAAGGTTGAAGAAGACGTAAGCAAAAAACGGGAAAAAGGAGGAAAGACGGGAATATATAGAAAAAGGCCGCAAAGATAAAAGGAAGGACGTTCTAGGATTTAGAAGATCCAGGAAAGATGGCCCATAAATAGAAGATCGGATATTCTATCTATGGAAGGTAGATAAAACGAACGAAAATAGATCGGCGAGATCTGCAACAAATCCTCAAGGGCGGATTGCCTAAGCCGCAAGGGCTGCCGGCCGCAAGGCGGCCCCTTGTCACCGCGGGGGCGGTGACAGACATCAAGGCCATTGGGGCGGCCTTTGTTCGCCACTTAGCGTGCGTGCAAATAAGCTTTAAATTTATAAAACTAGAATCAAAGCAAGCGAACCCGCAGTGTACGGATCGGCGTAGTAAAGCAAGAATTCCAGAGTGTCGAACTCAGGGATTTGGGGGGAACAAGTTCATTTCGCAAATCGTCAAGCAAGTAAATGTAATAAGCTTTACAAATATTGGGAAAACAGCAACCCTAAAGATCCAAGTATCTAATTGTGGCAATCGATTCAAGATATACTATAGATATAAGGACAAAGTTGAGGTTTGCAAAGGTATACTAAGGTAAGGTAATGTACGGTGAAGTTCCAAAACCCTATATGACTTATCTAAGAACACTCTCTATAAAGGTTGTTGAGGCTTCAGTATAGAAAGGATCTATGGATAAGAATTATTCTCAAATACCCAAACTTTTGACCCAAGGATCAAAACTAACTAAAACGATTAAGATTGTGACACTCGAAATCGAAATAGAGGGTGATGAGTCTCACTACTACCTAGAAAAAGGCAAGCTAAGACTAGATTAAAACTAATCTTTAAACTTGGATCAAAGTAAAATCAAAGTTCGTAAACTAGGGTAAAGCACGGGTAGTTCTTGAGTTCCACGGCCGTGGAAGTTCAAGAACAGACCGTGATCTTGGTTCGTCGACGAGATCTCTCTAACTCTCAGGGTCCAATCAAATTACGATTGATCTATCATCATCTAAGCCACAACTATCCGCCCTTCACCTTAGAATTGCTAAAGAGTTTTAGCTAATAACCACTGTCATGATATCAAAAATCAAATTAAGAAGAATGAAAGATGAAAACCCTCGAAAACTCGAATATAACTCAAAACCAATCCTCAAATCCGAAACACAAAGAGTAATGTTTAATGGATTCAGAATATAACACAAAACCTCTCAATAATTTAGGGTAAATATGAAGGACAGGTTGTCAATCCGTCTTCAATAACTAACCCTAAGAAAGAGGTAAAAACCTTCGGCGATCTTCAATCCGCCCAAGGCAAGAATATTCCAAGCAAGGTAAGCGGTCGTCACGTCTCCGCCAGATCCAACGCCAATGTCCCGAGAATAGGTCGTAAGCGTCGATGTCCAAAACTCTCTTCTCTGACCTTTTTATAAGACCGGGCAAAAGTAACCGTCCCGGCCCATCACGTAAATAATGTGGTAAATGAAGTCTCGTCAAAAGATCGCCTAAATCACGGTCTCAAGGGATTCCACGACCATGGTTTAGGGCGTGGAATTAGATTACGGTGTCTCTCATCTTCCACGACCGTACTTTAGGCCGTGTAACTCACTGGAATGCTCCACGCTCATGATGCCAAGATCCATGGCCGTGGTTTAGGGCGTGGACTCTTCTACGGCCGTATTTTAGGGCGTGGAAGTGTAAATTGCTTGTGATTTCCTTTGTGTCGTGTCATTCTTCATCTTAGCTCCTTCTTTGGCTTCCTTGATGTGTTCCTAATCCTTGGATATGCTCAAATCCTCTCTTATCTCTCTCAAATGGTCCGGTCTCAACTCTTATTCACCTATAATCAACATAAAGCTAATGTAGACCTCCTTATCGAGAATATAGATAAACAAGCTAACAAATGCTTCAATACCTTATCCATGAACACTATAATGAATGAAAAACAACTAGAATAAGTGCCTAGAATATCGCAATATTTCATGCTAACAAAATACCCCATACTTGTCACTTGCTTGTCCCCAAGCAAGGTCTTTGAAAGCTTAGAACACAAGTTAGGATGAAATATGCATGCAACTCAAAAACAAAACATCTTTTAGGTAAGTGTGCTTCTAGTCAATAGATCATTCTCAAACCTTGCTTCATTCACTCTTAAAACGCTTATATGCATAAACCAAAGAATGTAAAGTAAAGAAACATCATGAATTGGTTAAACTTTAAGGTAAAGATCATAACCTTCAAGTATTATCAAAATCAAGCATAAGAAACTTCAATTTAGATCACCAAGTCAAATAACATTCTTTTGATCTTAAGGACTTCTAAGTAAAGTCTAGAATGCGGAAGGGGGGGAAACTTATAAGGGATGTGATGCATAAATCCAGGAATGTGGACAACTAACTCTTTTTCTTTTCAACTTGAATTGCAACACCATCAACTTTGAGCTTTGCTCTCTTCTTTTTCACATTATTTTTCGACTTTACTTTTGGAGTTATGGACAACGGTGCACAAAAACCGAAGCCTAGGAGATTGGCATTTCTCAATTTCGAGATGCCTCAAACCCTTGATGCACATACCATAATCCGCTAGGAATATCGCTCAATCCGACTTTGGCAAGACACAAACACCCGGCTATGTGAATGGTGCCGAGTTACTCATCGTCATGATTGACTTCCCCAAACCTATAATTTCTATTCTTTGAATGCATACAATTGCTTTCATGGCCCTCCCACATAAAACATGCCAAAACACAACTCCTCCAAATTCCCGGATAGGTAAGGGAGGCAATTATTTCATTGAGGGGCTAAATGAACAAAGAAAGGAGAAAGAAAGATCGAATTGCCTTAATCATTTCATAAAGAAGTACAAGAACTCATCATGTAATTTCAACCTCGATTTCTCAATATGATTTAGATAAAACTCTTCACATTATGAAACTTGCAAGAAAGGATAATCAACACATTCAATTCCTTTTCAATTCATTATTCGTTTAGGCATACAATTGTCATCAAAAGCTCAATCTGCAAGTAGGAACTATCATAGAAATCATCTCAACTCTTAGAAGCACAAAACCTTTTTAGATTTTTCAAAATTTTTCACATTTTTATGGGTTTTTCAAAAGGTTTTTCATGCAATGCAATAATGAAACGTGTGACTATGAAATGAAACATGTAAGTGTTCTCGATCAAGGCAAGCAAAGTGAGTAGAGTTATTACAAACGATAGTCACACCCCACCCCATACTTGAGACAAACATTGTCCCCAATGTTCAAAAAGAAATAAGGAAAAGAAAGAAAAGAAAAAATGAACTCACTAGACGGCGGTGGGGCGACTGAAACTGTCAACTGGCATAGCTCATCACTACGGTGGAGGTGGTGGCGGGAACGGGAAGAAACTGGAGTCGAAGTTCCGCCCAAACTGCTGGCGGTAAATGTCCCTCATCATCCGGTCATGCTCATTAGCTCGTACATCTCTAGCGTCCTAGCGGATCTCCAAATTACCGACCCTCCTGGAAAGGTCGCTAGCCCACTCCGGTAGCTGCTCATACCATGCCGGTGCCTCGCTGTACCATGCAGGTGCATCTTGTGGGGCTGGTGCCGCTGGTGGCTGTGCATACCATGGTGGCGGAGCTCCCATCCACTCCGGCTGTGCTCCATACCAGGCAGGAGGAGCATCCATCCATGTCAGTCTCTCGCTCACACTAGCACGGCGAGAGGAAGAAGCACCGGAAGGTCTAGAAGGACGGGAAGACTATCTAGGTGGGTCCGGGAAGATGTCCGGCTGATCCGGAAAGGTACCAAAATCCTGCTCCTCACCTCCTCCTATATCCTCATCAACATCAGTAGCTAGAATCTCACCGGGAATGTAGGGAGGTGCCGCTAACCTATTCGCATGCATAGCAGCGAATGTCTCCTTCCAATTATGGCGTCCATCCATAATGGAATACTCGGGAAGCCATGGAATGCCTCTACCTCCTCTATCCTCCCATGGCATAGCAGCAGTAGGTGGACCTCGGTGCCTAGGAAAGATCAAACCTCTAGTCATAAGGCTCTTGAGACCCAAAGGTCTTGCCGCTATCCTAGTACAAGCGGAGCAATCAATCCCGAGCTGCGTAGCTATGTGGGTCACCATCCCACCATACCCAATGTTCCCGGCCCTCTTGTTCTTAAGCTTACCATTGGTGGAGGCTAAGAGGGTGGCACAATCGGCGGGTCTACCGTGTAGCATGGCATAGAGAAGGAATAGCTCGTCGGTCTTAATCTTTTGGGGGGTTTCGGTCCTAGGGAATAGGCACTCGGAAAGGACCCTGTGAGCTATCTTCAAGGCTTAGTGGTAGATGAGCTTAGCCTTGGTGTCAGCTGGTTGCCATCGGTCCTCGCTAGCGTAGATCATAGCTATCTCCTCCCAAAAGTCCGTAGCGTATACACCGCTAGGGAAACAACAGTTAAAGGTCTCATGGAACCCAAAGAAGGTTGTGAACTGCTGGATGGAGAACTCATAGTCCGTCTCCATCAATCGAAAGGATACCGTCCTATCGACGTGGCTATGCTCGAAGGAGATAACAAACTCCCTCGTAATTTCCTCATAAGCATCCGCTCTAATAGCGGATAAAACAATCAATCCGGCTCTATCCAAGAGCCATGTCAAATCATTAACCACATTAAGTGGCTCCAACTCCTCAAGCAAGAGGTATCTTGGTCCTATGACCGGTCTCTCCTCGATCTTTTCTAAGGCTTGGAGATAGTTTGGGTGAATGGTTGGGATTCTAGGGCGTGGAGGTGATGGTTCACTAGGAGGGGCATGGGAAGAAGAGGAACTATCTCCATTTCTCTTCTTTTTCTTTCCTACACTTCTTGTAAACATTTTCTCAAATACAGAAAAAACCACGGTCTGTTCTTAGTTTTTCACGGCCGTGGAAGTCCCAGAGACCGTGATTCGGCTCTGAATTTCTCAAATCTCAATCAAATCAACAGCAAACTCATCATAACCTGTCCTAGACTAATTTCAATATCAATCTTATGCAGATTCTCTAAGTTCTTGCGAAAATTTAGCCCGAATTGACAAAGAAGAGAAGACGAGTAAAAACCTAGGTTTTGGATCTTTGAATCCAAATTCTGCTTTCTTGATGGATTGTTCACTCGTTTTGTCGATTGGATCTTGTAGAGGAATGAATTGCTCCACTTTTGCACCAAGAATTGTTCGAAACGATTACCGAATGAAGAATTGCGAAAGGTGGAGAGTTTTCGGAGTTTAAGGCGTGGAAAGGGGCGTGGAAGAGGGATTTTGTGGTGTTTTTGTGAAGGAATGTGGTTTATGTAGTGGCCGTAAAAATTTTTGAAAATCACGGTCACTCGGGGGTTTCCACGGCCGTAGAATTGTACGGACCCGTGGTTTTTGGTGATTTTTCTCAGATTTTGAAGAATTACGGTCATTGTAGCCTCCACGAACGTGGTTTAGGGCGTGGAACTCTCTGTAATGTGCCAAAATCCAAGTTTCGTCAATTTCTTCTAACTTTTACTCCTTCCTTTGCCTATTCCATTGCTCCTACATCCAAAAACACACATACCGGAAGGAATCGAGGGCAAAACAAAACAAAAACGTCTAAACTAATCTACGAATGACAAACAAAAATATAAGTGCAATACCTTGGGTTGCCTCCCAAGAAGCGCTTGTTTAAGGTCCGTAGCTAGACCGTACTTGCACCTAATCGAGTGCGGTAGGCGCGAACTCCTCAGCTTGGAGTTCCGGTGAGTATTTCTTGAGTCGTTGACCGTTCACCTTGAAGCTTCCGCCCTTGTCACCCCATACTTCAACTGCGCCATGGGGAAAAACATGTTTTATTAGATAAGGTCCAGTCCAACGAGATTTAATCTTACCTGGAAAGAGACGAAGTCTTGAATTGAAGAGGAGAACTTGATCTCCTTCCTTGAGGTCCTTTGGAATGATATGCTTATCATGCCAACGCTTCGCTCTCTCTTTGTAGATCTTGACGTTCTCGTAGGCGTTTAAGCAAAGTTCTTCAAGCTCATTAAGGTCCAAGAGGCGCTTCTTGCCCGCTTCTTTCATGCTGAGGTTTAACCACTTTACCGCCCAATACACCTTATGTTCTAGCTCTACCGGTAAGTGACAAGACTTCCCATACACAAGGTTGTATGGTGTCGTTCCTATGGGAGTCTTGTATGCAGTCCGGTATGCCCACAATGCGTCATTTAGCTTCAAAAACCAATCTTTCCTTGTCTTCGAAACTGTTTTCTCTAGGATTCCTTTGATCTCCCGGTTCGAAATCTCCACTTGTCCACTCGTTTGTGGATGGTAAGGGGTGGCGATCTTGTGAGTCACCCCATACTTAGCTAGTAGAGCTTCGAATCGTCGGGCAATGAAGTGTGAGCCTCCATCACTAATGATAGTCCGTGGTGTCCCAAATCGTGGGAAAATAGTCTTGTTAAAGAACTTAACCACAACTATGGCATCATTAGTGGGAGAGGCAATTGCTTCAACCCATCTCAAAACATAATCTACAGCTAGAAGTATGTATTGGTTTCCACAAGATGATGGAAAAGGTCCCATGAAATCTACTCCCCAAACGTCAAAGATCTCTACCTCCTGAATGTTGTTAAGAGGCATTTCGTTTCTCCTAGATATGTTCCCTATTCTTTGACAAGCATCGCAACAAGAAACAAAGGTTTGCACATCTTTAAATAAAGTAGGCCAAAAGAATCTAGATTGCAATATCTTAGCGCTAGTCTTGTTTGAACTAGCGTGTCCTCCACAAGGTAGTGAATGACAATCACGGATGACACTTTGCATCTCGTCTTCCGGCACACATCGTCGAATGATGCCGTCGGGACCTCTCTTAAAGAGGAGAGGTTCATTCCAAAAGTATTCCCGGACATCCTTGAAGAACTTCTTTCTTTGTGCATAGGATAATCCGAGTGGTATTTCCTGGCAAACCAAATAGTTAACAAAATCAGCAAACCATGGTTCGTTACCTTTAGTAATCTTGTCGATGCACTCCTCTATGATGTGTAAATGCTCATCCGGAAAGGAGTCATCTATGGGTAGATTGTCGTCCTCTAGATGTGGTAGACGACTCAAATGATCCGCAACAGAATTTTCCGAACCCTTCTTGTCACGGATCTCTAGATCGAATTCTTGTAGGAGAAGAATCCATCTAATCAGCCTTGGTTTCGCACCTTCTTTGCAAGTAGATACCGGATCGCAGCATGATCCGTGTATACAATCACCTTTGCACCTACAAGATAAGAACGAAACTTTTCAAATGCATAAATAATAGCTAGAAATTCCTTTTCAGTTGTGGCATAGTTAAGCTGCGCTTCATCTAGCGTCTTGCTAGCGTAGTAAATAGCATGGGTTTGTCCTTCCTTCTTTTGCCCAAGCACAACTCCTATAGCTACGTCACTTGCATCACACATGACCTCGAATGGAAGATTCCAATCCGGAGGTTGAATGATCGGGGCTGAGATTAGAGCTTCCCGAATCTTATGAAACGCATCTAAGCACTCCTGCGAGAATTCAAAAACTGCATCCTTCATCAATAGATTAGTAAGCGGTTTTGATATCTTAGAGAAATCCTTTATAAAACGTCTATAAAATCCAGCATGTCCTAGAAAGCTTCTTATTCCCTTCACCGAAGATGGAGGAGGGAGCTTTTCTATAGTTTCTATCTTAGCCTTATCTACTTCAATCCCTCTACTAGAGATCAAGTGTCCTAGTACAATGCCTTCTTTCACCATAAATTGACACTTCTCCCAATTAAGAACTAGGTTAGTGTCTTCACACCTTTTTAGCACAAGAGAAAGGTTAGAAAGACAATTATCGAAAGAGGAACCATAAACAGAAAAGTCATCCATGAAAACCTCCATAATTTCCTCTATGTACTCCGAGAATATAGCCATCATGCACCTTTGAAAGGTGGTTGGGGCGTTGCAAAGCCCGAACGGCATTCTCCTATAAGCAAACGTACCCCACGGGCACATGAATGTGGTCTTCTCTTGATCGTCCGGATGTATTGGGATCTGAAAGAAACCACTATAACCGTCAAGATAACAGAAATGTGAGTGTTGTGCTAACCTCTCAAGCATTTGATCGATGAATGGTAATGGGAAGTGGTCCTTCCTCGTTGCGTTGTTTAGCTTGCGGTAGTCTATGCACATCCTCCATCCCGTCACGGTTCGTGTAGGAATGAGCTCATTGTTCTTATTGGTGATGACCGTCATTCCTCCCTTCTTTGGAACAACATGTACGGGACTCACCCGCTTGCTATCGGAGATAGGGTAGATGATACATGGATCAAGTAGTTTAAGAATTTCCTTTTTGACAACTTCCTTCATTGTCGGATTTAACCGCCTTTGAGATTGTCGCGAAGTTCTAAAATCTTCTTCCATTAGGATCTTATGCATGCATAGTGAAGGCTTGATTCCTACTAGATCCTCTATGGTATAACCTAAGGCTTTCCTATGCTTCTTTAGAACAACCATAAGCTTACTATGTTCATCTTCACTTAGATCGGAACTAACGATTACCGGAAAGGTAGAATTAGATCCTAGAAATGCGTGCCTTAGATGTGCGGGAAGTGGCTTCAATTCCATCACTATTGGAGTCTCTAGTGGCTCTTGAAGAGTGTCCAATGCTTCCTTAGAAGTCTCTAAGGGTATAGAAGTTGTTGGAGAAGAATCAAGAGAAGTGGTAGAAAGAACGTAATTGTCCTCAGATTTTTCCAAAATCACGGCACCTCTGTTTCCTCCATGGCCGTGGTTTAGGGCGTGGAAATCAATTACGGCACCTCTGATGATTCCACGGCCGTGGTTTTGGCCGTGTAACTTACTGGAGTCCTCTGAATAGCTAATTACGGTCATGTTGGTGGGAACCACGGCCGTGGAATAGCACGACTGACCGCGATTCCTCACGTTTTCTGACCCATCGTAGAGTTTTTCAAACTCTTCTTCATGCACATCCTTTTGCTCCTCTAAAGCTTCAACTTCCTCATTGCATTCCTCTTCCTCTCCTATGTCCATGATGCTCATAGTGATCACCTTTTGCAAAGGATCTTTGAAGAGAATCGAACTTACTTCCTCTCTAGATGCCTCTTCATCATGGATGTTAAACATATCCTCTTCAAGAGCCGGTTATTTCATCAAAGTAGAAAGAACGAACTCTAACTTTTCTTCACCTATGTCGTAGGCGAGTCTAGCATTCTTGCAATCCACCATACAACCGGATGTTGCAAGAAACGGTCTTCCGAGTATAATCGGGACCGGACAATCTGCAGGAATGTCAAGCACAACAAAATCTATTGGAACATATAACTTACCAAGCTTCACCGGGACGTCTTCAACGATACCGACGGGACAAGTTATGGATTGATCCGCCATATATAACGTCATCTTCACCGGTTTAGGTTCGCCTAGACCGATCTTCCTGCACAAGGCAAGCGGAATGATGCTAACGCTTGCTCCTAAATCACATAATGCATCATATGTGAAATCTCCTACTCCTATTGGAACACAAAATGACCCCGGATCTTTCAGCTTTGGGGGCATCTTTTCCTTCATCGTCTTGATGAGATTCAACGAATCCGAACTCATCTTGACTTCTCAAAGTCTTCTAGTTTCCTCTTGTTAGAGGATCTCCTTTAAGAACTTTTCATATCCTGGCATACCTACAATTGCATCAATGAAAGGTATATTAATATGCAGTTTGCTCATGAGTTCAATGAACTTACCGAATTGCTTGTCTAGACGCGCTCTTGCTCTAGATTGTGGGAATGGTAGGGGAGGTTTGTAACCTGGAGGAGGAATGTAGATGTCTTCCTTCTCCTTCCCCTTTTCCTTCTCCTTTTTGACGGAAATTTCCACAAACTTGGGTTGCGTGTTGGTGGTTGTTGCTCCGCTCCTAGTTGTGATAGCCATCACCCTTTCTTTCGGGTTATCTTCCGTCTTTCCTGGAAGTTTTCCTTGATTTCTAGGAACTTCCTCAGCATTGCTGAACATTTGGTTTTCTAAAACCTTATGGGCTTTATCAACCTTAGTGATGTGACTCTCCAATCCTTGAAGCTTTCCCAAGATCGTTTACAACATGGGATCGGACTTCTCTTTCCTCGAAGTGCTTCCACTATTAGATGTTTGCCCCTGGCTTTTTAAAGAAATGGAAGAAGAAGATGGTGGAGTTAGTGAATTTCCTCAATTGGGATAAGAATTACCGGAGTTTTATTGTTGGTTGGAACGCCAATTGTTGTTGTTTGAACCCCTATTGTTGTTCCAATTGTTATTCCGGTTGTTGTTGTTGTTCCAATTGTTCCGGTTGTTGTTCCGGCTGTTGCGATTGGTGTTCTCATTCCCATTGTGGTATTGTTGTTTCCTAGATAACCAACATCTTGCTCCTTAGGCTTTGGAAAGCTAGCCTTGACGACTTCCTTCAATTCTTTAATCTCGGTGTTGAGAGAAAAGATTTGAGTTTGAGCAGCTTGTGTTAGTTTTGCTCCTTGCTCCACTCGATTAGCTTCTACTTTCCGGTGAGAATACTTCTCAATGACTCGGGCTTGCTTCTCAATGAAGTCCCAAGCGTCATCTTCCCTCATGTCCATGAATGTTCCACATGAAAGGGATCGGAGCTTGAATTGTGTTTCCACATCCAGCCCCTTATAGTATATCTCCAATAGCTCCAATTTGGAAATGCCATGGTGTGGGCAATCTAATAATAAATCCTGAAATCTTTCCCAAGACTGAAACAAACTTTCATTAGATCTCATAGAAAAAACATTAATTTTACCTCTCAGCTCCGCCGTCTTGGATGGCGGAAAGAATTTGGTGAGGAATTTTGAAGAAAGATCCTCCCATGTGTTGAGTCTTCCATTTGGAAGAGCTTGATACCAATACAAAGCTTTCCCTTTCAAGGAGAAAAAGAATGGCTTGATCTTGTAATTGTTGGTGGTTGCATTCTTTGGCTTCATCATCTCCATCAAGATCTCAAAATTCTGTAAATGTTGATGTGGAGATTCGACACTCGTTCCTCCAAACTGGCTTTGGCGAACGATGGTAATAACTTGTGGGTTGAAGCTAAACCCTTGAATATCGTCAACATCAAAGTTCACACCTAAACGGCGTGGTTGCTGAATCGGATCCATTCTTTGGCCAAGAGTTCTTGGCTCTTCATCTACACGAGCGGCTCTCGCACCCCCAGCCGGGATACGATAATTGGCGGCCGGTCTTGGATTATTCTGGTTCGCATTGATCGTTGGATCAATGTCCTCTAGCGATGGCATGGAGGAGTCGCTCTCTTCATCGGATGAGTCGGTTCTAACCGATCTTGCTGGTTTCCTTCTCTTCTTCTTCTTGGAATCACTCATCACCAGCCTCATTTGAAGCATCATGTCCTTGAGCTCATCAATTTGCAATTGATGACGGTCCGATTCTTCCTTGCGAGTTTTCTCGCTCCATCTAAGTCGAGCTTCGGAATCATCCAACTCCGCTTGTATATCCCTCTCTTTACTTTCAGCCATCTTTCTTTCTTTGAGCTTCTTTCTCAAAGTCTTCTCAAGTTCTTGATCAAGAGGTAAGAGGTCTTTGTTGGTGCTAGACCTGCGCATATACCCTAAGGTAACCTGCAAATATCACTCACAAGAGATATCAAATAACAAGAGCAAAGCTCCCAAGCTTGACAACCGATAACCGAATTCGGCCTAAACCAAATCCCCGGCAACGGCGCCAAAAACTTGTTCGCCACTTAGCGTGCGTGCAAATAAGCTTTAAATTTATAAAACTAGAATCAAGTAAGAGAACCCGCAGTGTACGGATCGGCGTAGTAAAGCAAGAATTCCAGAGTGTCGAACTCAGGGATTTGGGGGGAACAAATTCAGTTCGCAAATCGTCAAGCAAGTAAATGTAATAAGCTTTGCAAATATTGGGAAAACATCAACCCTAAAGATCCAAGTATCTAATTATGGCAATCGATTCAAGATATACTATATGACTTATCTAAGGACACTCTCTATAAAGGTTGTTGAGGCTTAGTATAGAAAGGATCTATGGATAAGAATTAATCTCAAATACCCAAACTTATAACCCAAGGATTAAAACTAACTAAAATGATTAAGGTTGTGACACTCGAAATCGAAATAGAGGGTGATGAGTCTCACTACTACCTAGAAAAGGGCAAGCCAAGACTAGATTAAAGCTAATCTTTAACCTTGGATCAAAGTAAAAGCAAAGTTTGTAAACTAGGGTAAATCACGGGTAGTTCTTGAGTTCCACGGCCGTGGAAGTTCAAGAACAGACCGTGATCTTGGTTCGTCGACGAGATCTCTCTAACTCTCAGGGTCCAATCAAATTACGATCGATCTATCATCATCTAAGCCACAACTATCAACCCTTCACCTTAGAATTGCTAAAGAGTTTTAGCCAATAACCATTGTCATGATATCAAAAATCAAATTAAGAAGAATGAAAGATAAAAACCCTCGAAAACTCGAATATAACTCAAAAACAATCCTCAAATCCAAAACACAAAGAGTAATGTTTAATGGATTCAGAATATAACACAAAACCTCATAATAATTTAGGGTAAATATGAAGGACAACCTGTCAATCCGTCTTCAATAACTAACCCTAAGAAAGAGGTAAAAACCTTCGGCGATCTTCAATCCGCCCAAGGCAAGAATATTCCAAGCAAGGTAAGCGGCCGTCACGTCTCCGCCAGATCCAACGCCAATGTCCCGAGAATAGGTCGTAAGCGTCGATGTCCAAAACTCTCTTCTTTGACCTTTTTATAAGACCAGGAAAAAGTAACCGTCCCGGCCCATGACGTAAATAACGTGGTAAATGAAGTCTCGTCAAAAGATCGCCTAAATCACGGTCTCAAGGGATTCCACGACCGTGGTTTAGGGCATGAAATTGGATTACGGTGTCTCTCATCTTCCACGGCCGTACTTTAGGCCGTGTAACTCACTGGAATGCTCCACGCTCATGATGCCAAGATCCACGGCCGTGGTTTTAGGGCGTGGACTCTTTTATGGCCATAGTTTAGGGTGTGGAAGTGTAAATTGCTTGTGATTTCCTTTGTGTCGTGTCATTCTTCATCTTAGCTCCTTCTTTGGCTTCCTTGATGTGTTCGTAATCCTTGGATATGCTCAAATCCTCTCTTATCTCTCTCAAATGGTCCGGTCTCAGCTCTTATTCACCTATAATCAACATAAAGCTAATGTAGACCTCCATATCGAGAATATAGATAAACAAGCTAACAAATCCTTCAATACCTTATCCATGAACACTATAATGAATGAAAAACAACTAGAATAAGTGCCTAGAATATCGCAATATTTCATGCTAACAGCCTTCTTCACCGCAGGGGCGGTGAAGGTTAAAACTGGGATCTTACATGCGATCCTTGTTTAGATGTTTAATTAATTGTTTCTTGAAATTCCTCTTTTACACATCTAAAATCCCAACAAGATTATCATCACAATTTAGTCGAATTATGTACATTCTTTTTGGAAAGGGCAGGCAAGCCTACCCATTAGAGTAAAAACGGAGAAATTACATACGAGTCATACATAAAAAAAATAACCCCTCGTATATCCGCAATTACGGGTAATGCATAGAGGAGGGTCCTCCAAAAAGTGAGTTCATATTAAAAGAAAAGGCAAGATTTACTGGCAGGTCGGCTACCGAGTTACCTTATCGAAAAATGTGACCAATTTTAACGATTCAGTCAAATTATGTGCATATTGAAAGGATGAAGTCACAATCGTATTTTATGGTGGAGAGCTTCTTTTTCGTTTTTTATACATGAGTAAAAGAATTAGGCGGATCAATATCTAGACACCGATCGGCCTAAGGCATCCTTACAGATGAGGTCTTGAACGTCTTCCGGAATGGCATTGACATCCATCTTGAGATTGTGTCCATGCTTAGCAATTTTGTCCGCGACCGTGTTGATTTCCCTATAGACATGATGTGCTACGGAATAAGAGAATCCCGAGATCGTATTGGAGATATCATTGATAATCATATCTTGTACCCGTGGGGGCTTCCATATTCGATTTATCGAATTAATGAGCATCAGGTTATCTCCTTCGATCTCGATGGATGCAATTCCTAGCTCCTTTGCCTTTTGTAAACCTTCCTGCAGAGCAAAGGCTTATGCTTTCAACACAGAATCAACATCACATTTACCGCTTCCTACAGCAATAGGAACGGCGCATTGGTTTCTGATAATGCATCCAAAAGAAAATTGATTCGCTGAGTTTTGTGAGGCGTCAAAGTTGAGTTTTAGGTTTCCATTATCTAGGCGTTTCCATTTTATGTTTTTTGTTTTCCTTCTTTGATTTCTAACTATTGTATTGTTTTTAGTTGGTTTTTTGTTCACTTGCTTCCATACGCATATTTGACTTTGTGTTAATGCTCTAATATGTTGCGGGATCGTTTTTTTGTTGAAGATGATCTGATTTCTAGCCAACCACGTGTTCCACCAAATGACAATAAGTAGTCTTAACTCAGCATGTGTTAATTTTTCTTTGAGATCGTTTAGGACCTCTGCCATGTTCTGGTTATCAAGATCATAGTTCAACAGTATGGTTATAATCTTTTGTTCGTCAACTATTGTGATCATAAATGGACACTGGAAGAAAAGATGTTTGGAACTTTCAGTATGATGGTTACTGAATTTACAATTCATAACGACAAGAATTCTTTGCCTATCGAGATTTTGCTTTGTAGGGAGACCGTCCATAGCTAGTCTCCAATGAAAGTTTTTTATTTTTGGCATAATGTCCATTCTCCATATCCAGGTTTTCTCCATGGTTATCCCGACCTTACGTTTTTGAATCAGTTCCATGGCCGATTTAGTAGAATACCAACCTTCATCATTCCCCGCCCAATACAATCTATCTCTAATATCATTATTGGGAAGGTTGTACTTTTTTATTTTATCGACAATGTTAGTAGGTAGTATTGTGTTGAGTCGATTTAATAGATGATGGCTCCATTTTTTATTTGTGATGTACGAGGAAGTCAGTTCCATTTGGTCTACCAAATCCTTATTGGTCACCAACTCGAGGAGTGGTTTGTCGTTTATCCATCTGTCTTTCCAGAATTTGATCGTGTTTCCATCTCCTACTCGCCACCTAAGTCCTTTGTCAAAATCTTCTCTTAGTTTTAGTAATTCCTTCCATTGCCATGATGTATTAGACCCACATTGGTAATTCTAGAGGCAAGAACCTTTAAAATATTTTTCTTCCATAATTTTGACCCATATATTTTCCGGTTCTGCCATAATTTTCCACAGAAGCTTCATTTGCAATGCTTTATTCATATCTTCTGCTTTCCTAATTCCAGTTCCTCCGAGGGACCTTGGTTTACAAATCTTGTCCCAACTGATTAATGGGTGGTAGTTGGGTCCCTTATTCCAAAAGAAATTTATATTTAATTGGTCTAGTTAAAGATGAATGCTTGATGGTAACATGAAAGCCTGCATCAAGTAACTTGGTTTGGCGTTAAGATTCGCTTTTATTAAAGTTGTTCTTCCTTCTTGCGACAGGGAAGATGCTTTCCACCTGGTAAGTTGTTGCTTTGTTTTATGGAATTAAAAATGTCTTTGTTAACGTGTTTGTTGATGATCGGGCATCCTAGGTATTGTTCAAGATTAGTTGTAGCATTAATACCAAGATGACATTGAATTCGTCTTTTATTACTTTGATCAATATTTGCGGTTGTTTGAAACACGGATTTATGATAGTTTATGATCTGTCCAGAGATATCACAATAATCCTTTAGAGTCGAAAGAATCTTATTACTTGCATGTTCAGTAGTCTTGGTGAAGATTATAATATCATCAGCAAAAGCTAAGAATGGTATTCTTGTCCCATTTTTTGAGATAGGGGAACCGATCAAATTAGGATTTTCGTTTGATAATTTTTGTATATTTCTGGCCAAAACCTCCGCACAAAGATTAAACAGAAGGAGAGATAGGGGTCCCCTTGGCGAAGACCCCTCTGCGGCATCAAAATGTCGGTGGGGAATCATTGATTAAAATGGAATAGGAGACTATAGTGATACACTCTTGTATCCAACTCCTAAATTTGTCTCCAAAACCGAATTTTTCTAGCACTGCTTTTAAGAATACTCATTCTACTTTGTCATAAGCTTTTTCCATATCCAACTTTAAAGCCATGTACCCATCTTTTCCTTTTTTTTACTTGAATCCATGGAATATTTCGTGAGCAATAAGCACATTGTCATGAATTGCTCTATTTTTAATGAAGGCACTTTGGAATGGATGAATCAATTTAGGGAGGACCGCGCTTAGTCTTTTTGCCAAGATTTTGCACTAATTTTGTATACAGTTGATACTAAACTTATAGGTCTATGGTGGGAAGTTGTTGTTGGATTATCCGTTTTTGGGAGTAAGGCAATAAAGGTACTATTTAAATTTGTCTCAATATTTTTCCTGTTCTATAAAAGCTTTTTACTGCCCTAATGACTGTTGGCCCAACAATGTGCCAATATTTCTGATAGAAACCAGTTGGCATCCCATCAGGTCCTGGAGATTTGTCACTACCAATAACAAAGAGGGCATCCTTGATTTCCTTTGAAGAGAAAGGCAGTGAAAGATTTGTGCTATCAATTGTAGATACTTCTGGTTGAATAACTTCTAGTTGATTTTGAAGTTTATGTTTGTCTATAAATGATGCTGTAAAACGGGACTTATAGTCTTTTATGAATTCATCATTGATATCATTCTCTTTAGACAGTACCAAACCGTCATTTTTAGTAATGGTTGTAATATTTTTTTATTTCTTCTGCCTGTAGCTTTCCTATGTTGGAATTTTCGTGTTCTTATCTCCTAGTTGTAGATTTCTTGTTTTAGCTCTTAGCATCCAATACTTATGTTGGTAGTCCACAAGGCACTCCCTTTTCCTACTTAGTTTGTTAATTTTGTCATTTTTGGATTGGTCAAAAAGCGCAAAACTTTGTCTTTGGAGGGCTTCTAGGTCATCGTCGACGTTTTGCAATTGTTTGTGGATACTACTGAATTTAGTCCGATTCATATGTTTTAGTTTTTTTTTAGTAGTTGTGTCTTCCTTGCGAGATTGAACATATGTGTGCCTGAGAATTGAGTTCTCCAGACCTGTTTTATAAGATTCTCATAGTCTTGTCTTTGCATCCACATTGTTTCAAACCTAAATGGCTTATTCTTAGCTTGAGAATGCGTGTTTTGAACCGTAATGAAGATCATACAATGGTCAGAGTTCGTAAATGCATGGTTTCGGGTGTGAAGCCTAGGATATTCCTGAATGATTTCCAGAGAAGTCGTTGCCCTAACTAGTTTTTCAAACGTGTTGTCATCGCCATCTTTCTGTTTTTTCCAAGTGAAAGTATTTCCTTTAGTGGGGAGATCTCGTAGGTTGTATTGATGGGATAATTGTTGTAGTCTAACGAACTTAATATTAACGGGAGGTGCCCCCCCCTTTTTATCGGTTGGTTCCAACAATTCGTTATAGTCCCCAATAACTATCATTGGGATATTTATGGTATTTATTTCTCCCATTAGATGTGTCCAGAATCCACTTTTCATTTGCTCATTTGGGGGAGCATAAATGAAGAAAATCATGGATTCGAAATTAGTGTAGGTATTTGTCTGTTTTGTCATAAGGCATCTGTCGAATTTAGTGTGGGTATTTGTGTGTTTTTCCATAATAAGCATAGACCCCCTGCGTACCCCATTGCCGGGATGAAAAAAATTCTATCGAATCCTGCGCTTTTCCATATAATTTCGTCCGGTTCATCCTTAGCTTTGGTTTCTGCCAACATAATTATTTGAATGTGTTCATTTTTCATGTGATATTGATATTAGACCAAAAATTCTTTTTCTTCATACCCCTACAATTCCAAAATGCAATCTTCATTTACACCTTACAATTGATGTTGGGTGTTTGATTCCCTTTGTTCCAAACCTAAATTCATTTTTCTCCATTATTCCGATACTCCACTTCATTTTAGTGATGAAAATAGGACTCATCTTAACATCCTTAGGACAAGCGAGACCCCAATGGTCCTTATCTTTCTTATTAATTCCTTGTATTCGAGGTAATCCGTTAAAAATAGCTCGTGTATGTCTATGCCAACCTAACACATTTAGTTGAAATAAACATGTTATATCCATTGCCTTTGCACCCCTGTTCATCAAATTACTAATGTTGATTGTTCGCTCAAAAGGGTGTGCGTCAAAGTCTTAATATTTATATCTAGAACTCAAAAGCAAAGCGAACCCGCAGTGTACGGATCAGCTGTAGTAAGGTAAGAATTCCAGAGTCGAACTCAGGGATTTGGTGAGAAAAATTCTGATTTCAATTATCTAGCAAAAAGTGCGGAAAGCTTTTGTGATCAAATAAGAGTGAAATGATTCCAAGGATTCAAGTATCTGATTTAGGCTTTTGATTCAAGACACTTCTATAGATATAGGACAAAATTTATATTGCCAAGATTAAATGCTCAAAGGTAAGATTCGTACGATGAAGTTCCGAAACCTATATGACTAATCTATAGGTTCTCTCTATAAGGGTTGTTGAGGCTGCAATATAGAAAGACCTAGAGATAAGAATTATGCTCAAACTAACTATCTAAAACTCCAGGATATGACTCTCCAAAGTAAAGATTAGAAAGCACATTTAAAATCTTAATAAAGGATGTCGAGTCTCTTTATTACCCAATTCTTGCGATCTTAATCTATTAAATATAGAAACAAGTTTGAAGTGTTTTCATACATTCAATTAGAGGGTAGAAAGGTTGATCAAGATTGGGATTTAGGCAAGGATTAGTTTTGAATAAAGATTAGTTCAATTAAAGTTTGTCAGAAGAATAAATCGTGCTGTTCATACGAAAAAATCGGCCGATTTTCCTCAAGAACAGTCCGATTTTCCTGTTTGTCGCAAAACTAAGATCTAAATTCTCAGGGTTCTAATGTTTGAATGAGTTCAGTCTATCATCATCTAAGCCTTAATCATCAACTATTCTCCCCAGAATCACAAGGTTTTTAGCCAACCATTTTCAAAATCGAATCAAATTAATTGTTGAAGAAGATATCGCAAAAAAACCAAATCTTGAACGGAAAATTCAATAACTTTCAAATCTGTAAAACAATCGTCAAATCTGCTCAATGTATCTCTCAAACAACTCAATGTCGTGTTCACAAACCACAAACAATGCAATGGAATAAAGAAATCTCACAATCAAAGATCAAGAATGACTTTCTGGCAAAAGCTCTTCAATCTCTCTCCAAGAATCGTTGATTTCTCCAAAACGTGTAAAGATTATCTGGTGCGACCCCCCCGTCTTCGTTCGTAGGGTTCCCTTCTATACTTTCTTGCTGATGGGCCGTTTGGAAAAACTCTCCTCTAGCCCAAAATAATTGGGCTTTGTGTCGTCTATCCATTTGGCCGAATCGTGAAGAAAATCGACCCAGTCGATTTTGGTGCAAAACCGTTCGATTTCAAGGTATGAAAATCGTCCGATTTATATATATATATTGGCACGATTTTCTTCAACAGAAAGTGCTCTTCCATTGGTTCGTCTTCTATGCTTCTCCTTTGCCATTCCTTAGCTCTTTGTGATCCTTCTAAGACTCCTTTAGCTCCTTTAAATCCTTAGATGCTTCTTGCTCCATTTTTGCTTCCAATTCAACTCTATTTACCTGCAATTCATCAAAATCTCGTGTAGACCTCTATTTCCAACAATTGATTGAATAGAACATAAAAGGTATGCAAAAATCCCTCTAAATGCAAGGTAAATAGAGATAATGTGCTGCAATATGCATGAATATGATGGTACATATTTCATGTCATCAAAATACCTCATACTTGCCCCTTGCTTGTCCCTAAGCAAGACTCAAATTTAGAATATAAGATGTCATGGATTATGTATGTATGAAAACTCAAAACTTTTCTTTTGGTAGTGCTTCTTCTTATTGGATCACCCTCAAAGTGATATTTCAAGGAGAAAAAGGGGCAAAGCATGTATCAATGATGATTATAAGATGAACAAACTCCCTCTTCTTCCTTGAAAGCATAAATAAAGAACATGATAAAGGTGTAGAGGCAATCAAATTCAAACAAATCTAAGCCATTAAGTCTTAAACACATGCATAAAAGTCTCAAGGTCTTCAAGTCAAAGGAAAGGTTCAAGAAACGTATTAAGGGAAGGAGTTCTTTTTGGCAATTGTGGTGCTAATCCGGGAAAGAGGAACACATAACACCTTCAAGAATTTTCTTCACCGCACATGCTTCGCATGTAGAAAGCTTTGCTTTCATTACACTTTACTTTTTGAGAGTATGGACAGTGGTGCACAAAAACCGAAGCCTAGGAGATCGGCGTTTCTCAATTTCGAGATGCCTCAAACCCTTGATGCACATACCATATCCCGTTAGGACTTTTCGTTCAATCGGACTTTGGCAAGACACAAACACCCGGCTATGTGAATGGTGCCGAGTTACTCATCCTCATGTTCAACGTCCCCAAACTTATGAAACTTTGCTCTTTTTCAATACATTTTTCTTGGCCCTCCCACATCAAACATGCCTTTTTCAATCACCTATCCTAATTCCCGGATGGTAAAAGGAGGGTTACATATTTTATTGAGGAGCTAGCATGATCAAGATATGAGAAAAGAAAAGAGGTGAATTGCCTTAGTCATCCTTAAATGATGTGAAAGAACTTGCAATATAGCTTCGACTATTATTTCATTATCTCATCAAGACAACTAAATCATATAACTTATTCGTTTATTCAAGTAACAAAAGCGATTTCATTCATGCTATAATCAAAATCTCAACATAGCTAAACATCTTTTTACCTATCCATATACACAGTTCTTATCATAGAGGTCATTTCCATATAAGAAGCACTTAAGATTTTTGAAAATTCATAGGTTTTGAAAAAGATCATGCAAATGCAAGTGTCATAATAGAAAGCAAGTAGTGTAAGAGTTATTACAAGCCAAATTGTCAAGAGTAGTGGAAGGTACATAGAGTGCTAAAGTGGAACATAAGGTATTGTAAGTACCCCCACCCCATACTTGACATCCACATTGTCCCCAATGTGAAAATCAAGCATAAGAAGGAGAAAAATACTTACAATGTAAAAGAAGTGGGAGCTCAATCCTCTGTCGGTGGTGGAGGTGGTGGATATGGATACATCGGTGCGGAGGGATCGTAGAAGTGGCCGAACTGGTGGTAGTACATGTCCCTCATCTGGCCATCATAGGATGAATGCCTAGCGTCCGTCTCCTCCCTGTAGTTCCTGAACTGAGTGTTCAGGGTGTCATAATCGGTGCGGAGGGTACGGTAGTCGGTGTTGAGGCTCTGGAAGCTAGTGACTAGCTCCCTGAAGTGGCGTGGAGCTCGGCGTCCTCGTCTAGGGCCTGGAGCATGTGCATAAGAGTGTCGAGGTGGCTTCATGTCATCCTTCGTCTCCTCATCCTGCCTACTGGTCCTGCTCGGTCATGCTCCATGAGTGTCAGTGTCCATGGCATCCGTAGCATGCCCGCTATGGGTATCGCTCTCAAACTCGAGCATGGTCTCCTGTCCTCCATCCTCATCCTCCTCCTCTGAGTCACCTGCATCATCATCATAATAAGTAGGGGGTGAGAACTCCTCAAGCATCGCCTCAAAGGTCTCCTTCTAGTTCCTCTTATTCCGAATGGTGTATTCGGATTTCCATATGATCTCGGATGGCTTCTTCTTCGGATCCCTGTGCCATGGCATCGGCACATGAAGAGTTCCTCTCCCTCGAGGAATCAAGACCTGTCGAACCACCAACCTCTGTGAGCCCAAAGGGAGGGCACTCTCAGCTAGAGTGCATCCCGAGAAGTCATAACCCATGGTCTTTGCCACATGAGTGACAAGACCTCCTGCACAAATATCGCCCTTAGCTTTGTTGGCTATCTTTCCTAGATAGTCAGCAAGCATGGTGGCAATGTCGGGAGTGGTGAGCGTGGATGTCATGCAATAGAGGATAAAAAGCTCATCAGCCTTGAGCTTCTGCAGAGTCTCTGTCCGGGCGAATAAACTCTCGCTAAGTATCCTATGCACTACCTTGAAGGAAAGGTTATACATACTTGTCTCCTTGGAGTTTCCGGGTCTCCACTTGTCTTCTCCGTACTCACCTACGGAAATAGCCTCCCAAAAATCACTAGCATTGAGACCTCTAGCAAATGTGCCTGCATCTAAATAAGAGAAACCAAACAAGTCGCCAAAAGTGTCAATGGACATAGTGTGGTCTTGGCTCATGAGGCGGAAAGTGACCATCCTTTCCCTGGGGTCGTGCTCAAACGTGCTAAGGAATTCTAGGGTGATCTCTCTATAGGCATCCTCCCTAATCGCAGCAAACTGTCTTAATCCAGCTCTGTCTAGCATCATATCAACATCCTCTCGAACACACAACGAATCTAAGTCGTCAAGCACTATGTAGCGAGGAGGGGTGAATGGGCGATCTACAATGCGTTCATAGCGTTTCTTGTGCTTGGATAGGGGAGGAGGGAGCTTAGGGATGTTGGTAGGTGGTGGTGGAGGTGGGGCAGGGGCTTTGGAAGAAGATCCCTTCTTCTTCCCCGTGTTTCTAGTTATCCTCTTTACAAGATTCATTCTAAGTCTCAAAAATCGACCTGTTCTTCACGAAAATCGACCGATTTTTCTGGGCTGGGTCGATTTTTATCTCGATTTCAACGATTCTCACAATTCTGTAAAGTTCTGTTCAATCTATCACCACACACAGTTCCCTACAATGGTTTCTAAGCAGATTCCTCTATCAATTCCATCAAACAAACACTTCCTAAGCAAGCTTCAAATTCGATTGAGAAACTTAGGTTTTGGAAAGAAAAACCTGAATTCCTTGTGGAGGAGTCGATTGCCGTGCGTGCTGTTGTTAGATCCTTGTTCCTTGTTGAAATTGCTTCAGTTTAGAGCCAAGAATCACTCAAAATGGTTAAGGAATGAAGATTGTAGGGTGTGGCGATTTTTCGGCTTTCTTGAGAGAGAGAAATCGAGAATTGGGGGTTTTGGAATGAAGAAGATCGAGTGTGAAGTAGTTATATAGGGTCGACGATTTCTGAAGAAAATCGGCCGATTTATCTGGGCGATTTATTTGTCGGGGCGATTTTTCTTTCTGTCTCAAAAAATCGGACGATTTATTTTGACAGGTCGATCTCCAGGTCGATTTATGTTTCTGTTGAAAAAAATCGCCTTGCTCTGTTACTGAATCGGACGATCTTCTTATGGTAGCTCGATTTCCTTCCTTGTTTTTCTTGAATCTCGAAGATATAACTCATTTGTGCTCCATTCTCCACGAATCTCTCACATTTGAACCTAGTTTCCTGCGATTAATTACACGACAAACCAAGAGTGCATCGAGGAACATATAAAAACGAAAAACGAAGAAACAAAGTGATTAATCTATTCTAACTAAGTGAGGGAAAGAAGGGAAAAATTATACTATCATTGGGTTGCCTCCCAAGAAGCGCTTTATTTATCGTCTTTAGCTGGACGGTGTATGATGTTGTGTTCAATGGAGGAGGATAGGAGCTATCTCCTCGACCGGAGCTTCCGGTGTGTATTTCTTCAACCGTTGGCCATTAACCTTAAAACTTCCGCTTTGTTCACCCCATACTTCAACTGCACCATGGGGAAAAATTCTTTTAATTACAAAAGGTCCTGTCCAACGGGATTTGAGCTTACCTGGAAATAGACGCAGCCTTGAGTTGAATAGGAGGACTTGGTCTCCCTCCTTCAAGTCTTTTGGAATGATGTGCTTATCATGCCAGCGCTTTGTCCGTTCCTTGTAAATCCTTGCGTTTTCGTACGCATTTAGCCAGATCTCATCCAACTCATTGATGTCTAAGAGCCGCTTCTCTCCGGCTTCTTTCATGTCGAAGTTGAGCCACTTGATAGCCCAATAAGCTTTGTGTTCCAGCTCTACAGGGAGATGACATGATTTACCATAAACAAGATTATAGGGAGTCGTACCTATTGGTGTTTTGAAGGCTGTCCTGTATGCCCATAGTGCATCGTCAAGCTTCATTGACCAATCTTTCCTCGTTTTAGAGACGGTTTTCTCTAAAATCCCTTTAATCTCTCTATTGGATATCTCGACTTGTCCGCTGGTTTGCGGGTGGTAAGGTGTAGCTATCTTATGGGTCACCCCATACTTAGCCAATAGAGTCTCAAACCGACGGGCTGTGAAATGCATTCCTCCGTCACTAATGATGGTTCGGGGAGTTCCGAACCTTGGGAAGATCGTTTTGTTGAGGAACTTCACCACTACCATTGCATCATTAGTAGGGGAAGCGATTGCCTCCACCCACCTTGAGACATAGTCTACGGCAAGAAGTATATACTGATTGCCACATGAAGATGGGAAAGGTCCCATAAAATCGATGCCTCATACATCAAAGATCTCTACTTCTTGTATGTTGTTGAGAGGCATCTCATTCCTCCTGGATATATTACCTGTCCTTTGACAAGCATCACAAGAAACAACAAACTTTTGCACATCTTTGAAAAGTGTAGGCCAATAAAAGCCGGAGCGAAGTACCTTAGCACAAGTCTTGTGGGAACTAGCATGTCCGCCACATGGTAGAGAATGGCAGTGTCGGATGACGCTATCTATCTCATCTTCAGGAATACATCTCCTGTAGATGCCATCTGGACCTCTTTTGAATAGAAGAGGTTCGTTCCAATAGAATTGCCGGACGTCTCTAAAGAACTTCTTCTTTTGAGCATATGAAAGTCCGGGTGGAATCTCCTGACAAACAAGGTAATTTACAATGTCAGCAAACCATGGATCATTACCTTGTGATATATGTTGAAGACACTCTTCAATCTCTTGCAGCTGCTCGTCAGGGAAGGAGTCGTCTATCGGAAGTTCATCCGACTCGCCGGTGAGTTGCGGAAGACGACTAAGGTGATCGGCAACGGAGTTCTCCGATCCTTTCTTATCACGGATCTCTAGATCAAACTCTTGCAAGAGTAAGATCCATCTTAGAAGCCTTGGCTTCGCATCCTTCTTCGTGAATAAGTATCGGATTGCGGAGTGGTCCGTATAGACTATCACTTTCGCACCTACAAGATAGGAACGAAATTTCTCAAATGCGTATACTACGGCTAAAAGTTCCTTTTCCGTAGTTGCGTAGTTGTATTGAGCCTCATCTAGCGTTCTGCTAGCGTAGTAGATGGCGTGAGTGCGACCATCTTTCTTCTGTCCAAGAACGGCTCCTATAGCGACATCGCTTGCGTCGCACATGACTTCGAAAGGAAGAGTCCAATCGGGTGGTTGGATGATTGGTGCCGAAATCAGTGCTTCTTTGATCCTGCAAAAAGCATCTAAACAATCTTTCGAGAATTCGAAAGTTGCATCTTTCATCAAAAGATTAGTCAAAGGTTTTGAAATCTTAGAAAAATCTTTTATGAATCTCCTATAGAAGCCTGCATGTCCTAAGAAGCTTCTAATTCCTTTTACCGATGAAGGGGGAGGTAATTTCTCAATGGTTTCTATCTTTGATCGATCTACCTCTATTCCCCTTTGTGACACTAAGTGGCCTAAAACAATTCCTTCGGTGACCATGAAATGACACTTTTCCCAGTTTAAGACTAAGTTAGTGTCCTCACATCTCTTAAGAACTAGTGAAAGGTTATAGAGACAGTTATCAAAGGAAGAACCATATACCGAAAAGTCGTCCATGAAGACTTCTATGATATTCTCTACATATTCGGAGAAGATTGCCATCATACACCTTTGGAAGGTGGCTGGAGCGTTGCATAAGCCGAATGGCATTCTTCTATAAGCGAACGTACCCCATGGGCACGTAAAGGTTGTCTTCTGTTGATCATCCGGATGAATTGGGATCTGAAAGAAACCACTATATCCATCTAAATAACAAAAGTAGGCATGTTGGGCTAACCTTTCCAACATTTGATCGATGAAAGGAAGGGGGAAGTGGTCCTTCCTCGTGGCCACGTTTAGTTTGCGGTAGTCAATGCACATTCGCCACCCTGTAACTGTCCGTGTAGGGATGAGTTCGTTGTTCTTGTTGGCAACAACGGTAATGCCTCCTTTCTTGGGTACTACTTGTACCGGACTTACCCATTTGCTATCAGAAATAGGGAAGATGATACCTGCATCAAGTAGTTTAAGGATTTCTTTCTTCACGACCTCTTTCATTGCCGGATTTAACCGTCTTTGAGGTTGGCGTGAAGGTTTGTAATCCTCTTCCATTAATATTTTGTGCATACATAGAGAAGGCTTTATTCCTACTAAATCATCAATGGTGTAACCTAGTGCTTTCCTATGTTGCTTCAGAACATGCATGAGTTTCTCTAATTCATCATCATTTAAGTTTGCATTGACTATAACCGGGTATGTGGAGTTAGTGCCAAGGAATGCGTACCTTAAATGCGTGGGAAGTTGCTTCAATTCTAATGATGGAGGTACCTTGGTTGGTGATGAATCGTGGCTCTCGGGTGTTGTGGAAGAGGTCTCCACAGGTGTGGGTACTTCATCATTAGATTCGGAAGCGGCTGCGGTGAAGTTTGGAGAATCCAGAGAATTACTCATTGAATCGACCTCCTCTGTAATAAATCGGTCGATCTGCTGCACGATTTTTCTTTCTGTCGGAAAAAATCGGGTTACCTCTCCATGAATCGGACAATTTAATGTTGTCAGGTCGATTTTAGTTTCTGTCGAAAAAAATCGGATTGCATCTTCAGAAATCGGACGATTTATTTCTGGCAGGTCGATTTTCTTCACAGTTTCCGGAGTCCACTCTAGTTCTTCAATTTTCGCTCCTAGTTCTTCCTCCACATCATTTAATGCTTTCACATCCTCATTGCAGTCATGTTCCACCCCTTCCTCCATGATGCTCATGCTAAGAACCTTTTGAAGAGGGTCTTTTATCAAGATCGAACTCACTATCTCTCTAGACTCTTCTTCCTCAACAATTTCAAAAACGTCGTCCTTCAAGGCTGGCTCCTTGATTAAGGAAGATAGGATGAATTCTATCTTTTCTTCACCGATATGGAAGGATAGCTGGCCGTTCTTGCAATCTACCATGCATCCAGATGTGGCGAGGAATGGTCTCCCAAGGATGATGGGAACCGGGTAATCTGCAGGTATGTCAAGAACGACAAAACCGATAGGGATGTAAAACTTGCCTAGCTTTACCGGAATGTCTTCTAATATTCTGTTCGCTCCAAACGGTGTGTGCAAGCTTTAAATTTATAACCCTAGACTTAAGCTTAAAACAAGGATGCGAACCCGCAGTGTACGGGTCAATCGTAGTAAAAGCAAGAAAATTTCAGGGGTCGATCACAGGGACTCGGTGAAACAGAGTCAATACGGTATGCTACGTTAATTCTAACCACAAGAGCGATTAACACAATCAAAGATGAATAAGATGTCAAATAAAGCAAACATGCAATTCTAGGGATTAAAGCATCAAGTTGTGGTTCCAACTCAAGATCTATAGATAAGCGGACAAAGCTGAGATTTTTGCTTGGGGAAGGTATTACTAAAGTGGAGTAGATCACCGGGTAAGTCTCACTACACACTAATCCTAAACCGTAACTCCTTTTACCGGGTAAGTCTCAAGGAATCAAGATAAAGAACTATAACCTCAAACTAACACACCATCTAAGGGAATAGAATCAACCTTTACCGGGTAAGTCTCAGGCTAACTCACAAAGATGGGATGGAAGCACACTCAAACCCCAATAAAGGATAAACCTTTATTACCTACACTTATGATCGTTGGTACACAAACTAAGGAATTACCGGGTAAGTCTCATCCTAAGCTTGCATTGAACCAGAAAGGTGTAATAAGAATAGGATTTAGCAAACTCTAACACTTAACTCTCAGTTTAAGGTCGGATAAGTCACCTCGGTCAGAAGAATTCCACCCCGGCCGAGATGTTCATCGACTGAACGAGATGCTTAGGGTTAAGGTTAAAGACTCAAACTTTCAGGATCCTACTGGAATCTAAGATTATTCTATCATTGTTTTTCCCACAACCTTCAGCCAATCACCCTAGAATCACACAAGGAAATTAGCCACTCATCATCATAATGAAAGTATTAAATGTAAGGGAAGAAGGTGAATATTTTAACAAGAAGAATTTAATGAAAAGACTTCAATAACTGAATCAAATATCACAACAAAACGTTCCTTGGATAATAATCCAAAAAGACAAGACAACAAGGAAAGGAATTGAATACAATCTTACAAAACCCTCCAAAAAGCTATAAAAGCTATGATCTTCAATCTTCCTTCAACCTTCAAAAAGGTTCTTCGAAAACTCCCAAAGTGGAGTATACTGCGGCTGCTGCGTGTGTAAACCCTGATCGACGGTATAGCATGATCATCAATTTGTGGAAAACCAACCCTTTTTATAGGAAAAATAAACCTCCAAAGATAATAAATCTTAAGAAGATATTATCCCATAAATATAGGTAAAATATATATTCTGCATATGTCCTTCCTTCCAGAAGCTCAGCCCCAAAAATATGAGATCACTTTCCAATTTTAAAAGATCTCAGCCAAAAATAAAATATTCTCGCCGCGTCCTAGGTATTCGCCTCGGTCGAGTCGGCCTCTCTGGATCGCCTCGGTCGAGGTGAACCTCTGGTCAACCGAGGTGACTCACAACTGAATGTAGAATCTCTCAAAACTGGTCCAAACTAAATCTTTAATTCATGGCTATGCTTCCTGGATGTAGCTCCAAATGACTCTTGACTCCTTTTGCTCCTTTTTGATGCAAAACGTACCATATTACCTGCAATTACAACGAAACTAGGTGTAGACCTCGATTCCCGCAAAGGTAGATGAAATGGTAGTAAAGTCACATAATGTACATACAAACATGCAGATTATGAAAGATAAAACGTCCAAACAAACCCCAAAATATAGACTATAATTCATGCTATCAAAATACCCCATACTTAGCCCTTGCTTGTCCCCAAGCAAGTTCCTCATATAGAAAACAAGATAGAATGGATTATAAGTTAAGAAAATCAATAAAAAGTCTTTCAAAAACATTTTATGGTGTGCAACTATCATAGATCACTCTAAGAGAATACTTCCTGGAATTAAAAACTCAATATGATCAAAACATTTCATAAATATAGAAAAGTTGTTCATCTTTGCATAAAATCATAGAATGCATAATAAATCATAATTATCAAAATTAATCATGTATAATCCGATTTAAACCGCTAAGTCAATCAACAAGCTCAAGGTCTCAAGGGCTTCCCATAAGAAAAGGTCAAGAAACGTGTAGGGTAGGGATGTATGTAAGGTAATGTGGTGCTAGAATCCGGGAAAAGGATGAACTTCACTTTCACTTCAACTTGCAACATCTTCCACCAATAAGCTTTGCTTATCTCACACTTTTTCTTTTTACTTTACTTTTTGGGATGCATGGACAGAGGTGCACAATAACCGAAGCCTAGGAAATCTGCAATCATCAATTTCTCGAGATGCATCAAACCCTTGATGCACATACCATGACCCGTTAGGAATATCTCTCAATCCGACTTTGGCAAGACACAAACACCCGGCTATGTGAATGGTGCCGAGTTACTCATCTTCATGATTGAGTTCCCCAAACCTAAAATTACTTTCTAGCATTTCACTTCCAGCCAACTCTTCAACTTTAATTTGCTTTCACCACTTTGCTTGCTTCCAAATTCCCGGATAGGTAAAGGGAGGCAAAATGTATATGAGGGGTTAAGCATGATCAAGAAGAAGAAGAGGAGAATGAATTGCCTTGGTCTTTCCAAGAAGAATGTGAGAGAACTTAACCTGCGGTGTCAACCTTCAAATTCAACATAATTTGGATAAAAACAAAGTATTAAACATGCCAATAATTTCAAACAAAGCATTTAGCAACTTAAACATATTATAGAACCTTTCAAACACATAAAGAATTTAAAACCAGTAGGTAAACAAAATCTTCACTGAGATCATATCCAGATAAGCAATACAAAATCGTTTTCGAAAACTCTCAGTTAACCCACCTCGGTCGAGGTGTTCTTGGTTCAACCGAGGTGAAACACCTCGTTTCGCCAGAATCTCCCCGGTCGAGGTCAAAAAAATTTTTTTTATAAAAACCAATTTTTTATTCTTTTCGGTTCGGTTTCGACGTTTTTCTCAATCAAATAATCTGTAGGTATGCATGTAATATCAGATAATCATATAAAGGCAAATGAAGCATAAATATGAAAATATCCGATGAATATAATACATCAAAAGTATCGAATACATCAAGTAGTCACGTAGTCAAATAATACAGACAAATACCCCATACTTGAGACACACTGTCCCAGTGGGTATAATAAAAGTCTAAATAAAAGAGGACTCACCGGATAAGAGCCGAACTGCATAAAAATATAATAATAAAACTCTGCAGCTCCTCAGTAGTCCTGATCCGGCGGTGGTGGTGGTGGTACATAAGGATGATGGGTCGGATCAAACGGATAGCCCATAGTCTGCTGGAACTGTAGCTCCATCATCCTACGCTGATAGTGCTGCCCCTCCAACATCTGCTGAGTCCAGCTGTCAAGGTGTCGGTGCTGGGCGGCAAATCTCTCATGGATGTCCACTGTAAGGGCAGCATATGAGTCTATCATCTGATCTGTCAAGTCGTCGATCCGACGATGAGCCTCTGCATCTCTATGACGGCGTGTCCGACGCCTAGCAGATCTAGCAGGAGGTGCAGCAGGTGCAGGCTCAGTATCCTCCTCATCCTCATCCAAATCAATAATGGGTGGCGCGCTCGTCCCAGCTGTATCTGTACCTGTGTCCATCGGGACGCCGCCTCCTCTCTCATCCACTGTCTCATCATCGTCGTCATCCTCATCAGCCTCCTCAGCCTCCTCCGCAGCTGCAGCAGGGGCAGCTGCTGCCTCTCTGTGATCCTCTATCAGTGTATCCCAAGCAGTCTGCCAGAAATGCGGATCAAAGACTGTGAACTGTGCAGACCAGCGGATGCCCTGAGGTGCAGTCCGCTCCCAAGGCATGGCGACGTATGGAGTGGTCAAACCACAGGGAACTAGAATCCTCCGCGTGATCATCTCCTGCAATCCCAGCGGCTTCGGAGCCGCCGCCAACGTGCAAACGCTGAGGTCCATCCCGTGGTAAGTAGCGATGTGGGTGACTAGACCTCCACAGCAAATATCTCCCTTCGCCTTGGCCTTGATCCTATGCAGATCCTCTACTAGGAGCAAGCCAAAGTCTGGGAAGCCTCCTGTAACCATGCAATAGAGGCTGAAGAGCTCACCCTGTCTGATCTTCTGGGGCGTCTCAGTACGCGCCAGAAGTGTCTCACTGAAGATCCTGTGGGCAAGTCTAAAGGCTGGGTGAAAGATGACCTTCTCCCTGGAATCTCCAGGGCGCCATCTGTCTGCGTGTGTAGTAATGTGGGCTATCTGTCCCCAGAACTCCCTAGCTACGGATCGGGAGGGGAAGTCTACAGCAGTGGGGTCAGGAAAGCCAAAGATCTCTCTCCAAATCTCTAAAGGAACTATGAAGTTCCGGCTCATCAACCGGTACTTCACAGACCGCTCTGTGGGAAGGTAGGAGAAGGAGCTAACAAACTCAAGTGTCGGCTCTAAGTAAGCTGGGGCTCGGATCTCAGTAAACTGATCCAGCCCGACGGTAGCAATCATCCTCCTAAGGTCAGCATCTAACCCTAGGCAGTCAAAAGCTGACACATCCAGAAATCGTGGTGCGATGACTGGACGGCCAGCTATCCTCTCATAGTCTACCCGGCATCTCTCGTGGATAACCGGGTGGTAGGGACGGGATGAGGAAGGAGAAGGGGAAGGGGAGGATCTATCTCTAAGAGCTAAACGACGATCTGAACTCATTTTCAAAACACACTGTCAGACTACCTCGGTCGACTGACAACTCCAAGAATCACCTCGACCGAGGTGCAGAACGACTGGACCGAGGCGAAGACAGTCGCGATTCCACTCTCTGATTTTCAGTTCTTTTCCCCCTAAAATCACTACCGATGCTTCCTAAGGGGTACTTAAAGATTTCCTCAACAGAATCAAGGGCAACCAAAGCCCAATATGCAGTAAACGAACGAGTTTAGGTTTTCGAACGTTTTTACCTCTTTCCGGCCGTTTCACTCAGATTTCTTGCAGATCTGTAGTTGCAATCGGATCCTCTACTCTTCAATTGCAGTTTGGAAGCAGAAATCTTCGAAAACGAGCGAGAAACGAAGGAGGCGAGGTGGATCTGTCGCCGCGGTCGAGGAGGGTAAATAAAAAGTGAAAAGTAAAATTTTTCCCTATTTATACCGTTCCTGGATCTACTGTCACCTCGGTCGAGATGGTCTCGACTGGCCCGAGGTGGTATGGACCGAGGCGGTTCTGCAGAAACCCTAGTCGCCTCGGTTGCTTCAAGAATCAACTCGGTCGAGGTGCTCTGACAGTAACCGAGGTGCTTCTGTCTTCTCAGAATCTCGAACTTCTGTCCTTCCAGATGTGCTCCTTCCTGTTGTCTGTCCAGAACGCCAAAAACAAAGCAAAGCAAAGCAAAAACAAAGACTATCTAATCTAGACTAGAAAACGGGAAAAGAGAGCAATACCTTGGGTTGCCTCCCAAGAAGCGCTTGATTTAAGGTCGCTAGCTGGACCATGATGCGTCTCAAACGAGGTAGGAGGTTCCCTCACCCCATACTTCACCTCCATCGTGGGGTGAAGTAAGTAGATCCATCAAACGCTCCAAGACGTGTAAGTGCTCGTCGGGGAATGAATCGTCTATGGGTGGGCTATCCGTCTCGCGGGAGGATTCCGGTAGCCGGCTAAGGTGATCCGCAACTGAGTTCTCGGATCCCTTCTTATCGCGGATCTCTAGGTCAAACTCATGAAGCAAGAGAATCCATCGAATAAGGCGCGGCTTTGCATCTTTCTTAGCCAACAAGTAACGAATGGCTGCGTGGTCGGTGTAGACTATGACCTTCGCCCCTACTAGATAGGAACGAAACTTCTCGAAAGCATATACAACCGCCAATAACTCTTTCTCGGTGGTAGCGTAGTTGCGTTGTGCTTCATCTAGCGTCTTGCTAGCATAATAAATGGCGGTGGTCCGTCCATCTTTCTTCTGTCCGAGCACCGCTCCTACGGCTACATCACTAGCGTCACACATGACCTCGAAGGGTAAGGTCCAATCAGGAGGCTGGATAATGGGAGCGGAAATCAACGCTTCCTTAATCCTGTAAAAAGCATCAAGGCACTCCTGCGAAAACTCAAAAACAACATCTTTATTCAAGAGGTTTGTTAGAGGTTTAGAAATCTTGGAGAAGTCCTTGATGAATCTCCTATAGAAACCTGCATGCCCGAGAAAACTCCTCACACCTTTAACAGAACAAGGAGGAGGGAGTTTCTCAATAGTCTCGATCTTAGCTCGATCGACCTCAATACCTCGATTAGAAACGAGGTGTCCTGGCACAATGCCTTCATTAACCATAAAATGACACTTCTCCCAATTCAAAACAAGGTTAGTGTCTTCACATCTTTTAAGCACTAGAGAAAGGTTAGATAGGCAATCATCAAAAGAGGAACCATATACAGAAAAATCATCCATGAATACCTCCATGATCTCCTCTATGTACTCGGAAAAGATAGCCATCATGCATCGCTGGAAGGTAGCTGGTGCATTGCACAATCCAAATGGCATCCTCCGATAGGCAAACGTTCCCCATGGACAAGTGAAAGTGGTCTTCTCCTGATCATCCGGATGGATAGGAATCTGGAAGAATCCACTATAGCCGTCCAAGTAGCAAAAGTGTGAATGCTGGGCCAACCGTTCGAGCATTTGATCAATGAAGGGAAGCGGAAAATGATCCTTCCGAGTTGCCGTGTTCAGCTTCCTATAATCGATGCAAACTCTCCAGCCCGTAACGGTCCTCGTTGGGATCAACTCGTTGTTCTTATTCGTCACAACGGTCATCCCTCCTTTCTTCGGAACGACATGCACCGGGCTAACCCACTTGCTGTCCGAGATAGGATAAATAATACCTGCATCCAACAACTTAAGAACTTCCTTCTTCACAACCTCTTTCATGATCGGATTTAACCGTCTTTGAGGTTCCCGTGAAGTCTTATGATTATCTTCCATTAGAATTCTATGCATGCAGAAAGAAGGTTTAATGCCAATTAGATCATCCGTGGTGTAACCTATGGCTTTTCGATGCTTTCTCAGGACATGCATTAGCTTAGATAATTCAGAATCGGAGAGGGAAGCACTAGCAATAACGGGATAAGTAGAATCCGGCCCAAGAAAGATATACCTCAAGTGACTAGGGAGTTGTTTAAGCTCCACAACTGGGGGTGCTTTCTGAGAGGGATCTGTGCTTCCTCTTTCCAGTGGAGTGGTGTCAGAAACTGGACTAGATGCAATCTCAGTTTGAATCGTCTCGCTGTCGACCTCGGTCGAGGCGCAAAGGCGTTGATCGAGGTGTTCTTCAGACGCCTCGCTCTGTCCAGAAGGTGCCTCGGTCGAGGTACTGCTACTGGAATCGAGACTGGAGATCTTTGTCTCCTGGATTAGCTTCTCAGTTTTAGCTCCTGGATCCTCTTCCAGTGCCTTCAAGCTCCGTATATCTGCATCACAAGAAGCATCTATACCTTCCTCCATTAAACTGAAGCTAATAACTCTTTCGAGTTGATCGTTAATAAGGATAGAGCTCACCAATTCTCTTGATTCTTCTTCATCGTAGATGTTGAAGATATCATCAGTTAGTTGCTCCCCTTTCATGGCTGCAAGTAGTGCGAATTCCACCTCATCGCCACCAACGTTGAATTTCAATTTGGCGTTCTTGCAATCCACATTGCAACCCGAAGTTGCTAGAAATGGCCTCCCGAGAATGATAGGAACAGGATAATCTGCGGGAATGTCAAGTACGACAAAATCTATAGGTAGATAGAAGTTACCTAACTTGACCGGAACGTCTTCCAAAATGCCCACGGGATGGGTAATGGAACGATCCGCCATGTAAAGTCGAATCTTGACCGGCTTGGGCTCTCCAAGACCGATCTTAGTGCATAACTCCAGCGGGATGATGCTCACGCTGGCTCCTAGATCACAAAGGGCTTCACAAGTGACATCCCCAACTTGAATGGGAATGCAAAATGAGCCGGGATCTCTCAATTTAGGTGGCATCTTTTCTTTCATAATCTTGATAAGCTCCGAAGATTTAGATGTCATCCTAACTTCACCAACATCCTCCAGTTTCCTCTTCCTTGATAAGATTTCTTTTAAGAACTTCTCATAGGCGGGCATACCTAGAATGGCATCAAGGAAGGGAATGTTAATATGTAGCTTATTCATCAAGTCAAGGAACTTACCAAAGTGCTTGTCTAGATGTGCTCTGGCTCTGGACTGAGGGAATGGAAGTGGTGGTTTATATGCAGGAGGTGGAACATAAGCTTCTGTCGTTCCTCCTGCTTTCTGTTGCTCCGCCTCGGTTGGCATCTCGGTCGAGGTGTTCTTCGACTGGATCTGGACCGAGGTGGTCTGCGTCGAGCGAGGTACTGGATCAGCAGTTTTGAGTCCACTCCTCGTCGTTATGGCCATGCACTGGCCCTTAGGGTTAGTTTCCGTCTTTGCTGGAAGCTTCCTTGGATCTCTTGGCGCTTCATTCGCCCTATTAGCAAGTTGTTGTTCAAGGGACTTTTGGGCCCTCGAAAATGAAGTCATAGAATTCTCCATAGCACTAAGCTTGATCAAGATTGCCTCCAGGACTGCGTCCTTCTTTTCCGGCTGAGACGAACTTGATCCTTGCCCTTGGCTCTTCAATGGAGTAGAAGAAGAAGAAGGAGAAGAGAGGAAAGGATTAGAGGAATCATTAGAATTGGAGTTTGAATGATTGTTACCGTTGTTTTGGTTATTCGCCCTCCAATTGTTGCTATTGGATCCTCTATTGTCGTTGTAGTATAGTGGTAAGTATTCCCGCCTGTCACGCGGGTGACCCGGGTTCGATCCCCGGCAACGGCGCCAAAAACTTGTTCGCTCCAAACGGTGTGTGCAAGCTTTAAATTTATAACCCTAGACTTAAGCTTAAAACAAGGATGCGAACCCGCAGTGTACGGGTCAATCGTAGTAAAAGCAAGGAATTCCAGGGGTCGATCATAGGGACTCGGTGAAACAAAGTCAATAACGGTAAGCTTCGTGAATACTAACCACAAGAGCAATTAACACAATCAAAGATGAATAAGAAGTCAATAAAGCAAACATGCAATTCTAGGGATTAAAGCATCTAGTTGTGGTTCCAACTCAAGATCTAAGATAAGCGGACAAAGCTGAGATTTTTGCGTGGGGAAGGTGTTACTAAGTGGAATAGATCACCGGGTAAGTCTCACTACACACTAATCCTAAACCGTAACTCCTATTACCGGGTAAGTCTCAAGGAATCAAGATAAAGAACTATAACCTCAAACTAACACACCATCTAAGGGAATAGAATCAACCTTTACCGGGTAAGTCTCAGGCTAACTCACAAAGATGGGATGGAAGCACACTCAAACCCCAATAAAGGATAAACCTTTATTACCTACACTTATGATCGTTGGTACACAAACTAAGGAATTACCGGGTAAGTCTCATCCTAAGCTTGCTTTGAACCAGAAAGGTGTAATAAGAATAGGATTTAGCAAACTCTAACACTTAACTCTCAGTTTTAGGTCGGATAAGTCACCTCGGTCAGAAGAATTCCACCCCGGCCGAGATGTTCATCGACTGAACGAGATGCTTAGGGTTAAGGTTAAAGACTCGAACTTTCAGGATCCTACTGGAATCTAAGATTATTCTATCATTGTTTTTCCCACAACCTTCAGCCAATCACCCTAGAATCACACAAGGAAATTAGCCACTCATCATCATAATGAAAGTATTAAATGTAAGGGAAGAAGGTGAATATTTGAACAAGAAGAATTTAATGAAAAGACTTTAATAACTGAATCAAATATCACACAAAAGCGTTCCTTGGATAATAATCCAACAAGACAAGACAACAGGGAAAGGAATTGAAGACAATCTTACAAAACCCTCCAAAAAGCTATAAAAGCTATAGTCTTCAATCTTCCTTCAACCTTCAAAAAGGTTCTTCAATTCTCCCAACTTGGAGTAGAATGCAGCCGCTGCGTTGTATGCGACTTCTTCAGCTGTAAGCGGATGATAGAATTGTGGAAAATCCAACCCTTTTTATAGGAAAAATAACCCTCCAAAGATAAGAAATCTTAAGAAGATATTATCCCATAAATATAGGTAAAATATATGATTCTGCATATCTCCTTCCTTCTAGAAGCTCAGCCCAAAAATATAAGATCACTTTCCAATTTTAAAAGATCTCAGCCAAGAATAAAATATTCTCGCCGCGTCCTAGGTGTTCGCCTCGGTCGAGTCGGCGTCTCTGGATCGCCTCGGTCGAGATGAATCTCTGGTCAACCGAGGTGATCATAACTGAGTGTAGAATCTCTCAAAACTGGTCCAAAGTAAATCTTTAATCCATGGTTGTGCTTCCTGAATGTAGCTCCAAATGACTCTTGACTCCTTTTGCTCCTTTTTGATGCAATACGTACCATATTACCTGCAATTACAACGAAACTAGGTGTAGACCTCGATTCTCGCAAAGGTAGATGAAATGGTAGTAAAGTCACATAATGTACATACAAACATGCAGATTATGAAAGATAAAACGTCCAAACAAACCCCAAAATATAGACTATAATTCATGCTATCAGTGTCCTGGCACAATGCCTTCATTAACCATAAAATGACACTTCTCCCAATTCAAAACAAGGTTAGTGTCTTCACATCTTTTAAGCACTAGAGAAAGGTTAGATAGGCAATCATCAAAAGAGGAACCATATACAGAAAAATCATCCATGAATACCTCCATGATCTCCTCTATGTACTCGGAAAAGATAGCCATCATGCATCGCTGGAAGGTAGCTGGTGCATTGCACAATCCAAATGGCATCCTCCGATAGGCAAACGTTCCCCATGGACAAGTGAAAGTGGTCTTCTCCTGATCATCCGGATGGATAGGAATCTGGAAGAATCCACTATAGCCGTCCAAGTAGCAAAAGTGTGAATGCTGGGCCAACCGTTCGAGCATTTGATCAATGAAGGGAAGCGGAAAATGATCCTTCCGAGTTGCCGTGTTCAGCTTCCTATAATCGATGCAAACTCTCCAGCCCGTAACGGTCCTCGTTGGGATCAACTCGTTGTTCTTATTCGTCACAACGGTCATCCCTCCTTTCTTCGGAACGACATGCACCGGGCTAACCCACTTGCTGTCCGAGATAGGATAAATAATACCTGCATCCAACAACTTAAGAACTTCCTTCTTCACAACCTCTTTCATGATCGGATTTAACCGTCTTTGAGGTTCCCGTGAAGTCTTATGATTATCTTCCATTAGAATTCTATGCATGCAGAAAGAAGGTTTAATGCCAATTAGATCATCCGTGGTGTAACCTATGGCTTTTCGATGCTTTCTCAGGACATGCATTAGCTTAGATAATTCAGAATCGGAGAGGGAAGCACTAGCAATAACGGGATAAGTAGAATCCGGCCCAAGAAAGATATACCTCAAGTGACTAGGGAGTTGTTTAAGCTCCACAACTGGGGGTGCTTTCTGAGAGGGATCTGTGCTTCCTCTTTCCAGTGGAGTGGTGTCAGAAACTGGACTAGATGCAATCTCAGTTTGAATCGTCTCGCTGTCGACCTCGGTCGAGGCGCAAAGGCGTTGATCGAGGTGTTCTTCAGACGCCTCGCTCTGTCCAGAAGGTGCCTCGGTCGAGGTACTGCTACTGGAATCGAGACTGGAGATCTTTGTCTCCTGGATTAGCTTCTCAGTTTTAGCTCCTGGATCCTCTTCCAGTGCCTTCAAGCTCCGTATATCTGCATCACAAGAAGCATCTATACCTTCCTCCATTAAACTGAAGCTAATAACTCTTTCGAGTTGATCGTTAATAAGGATAGAGCTCACCAATTCTCTTGATTCTTCTTCATCGTAGATGTTGAAGATATCATCAGTTAGTTGCTCCCCTTTCATGGCTGCAAGTAGTGCGAATTCCACCTCATCGCCACCAACGTTGAATTTCAATTTGGCGTTCTTGCAATCCACATTGCAACCCGAAGTTGCTAGAAATGGCCTCCCGAGAATGATAGGAACAGGATAATATGCGGGAATGTCAAGTACGACAAAATCTATAGGTAGATAGAAGTTACCTAACTTGACCGGAACGTCCTCCAAAATGCCCACGGGATGGGTAATGGAACGATCCGCCATGTAAAGTCGAATCTTGACCGGCTTGGGCTCTCCAAGACCGATCTTAGTGCATAACTCCAGCGGGATGATGCTCACGCTGGCTCCTAGATCACAAAGGGCTTCACAAGTGACATCCCCAACTTGAATGGGAATGCAAAATGAGCCGGGATCTCTCAATTTAGGTGGCATCTTTTCTTTCATAATCTTGATAAGCTCCGAAGATTTAGATGTCATCCTAACTTCACCAACATCCTCCAGTTTCCTCTTCCTTGATAAGATTTCTTTTAAGAACTTCTCATAGGCGGGCATACCTAGAATGGCATCAAGGAAGGGAATGTTAATATGTAGCTTATTCATCAAGTCAAGGAACTTACCAAAGTGCTTGTCTAGATGTGCTCTGGCTCTGGACTGAGGGAATGGAAGTGGTGGCTTATACGCAGGAGGTGGAACATAAGTTTCTGTCGTTCCTCCTGTTTTCTGTTGCTCTGCCTCGGTTGGCATCTCGGTCGAGGTGTTCTTCGACTGGATCTGGACCGAGGTGGTCTGCGTCGAGCGAGGTACTGGATCAGCGGTTTTGAGTCCACTCCTCGTCGTTATGGCCATGCACTGGCCCTTAGGGTTAGTTTCCGTCTTTGCTGGAAGCTTCCTTGGATCTCTTGGCGCTTCATTCGCCCTATTAGCAAGTTGTTGTTCAAGGGACTTTTGGGCCCTCGAAAATGAAGTCATAGAATTCTCCATAGCGCCAAGCTTGATCAAGATTGCCTCCAGAACTGCGTCCTTCTTTTCCGGCTGAGACGAACTTGATCCTTGCCCTTGGCTTTTCAATGGAGTAGAAGAAGAAGAAGGAGAAGAGAGGAAAGGATTAGAGGAATCATTAGAATTGGAGTTTGAATGATTGTTACCGTTATTTTGGTTATTCGCCCTCCAGTTGTTGCTGTTGGATCCTCTATTGTTGTTGTAGTTGTTGTTTCGGGGACCGTTATTGTTGTTACGGTACCCGTTATTGTTGTTGTTCCTTTGCCCTTGCTCTTCCTTCTTAGTTTGAGCCATCAAGAGCTCCTTTAATTCCTTCACGTCATTCTTCAATGACGTGAGTTGATTGTTGTTGGGTTGAGTCTCTTGAAAGTTGACTCTTTTAACTCCACCTTCAGCTCCTTGGTGGGTATACTTCTCCATATGTAAGGCTTGCTTCTCAATGAAGTCCCAAGCCTCATCAATCGCCATGTCCATGAAGGTACCGGCGGAGAGTAGTTGGAGATTGAACTGGGTGTTTCCGTCCAGCCCTTTGAAGTAGATCTCCAACAACTCGATCTTTGAAATCCTATGATGTGGGCAATCCAAAAGGATATCCTTGAACCGCTCCCAAGATTTGGACAAGCTCTCCTTGTCCTTCATGATGAAAGCATTGATCTTCCCTCTCATTTCAACAGTCTTTGAGGGGGGAAAGAATTTGGTTAGGAATTCCGTAGTCATCTCCTCCCATGTGCTAATTTTTCCTGGAGGAAGAGATTGATACCAAGTAAGAGCTCTATCTTTTAAAGAAAAGTAAAAAGGTCTTAGCTTGTAGTTGTTGTTCTCAATTCTGGGAGGTCGCAAGGTCTCCATCAAGATCTCGTAGTTTTGAAGATGTTGATGCGGCGACTCCTTCTCTAGCCCTCCGAATTGACATTGGCGAATCATGGCTAGAACTTGCGGTCGAAGTTCGTAGTCATGATCCGCTGGATCTCCTAGGTTCACTCCTGGACGCCTCAGCTGTTGATTAGGGTCCATCCTTTGACCTAGGGTTTGCGGGATTCCTGCAAGAAGAACATCTCGGACTGGTATCCGAGGTGGATGTACATCGACCGGGGCGTCAGGTACTGGAATCTGCCTCGGTCGAGGATCAACTACTGGATCCTGCATCGGTCGAAGTAGAATCTGGTTCCGAATGACAGCAATCTCAGCTTCGATTGCTGCAGTCTTGGTGCGATTCTCTTCTTTCTCTTGCCTGAGTTCTTCCTCGCTGAGACGTAGCAATTCCTGCGTCTTTCTCAATTGGGCCGCAAGATCGCGATCGTCTTGTTGGGCCATCTTTGCTTCTCTTAAGCGTCGCTTGTATGTCTTTTCTGGTTCGGGATCGTAAGGAACGATTTCCTTCCCAGTGCGGGTTCTTCGCATATACCTAAGAAAGAACCTGCAAAAGTCACTCAAGTAGAGTGGTTAGACAAAACGGGGCAAGTGCCCCAAGAGCAAACCGTCCCGGCTCGGTCTAGACCAAGTCCCCGGCAACGGCGCCAAAAACTTGTTCGCTCCAAACGGTGTGTGCAAGCTTTAAATTTATAACCCTAGACTTAAGCTTAAAACAAGGATGCGAACCCGCAGTGTACGGGTCAATCGTAGTAAAAGCAAGAAAATTCCAGGGGTCGATCACAGGGACTCGGTGAAACAGAGTCAATACGGTATGCTACGTTAATTCTAACCACAAGAGCGATTAACACAATCAAAGATGAATAAGATGTCAAATAAAGCAAACATGCAATTCTAGGGATTAAAACATCAAGTTGTGGTTCCAACTCAAGATCTATAGATAAGCGGACAAAGCTGAGATTTTTTCTTGGGGAAGGTATTACTAAAGTGGAGTAGATCACCGGGTAAGTCTCACTACACACTAATCCTAAACCGTAACTCCTTTTACCGGGTAAGTCTCAAGGAATCAAGATAAAGAACTATAACCTCAAACTAACACACCATCTAAGGGAATAGAATCAACCTTTACCGGGTAAGTCTCAGGCTAACTCACAAAGATGGGATGGAAGCACACTCAAACCCCAATAAAGGATAAACCTTTATTACCTACACTTATGATCGTTGGTACACAAACTAAGGAATTACCGGGTAAGTCTCATCCTAAGCTTGCATTGAACCAGAAAGGTGTAATAAGAATAGGATTTAGCAAACTCTAACACTTAACTCTCAGTTTAAGGTCGGATAAGTCACCTCGGTCAGAAGAATTCCACCCCGGCCGAGATGTTCATCGACTGAACGAGATGCTTAGGGTTAAGGTTAAAGACTCAAACTTTCAGGATCCTACTGGAATCTAAGATTATTCTATCATTGTTTTTCCCACAACCTTCAGCCAATCACCCTAGAATCACACAAGGAAATTAGCCACTCATCATCATAATGAAAGTATTAAATGTAAGGGAAGAAGGTGAATATTTGAACAAGAAGAATTTAATGAAAAGACTTTAATAACTGAATCAAATATCACAACAAAACGTTCCTTGGATAATAATCCAAAAAGACAAGACAACAAGGAAAGGAATTGAAGACAATCTTACAAAACCCTCCAAAAAGCTATAAAAGCTATGATCTTCAATCTTCCTTCAACCTTCAAAAAGGTTCTTCGAAAACTCCCAAAGTGGAGTATACTGCGGCTGCTGCGTG
Source organism: Fagopyrum esculentum (assembly GCA_033239045.1). Taxonomy (NCBI): domain Eukaryota; kingdom Viridiplantae; phylum Streptophyta; class Magnoliopsida; order Caryophyllales; family Polygonaceae; genus Fagopyrum; species Fagopyrum esculentum. Next base: position 24,913,047 of record BSUD01000002.1, on the reverse strand, counting down.
TGTAAACCCTGATCGACGGTATAGCGTGATCATCAATTTGTGGAAAACCAACCCTTTTTATAGGAAAAATAAACCTCCAAAGATAATAAATCTTAAGAAGATATTATCCCATAAATATAGGTAAAATATATATTCTGCATATCTCCTTCCTTCCAGAAGCTCAGCCCCAAAAATATGAGATCACTTTCCAATTTTAAAAGATCTCAGCCAAAAATAAAATATTCTCGCCGCGTCCTAGGTATTCGCCTCGGTCGAGTCGGCCTCTCTGGATCGCCTCGGTCGAGGTGAACCTCTGGTCAACCGAGGTGACTCACAACTGAATGTAGAATCTCTCAAAACTGGTCCAAAGTAAATCTTTAATTCATGGCTATGCTTCCTGGATGTAGCTCCAAATGACTCTTGACTCCTTTTGCTCCTTTTTGATGCAAAACGTACCATATTACCTGCAATTACAACGAAACTAGGTGTAGACCTCGATTCCCGCAAAGGTAGATGAAATGGTAGTAAAGTCACATAATGTACATACAAACATGCAGATTATGAAAGATAAAACGTCCAAACAAACCCCAAAATATAGACTATAATTCATGCTATCATATTCCCACCGGCTTAGTTGTAGAACGATCAGCCATGTAGAGTGTGATCTTCACTGGTCTAGGCTCTCCTAGACCAACTGCCTTGCATAGAGCGAGAGGTATGATACTCACACTTGCTCCAAGGTCACAAAGAGCATCATAGGTAGCTTCTCCCAAAGTGATGGGTATGCAAAAGGATCCTGGATCGCGGAGCTTGGGTGGCATATTCTCCGTCATAGTCTTGATGAGTTCGGATGACTCCATGCTCATCTTGACTTCTCCTATATCTTCCAACTTCCTCTTGTTAGAGAGGATCTCCTTGAGGAATTTCCCGTAAGCCGGCATACCTAAAATCGCATCCATAAAAGGTATGTTAATATGGAGCTTACTCATAAGTTCAACAAACTTACCGAAATGTTTATCTAGGCGTGCACGCGCTCTAGATTGAGGAAAAGGTAGAGGTGGTTTATAAGCGGGAGGAGGAACGTAGACTTCTTCCTTCTCTTTTGCCTCTCCTTCTTTTGTGGAGGTATCAACTACTTTAGGTTGAGGGTCGGCGGTTGTCTTCCCGCTCCTAGTAGTTATTGCCATAACCCTTCCCTTTGGGTTATCTTCTGTCTTTCCGGGAAGCTTCCCTTGATCTCTTGGAACTTCTCCGGCCTTGTTGAATACTTGGTTTTCTAAAGCCTTGTGAGCTTTGTCAACCGAAGTTATGTAACTCTCCAATCCTTGTAGCTTGCCTAGGATCGTTTCTAGCATGGAATCGGGTTTGCTCGATCCACTTGATTGTCCCTGGCTTGTAGAAGGAGTAGAAGAAGATGGAGGTGTTAGAGCCTTTTCAGCATAGGAGTAAGGATTACCTGGACTTTGCTGATTTGACCTCCAATTGTTGTTATTTGAGTTCCTATTGTTGTTGTTATTCCAATTGGAGTTTCGGTTGTTATTGTTGTTGCTCCAATTGGAATTCCGATTATCACTCCTTTGATTGTTATCTCTTCCCATGTAGTTGGCTTCTTGCTCCTTAGTCTTTTGAAGACTCGTTTTGAGCACTTCCCTCAATTCTTTGATGTCATCTTTGAGGGAGAATATTTGTGTTTGAGCCGCTTGATTCAACTTGGCTCCCGGATCGCCTTGATTCCGGCTATTTGATTCCACCTTCCGGTGGGAATATTTCTCAATCACTTGGGCTTGCTTCTCAATGAAGTCCCAAGCATCATCCTCTCTCATATCCATGAATGTGCCGCAAGATAGAGATTGGAGGTTGAATTGTGTCTCCACATCCAACCCTTTGTAGTAGATCTCCAACAATTCCAGCTTGGAAATGTCATGATGTGGGCAATCCAACAAGAGATCTTGAAACCTTTCCCAAGATTGAAACAAGCTTTCGTTAGGTTTCATTGAGAAAGCATTTATTTTACCTCTCAATTCCGCCGTTTTGGATGGCGGAAAGAACTTGGTGAGGAATTCCGAAGACAATTCCTCCCATGTAGATAACTTCACAGCCGGAAGTGTTTGGTACCAAGCTAGAGCCTTGTCCTTCAAAGAGAAGAAGAACGGCTTGATCTTGTAGTTGCTTGTAGTAGCCTTCTTCGGCTTCATAGTCTCCATGAGAATCTCAAAATTCTGCAAGTGTTGATGCGGAGATTCAGTACTTGCTCCGCCATATTGACTTTGGCGAACCATAGTGATGACTTGTGGTGAGAAGCTAAACTCTTGGATGTCTTCAGCTCCGAAATCCACACCTAGACGGCGTGGTTGCTGAATTGGGTCCATCCGTTGCCCCAAAGTTCGGGGTCTATCTTCGTTATTGACAGCTCTAACGTTCCTAGTCGTAGTGCGAGGGACGACCTTAGGTGTTGGAGTGTTTCGGGTAGGACGAAGTGATGGATCAATCTCTTCAAGTTCCGGCATGTCCGGATCAATCTCTTCATCATCGGATGAGTCATTTCGAATGGATTTAGTTGGTGTCTTGACTTTCTTCTTCTTCTTGGAGTCGTTCAATTCCAACTTCATGTCCAACATCATAGCTCTTAGCTTATCAATCTGAAATTGATGACTTATTTCAGCTTCCTTTCGAGCCTTCTCACTCAACTAGAGTTGACGTTGAGCTTCGTTCAGTTCAGCCTTGTAGTTTCTCTCATCGTTTTCAGCCATTTTCTTCTCCTTCAACTTTCTCCTCAAAGTTCTTTCTAATTCGGGATCGAAAGGAATTAGATCTTTAGTGGATCTAGTCTTTCGCATATACCTAAAGAACCTGCAAAGATCACTCAAGTAGACAAATCAAATCACAAGAGTAAGAGCTCTCAAGCTAGACAACCGAAAACCGGATTTGATCTAGACCAAATCCCCGGCAACGGCGCCAAAAACTTGTTCGCTCAAAAGGGTGTGCGTCAAAGTCTTAATATTTATATCTAGAACTCAAAAGCAAAGCGAACCCGCAGTGTACGGATCAGCTGTAGTAAGGTAAGAATTCCAGAGTCGAACTCAGGGATTTGGTGAGAAAAATTTTGATTTCAATTATCTAGCAAAAAGTGCGGAAAGCTTTTGTGATCAAATAAGACTGAAATGATTCCAAGGATTCAAGTATCCGATTTAGGCTTTCGATTCAAGACACTTCTATAGATATAGGACAGAATTTATATTGCCAAGATTAAATGCTCAAAGGTAAGATTCGTACGATGAAGTTCCGAAACCTATATGACTAATCTATAGGTTCTCTCTATAAGGGTTGTTGAGGCTGCAATATAGAAAGACCTAGAGATAAGAATTATGCTCAAACTAACTATCTAAAACTCCAGGATATGACTCTCCAAAGTAAAGATTAGAAAGCACATTTAAAATCTTAATAAAGGATGTCGAGTCTCTTTATTACCCAATTCTTGCGATCTTAATCTATTAAATATAGAAACAAGTTTGAAGTGTTTTCATACATTCAATTAGAGGGTAGAAAGGTTGATCAAGATTGGGATTTAGGCAAGGATTAGTTTTGAATAAAGATTAGTTCAATTAAAGTTCGTCAGAAGAATAAATCGTGCTGTTCATACGAAAAAATCGGCCGATTTTCCTCAAGAACAGTCCGATTTTCCTGTTTGTCGCAAAACTAAGATCTAAATTCTCAAGGTTCTAATGTTTGAATGAGTTCAGTCTATCATCATCTAAGCCTTAATCATCAACTATTCTCCCCAGAATCACAAGGTTTTTAGCCAACCATTTTCAAAATCTAATCAAATTAATTGTTGAAGAAGATATCGCAAAGAAACCAAATCTTGAACGGAAAATTCAATAACTTTCAAATCTGTAAAACAATCGTCAAATCTGCTCAATGTATCTCTCAAACAACTCAATGCCGTGTTCACAAACCACAAACAATGCAATGGAATAAAGAAATCTCACAATCAAAGATCAAGAATGACTTTCTGGCAAAAGCTCTTCAATCTCTCTCCAAGAATCGTTGATTTCTCCAAAACGTGTAAAGATTATCTGGTGCGACCCCCCCGTCTTCGTTCGTAGGGTTCCCTTCTATACTTTCTTGCTGATGGGCCGTTTGGCAAAACTCTCCTCTAGCCCAAAATAATTGGGCTTTGTGTCGTCAATCCATTTGGCCGAATCGTGAAGAAAATCGACCCAGTCGATTTTGGTGCAAAACCGTTCGATTTCAAGGTATGAAAATCGTCCGATTTATATATATATTGGCACGATTTTCTTCAACAGAAAGTGTTCTTCCATTGGTTCGTCTTCTATGCTTCTCCTTTGCCATTCCTTAGCTCTTTGTGATCCTTCTAAGACTCCTTTAGCTCCTTTAAATCCTTAGATGCTTCTTGCTCCATTTTTGCTTCCAATTCAACTCTATTTACCTGCAATTCATCAAAATCTCGTGTAGACCTCTATTTCCGACAATTGATTGAATAGAACATAAAAGGTATGCAAAAATCCCTCTAAGTGCAAGGTAAATAGAGATAATGTGCTGCAATATGCATGAATATGATGGTACATAATTCATGTCATCATTGATCTGTAGGGTAGTTTTGTTCTCTTTCGAATCAAAACTTGCGTTCTTCTTCGAATCAATACATGCCGTAAATGACTTCGCTAAATATTCAAAGTACCCAATTCTCAGCTTACAAAAATTGGGAGAGTGGACACAACTCGCCAAAACAAATCTTATTCCATGTTTTTGTCTCAAGGAATGCGGGAGCAACATAATTTGAAATCTCAACCAAAGATCCCATGAATGATGATAACACGATTTATAGCATAGTTTTAGGTGCACATTTAGGTAGAATTCTCGCTCAATCATGCATTATCTAGCACTAGTCCAATACGTTTTGCACTCAAAACATGTATTTTGTCGAGATAGACGTCTACACGGACTTGTGTGCGTTTTGTAGGTATTTCGGGGAGTTTCGAGCCAAAACGACGCGTTTGAGGGTCGCTCATTTAGAGGACACGTTTCCAAACTCATTAGAACGCAAGGCAAGGGCTGAGAAGGACTCAAGGAACCTTGCCAACACAGGCCATGCACCAAACCACAGCCTAATGATCCAAGGCGAAGTTTCTGCACAGAATCACGGTTCTCTGAAGAACCACGGCCGTGGAAATGACCGTGGATTTTGCCAGATTCTCGTGACAGCTGTGCCACGACTCTCATGGCCAGCTCATGAAGAAATTGGTTATAAAAGTGGTCCTTGATAGTTGTTAGAGGCAGCTGGGAATTGGGGTAGTTTTGGGAGCAGCTCACACATTCTCTATTGCTTTCACAAAATATATCCCAAGAGGAAGAAGGATTTTTCTAGGAAGGAAAGTGCAAAAAGAAGAAGAAAGGAGCCATTGCCATTGAAGAGGAGAGGAGAAGACACACTTAGCTCTTGTATTTTCGGATTTATTTCTAGAAGTTTTTGAACTCTTGAACCTTCCTTTGGAAGGATTGTAAGTCGTTCTAATTTCATCTTCAGATTTGGATTGCGTTTAAAGTTCATTTGTTCATCTTCTTTCTCTCATTTTCTTGCAATGGAGGTTATGAATCTATGCTTGTTTGTTTTGATTTCCAATATGAATGTTGTAGGCTAGATTGATGTGATTCTAGGGTAAGGAAAGGATGGTTATGGCTAGATCTATGATAGACGGACTTAGATTTACCTTTGGATGATTATGTTTATGAACGTAGCTACTGTTAGGAATCACGGGTAGTTCTTGAAGAACCACGGTCGTGGTTTCTGTAGAACGAATCGTGGTTCTTCCTGGTTCGAAGGATCTTACCTTAGGTTCATAAAGTTGTTGAAACCCTAAGTTTTTGCTGAGTTTAACCTACCCTAGGGTGTCCTAGTGTAGCGACTAAGTGTTAGGAGAGACTTACCCGGTAATCCTTACCCTTAGAATCTAAAATAGCAATGCCCTAGGTAATGGTGAGCCTAATAAGCCGCCATTGGATTAATTGTGCTTGGATAGTTGATTAGGACTTCCCTTTCCGAGACTTACCCGGTGAGGATAGGTTAGATCCCTAATTAAACAATCCGGTTCGTGTTAAATTCCTATCCTTAGGTTCTTAGAGACTTAACCGGTAATGAGACCTTAGGTGTGGATTAGTTGGATCATGAGACTTACCCGGTAATTGATCCCATTTTAGGAACACTTAATCCCAACATATCATAATCAATCCAAAGAATGAATAGATAACTTGAGTTTTATGCCATAACCGGAATTTCCAACCCCTAGAATCCGTTTTCCCTTTCTCTTGATCAACATCTTGTTCGATTTGTTTATTTGTGCCAATTTTCCGACTTAGTTTGATTCAGGGCTACTATTCGGGCGGACTCGCGCCTTCATAGAGGCGGAGTCCGCCCGTTACCCTTTCGAAAATGTAGCCGTTGGGTTTGTAGCCGTTGGGGGAATATAGCCGTTGGGCATTTTTCGAGCCTATATAATTACATATGAGACTCATTCACATTCATCCACAAGTTAGAAAACGTAAAGAAAAAAGTCGTTAAAATGTCGTCGTATTCCGATGAAGTTGATGTAGAATCCGATGGTGAAAGCTCGATGATGCCGTTCGATATTGAAAAATATAGTGATCCGGAAGAAATTCTCGCAAAACTTGAAGTAAGTGTACAAACTCAATTTTATACTTTACCGTTATGTCGTTTTATTTTGTCAGAATTATAGAATTTGCAATGTTAGAATAGAGAATCGGAATTATAGAATTAGCAATGTTACAATAGAGAATCGGAATTATAGAATTAGCAATGTTACAATAGAGAATCGAAATCATAGAATTAGCAATTTTAGAATAGAGAATCGGAATTATAGAATTAGCAATGCAAGAATAGAGAATCGGAATCATAGAATTAGCAATGTTAGAATAGAGAATCGAAATCATAGAATTAGCAATGCAAGAATAAAATGATGTGTTTTTGTAAAATAATATTCTATGTTATTTTTATTTAGGTTCTTATGGATTACTCTCGTACTCTCGGTACCAATTATTCTTCAAAATTTGAGCTTCATGGATATTTTGTGGATAGAGAGAACTTTTTGGGATGGGCTCGGTATGTGGCCAACGCTATGAATATGGTGTTGGTCATTAAAAAATCATGGTTGGATAGAAGGGGTTTTCGTATCCTACAATTGGGTTGTGATAGACACGGAGGACCGAGAAAAGAAAAAGACGTAGATCCCGATCATGTTCCAAGTTCTAGTCGGAAAAAAAACTCGAAGAAGTGTATGTGTTTGTTTGAGCTTGTAGGAACCCAAATTGAAGAGGAAAAGTGGACGGTGAGGGTTGTATGTGGAATCCACAACCATATCATTCCTTCGGTGTTAAGAGGTCATGCATATGTTGGACGTATGACTCCGAAGCAGACCCGAAAGGTGGAGCGTGAATTAAATTCTGGCTTAAAACCGAGACATATATTAAAATCCGTACAATTAGAGGATCCCGACAATGTCACCTCCATCCGTCAAGTTTACAACACCGGTTTAAAGATTAGAATGGAACAAGCCGAAGGAAGATCTCCATTACAACAAGCACTTCACACGTTGACGGAACGTGGATACTATATAAACACTCGAAGAAGTCAAGATTCCGATGAAGTGATTGATTTCTTTATCTCACATCCCGACTCGAGGCATTTGCTCAACATGTTTCCCTATGTTATTGTGATGGACTCGACATATAAGACCAACAAGTAAGCTTCAATTCAAGCCACATTTTTATTTTATTTCATACACTCATTCTTATTTTCCTCAGAAATTGTAACTCAGTCTTTGTTTTGTATTACTTTTAGGTACAATATGCCATTGTTGGAGATCGTAGGCATCACTAGCACCAAGAAGACATTCGCAATTGCTTTTGTGTTCATGGCACAGGAGAATAGAGATCATTACGAGTGGGCTTTGAGGAGGGTCCGGCATTTGTTATACGGAAAGACGCCGGAGGTGATTGCCACTGATCGTGAGCTTGGCCTTATAAGCGCATTGGGAGTAGTATTTCCCGAGGTAAAGCATATATTGTGCACGTTTCACATAAAGTGCAATATAGTTAACAGAGCGGCACTTGTTTTGCGCAATAAGGAAGCGGAAGCACTCTTCATATCCCATTGTCATGCCTTGTTCGAGTCAAGATCCCCTGGAAGCTACCAACGCCGTTTGTTGGAAATGAGAGACTATTGGCAATCATCTCCGAGGTTAATGACCTATCTAGAGACGACTTGGCTTGACCCGTACAAGGAGGCAATCGTTCGAGCATGGACTGACCTACATCATCATTTCGGCACACGAACGACAAATGCGTAAGTTATTTAAACATTACTACATTGTTAAACATTTCTTCGTTTTTTGTAATAAAATTTTCTTCTTAGGTGTGAGTCCGCGCACAAGTTGTTGAAGCAAACACTAGATTCTAGCGTTGGAGGATTTCAGCTCGTTTGTGATAGCATACATTTGATGGTCACGGACCAAGTCCAAAAGCTACAAGCTTCTCTAGAGATGTCACGGGAGAGGATTCCACGAGAGGTTAGTATATCAATAGTTTAATTGATGAAAATAATGTTAAATAGTTATTTGATATTTAATAAACCTTTTTTTGTAGGTGCGTATACCGATATTTGACTTGCTCCGTGACTACGTAACAAATGAGTGTTTCACGCTCTTGTGGAATAATTACACCAAGGCTCGGCATACAAGAGATGATGAAGGATGTCGGGATAGTTATTGGAGAGAGGTTTATGGAGTGCCGTGTGTGCATGACTTTAGACTAGCGATCCGGGCTCGTAGACCTATCTATTTGTCACAGATACACCCTTATTGGAAGCAAGTTCATTGGAATCCGGTTGATTTTTTGGATGGTGATATTGGTGATGATGATGATGATGATGATCGTTCGAACCCGAATCAAGCGGCGCTGAACAGGTTTAGAGAAAGAATGGACTCAAATATGTTAAGCCCGGATGAGCAAGATAAGATTGCATCTTTTGTGGATGACATGGAAAACCCCGGGGGTACGACAATGAAGGAGCCGGCACAGAAGGCCAATACAAAGGGACGAACTCCAATCCCGAGATCAACTAGAAGAGAGCCTAGCTCTTTTGAGCATTCTGCTGCACGTGGTCCTGGGCGTCCGAAAGGGAAGAAAGCTAAAGATGTAGATTCTACACCGGAGTTGACTCCTACGAGTAGAGCACGACGTAAAGGGAAGAAGACCGGATTTTGTTTGAGGGAAGAAGATTTTCCAAAGTTCATGGAGCCTTATGTATTGAGAGTAAGGGATGTACCAGGAGACGGCCATTGTGGATATAGAGCAATTTCCGCGGTGTTGGGATTCTCGGATGAGGATTATTTGATAATACGGCGAGATATGGTTATGGAGTTAAGTGCGAGAAGGGAATTTTATTCCAAGGTAACTAAGTCTTCCGGTTACATCAAAGTTTTAATTATAATCCATGATTTTACATAATCTTACTTGTTAATCATTGCAGTGTGGAATCCTCAATCATGTTGACGAAGTCATTCAAAACGTTTATTGGACGAGTAAGTCTCCGTGTCCAGAACCAAATTGGATGGAAATACCGATGATCGCATGTGCAGCCGCCACCTACTATAAGATTGCATTGGTTGTACTAGGGAACATTCCAGCGACATTCCTGCCTATGATTGCCACCGTTCCCGACCAAGAGGCCCCTACGGTCATTTGTTCGTTAGCCTATATATATAACAACACACACTTTGTGCCGGTAGGTTCACGATTTACTTTCATTCAATGGACGTATATTTAGACCTAATATTTATTAACCGTTTTCTGTAATTTTATTTTTGTAGGTATGGTTAAAAGATGATGCTCCGTTACCGTTGTTGAGCGACGCTTGGAAAAATAACCATGATGCAAGTGTGGATGGATGGGATGCGCCTTTCATTGAAAGGATAGCTCGTTATGAGGATCTCCGTCGAGCATGGGGAGTTGAACACAATAGTGCACGATATCTTTAGCCGTTTTGAGAAACCTTACTTGAAATCGTGTTTTAGACATTTTTATTGTACTTGTTGACAACATTGATTTAGTCGGTTTCATATATGGTTCTCATTGTGTTTTAGTAGTTTGAAATAGTTGAATGACACTTAAGGGAAATAAAATCGCTAAAAAACTTAGGAAAACATCAAAAGTAAAAAACAATACATATTATCCATCCAAAATAAACATAACAGTATAAATAAAAAACATACGCTCAAGTGTAATATCCATCCAAAATATAGAATCGGAATGTGTTTTAAACTACAACTACAAATGTGCTGGAGCTGGAGGATGCTGTGTAGCCCGGACCTGAGATGGAGCCACAGGAGGCATACGTCTAACTGCCTCCGCTATCATGTGATCTATATCCTCTGCAGAATACGGATGACCGCGAGCCTGCATCTCTCGTAAATTTCCTATAAGAATGTGAAGACGCTGCAATACAGAAAATAAAATTTTATCATAATTGAAAATTAAAATAAAGAGTAATTTAAATGTTAAAAACAAACGTACTCTTTGATGTGAAACCGGAACAGGTGGGGGACGGTCTATAGGTAACTGGAGTGCAATGGACGTCGGCAAGACGTACGGATGGCAATGGACCGTATACCAAGACATGTACGCATCAAGTATAATGCAAAAAATAACCGAACCTAACTAAACTAACCGAACCTAACTAAACTAACTAGTTTCAAGTATAATGCAAAAAATAAATAAACAATAAAAAAACAATAAAAAAACAATATTAACTAACCTGGAATCGATTCACAAGTGGTCTACTCCTAGATCTCTCGATAGCTGAATCTTCCTCCATTGTTGGACGTATCGAAAAAAAAAAGAAATGGATAAAAAAAGCTAAAAAAAATCTAGGGCAACGGAAGTGCGCGGCGAGGGCAAAGAACGCGGAGCGGAAGCGGGGAAGAAAAGGGCAAGGGAGGCTGGCCTCCGCACCTCCTTAAATAGGCGCGGAGGCGGGCTGGGCGCGCGCATGGGCCTCGCGCAGGCCCAATGCGCGAGCCTGCGCGCAGGCGCGCTGCGCCAGCGCTCCTCGCTGCGCGCATGCGCAGGGCGCCTGCGCCCTCCCTCGCGCATTGCGAGTGCGCGACCCCTTCCGCGCACTCGCAATGCGCCGGCGCAGGCCTCTACGCCGGCGCCGGATAAAATCACTCGTTTGATTGATTGTTTGCATGCAATTGATCCTTGAAGTGATCACCTAAAACCAACCAATTAAATTGAGATTTTCTTCCTTTGTTTTCTCTTTTCTTTAGACTTAGACCTTGCTAAATTCAATCACAACTTAATTCGATTTCACCTTAGTCTTTGTGTTCGACCTTGGAATACTTATCTTGCTACATACGTCCCGTACACTGCGGGTGCGCTAGAAGTAGGATAATTATAACGAGTATAAATTTAAGGCTTATTGCGTACACACTTTTTAGCGTAACAAATGACTAAACACACATATTATTCCAACGAACTCTTTATTAAATACAAAAAGATTTTTGTTTGTTCTTGTTCTAATGATAAGAAGTAGGTTGGTTGTTGACCTCAACGGGAGATAGGTAATCTCGGTAGTTGTTCTATTATATTGATTGTTCAATAGCTTCTGCATCCAAAGAAAGCTTCTTTTTCGTGCCCACGTGTGGGAAATGAGAGTTGAAATATTATTATTTTAAAATATTATGGATATGCAACTTAATTAAACATTAGATATTTAAAGCAATATGTTGATAAAAGAACGAAAAATTCATTCGTAATAAAGAACAATTGGTGGCTAGAAGCTGCAAAGAATCAAGAGTGATTGAGCATATGACTATCCACTCCAACAAAAAGAATCAAGAAATTTCCAATTTGTGTACATTTTTTTCGATACAGGTCTTAGTATGTTATGAAAAGTTCTAGAACTTGGATTTCCATACACTGAGATATCATAATTACAGGATGCTGACAAAGAACAACATAATATCTACAGTGACTAAAACCAGAGCGATTGAAGACAGAACAAGAAGACACACGACTAATATGAACAACTGGGTGGTTAACACCATTAATATGTATTGTCTATGTGTTGATGTATGCAGGAACATGTATGCAATGAGGTATTTGCAAATTACCACAAAAAATGAAGGAACAAGATTGATTTTGTTAGAGTTTGAACAAAGTCCCCACTTACTGGTGTTACAGCTGAATTTTCTTGAGAATAATATACAACAGATTGTTGTCTGGATTACAGAAAGTATATGGTACACAGATAATTGTTGTTGCATACGCACGTTATGTACTAAACCAAAGCAAACCCATTTTACCGATGGCTATAGCTCGATGTTTGTCAACAGAACAAAAAATGTTTTATTTCAATCAACATTTTTGACTTTCTCGTAATCCATAAAACCTGTAGAACTAAGGACGTTCAGATGATAAACAATAGCTACTTTCTTCCAAATTTTCCAAATTTTAAGTATTGGCGTAGGTGTTATCGCTATTTTTTGAACCCAATGTCTTGAGAAGAAGGTTATAAAAAGAAACCTAATCGTCCTTGGCACCGAATTTGCTCTAAGGACGTTCAGATGATAAACAATCTTATCATCAAATACAATATGAATATGAGAATCATTATGAACAATGAAAAAAAGTTTGGAATAAAGGGAATCAAACACCCGCTATCAATCGAAATTAACAAATGAAGATGGCATTTTGGAATTGCAGGGAAATGAAGAAAAAGAATTTTTGGACTAACATCAATATTACATGTAAAAACGAACATATTCAAATGATTATGTTAGCTGAAACTAAAACTAAGGATGAACCTGATGAAGTAGTGTGGAGAAGCGCTGGCTTTGATAGAATCTTTTTCATCCCGACAATGGGGTTTGCTGGGGGCATGTGTCTTTTATGGAAAGAGTATCAAATCAAAGGTGAAAAAATAGAGATAATTAAATTCTCGGACAGATACCTTATGGTAAAACACACAAATACCCACAATAACTTTGAAGTCATGCTTTTCTTCATTTACGCTTCTCCTAACGAGCAATTGAAAAATGAGTTCTGGACAAAATTAAAGGGAGAAATGAATACTACCAGCATTCCAATGGTAATTATTGGAGACTATAACGAGTTATTGAAACCATCTGAAAAAAAAGGAGGGGCGACTCCCGCTAATAACAAATACGATAGATTACAACAAATATCTAATCAGTTTAGTCTACACGATCTTCCTACTAAAGGAAATACTTACACTTGGAAAAAAAAAGAAGGTGATGATAACACGTACGAAAAATTAGATAGAGTCATGACTTCAATGGAAATCATCCAAGAATATCCAGGGATCCACACTAGAAATCATGCATTTACGAACTCTTATCACTGTATGATATCCATTGTCTTTCAAAACACGCTTTCAGTAGTTAAAAATAAACCGTTTAGGTTCGAATCAATGTGGATGCAAATACAAGATTGTGAGAACCTCATAAAACAGGTATGGAGGACGCAATACCCAGGCACACATATGTTCAACCTTGCAAAAAAGACAAACTTACTCAAACAAAAACTTAAACAATGGAGCCGGGATAAATTTGGTAATGTACACAAACAACTACAAAAAGTGGACGATGAGCTAGAAACGCTTCAAAAACAAAGTTTTGCGCGGTTTGATCAAGTCATGAATGAAAAAATTAACAGACTAAATAGAAAAGGGAATGTCTAGTGGACTATCAATATAAATATTGAATGCAACGAGAAAAAACAAGAAATTTACAACTAGGAGATAAGAATACAAAATTCCATCATAGAAAAGCTACGGGCCAAAGAAATAAAAAAATCATCACAACAATTACTAAAAGTGATGGTTTGGTGTTGTCTAAAGAGTGTGACATCAATGATGAATTCATTAAAGATTATAAGACCCGTTTCACAGCATCAAATATTGATAAGAACAAACTTCAAAGTCAAATAGAGGTTATTCAATCAGAAATATCCGCAATTGATAACATCAATCTTTCATTACCGTTCTCCACTAAAGAAATTAAGGATGCCCTATTTGATATAGGTAGTGACAAATCACCGGGACCTGATGGGATGCCTTCTGGGTTCTACCAAAAATATTGGCATATTGTTGGGCCGGATGTTATTAGGGCAGTGAAAAGTTTTTATAGAACTGGAAATATTCTTAGACAACTCAATCATACCTTTATTGCATTACTTCCGAAAACAGATAATCCAACAACAACCTCCCACTACACACCAATAAGCTTAGTATCAACCGTCTATAAAATTATCTCAAAAATTTTGGCAAAAAGACTAAGCTTAGTTCTACCTAAACTAATTCACCCACTGCAAAGTGCATTTGTTAAAAATAGAGCAATCCATGATAATGTGCTCATAGCTCACAAATTTTTCATGGCTTTAAATCAAAAAAAGGAAAAGACGGGTACATGGCTATTAAGTTGGACAAGGAAAAAGCATATAATAAAGTTGAATGGGAATTCTTAGAAGCTGTTCTAGAAAAATTCGGTTTCGGGGACAAATTCCGGAAATGGATACTTGAATGTATCTCCACAGTCTCCTACTCTATTCTAATCAATGATTCCCCTACTAGCATCTTTAGTCCGAAACGTGGTCTCCGTCAAGGCGATCCACTTTCCCCCCTTCTTTTCAACCTTTGTGCATAGGTTTTGGCTAGAAACTTACAAAAATTGTCAAACGAGAATCCTAAAAGCATCGGTTTCCCTATTACCAAAAACGGGACAAGAATACCTTTCTTAGCATTTGCCGACGATATTATTATCTTCACATAGACAAATGTAGAAGCAAGTAATAAGATTCTTTCGATTTTAGGAGACTATTGTGATATTTCAGGACAAATTATCAACTACCACAAATCCTCGTTTCAAACAACTGCAAACATTGATCAAAGTAGTAAGAGACGAATCCAAGGTCATATCGGGATTAATGTCACAAATAATCTAGAACAATATCTAGGGTGCCCTATCATCAATGGACGTGTTAACAAAGATATTTTTAATTCCGTTATAATTAAAACCAAACAACAACTCACTAGGTGGAAAGCGTCGTCCTTGTCACAAGAAGGAAGAATAACTTTAATTAAAGCCAACCTCAACGCCAAGCCAGGCTACCTAATGCAGGCCTTTATGTTACCAACAAGTATTCACCATGAATAAGACCAACTTAATAGAAATTTCTTTTGGAATACAGGAACTAATTTTCACCCACTGATTAGTTGGGACAAAATATGTAAATCAAGGTCTCTAGGAGGCACCGGAATTAGAAAAACAAAGACATGAATAAAACATTACAAATGAAACTTTTATGGAAAATCATGGCAGAACCAGAAAATATTTGGGTCAAAATTGTTGAAGAAAAATACCTTAAAGGAGCATGTCTTTGGAATTACCAATGTGGCTCAAATACATCGTGGCAATGGAAAAACTAATAAAGTTAAGAGAAGATTTTGACAAAGGGCTTAGATGGAGAGTAGGAGATGGCCACACGATTAGTTTTTGGAAGGAAAGATGGATTATCGATAAACCACTCCGGAAATTAGTGACTAATAAGAATTTATTAAACCAGATGGAAACTACTTCATCGTATATTACTAACAAAAAATGGAATCATCAGCTAATTGATCGTCTGAACACAATACTACCAAATACCATTATGGATAAAATAAAGAAATACAACCTTCCTGCCAATGATATTAGGGATAGGCTATATTGGACGGGAAATGAAGAAGGTTGGTATTCGACAAAATCAGCATTGGAAGTGATTTTAAAAAACAAGGTGGGAGTAACCATGGACAAAACTTGGATATGGAAAATTGATGTAATGCCAAAGATTAGAAATTTCTTATGGAAACTTGCCCTGGATGGCCTTCCTACAAAACAAAATCTTTATAGACAAAAAATTACAGTCGTTATGAACTATGTTTTTTGTAATCATCATACAGAAAGTTCTAAACACCTTTTTTTTTCCAGTGCCCTTTTGTGACCACAACGACCAGAAACCACAAAATTACAAGCATCTTAAAGAACTACGATTTAGACAATATGGGTATTACAAAGACCCTTGACGACCTCAAAGGAACACTAACACCTTCGGAATTGAAACTTCTTGTTGTCGTATGGTGGAACATATGGATGGCAAGAAATCAACCCATCTTTAAAAAAAAGATCTCTCAAAACATTAATACGATTGCTATTAATCAAATCGATGAATGGGATCGAGCAAACAAAAACCTTAGCAGCAACAACATAAACACTAATAACTCAAGAAGGAAAAGGAAAAATATAAGGTGGAAACGACCAGAGAATAGAAACTCATAACTTAATTTTGATGCCTCACAAAATTTAACAAACCAATTTTCTTTTGGGTACATCATTAGAAACCAATTCGCCGTTCCTATTGCTCTTGGAAGCGGTAGTTGCAACGTTGACTCTGTGCTGGAAGCAGAAGCATTTGCTCTGCGGGAAGGTCTACAAAAGGCCAATGAGTGTGGAATTTCATCTATCGAGATTGAAGGAGACAACCTGATGCTTATTAATTCGATTAATCGAATATGAAAACCTCCATGGGAGCTTGACATGCTTATCAATGATATTAACAAGACGATCTTGGGATTTTCTTACTCCACTGCACAACATGTCTTTAGGGAAATCAACACGGTCGCGGACAAGATTGCCATGCATGGACACAATCTCAAGATGGACGTCAATGCAATTCCACAAGATGTTCAAGACCTCATCCGCGAGGATGCATTAGGTCGATCGGTGTCTAGAAACTGATCCGCCTAACTCTTTTACCTTTGTATCAAAAAAAATATATATTTAAAGCAATATTACAAGCAATGAGAATTTGGTAGACATAGATTTGTGTGTTGAAGCCAATCTGCATAGCCATTAGTTTGCTGTTCCTTTTGTATAATCAATATCTTGTAATTTATTCCACTCCATTCGGAGTTGTATTGTTCGAATTAGAATTGTTTATATTTTGGCCAGACCGGGTTCGGTTCGAATTTTTATGAAATATTAAGTCTGTTTTTTCGGACCCGGACCGGGTGAGGTCCGTTACTGGACCTGAAATGGTTGCCGTACCCACCCGGTTGGGCAGGATATCTGTTTTTCAATTTTTTTATAAAAAATTTAATTAGATTTTAAGAAAATATATATTTAAGATATATTATGTAAAATATATTAAATTTATTATAATTATACTAAATATTTTATTTTATATTTAATATTTATATTAGATACAATATATTATATATTCTACTCGGGCCGGCAAGCTAGACTTTTCAGTCCAGTCGGACCTAGAGTGGTGTCCGGATCTGGCCCGATAGCCCGATCTTTGAGGTTTGGTTAGGGTTCTTTCTTTGTTCATACCCTCTTTTTTCGGACGAGTCGAACGGACTGCCCGGATATAATGGAGTCTAGTTAGAATGAATTGACTGTTTATTATTGGAGCACAACCATAAAACAAGAAAGGACACAATCTTAACTTAATCAAATATTGGGGACCATGAAAAAGTAAGCAACAAGATAATAATGAATGAATACTGCAAGTAAAGAGCAACTTGATTCTTCAATCTCATATCATCGGTGAGGGTGCATGCACCTCCCTACTGCAATATTCCTTTTCGTGCCACTTTAACCAAGTGTGTTCATATCCAGTTTGTTTATAAAGCGAATGAGCGAACGAGCGAACCAGTGTGAATTGAGTTTTTTCCTAAGCTAGTCCGAGTAGTGTCTCATGAACCTTGAGTTATATGAAAATGTAATGACATGTTACATAATTCAACCATGTGACTTGATGTTAAAATTCATGTATTTAAGATTTGTTTGGTAAAGTGAGATTTTTGATTAGTTTAAGTTTTTTTTGGAGTAGTTTTAGCTTTTTGTTATATTTTTTAGTAGTGTTTCGAACAGCTTTATAAATTTCAAATCTAACAAATAACCTAATTGATATTTAATATAAATAGGTTTGTGGATAGATTTGTAGGATAGATTTACCAAAAAAAATAAAATGGACAAAATTATAAAAATTTTAATAATCTACCTAGAAACACTATCAAAGAAAACTTTTTTTTTTCAAATCTCATAAAAAAAAAACTCTTAAAAATATAAGCTCTTCAAAAAAACTATTGTACCAAATATCAATGTAACTTTCAAAAATTACAAAGCTATACAATAATGTGACCGAATTGGCCTTAGTTGTTTTCGATTTGCAAAAGTAAGCACACAGTGTTGCCAGAGGTGGGCAGTAGCTAGCCAACAGGTTGTTCAAAAGAGGTAGCTAGGTCAGGTGCAATGAATACGGAGATAGCACGCTTTGCATCTTCAACCTTTCAAATTTCCCAAAATGGGTTCAACTTTGAGTCCCTAAGTAACATATCTCCGGTTTCTAATATTTTAGCTGTATCGAGCATCCGGGTGAGGGCAAAACAGTAAAAGCTGAATCCCAAGTGTATGACTAGAGGCTACACGTAGAGATAGTAGAAAACACGGTTCCTGCTATTCGTACCACATTAGTCATGCTATATGTACCCCTTTTACCCCTTTAACGACTACGAACCAAATGTATGTTATGGACTAATACACATACGCTTTACGACTACGCATGGCGTATGCGTAGTATGACTACGCATCCGCCAAACGTAGTCGTAACCATTTTACTTTATTTTTGAACGAAATGAGCTTGTTGTTACGGCTACGCATTGCGTACGCGTAGTCGGGGTATAAATAACATGTTTCACGTGGTACGAATAATCTCGAGAAAACACCCCAGAAGGAAATATATTATATACGAATCTTCTCCGTACAACTATGGCCGGATTCGGTACGTGTTAGTTGAAGCAGTTGAAATTTACCACTTTCCTTCAACCAGGAATAAGGTAAATATGTTTTAATAAGTCAATTGGTTAAATTTGATTTGATCTACTATACGCAGTGGCGGCCGCAGGATTTCTAAAGGGTGGGGCGAAAATAAATTATCGATAAAGATATCTATGAAATAAAATAACGATAAAAACAAAATCAATATGTCATCTATTTGCACAGTTTTGACTACAGGTCTACCAAAAATAACTATAGAATAATATGTTATTTAGATATCAAAATAAATTCATATAATATATATATATATATATATATATATATATATATATATATATATCATTACATATATTTAGGGAGTTATATAAAGGATGAAATTAGTTTTAAAAAAATCTTAACTGAAATAATGTTATTTTTTTCATAAATTATAACATCTTTTTTATAGAGTATTAATTTTTTATTTGAATTATTCAATAAACTGCTTTTAAATAGAATCCATACAAAGAAGAAAAAAAAAAGTGAATAACTTTTATATTTAGAGTTTGGACAAATAAAAACGAAATATATTATGAAATATGTAATTTAAATCCGAAACAATAAGGTCTTTTAAAAGAAAAAACAAAAAAAATAAAAAATAAAAAAAAGAAGGAAAAGGTGAAAAAGCAAGCCAAATGGCTAGTGATAGGATTTGAACCCAGGACCATGTGAAAATTCCATTTTATACTCAATTCCTAATACCACTATGCCACCATGCTATGATGCACGGACACGGACACGGATACGGGAAACGGACACGGCGAGAAACGGGGAAGCGGCAATCCTCAAAATATAGGAAACGGGGACACGGCGAGTAAAATAATTAATATATGATTTTAAAGATAATGAAATATAGAATACTATATCATAATGAGATACATATATATGAAAAAATAATAATATATGGTTTGATAAAAATATTAACATGATGATAAAATAATCGAGACAAAAGCTTAGGAACAAACATTTTCAGTCTTACAAAACATAGAAATAAACATATTTAGTTTTATAATCTGAAATAATCATACTTAGTATTAAAATTGAAGAATGAATCATTCATTTGCAAATCAACAATAACCGAACAACATGTTCAACAAAGGAAAATAATAATAAATATTTGTGAATTATAAAAAGTGAAAGAATTAGAATAACATAGTCAACATTCAACAAATAAAAATTACAAAATAAATTAATAATCAAAGATTTAAAATTAATTTATAAAATCATAAGAAAAATGGAGAGAAGAGTCGGCCGGCGGAACAACAGTTCAACATTAGAGCCGGAGAAGAAGATTGGTGTCCTACTTTTGACAACCACAATCTCGCAGGTGGTCATGTGGAGCTAAGTTTAGTCGGAAAAAATGGGAAAGAAGTAAAAATATTACGGTATATAAGTTTTTATTTCGTTGATCATGTCTTGACCGGACACAATCCGCGTCCTCACCGTGTCCTAGACGTGTCCTACCTTGGAAACGTGTCTTGACCGTGTCCGGTCATATTTGACCGTGTCCGAGCCGTGTCCGGTTGTGTCCCCGCTTCCGACACGGCAGGACACGGGACACGCCGCCTTCTAGAAGTGTCCGTGCATCATAGCCACCATGTAATCTGTAATACTTTTTCCTATTATTTGTTATTATTCTGTGCCAGAGGGTGGGGCAGCTGCCCCACCCTGCCCCACCTAAAGGCCGCCACTGACTATACGTCCAATTATATGTCCAAGAAAATAAACCGAAAAGATCATATTAATATATTATTTGAATTATAAAACTGATGATAATACTATGTTCATTTTTGTAATAAAAAATAGACAATTGAGATGTAGGGAAAAAACGTGTCACACATAGATAATAGTTAGTAGATGAGGTTTTGTAAAATGGTTTTTAAGATAAAAGTAAAACATATGATCGTATGCGATATTTTTTGAACACACCCTCCACAACATCGGATTTGTCAAATAAAAAAAATAATAAGGTGTCAATGCATTTTATACAATTCGTTCAATATATCGACTTAATATCAGTTTTATTTGAGTATAATGATCTACTAATCAATTTAATGGTACATTTTTTTTTATCAAAAAGAAAATAAGTTTTTAATATTGATTAAAATTTATCATGAACCATAGGAAATCAGTAAAAGAAAGGAAGTTCCTTTCAGGAAAAAAAAAACAAACTGAAACAAAGGAACTCGAACAATTTATCCAGTGTTGTGTAAATAATAACGAAAAAAAATACATTTTAGATCTAACATATGTGATCAAAGGAAGAAACGTATTTTTTTGTTAAAAGTTAAATAAGTAAAATTTAAACATTTACATTTTAAAAAAAATCAATTCAGGAGTTCTCAAATTAAAGCTTAAAAAGAGCAAAATAAAGTAATCATCAAATGGAAATATTATTCTAGCCTAAATCATTTTCCTATGTATAGAAAAAATATTCATATGAGAATATATCTTATCATATAGATAAAGTTAATAATTTTTTCATTCCCTCACCTTATTTTTCATTGAGATAATTGGATGAAATGTCGGCATTTATAATTATTATGTAGCGAATATTTTTATCTTATAATTTAGTAGGTGAATAGCATATTAAAACATATAATAATGAATTTGTCCTTGTATTCATGTCTTATTATATCCTAATCGGCTACAAGAAAATATCTACAAAATCTCAAATTATAATAGAAAAATTGTCATCGTGTACATGATTATTTTATAGTATATAAGAAATTTGTGTGGTTACGGAGTTTCGAACTCTAGTTAGTATTCCACCCACACTACTTGAAAATAATTTTCCTTTTAATAAATATTGTAAGCCGAATTTTTAATATTTCTTGTATAAATAATTAAATTTCTTTATGCACGATTCTTATATCTTAATATGTGCATGACTGATCTAATTATTTTTTGTACTTGAAAATTATATAAAATAATTAAAAAAGACTATTTAATTAGTGAATCTAAAGATTCTAAACGATTCATGTACATGAAATATTTCAGAAAATTAATATTGTAAACTTTTTTTAAAAAATTATCGAATCTCTCAAATTACAACTTCTCTATTTATATTATATCTTCAATCAAAATGCAATAGTTAATGCATGATCTTGTAGTATAATTATTGTAATTGTTGATATATAATATCTTGTATGAAGGATATAATGGTCTTGAAATTTATATATATACTAATATATTTAGGGATGAGAGATATCTATTAAGCCATATTTATGACATTATGCTATATACCAAATTCACTCTTTTTTATTTATAGGTGATACGCTCAATCTAAGGATTCAATGATGTAAGACAAAAACAGACTAAAACAAAAATACACATGTATTTTATTGGATTTTTGATAATGGAAAATAAAGTACAAGATAGGTATTGTTAGAGCTTCGAGCATCTTATCATTCACTCTACAATACTTGCATCAACTCTCATAAACATCTCACCTATGAGAACTAATGTCTCCGACTCTCCGCCCTCGCATCTCACAAAGACAATCCATCCGACATCTCACCAAGGAGGAGGTTTCGACATCTCAACAAAAATAAGGAACCAAACTCTTAAAAATTATTAACTCTCACTTATTTTTCTTTGAATCGTGCAAGCCATTATATAAAAAAAATAAGGCTAGATGAAAGATCAAAAAAAGGGCCAAAATTCATATTAAATAATAGGCTTAAAGATCTACATAATGAGACATTGGTTTTGGAATCTTTACATTTTGGCCATAAATCCGTTTGTTGGAAGAACTGCATTTACGACCCATCTTTTGGACGAATTTGTTCTTGCTATTGTATCCCTTTAATCAACTTTCCAACAAGTATTTACATATCTTCATTGAATAAACGTAGCGTTCGTTATGACCAAAATTTTGAAGGGTCGATTGAAGAGGATTCCGAGTCACATGTGGTTGAAAACGTCAGTTTTGAGAAATGCTTAAGTTTTTATTTGATGAAATACTTAAGATAATAGTTGTAGTGTTTGCCGTTATCTTTTCAACACTTGTTAAATTGCCTCAAACGGACTTCGGAAAAATAAGATAAAAATATTACGTTGAAGTGAATTCGTTTGCATCGATTTCCCGAATCAAAACACTATGTTTATTAGACTCCGGTGTTCACTAGGCGTGAATTAGCGTTGACTTTTTGAATTTTTTTTACTTTTTTATGTTAAGATTTTTAGTTACACTGGCAATATTTTGTAATATATTTGGAAATTTTGTACCCAAATTTTTTTCAGAAAACTTTTCTCACTTCACTTTGTTCTCATGGAAATAGCCACGTGGCCCACGTCCCAAATCATTATCGAATGAGAATTTTCTTACAGTAAGAGTGAAGATCTGTAAGAGGCGTTGAACTATGAAATGAGTGGTTAAAATTAAAAAGAAGTATGATAACCTATTACATGTATTAAATTATTTATCGCACAATTTAATAAAAAATAAATACAAAATTAAATTAAAGAATTGTAGGGGAGAAAAAACATAATCTACAAGAATATTTTTTTTATATATAAATTGATCATAATTGGTAATTATTACTTCTTTTAACTTTTCGATCATGTTGACTCACAATGCAAGCCGTTCATGTATGAGCGTTATCTATAGAATAACAGGTGTGCGACTAGGGGTGAACATATGCACAAAACCAAATTGAACCGTTATAAATCGAAACGAATCTAAAACTGATTTTTCTGAACAAAAAATTGAACCTATAAAAGTAAGTTCGGTTTCGATTTGGACCTAAAACTTGAAATATTAAAACCTAAAACCGAACCTGTTTGTTTAGCTTTTTGACATAAACGAACCTAATAAATAAAGTTACAAATGAGAAAACCTATAAAAATTGAAAATCATTTCACCCTTCAAAGCCAACTTCTTATTTTCCTAAATTTAAAATTCGGTATTTGGTTGAACCGTCTATTTTATGGTTTTTAACCGAAACCGAACCGAAACCGATATGTTAAAAAGCAAGAACCAAGACCGAACTTAAATTGTCGGTTTAGGCTCGGTCGGGACCGAAATTACTCCGTTCGCTTTGGTTCAAGTAAACCGAACCTATTGATGAAGCCATCACATGTTGCCATGTAAGTACGATCACATGTTGCCATGTCCTAGTTGATTGCTTATAAATGTTGTATAAATGGACAGTTGTTCCTATAATGTATTGTTCACCACAGTGCAAGGTCTTTGTGTGATTAACTTCAATCACGGACTATTGATGAAGCGATAACAATTTACCGTCTTTATTGTTCATGGAATTTATGGAAATTTGTGTGATTAACTTTAATCTTACGTTCTTATAACAAATTTGCTCGTAAATGATTGAAAATTAAACCCATCCACGACATTGCTGTAAATTTGCCTTTCAGATCTCTACGGTGATCTAAATTGCAATGATTTTTTTTTATCAATGTTCTTTTTGGTCGTAATGCTATATACTGGGCCTAGTTCACAGATTAATTGGGCCAGGCCCATAGGTACTTGATCTCTTCGGCCCATTTACAACTATAACATATATCGTTACACGTCACTATCATTCTTGGAAATTGGGTGCAAAAACGTGTTCACCGGACAAGTAGTGGACGGTGCCCACTTTAACAAAAATACAAATTGTACTATATTTAAAATAGTAAAAGTGAAATCTCGAGATTCTCCATCTTATCTACAAATGAAACCAAGGACACGCGTCACCCTCTGTGTGATACCCGATATCCTTATCGACACTGCTCCCTGGCTGAGCTGAACCTCCGATCTTAAACAACATTAAGAATTTTTTTTTAAAGAAAAGATAGTATTTGGATGTTTAGTATGGAGGTCTTTTTCTAACGTTTATAACTTTACATCATTGGGTAGATTTGTAAGAGGATTTTTTTTTTTTAAAAAAAAATCATTAACTTTTATTAATTTTAACAATTATACCTTTTATGTCGGCTCTCACCACATGTTTTTTCATTATTTTTTTTAATAAATTTACCATAAAAATCTACCTATAATTCTATTGATATCAAGTAAATATTTTTTTTTTCTAAATTTACAAACTTTAAAACTATGTAATCAATAATGCAAATTCTGTTTTTATAAAACAAAAGAAAAAAGACAAGTTTATACGTCAGTGTGGTACGATTGGCCCTATAGATGAGTAAACTAGCGTTGAGCAGGTAAAGAAGAGGTGAGCTACCAGTCATCATCTTCCTCCTGGTCACTCTATAAAAGACCTCCTCATTTCCAACCCAAAAAACACACAGCGATACATCAATTACTCAAAAGAAAGCAAGGTAGAAAAAATGCATCCACCACCAGGCGGCCCACCACAGCCCGGACCACCAGGAGGTCCACCGCCTCCAGGGCCAGGACACCACCACCCTCCAGGTCCACCAGGTCCACCAGGTCCTCCGGGTCCCGGCCCCGCTCCACCACCAGGGCCTCACGGTCCACCTCACCACCACCACCACGGCCCTCCGCCGCCTTAATCTACTAATCTATCCGGTCTAGTGGTTTGTAGCTACTTGTGTAATATAATGCTCTCCTTCTTCCGGGGAGATGCATTTCAATAAGACTCTACTACTTTCTCTTTTGTAACAGCAACTCTTTCTTTTGTGACTGATATATACTTTCATACTTAATATTGCATATCATTGGTGTATTAATTGGTTTATGATGGCTAATAATGTACTGAGAAATGCCATACACAAGTGATACCGGTCTCAGAGAAAATATGAAAGTTTGCTCAAACGGTTGTCCGAGCGTCTAAAGGTTGCAGATCTGGGTTGCTCTTCAGGGCCAAACACATCCCTAGTCTTGCAAACGGTCGTCGACGTTGCAGTCTTGATTTGTTGGAGTTCGGGTTCGAGTCCCGGAATTGAATGCGTATGTGAATGATCTTCCACATAATCATTTTGACAACATTTTCCAGTCGCTGCCAGGATTTTCCAATCGATCATCGTTTGCAAGACGATAAATGTCTTTGGCCCAGAAGAGCAACCCAGATCCGCAACGTTTTGACACTCGGGATAACTGTTTGAGAAAATTCTTCTCATATTTTCTTTTAGGATACTTGTAATATGGTATTTCTATAAACCAATTTAATAATACACCAATTCATGCAATATTAAGAGTCTATTTAGTAAAATTAGATTCGTAGTTGCGATTTTTGTTGTTACGGTTGTAGTCAGGGTTGTAGTTGCGGTTATAAACGAGTGTTTTATACAGTTGCGGTTATAAACGAGTGTTTTTATAAATTTGTGGTACAAGAAACTCGTATATACGTGTTTATTTAAATAGTTTTGAATAGATTTCGGGTTGATAAAAGACCAAACTACCTCAATAAATCATATCTTGGCTCCGTAACCCAATCTATAACAAGTTCATTGGTGTGACATTGATGTTTTTTAATATCGTGAACCCGATTTCAAAACAATATATTTTAAAAAGAAAAAGAACAATAAAATAATTCGTTTATGCCATGAAATAACACGAAAATAAAAAAAGAGACATATAAATCCAATTGTTTCGAGTTTACTAGTGCACCATTGATACGCAATTTGAAAAGCTAGAGTGGGTCATAAATTGTGAACAAGAGGGAGATTAAAACCTCCAAGTTTGAGTGCTCATTGTTGTAAAAGGAAGGAAAATGACCTCTTATTTAGACAAAAAGTCTCACTTCATTCAAAATACTAGGGGAATATAAGGAAAAATAGCTTAGAGGAGAAGAGGGATTGTACAAATGAAAAAATGTAATGGTGTTCAGATTATGGAGTGGGCCACGAATCGATGAACTGATACATTTTATATCTTTGCTCATAATTTGTGAGCAGCAGGACCATCTTCGTATCAAAGCGGATATTTTTTGTCTGGAGAAGGAAGGAGGGATTTTGTAGAAGACGAATTGGGAAAGAAGGGTACAACAAGTATTATTTTCTCAACCACAACCCAAAAACTCACAAAAGCTTGACCGGGTAGATTTCACAAATAAATAAAAAAACTACAACTAATTTTCATTCTCAACCCTAAAACTCTAACTAAACACGCTTACATTCTTACAACCCCAACCATGAATCTAAAGAAATTTCCCGATCCTCTAACTAAACACAACCTAAGTATACTTGAAGAATAGAGTTGTTGGTATAGCTGGTTTCATTTGTTCCTCCTTTCATCCAAACACTTCTTACACGTCCGTTTTGTTCTTGGATCCTCAAATCAACAACTCAATACCATCTGTATGTATATTGTATAGACACGGCCTCCTAGCTACCATCTTATGGAAAATTCCAAAATTGCCCTCAATCACCTCTTTACGTGTGGAAAACATTTCTTTCCATATGCACTTCTCACATTCACCTAAACTCAACATAACCTAAATCTAGAAATTGAAGTTGCTAAAAAACTCTTCATGTTCAACAATTTGGGTTGTTCAAAAACTCTTTACGCGTGGAAAACTTTGTTTCCATATGTAATATGTTGCTCACTTTTCTTATCTCGCTCTAGTGATCTTTGCACTCGTGTTTTCAGTGGCTCGGATTATGCAGCTTGTCCTACCACTTTATCTTCTATAACATCGAGTCTTTCTTTTATGACATATCTGTTGTTTGCTCATTTCCTCTCTCATACTTATTAGACCAATATCACTAACTAGACCTTTTAGTAATAGTGTTCTATATATTAAGTAGGCTCATATTATAATCTCAATTAGTAAATATGCCCCTAATAGAGTAATAGTGGTAGAAAAAAATTAGAGTGTTAAAATTTAGAGGGGTATACAAAACAAAAATCCACAAAAAAGAGCCTATTTCCCCAAATTCTTTCTACTTATTATCAAGTCAGTAGCCTAAAATTATATTAAGGATCAGTAATCAACAATATAATCTTGTCTTTTTTTCGAGTAAGTAGTCCGGTAACAACCAACCCAACAAAATAGTAGAAGAGCGACAAGAATTCCGGCTAACCGGAACCACCAAGGACAAGATATACAAACAAACACCAAAAGACTCAACCCAAACTCTAACAATCAGCGAAACTGAAAAACGCCACTTGTCCCACGGAACTAAGCTGTATCGATTTAACTTTGAATTCTTGCGAGACAAAGTAAATATGAAAATTTATACATCAACAACTAGGCTCAGAGTCCAAAGCTGGAAAACAATCAAACTCCAATGGAAAAATGATTGGTTGATTGGTGTTATTTCTTTCGCGTATATATTACTAAAGCTATCGAGTCTCTGTGGAGATTGGGCTATAGGAGCCGAACACTCGAGAATCGGTTAGGTTATCTTTAAATTGTGGGTGATTTTCTGGTTTGTAGAAATGATTTATTTTTGTGGTTTCGAAATGTACCGGCGAAAATTTTTAAATAGTAATCACAGCTATACGGTTGACAGTTCACGTGTTGTCCTCAACTATGGGGAGAGCAATAACAGTTACAAAAAAAGTTATCATGAATTTTTTTAACTACTATTACGCTTCCCGTATGAGTAGTTGAAAATTTTATTTTATCATAAACTCACCCTAAGCACCCCATATACATAGTTGAAGAATCAATCAACTACACACAAATTGCGTAGTTGTGATAGCCATTAGAGATTTTCATCGATACATCTATCCACACTTTATTTCAAACTTTGTAGAAATGGGGGTGAAACATCCCATTTTATTTCAACGTCATATAGATCGAAATCCCTTGAACTATTTACTTTTCAATTTGATTCAAATGAAATAAAACAACCGAACGTGTTTTTTTTTTCCTTTGTCGTCCGGCTCAAGACTATAAATATTAAATATGCAATGTTTAACTAAAAGAAGGAAGAATAATTTTATTTTAATATTACTTCATAAATTTCAAAAGATACCAACGTTGTTAGAATAGAAAACATGTAGTGGGTCTTAGTTTGACAAAATTTAGATATTTGCAACAATAACCACGCAAAGTGAAAACACTGTTGATTGTAGTGAAGCTTGTTTTCTTTAATTACTTCGTAGCGTTTATATAAAATAAATATAACTTTAAGCTGACTCTAAATTTTATCTCTAACACTCCTTCTCGAGTTAGTAGTGACATTTAACAACTCAATGATTGAACAGTAAAAATTTGTAGTTTTTGGTTTTTGACGCTCTTCATTACTTAAATTTGAAGGCAGTGAGTCCTAAGCGAAAATTGTCGTTGAAGCAAAGAGATGCGAGGAGGAATTGATAGACCTCTCTTCTTTACTCTTAATTTTATTGGCGATAATTGCATGCCAGTAGTTCAACCCTTGGTAGTTGATACAAAGAGATGAAATGAAAACTTGATGAACCCTCCTCCCTTCATCGGTCTTTGTTTTGTTGGTGCCAATATAAACCTGGTAGGTTGGGCCCTAGGACGCAAGTAGATTGACATCCTAGGGTAGGTTGAGTCTTAGGACACAAGTAGGTTGACGTCATAGGGAGTTGATATGAAGGGATGAAATGAGGACTTGATGAACCCTCCTCCCTTAATTGGTGTTTGTTTTGTTGACGACAATATGATGTTGGTAGGTTGGACCCTCAGACGCAAACAAATTGACGTCCTAGGGAGTTGATACGAAGGGATGAAATGTGAATTGATGAACCCTTCTCCATTCTTTGGTCTTTGTTTTGTTGGAGTCAATATGGTGCCAGTAAGTTGGCGATAATAGCACGTCGGTAAGTTGGCGTCAATACAACACCCTCCCTCCTACGACGCTCTAAAGCTAGCCCTTATGTTGACTGCGATCTGAGCCCTCAAAAGAGTCCTCCCTCTTGCGAATCACGAGAGAGCTCTCCCTCTTGAGAATCATCACATCAACGAACATTTGTTTCCTTTTATTTGATTATCTTTTTTTAATTAGAGGTTGATGGAAACTTAAAAATTAATATTTTTTTCAAATGGACACAAACCGGAATGAACCAAAACCCTAAGGGCATCAAGTGAAAAAAAAACTTGGTGGCACCAACCGAAAAAGGCGAAACTTCAAGGACACCAAACGAAATTACTCAAATATAAAAGAAAAAGGAAAGGAGGAGTTCATGCCTTCACGAAATAACTAGTTTATACCCCGTGTCGTGCATGTTTATTTGTCTTTAAAAGTTTAAAAAATTGTATATTTAAAATATTATACTTGATCTTAGCCAAAAAAACCTATAAAGATATAATTTGTTTGATCATCAAACCTTTTAATTCTATTTTAACAAGTTCTCAAACTATCATCCTTACTTGATAACTGACGTGGATAACAAAATTCATGAAAATATGATCGAAAAAAATTGGGGATAACAAATGCTTTTTAAAAAATAGTTATGAGAAAAAATATTTATTATGTTTTAGTAAAAGTAAAAATTCAAATAAATTTTTTGTGTGATATGTCCAAAAATTGAGATTCAACTTTATATATATCAGGTTAAGAGATGTATAAAATCTCTTACAAAATAATTATGATTTAGTAAAAAGATTTGATAGCTTAATTATAGAACTAATAAAAAAATTACGAGAAAAGCAGTGAGGCCACCACGTCAACATTATGTCGCTTGTATTAATATAGGTATATAGATGATTTTAAAAAAATAATTATGAGAAAAAAGATTTATTATGTTATAATAAAAGTAAAAATTCAAGTAAATTTTTTCGTGTAATAAATCTGAAAATTGAGATTCGACTTTATATATCGGGTTAAGAGATAAACCAAATCTTTTACAAAATAATTATGGTTTAGTAACAAATATTTGATGTTTTAAATATAAAATTAGTAAAAAAAATTTACGATAAAAAACATGAGGCCTCAAGTCAGTATTATGTCGCTTGTTTTAGTATAGATACTAGTTTTAATACTCATGTCCTGCACGTGTTAGACGGTAATTGTGTTTGTAACAATGTTTGATAATTCATTATGTTGTGATTTGTTTTACATATTATGTGATGCTTGGTGTAAGGTTTCATTATATGAATGAAAACAAACCAGGAATCCAATTCCTATAATAATAGTCGTGAAAGAGGAACCGAGACAATATCGTGTGAGCTACTTGAATGCCAAAGTTAGTATCGATCAAAGAGAGTATTAGGATTTATTATAAAAAGAATTGTATTACCTATTGTGTGATTTTTGGTATATAGACAAATTTCTTATAACATGAATGGACGAAAATTAAACCAGAAGTTTGATAACGATATGATCATTGTAACCTTGTAATAACAATCGTGAGAGATGACCTTGAAGCACTATCTTGGAGGTTGCTTCGAGGTCAAAGTCAATATCGTTCTAAGCAAACATTTTTATTATATATATGTAGAAAATTAATATCGATCCAAGATAGCATTAGGGTTGATTATATTAAAATTGTATTATCTTTTATTTGATGCTCGGTGTAAAGACAAATTGCTCGTGATTTGAATAGATGAAAATAAACCCAAAAGGTTAAGGACAAATTCCTTATGATAGTCAATTAGTTATTTATTTTGTAAAAAAGCTTCGACAAAAATAAATAAAAGATATATCAACTAATTTATGGATTAAAATTGATTTGAAAAAAATATATTAATTTTAAATTAAATAATTAAGTGTAATAAGGCTATTTCAGACAGTATGATCAAATACTTATTAGAACTTTACTGGAAAACAATATACGTGTTTCAATTTAATGGAACATGTTATTATAAGGTGGTTTAATTTATTAAAAAAAGTTGGTTTGTTAAAAAAACTGTATAATAAAAAGTGATTTTTAAACATAAAATAATCATACCATCAAACAAAATATGACTAAATAGTTATATCCGAAAAACTATCTATAAATTTGACAAACTTAGTTGTTTGATTGTTATTTTAATATATATATATATATATATATATATATATATATATATATATATATATATATATATATATATATATATATATATATATTGTATGAAAAATATTAGGGCAGTTAATTGGAACCGGTTCCTGACGGAACCGTTGGAACCGAACCTGTTCTTTACGGTTTGGTTTGGTTCGGTTTCTTAAAACAAAAATAGATTGGAACCGTTTATATTTTTAGGTAAACTAGTAAAAGTAAAATAACATAATATATAACAAAAAACAAAAAGTTTAAAAAATGTGTTGCTCTCTTCCTTTGGTATAATGACTATACTATTGTCTTATGTTCCTCTCTCACATTCATTTATTCCTCACTAAATCGATTTCTCTAGTTGTTCAACAACTTCTTTAACTAGGTTTGTCTTCAATCCAAAATTTCTTTGTCTACAACCATTTTGTTGTTAGTTTCTTTAACTTAGACTATAAAAAAAAATTGAATTCTCCCATATATAAGACAATGTGTGTAGTTCGTCGAGATAGGCTTGAGGTTTCAATTTTATCTCTGTTGTAGCAATGCTTAATTACTTATTATAAGGCATTCTTGAGTTATCGAGAATTAGAGAAAGTTAAGTCAAAACATGTAAAAATTAAAAACATCTATATTCTTAATAAATTAAAGTATTTGGACTTTCTTCATACAATTCATATGCAAATAAAAGTCGTTAAATAATTCTTGTTCGGTTCAAAACGGTTCCTTTGTAATTCGGTTCCAAATGGTTCCACTCATAAAAAATACAAGAACCGAACCGTATGCCTAAAATGGTTTGGTTCCTTATTTGGTTCGGTTCCAAATAGTTCCACCTCTTAAAAGTACATGAATCGAACCGCATAGCTAAAATGATTCGGTTCCTAGTTCCTAAAAAAAAATCATTGTCTAGGAACCGTTTTGACAAGCCTAAAAAATATGTTTACTTATGATAAGTGAGGTTTAGAGGATAAATAATGATAACAATATATTTTTATCTTATAAATGATGATAAATTATTATTATTATTATTATTATTAGTATTATCATTATTATTATTATTATTATTATTATTATTATTATTATTATTATTATTATTATTATATAAAACATTTTGTTCTCTTTATAAATATTTGGACAAGGTTGTAAGACTCCAGTTTTTGCCTTCACTGCCCCAAGGTGAAGAAGGCCGCCCCAGCCGTAAGCCTTGGCTGTCACCGCCCCTACGACTGGCCACCATTGCGGCAGGGCGATCCGCCACAGATCACGCTGATCTATTTCCATTTCGTTTTTATTTCCTTTAATAGATAGAAGATCCGATCTTCTATCTTCTGGGCTGACTTTCCTATCTTATTTCTAACCCCAGAACGTCCTTACTTCTATCTTTCAACCCCTTTTCTATAAAATCCCGTCTTCTCTTCTTTTTCCCATTTCTTGCTTACATTTTATTCACCCCCGAGAGCCGCAACCTTGTTTCCTGTGACCTTGCTGAACCTGTAAGTTCATCATTCCTTTCTTCTTCCTCACGTTCATGTATTGCTGCATGCAGTCTCCTTTTGTTTCGTTTTTCCCTTCGTTTTCTCTTTTCTTCTTCTCCAAGAATCAAGTTTGATTCTTTATTCTTGTGGAGCGTTCCGTTGTTGATCCTTTGATGTTCACAGGCTCCCTTGGTTGAGTTGTGACGTGTGTGAAGTGTTGAGAGAAGCAAGCCTTAGCTTTGTTGTGTTCCTTGCTGTCGAAGGAGTCGACAATGCTTCTGCACCGAAACTCACCCCCGCGCTTGCACAGAGCCTCCCATGCGGCTGTCTGTTCTGCTGCCCCACGCCTCTGTTTGCCGCCCCTGCGGTTTATCTATAGTAGCTCCTTTCTTTTGTGAGCTTCTTTCTTCCTTGGTTTCCTCGCTCCTTTCCTTGCCTCTTGATGTTGTTGTTGACCCTTAGTGTTCTATAAGACTAAGGTTGGGACCTTAGCTTGTGGAGATCTCTTAGAGATCAACGAGACTAGAAGTTATAGACGTCTAGAAACCGTATCGTTCCCGAGTCGTGATGCCTTGTGTCATCAGGCTTTCCTTTCTTCTTTCCTGCGGGAAACTGAGCTGTTGCTGAGTTATCTGAGTGAGGTAAGTCCCTTGGACTAACTTAGCTTCATTCCGTATATTAGTTCGATTTGTTGACTTGTTTTGTTGTTGTTTATCGTTATAACTGATAATCGGAACTATGATTGACCTTTATAGTTGTAATTGGCCCAATGTATCATAACCGGGCGGTTACCGCTTGTCTAGTTCAGAATGGGGAAACTGGGAGGTGCTCTTGGGACCAGTCCAACAAGTGACGGAAGGATGCATACGTTCTATTCCTTTTGGTGAAAGGGGACAGAGGCGAGATTGCAGCGACTCTCGTGTAACAACCATAAGTTGAATTAGTAATTCGATAATATAATGAAAGATAATAATGTAACGCCCCAAATATTTATTTTTATTTTTATTTTGGCGCGTTTGCGATATTTATTTTCCCGGCTTCTACCGATATATTTATTAGCTTAATTATTCAATTAAAAGTGTTTTACGACGTAACATATCTTTTCCGAATATAATTTATATTTTGGGTACTGTATTACTATTTTCGGACAAGTCAGGAAGTTTTTCTGGTTCCGAAAACCCCGTTCTAGATATTGGGTTCTAGGTTATTTGATTTTTTTTCCACTTCTTATCTTATCTTAATTTTCTTTTCTTTTTTTTTTTTTCGTCCTTTGCTTCTTCCCCCGCCATCTGGTGCAAAGCTGCACTCCTTCCCCGCTTTGGAACACGCCAGTAGCTCCCTCCCAGCTACGTTCCTACTGCACCCTATCCCACGACCCCTCGACCTCCCTAGATTGCACCATCCCAAGCGAGCAGCCTTCACACTCTCCCTATCCTCACTCAATCTCGTCATACCTCACATTTCACTCTCACGCCTATCTCCCTCCTCATCCTCTGCACAACGCTCAACCCGGCCCCTCTCCTAAATCTCTCACTCAGCAGCTCTACATCTTCTTCGTTGCTTCCTTCACAGATGAGCTCCTCTCTCTCTCTCTCTCGGATCTTTGTTGTCTTTCCCACTACAGCCAACGCCACCTCTCTCGATTGAACTCACCACTACCGGAACAGACTGCAACACTCTCTCTCTTTGAGCTTCCCATGGTTTACTCATGTTGCAACCACCTCCATCTACACCCCGAGCGAGCCGCCGCCTGCATCGAACCACAGGAGAGTCCTTGCCACCGGATCTGTTGTCACCAGAGCAGCTCCTCAGCCGTGGAGAAGCCCTCGCCATACCCTGCTCCACTACCTCGCTTTCCGGAGACTACCAGCCACCACCTCGAACCATCATCGGAGCCCTGCATTTGCCTACCCTGGTGCGTGCTGGACTCGACTGGAGCCCCTGCCACATGCGCCGCCGCCAGTGCAGGTGACCCACTTTCGCCCTGCCGAAGCCCACCAAAGACCAACGCCGCCGCCAGGGGAAGCCTCTTGGGTTGCCTTTGCGCTGCTGTGGCTAAGGGTTTAGAAATCCTTTTAATTAATTCAAATTGGGCCCCCTCATTTATGGTATAATTGCAATTTGGAACCCAATTTTTGTAATTGCAGATTTGACCCACTCTTCTGAATTTAGTGGTATGCCCCTGCTTTTATATAATTACAGATTTTGGCCAGTTTTCTTATTTATTGTTTATGACCCAAATTCTGAGATTTAACTATTATGCCCTTTGTGGGATTATTTTCAGAATATGGCCCAAGGATTTATTTGCGGGTTTTGACCCATGTTTATAATTGTATAAATTTCCCCGGAAAATGTTTTTGTGATTTTTAACCTTGGTTTTGAAAACGAGTTACCTTAGATTTATATATATATATTATATATTACTCACTCGTTGGGTTAGTTTCGAGTCATATATATTATATATTCCCCGGGAGGGTTTAATTGCGGGTTTTAGCGTTTGCTTATGAAAATGAGATTACCTTATAATAATATATCTTATATATATTACAATCAAATTTAGCGTATTAGCTAAATTTGTGTAGCTTTGGTTTTAGGTCTGGAAGCGCCCCGATAAAGGCTTAATGAGTCCAAGTTTCGACATCCGTCTTTTGACGTCGTGTGAGTACCTCCTTCCTCTATTTAGTTATGTTTAGCATTAGTATCATGCTAGGTTGGATAATCTAGTATAACTTAGAGTGAATGCCAAGTAGTGGCCCTGAACCTTAGGTGAGATTTGAGGATTTATGATCGTTCTAAAGCTTGAGGTGTTATTATCTTGTGAGGATTATAAGGCGTTGAGTGTTTGGTTAATCTTGTGAGCTTATGAAGATTGAGATTATGGTTATATTTTTGTTGAGATTGTGGTGACTAGAACGAGAGTATCCTAGCACACGTGTTGTGATGGTTATGACCTTGTGAGATCGTGAGGATTAGGAGGTTGTTGTCCTTTTATGGTTATGGTTTATGATCTTGCGTGATCATTGGGACTAGAAGTCTAAGGACTTCTAGTATGTGAGAGATGTTGATCGTGTGCCTTTTGACAAGCGTTGAGTGTCTTCTTGCGGGAAGTTGAGAGCTGGATATAGCGGGATTATTTTTGGGACGAGGTAAGTCTACGGACTTACTTAGCTCGTATTCCTTGTATTAACATTGATGTGTGTTGGGTGGTGTGTGTTTATTGTTTATTGTTTATTGTTTATAACAACTAAACCGGAATTAGGATTACCGACCTTTATATTATTTTGGCCCAAGTGTATGATAACGGGCGGTGACAACTTGCCTGGCTCCCGCGAGAGCTAGGAGGTTCTCGGAGACTATCCCGTGTTGGTAGACGGTCAGATGCATCAGTACCATTTCATGCCGGTAAGTAGGGACCGAGGCGAGTTTCGGTGACTCTCGTGTCACAACCTAAGTTGAATTAGAACGGGATACGACTTAAAAATAATAAAGATAATAAACCGGATTGATGTGCTTTTATGTATGTTGTATGCTTGTGATGAGATTACTTGTGTATGTGCCTTTCCCATTAATTCTAATGCTTCGAATATGAGCTAACGGTTTTATACCGATTGTTGTAGATTGCCTTGCAGGTTAGGAATGCAGCCGAGAGATCCGGAAAAGTGGGCAGCCGGGGTCTGTACATTTTAGGAAGGGTTTTTGGATAGAGTTGAGTTGTGTTTTGTCCTTCGGTAGTTGTGTTTTGTGTGTTGTGTTTTTGGCGTTTGGGTTTTGTGTTGTATCTCGGCTGAAGTCTTTTGTTGTATAGTTTCGGGTTTCATTGCATTGCATAAAAATGTATTTCATTTTGGCCTTTATTTGTGCCTTGTTGCAAGATCCGGTGAAATTGTTGTCAAGCTAAGGGTCGGGACCCATTGTGAGGTCCCAACCCGTAGCGCCCCGAGTCCCGCGGATTTGGGGTGTTACAAAAGTGGTATCAGAGACCTAGGTTGACAACAATGGCACTCGCAATCTTCTAAAGGCCGAATAAGGAATAAACAGAACCCCACGGGTTCTGAGTTTTCGTTTTCAAAATCACATGCATGAGTCGGGGTAGAATGTACGGACCACCACTCCTTCCGCAGATCTCGGCAGCTTAGTTTATTGGATTTTGATATGTATATATATGTATATATAGATATGGATATGAGGTTTGTAGTTATGCATGATAGAATTGATGTGTATCTTTGTGATTGTAGTTGCATAATGGACGTGATTATATGTATAGTATATATGTGGACTATAATATATGCTTTGGACCTTGTTGTGTTGTAATGAATTACCGGATGTATTATAGTAGTAGTTATATGGACATAGGACATATATAAGTTTATATACAGACTCTTATATATAGTAGTAGCATAGAGAGTATTGGGACGTGATAGAAAAGATGATTGTATGATATCGTCGCCCTTGGACGATGTTGTTTGACATAGGATAGTGTACATACGAGGACGAATATTCTCAACTATCGAGTTGAGAGCTACATTCAGGCGAACACCTTGGAGTTCTTGTACTCCTTTAAGAGGATGTCGAAGAGGAGGATTTGAGATGACGTAAACGAAGGACAACCAAGTGAAAGAAAACTCGGGACAACTTAAGAGAAATTGAGATGGAGAACATACAAGAAAAGGTAGTAACACAAAGGTGTAGATGTGGTTACAAAGAAGTCACGATTAGAAAGACAACGAGACTAATAGGGATAACAAACATAAGTTCTTCAAGAAGACGCGTGGACAACTAAAGATGAGAATCGAGAGGAGAGAGATACATTCTAACAAGGTTAAAGGTGGCGTTCCATTGAGAGTGAAACTTTCCTTAGACGCTTCTGAGCTTTGGAGTCAAGATGAGAAAAGTGATCAAACTAGGTGTGAAAGATGTAAGTTACCGTAAGTTAAACTTACGAGGTACCATTAAATGAAAAGTCAACATTACGAGAGTTATGAGAAGAATGACATGGTGGGGATTCACGTGGAGTTAACGGGTTTCCGTTATGACGATAAGACTAAGAAACGCCAAAAAGGAGGAAGTGTGTCTAAATGATGATCTCAAGAAGATGAAAGACAAAACAAGGAGCTTTGATCGAAAGACTTAAGATACCAACTAATAGGAACGTGAGTGGACACTAACTAAGGACATAATATTTGAGAAGATACACTTGCAACCATAAAGGAAGAATGGTTAAGCCTATGAGAAGGAGTTATATGAAATAACAAGGCAAATTGGATATAGTTACCTTATTAAGAAGAGGAAGCATGGAATGAAAAAAGAACTAACGGAGATTAAGGTAAAGTACCCCGAGGAGGGTAGCCTTCATGTGAATGGTAACATGAGAAGTGTAGTAGAAGAATGGTAAGTCAGTGACATTGGAGAAGGTCAAATACAAGTTAAGCGGTGACAACTAAGAACGCACAGGTGCGAATTGTCTATTGATGAGTGTAGAGGGATGAGTAAACGAGATTATGGGATCATGAAGAGGGGTAACAAGGACGTGGAATATTCGTGGTGGTTGAATGTCGGCAATAAAGAGGTATATCAAGGGAAGTGCAAATGTCTTAATCATGTAGCAAATTATCGATTCCAGCATGTGATAGTAACGTACCGTGTGGAGAGGGATTGTAACGAACTGGTGCGACTTTCTTAGGTCATGGGATCGGCATAGGGGGAAACGACACGGATAAGAATTATTAAGGTTTGATAAGAGTTAAGGGAATAGAGGAAGTGAGGCTTTTCTATAGTTAATACGTAAATGGAAATACATAAATTGGATGCATGATATATTTGTGGTAATGAAATAGAGGTTATGTTTTCGCGGGAAAAAGATGAGATAAATGTTTGAAACTCACATGGAAGAGGCATGGTGGCTATGGCGTGAAAAGGGGGACCTAGATTAGAGCAACGTTGCAAGCTTAGAGTTTAGGATGTTAGTGCATGATGAAGTAATGAGTGGATCTTTCAGTGATAGTGGTTGGAGAAATTCTGCCTAGCGTTCTCCATGGAACATGCTGGTATGGTTGTGAAGTTCATGGAATACAAAGAGATGAATAAGGTGACCAACAAGAGTAAGAGAAGACCGAATATTTAAAGTTGTTGTCGATATGAGGTGTACAAGAAGTACATGAAAGATTGAGGTCACAACATCTACAGTTGGTTTGACGTTACATAAGGAAATGAAGTAGGTTCTACACCTACTCGAAGGAATGATGCAAGCTTATATATTATGCGAAGAACGGTCCCACCTGATGGGATGCCATAGAAGTAAAGAAGATAAGGTCAATTGTTTTCAAGCACGGTTAAGCCGTATAGTTGGATCCTTATGGTGGCAATAAGTGAGAAACCTTAGAAGATTTTTACAATCATGTCATCAAAGAGGGAGAATGAAATTAAGAATAAGGAATACTTAAATAAGGCTACAAGAGTCAGAAGACTCGAGCAAGTCTCTCGAGTTCAAGAGATGAAGGATGTCGGAAAGAAGACGGTAAACATTGTAGCTAAAGATGGAACAATACACGTGTTTAAAGGACGTCACCCCAACAGATCGAGGTAGATCATTAGTATCATGACCACTTGTAAAGTGATAAGACAAGATTGTGTCGGTTATTACGACGTGTGACGGGAGGAGAAAAGATGAAAGCTGAGATATCACGGATCCAATACGTCAGAATGTGGAATTTTCCACTAAGGTCGAGCTTGATTTAATTCCGATGTCTAAGGAACCGTATGAAATGATACTTGTGCAGAGACATGAGTTGTGGAAGCAAGTGAAGGAGGAACTGCAAGAACTTAGTGATAAGATTTCATTAGAATTAGTGAAATGTCATAGAGAACACCAAGCGATATATTAAACTCTTGATTTGAAATTGTTATGGAGAACACCAGTTTGCGAAAAGTGAGACAGTTATCTCCGTCTGTACATCGATTACCATGAGCCGAACAAGATAAAATGAAAAACATGTACCCCTTACCAAGTATGGATGATCTACTCGACCGGTTGCAAGAGTCGGTGGTCTCTTCTAAAAATTATTTAAGGTTTTATTTTCACCAATTGAGAAGTCGAGAGTGGGATATTGCAAACACGGCACCCCGGATAAACCATGGTCACAACGAGTGGTAATGATTCCATATGGGCTTACCAATGCCCGAATAAGATATTTTGTCTACTCTCGAAGAAGAGAGAAGTGGCATGACAAGTTGTCTTGCGATGGCAAACCCCGAAAGATGTGAAAGAAGTTACAAGTTTTCTTAGATGTGCCGAGCTTTACCAGATCTGTGAAGGGAGGAGTTGTATAACACCAATTATGGTAACCTACTACGGATGACGATGAAGTATTGAATGGGACGAAGATTTGATAATAGAGTTTTGAGAGCTAAATAGGAGTTTTATTGGTACAACTATTTTGATTTGCTTTGAGGAATGATGGGTTTGAAGTGTACAAGTGATTCTTCAAGATAAGGTCTTGATCGAGTATTGCAGAGCAATGTAAGAGTAATAACATATGTGTCTCGTTAGTAGAAGCGGTGTGAAGTAAAATACTTACTTCGTTACTTGGAATTTCAACTAGAATTGAGGAAACGTAACATCAAAGTTTGGTTTGACAAGAACCAAAGCTAATGGTGTAAATTGGAAGTTTGATCTTCTTCGTTAGAGACAATCAAAGAGAAACATAATGGAAGTGTTGTATTGAGAAAGACCCGAGAAGGAAGTTAAGTTTCCGATATATCGGACCTTTTTGAGATCTTAGAGTGAGTTGAGAAAATAGTTTACCGGTTGGCGTGACCGCTGATAGTAGAGGGTGATCACCCAGTGTTTCATGTGAATCAATCGAGAGAGTACATATATGGATCGAGACATGTTGTTGGTCATGAAGATCTAGTGGCAGACGAGGAACCGATGAAGCTAATTGGAAGACGATGAATAGTGACCTTGGTTGAGTTTTACGCTGAGCTAGTAGCTGTGATAGAATCGATGAGTTAGACCATGTTCTTCCCTTAGTTCTGTTATGTGCATGTGTGATGTTATAATTATTTGTGCCCCGCGCGGGAATGCGTTTTATGTCCGGTTATATATATTGTGATGGTGGTTGGAGAAGTTGTGTATATAGATTAGAAGGTCTAAACCTTCCTAGTTGTGACTTCATACCTCGGCCTTAGGGACCGAGAAGTTCGGCGTGTGTCAAGTTTCGGGACGAAACTTGTGTTAGGGGGATCTGATGTAACGCCCCAAATATTTTTTTTAATTTTTATTTTGGCGCGTTTGCGATATTTATTTTCCCGGCTTCTACCGATATATTTATTAGCTTAATTATTCAATTAAAAGTGTTTTACGACGTAACATATCTTTTCCGAATATAATTTATATTTTGGGTACTGTATTACTATTTTCGGACAAGTCAGGAAGATTTTCCGGTTCCGAAAACCCCGTTCTGGATATTGGGTTCTAGGTTATTTGATTTTTTTCCACTTCTTATCTTATCTTAATTTTCTTTTCTTTTTTTTTTCGTCCTTTGCTTCTTCCCCCGCCAGCTGGTGCAAAGCTGCACTCCTTCCCCGCTTTGGAACACGCCAGTAGCTCCCGCCCAGCTACGTTCCTACTGCACCC
Organism: Fagopyrum esculentum; assembly: GCA_033239045.1. Lineage (NCBI taxonomy): Eukaryota > Viridiplantae > Streptophyta > Magnoliopsida > Caryophyllales > Polygonaceae > Fagopyrum > Fagopyrum esculentum. Next base: position 24,871,173 of record BSUD01000002.1, on the reverse strand, counting down.
TATCCCACGACCCCTCGACCTCCCTGGATTGCACCATCCCAAGCGAGCAGCCTTCACACTCTCCCTATCCTCACTCAATCTCATCATACCTCACATTTCACTCTCACGCCTATCTCCCTCCTCATCCTCTGCACAACGCTCAACCCGGCCCCTCTCCTAAATCTCTCACTCAGCAGCTCTACATCTTCTTCGTTGGTTCCTTCACAGATGAGCTCCTCTCTCTCTCTCTCTCGGATCTTTGTTGTCTTTCCCACTACAGCCAACACCACCTCTCTCGATTGAACTCACCACTACCGGAACAGACTGCAACACTCTCTCTCTTTGAGCTTCCCATGGTTTACTCATGTTGCAACCACCTCCATCTACACCCCGAGCGAGCCGCCGCCTGCATCGAACCACAGGAGAGTCCTTGCCACCGGATCTGTTGTCACCAGAGCAGCTCCTCAGCCGCGGAGAAGCCCTCGCCATACCCTGCTCCACTACCTCGCTTTCCGGAGACTACCAGCCACCACCTCGAACCATCATCGGAGCCCTGCATTTGCCTACCCTGGTGCGTGCTGGACTTGACTGGAGCCCCTGCCACCTGCGCCGCCGCCTGTGCAGGTGACCCACTTTCGCCCTGCCGAAGCCCACCGAAGGCCAATGCCGCCGCCAGGGGAAGCCTCCTGGGTTGCCTTTGCGCTGCTGTGGCTAAGGGTTTAGAAATCCTTTTAATTAATTCAAATTGGGCCCCCTCATTTATGGTATAATTGCAATTTGGAACCCAATTTTTGTAATTGCAGATTTGACCCACTCTTCTGAATTTAGTGGTATGCCTCTGCTTTTATATAATTACAGATTTTGGCCAGTTTTCTTATTTATTGTTTATGATCCAAATTCTGAGATTTAACTATTATGCCCTTTGTGGGACTATTTTCAGAATATGGCCCAAGGATTTATTTGCGGGTTATGACCCATGTTTATAATTGTATAAATTTCCCCGGAAAATGTTTTTGTGATTTTTAACCTTGGTTTTGAAAACGAGTTACCTTAGATTTATATATATATTATATATTACTCACTCGTTGGGTTAGTTTCGAGTCATATATATTATATATTCCCCGGGAGGGTTTAATTGCGGGTTTTAGCGTTTGCTTATGAAAATGAGATTACCTTATAATAATATATCTTATATATATTACAATCAAATTTAGCGTATTAGCTAAATTTGTGTAGCTTTGGTTTTAGGTCCGGAAGCGCCCCGATAAAGGCTTAATGAGTCCAAGTTTCGACATCCGTCTTTTGACGTCGTGTGAGTACCTCCTTCCTCTATTTAGTTATGTTTAGCATTAGTATCATGCTAGGTTGGATAATCTAGTATAACTTAGAGTGAATGCCAAGTAGTGGCCCTGAACCTTAGGTGAGATTTGAGGATTTATGATCGTTCTAAAGCTTGAGGTGTTATTATCTTGTGAGGATTATAAGGCGTTGAGTGTTTGGTTAATCTTGTGAGCTTATGGAGATTGAGATTATGGTTATATTTTTGTTGAGATTGTGGTGACTAGAACGAGAGTATCCTAGCACACGTGTTGTGATGGTTATGACCTTGTGAGATCGTGAGGATTAGGAGGTTGTTGTCCTTTTATGGTTATGGTTTATGATCTTGCGAGATCATTGGGACTAGAAGTCTAAGGACTTCTAGTATGTGAGAGATGTTGATCGTGTGCCTTTTGACAAGCGTTGAGTGTCTTCCTGCGGGAAGTTGAGAGCTGGATATAGCGGGATTATTTTTGGGACGAGGTAAGTCTACGGACTTACTTAGCTCGTATTCCTTGTATTAGCATTGATGTGTGTTGGGTGGTGTGTGTTTATTGTTTATTGTTTATTGTTTATTACAACTAAACCGGAATTAGGATTACCGACCTTTATATTATTTTGGCCCAAGTGTATGATAACGGGCGGTGACAACTTGCCTGGCTCCCGCGAGAGCTAGGAGGTTCTCGGAGACTATCCCGTGCTGGTAGACGGTCAGATGCATCAGTACCATTCCATGCCGGTAAGTAGGGACCGAGGCGAGTTTCGGTGACTCTCGTGTCACAACCTAAGTTGAATTAGAACGGGATACGACTTAAAAATAATAAAGATAATAAACCGGATTGATGTGCTTTTATGTATGTTGTATGCTTGTGATGAGATTACTTGTGTATGTGCCTTTCCCATTAATTCTAATGCTTCGAATATGAGCTAACGGTTTTATACCGATTGTTGTAGATTGCCTTGCAAGTTAGGAATGCAGCCGAGAGATCCGGAAAAGTGGGCAGCCGGGGTCCGTACATTTTAGGAAGGGTTTTTGGATAGAGTTGAGTTGTGTTTTGTCCTTCGATAGTTGTGTTTTGTGTGTTGTGTTTTTGGCGTTTGGGTTTTGTGTTGTATCTCGGCTGAAGTCTTTTGTTGTATAGTTTCGGGTTTCATTGCATTGCATAAAAATGTATTTCATTTTGGCCTTTATTTGTGCCTTGTTGCAAGATCCGGTGAAATTGTTGTCAAGCTAAGGGTCGGGACCCATTGTGAGGTCCCAACCCGTAGCGCCCCGAGTCCCACGGATTTGGGGTGTTACAAATAACCGGCTGTTTGTGAGCATGTTGATGTGTTTACTTTACCTTATGTGTGTTTGTGCCTTTACAATATTTCTGATATCTAGAATGTTAGCTAACAGTTTATATCGATGTTGTAGATACCTTACAAGATATATGTGCTGCTGAGTGATCCAAATGGTGTGGTCACCCCAGTTCCCGTACATTATAAGACGGGATCGGATTTATATTTCTATTGTTGTTTTCTCCTATTTTGAACTCGGCTGCGAGTCTTTTACGTTTCCTTTGTTTAAACCTTTTTTGGGTTTCTTGTGAGTTTTGGTTTTCATTTGTCCGTGGCTTGTTGTAAGATCCATTGTGTAATTGCTACTTTGAGGGTCGGGACCCATTGTGAGGTCCTAGCCCGTAACGCTTCGAGTTCCCAGAACTTGGGGTGTTACAATATGCTATCAGAGCTCTAGGTTGGCAACAATGGCACTTGAAATCTTCTAAAGGTAGGATAAATAAATAAACAGAACCTGCAAGGGGTCTACATTTTAAAAAAAGGGATTTTAATTTTAAACTTATCGGTCTGGGATAGATGTACGGGCGATCACCACTACCTCCGCGGATCTCAACAGTGTAGTTTCTTTTATGTTGGCCTTTATGTGCATTTTCTTGATTTCTACTTTAGTTGTGGTGTGACCTTATATATAGTCTTATATACCTATATCCCTATCGTAGATGGCGCGTGAAAACTCCACCTTGAGTATATATTTGATTATTTGATGATGAAAGAGTTAACACAAATGAGCGGTTTTTATTTTAACAAAATATCGATTTTATTTCTAGATTGCTTGGTGTGTGTTTGTGTTTGTCAAATGTATGCAGGCCTTGGAAAACATTTCAAGGGATAGATGGAGGCCTTGAAATCGAATACAAGGGACAAACACAGAGATTGTAAAACATTTCAAAGGTTCAACACGGAGGTCTTGAAATTCATTTCAAGGGATCAAAACGGCTAGAAAGGATTTTGAAATTCAATCTCAACAAAATCAACCAAGGATCAAGAGAAGATCTTCCAAGGAGATCCAATCAACTAGAAGATCTCGACCAAAAAATTTCGGTCCAACAAAATGGATCTCGCAAAGATCCTCAACAAGGCGCAAGACTTCTTCTCAACGTAAATTAAAAGATATCGAAGATCTTCAGCCAAATATTCTCAACAAACCTGAAGATCTCGATGTTTGAATGACAAAGATCTTCAACAAAGTGAGAAGATTATGGAGAAGAAGAATAAACGTGCTTTAAGGAGATAAAGATGATAAGGCATATCTACAACGGCTATCTCATCTCAACCAAGAAGCGTTTTATATGGAGAAGAAGAAACATTAACAACGGTCATCGTCTTAACGGCTAGAAAACTTCTCCATCGAAGACTATAAATGAAGATGTCGATTGAAGAATAAGAACAACAAGCTTACACGGAAATATCAAAAGTCTTCAAGCGATCCAAAGTATCTTCATTCTATCCAAGAAGTTTTTCTTCCTCTTTATTTACAAAAGCTTTATTCCTTAGAGAAAGAAAAACACGAGAGCTTCATTGGTATATCTAAAGAGTGTTATACTCTAGTGTGTTACTCTGCAAAGTAACTAGGCTACTATTGTTAGGTTAAGAGTTGGAACTAGATCGTAGCATTGGATACAGTGAGAGAAGAAGGGGAATTCTTCTAGGTTGTATCTAGGACTCTTTGAAGCTGATAATAGATAGTTAGACCCTACGGGTAAACTCTAGGATGGAGAGTAGGCTGTTTAGAGCCGAACTTTGTTAACATATCGTCGTGTCGATCTTTTCAATTCCGCACCATATCTTGCTTTATTGTGACTAACATTGCTGTGCAGGCTCACAAAGTCAAGGCCCTTGAAATTACTTTCAAAGCCCTTGAAATCCAGTTGTGTCACAAAGAGCTCAGATCGACATCAATGCCTTTGAAATCAGTTTCAAAGCCTTGATATAGGTTTTTGCAAAAAGTTCTCATACTCTATTCAACAACCCTTCTAGAGTATTTATATCCTTTATATTCACCTTACTGTTCTTCAATTGATATCAGAGCTAGACTCACGTATATTGATTTAACCATTAGTGAAACTAGTCATGAACTCTGTAGGTGATGGAGGATTTGCTCAAGGAAGATCCACATCTCGACCACCACTCCTCCTTGGCAACAACTTTGCCCATTGGAGAGCTCTAATGCAAATGCTTGTTATTGATCAGGACATGGAACTATGGAACATTATTCAGAATGACCCCAAAATCTGAACCACCACGGTTGAAGGAGTCCAAGTCGCAAAGAAGGAAGCTGACTTCATACAAACTGACTTGTACAGTTTTTTAAAGAACTACAAGGCCATGAACTTGCTTTGTTGTGGATTGGACGAAAATGAATTCAACCGTGTCTCATCATGCAAGAGTGTTAAAGAGATATGGGACAAACTTGTTATCATATACGAAGGAACAAGTCAAGTCAAGGAAACAAAGATCAGCATCTTCCTCAAACAATATCAGCTTTTCAAGATGAACTCAAATGAATCGGGCAAATAAATATTCACAAGATTCACCGAGATTGTGAACAACCTGGACTCTCTTGGAAAAGTCTTCACAAACGAGGAGAAAGTAAGGAAGGTCCTAAGGAGCTTACCCAAAGCCAAGTGGGGACCAAAGGTGACTGCAGCTGATGTAACGACCGGATTTTTAGTTACGCTTTGATAGGATTAGAGGAGGGTAGAAGCCGTGCACAAGGGCTCACGCCCTTGCGGCTTAGATGACGCAGTTGAGTAGGCCGCAGCTGCGGCTAGGATTCCCGCAGCGGCGGTGACACGCGAGGGCGGGGTAGTAGCGTTTTGGGCAACCGTTCACCTTCCGATCTTTTTAACTCCTCTCTTTAATTCCTTGGGGAGTTGTTGGCTGAGGACCTTTGGTATCCTCCCTCCTTTATGCAGCCCACTCTCCTCCATCTCATCTCATTTTTCTTTTCACGTTACTTGTTTCTCTCTTCCAACCTCACCCTCTTACATCTTCTTCTCCACCCTTCTCCTCCATTCCTCTCTTGGCTTACTCCAGCTTGGATCCACCTTCCTTGAGGCCGGAACTACAGTGACGTGACAAGGACCTTAGAGGGAGGCTAAGACCAAGTGTGAGAAGTGGAAGACGTTCTGCACATACAAGCGTAGGGGCGGGTTCACAGAGGCGCAGGGGCGATTTCGGCCAGGCGTAGGGACGGACCCACATTGGCGCAGGGGCGGGCTCAGTTAGGCGCGGGGGCGGTTTTGCTCCAGTGAATCCCGAATCTTGTTCTTTCCTTTCCTTCCTTCTTTCTTTAGATTCGATATATCTTAGAAGCATGTTAGGCTGGCTTAGAGTAGTTGAACTGGAATGTTATAGAGTGGTTGGACCTTAGAGGTCTAGTGTGAGTTACGTAAGTCTCGTTGGTGGTATGTTGTTTAGGGTTAGTTTCGAGCTTGGTGGAAGCAACCTGTGTGTATATCGTTATATTGAGAGTTGGAAAGGTCATGGACTGAGAGTGTTGTCTTCTTGGACTAGGTGGTTGAGGAGGTTGAGCCTAGAAGTCTAAAGACTTCTAGTGGACTAGAGTGTGGTTTGATTGTGTGTCTTGTCTTGAACAGGCGTTGTACGTTTTCCCGAGGGAACTTGAGAGTGAGGTGATCGTGTGCGCTTTGGAGACTGGTAAGTCCATGGACTTATTTAGCTGGCTTCTTGTATGAGTGTAATGTGTATGAGTGGTGTTTGTTAGTTATGATAAACAACGAAACCGGATTAGGCTGACTTAATTATATTACGTAATTGACCCAAGTGTATGATAACGGGTCGTGACATCTTTGCCTAGCTCTTGCAAGAGCTAGGAGGCTCCCTGCTACCAGCCCAGGCAGGTAGACAGTCAGATGCATTAGCACCATTCCTCGTTGGTAAACGGGATCAGGGGTGAGTTTGGGAATCCCTCGTGTCACAAAATAAGTATCATTAGTAATGACCTATCACCTAATTAAAGATAATAAAAGGATTGAGTGTAGCATGTTGATTTTGTATGTTGTGTATTTGTGCTTTTACCTTTATACTTATGCTTAGAATGTTAGCTAACGGTTTTATACCGCTTGTAGATGCCATGCAGGTTAGAGAGGCGACCGAGTGATCCGGCGGTAGTGGGCAGCTGTGGTTCCGTGCATTATAGGACGGGACAATTATCTTTTTTTTGTCTTTTGAGACTTATGTTGTTATTTCTGGTTTTGAGACTCGGCTGGATTGTTTTGAGTTTGTACGTTTGCTTTCGCTCATGATATAAAACTATGTTGTTTTGCCTTTTTATTTGTGCCGTGTTGTAAGGTCCGATGAAGTTGTTGCCAGACTGAGGGCCGGGACCCATTGTGAGGTCCCAACTCGTAGCATTCCGGGTCCTCTAGGATTTGGGGTTTTACAATATGGTATCAGAGCCCTAGGTTGGCAACAACGACACTCGCTATCTTCTAAAAGGCCGAATAAACAAATAAACAGAAACCGCAAGGGTTCCGAACTTTTAAAATGAATTTTATTTTCAAAACCATGAGCATAAACGGGTTGGAATAGAATGCACGGACCGCCACTACCTCCGCTGAACTCGATGGCATAGTTTATTGGACTTTTGTTATAACTTGTGTTTGTTAGTTACGTTTTGACCTTTAGAAGTCACCTAGAGTAATAAGATAGTTATGTCCTTACTAGCAATTAAATTAGTCTTACATCGATCACATCTCTACCAGATGACACGCACGAGAGCGACAACTTACGTTGGACGAGGAGGGAGCCGACCCTTCCTCCTGGAGCTTTGAGACAGGGACGTGTGGGTAGGACTTAGAGGGGGCGAGGTTAGGGACGTGCTCCCGTTGTGGCTCCGCCAATTGCGGATGTTCCTACTGAGGAGGTGGCTGAGAGTATTGTTCCCGAGGTTAGGGATGGGACCGCTGCTAGGTCCGGAGTACGGAGTGCGGGGCTTGCTGATTCTGGCCGTGTATCGATTGGAGCATCGGAGTATCGAGCGTATGTCCATCAAGTGCAAGAGGCATACATGACCGGGGCACCACCTCCAGCACCGCCGGTGGCAGCTAGGTCAGCAGAGGTCTCTCAAAGGGTGACCCAGGTGGTAGTTCCATCGGTGGTATCTGCACCAGTGAGGGTCGTTGAGGATGATCGAGTGAGAGACGAGCTGAGGGTACCGAGGCCGGATGAATGGTTGAAGACTTTCAACCATCAGCGAGTTCCCACATTCGACGGGAACGTTGGACTTGAGGTGGAGCATCGGATTAGTCACGTGGAGTCCACACTAGAGGCGATCCACTGTCCTGAGAGTCGTAAGGTGGAGCTGGTTTAGACCTTGTTAAGAGACCAGACACAGTTCTGGTGGAGGACCGTGCGGGGCGGAGTGTCCCGATTTGAATTGTTACTGAGTTGTGCGGGAGACTTTTTGTCCTACCTCGCTGAGGAGAGACCGAGTGCAGGACTTCTTGGAGTCAGGATTTGAGGATGTTCCAATAGCTGAGATGATCAGGTGGTTCCGGGCGGAGCTGTCACTGGTGGGTCCTGCTGCACCACCTGTGGACTAGCACATGTATCTGTTCTCCCGGAGACTGAGGGAGACTACACGCTCCTATCTGACAGGGTTTCGCTGTGACTCCTTAGCCGATTACCAGGATCAGGCTTAAACATATGAGAGGGACCGACTTGGTCCTAAGAGAGCTATGCAGTCTGGAGGGTCAGACAGGAGACAGAGGACCGGACCAACCAACACAGGATTAGGAGGTTCAGGTCATGGGCGTGGTCAGTCTCATGGCCGTTCTAGTTACCAGGTTGTACCGCCGACTGTTTCTAGGGGACGTCAGTGCTACAACTTCGGGGAGTATGGACACATTAAGCCGGAGTGTAGGAAGCCACCAGTTATATGTTTTACTTGCGGCCAACTGGGCCATAGAGCTACCTTCTGCCGACAGGGCAAGGTGACATCACAGCAGGGGTCTTCGCCTGCTGGTACCTCAGGAGGAGGACAAAGGCAGTCTTAGTATCAGGCTCGGGGTCAGCAGCAGCGAGCCCCTGGTTAGGCATATTCACAAGGTTCTGCTCAGATTCCAGGTAGAGGTAGAGGGCGTGGTGGAGGCACTTCAGAGACTAGGGGTACTTAGGCTCGAGTCTTTGAGTTGAGGAGCGCCATAGAGCTAGTAGCGCCTGCAGCCACAACTACTATTACGATTCATGGCTTTCCAGTCCAAGTACTTTTTGATACGGGTGCGACACACTCTTTCATATCTGATGATTGCATAGATAGGTTGACCTTAGATACAGTAGAGGGGGAACCTTTCCTTATAAGGTTACCCCATGGGAGTAAGGTTCGCGGTACTCGTGAGATTCACAATTGTCCCATCCGCCTGGGAGGTCGTGACTGGTTAGCCGACTTCCACGTCATGCGCTTAGTGCATGAAGAGGTCATACTTGGGATGGACCGCCATCGAGCTGTTCTGGACGTCAGTAAGAGGACAGTGATGGTCACTACGGAGTCTGGGCTGGAGGAGGTCTTTCGAGGGTGGGACCTCGGAAAGATAGGGACAGTCATTACTGCGGTCCGAGCCGCAAAGCTCATTGGTCAGAGGTGCGAGGCCTTCTAGTGTTACGCCATGAAGGAGGAGACGAGGTCATCTTTAGCAGAGACCCCGGTAGCCTATGAGTTCGAGGATGTCTTTGGCAAGCCGCCTGACTTACCATCGCAGAGGAGCATAGATTTTGGGATTGAGTTGGAGCCCGGCACGAGGCCGATCTCCAAGGCTCCATACCGCATGACACTAGTCGAGATGCTTGAGCTCAAGAAGCAACTCGAGGATTTGGTAGAGAAGGGATTCATCCAACCCAGTGTGTCTCCCTGGGGTGCACCAGTCCTCTTCGCCAAGAAGAAGGACGGATCTATGAGGCTTTGTATCGACTATCGAGAGTTGAACAAAGTCACCGTCAAGAACAAGTACCCGTTACCGCATATTGATGATTTGCTGGATCAGTTACAAGGAGCTACTGTGTTTTCACGTATTGACTTGAGGTCAGGATACCATCAGCTGAGAGTACGAGAGGAGGACGTACCGAAGACGACATTTCGGACCAGATACGGTCATTATGAGTTCGTGGTGATGCCTTTCGGGCTCACCAATGCTCTTGCTGTCTTCATGGAGTTGATGAATGGCATCTTCATTGACTTCTTAGACCAGTTTGTGGTAGTTTTCATTGACGACATCTTTGTATACTCCCAGAGTAGGTAGGAGCACGCTGGACACCTGAGGACGGTGTTGCGGGTTTTACAAGATAGAGAGCTTTATGCTAAGCTCTCTAAGTGTGAGTTCTGGATACCAGAGGTTGCCTTCCTTGGCCACATTGCCTCCGCCGAGGGTGTCAAGGTGGACCCGGCAAAGATAGAGTCAGTTGCATCATGGCCGCTTCCTAAGACGGTCAAGGAGGTACGCAATTTTCTAGGTCTGTCCGGATACTACCGCAGGTTCGTGAAGGGTTTTTCCGTGATTTCCAAGCCACTCACTTCCTTACTAAGAAAGTCCATTAGATTTGCATAGTCTGAGGCCTATCAACGGAGTTTTGAGGAGCTGAAGGAGAGATTGACTTCCGCTCCCGTGTTAGCATAACCAAAAGGCGTTGAGGATTTCGTCGTTTACAGTGATGTATCCAAGCTAGGCTTGGGATGCGTTCTGATGCAGAGGGGTAGGGTCATTGCTTACGCGTCTCGACAACTGAAGACATATGAGAAGAATTACCCTACTCACGACCTTGAGCTAGTTGTAGTCATTCACGCATTGAAGATCTGTCGTCATTACATCTACGGGGCCACCTGTCAGATCTTCACAGACCACAAGAGTCCGAAGTATATATTCACTCAGCGGGAGTTGAATAACCGCTAGAGGAGATGGCTAGTGTTGATTAAGGATTTTGACTTAGAGATCCTTTATCACCCGGGGCAGGCGAATATGGTCGCCGATGCCCTTAGTAGGAGGACACCCCACGAGGCTGCGATAGATAGATTGACCATTCAGACACAGTTGCAGAGAGATTTGATTTGGTTGGAGGTAGACATCTGGTTTCCGGATACTGACGGTCATTTGTCAGCGTTGGAGGTTTCACCAGATCTGTCGGAAGAGATCCGGCAGAAACAGGAGGTTGTCCCGCACTGGCGAGGATAAGAGATAGGATGTCCAGAGGAGAGGCACCATAATTTATGGTGGGCGCAAACGGGATATAGTGGCGCCAGGAGCGCATATGTGTACCATCTGATAGAGAGTTGAGGCAGCGTATACTACAGGAGGCCCATTCCACACCTTACTCCGTCCACCCGGGCGCGAGTAAGATGTATCAGGATATGCGGCGATCTTATTGGTGGGGCGGGCTCAAGCCTGACGTGGCTAGATATGTAGCTCAGTGTGCGACCTGTCAGCAGGTGTTCACTCAAAAGTGTGTGCGTCAAAGTCTTAAATTTATATCTAGAATTCAAAGCAAAGCGAACCCGTAGTGTACGGATCGGCTGTAGTAAGGTAAGAATTCCAGAGTCGAACTAAGGGATTTGGTGAGAATAAATTCAAATTCAATAATCTAGCAAAGATGCAAAAGTTTTTGTGATCAATAAAGGGGGAAATGATTCCAAGGATTCAAGTATCCGACTGCGGCTTTCGATTCAAGACACTTCTAAAAGATATAAGGACAGAGTTTATATTGCCAAGATTATGTGTTCAAAGGTAGGTATCGTATGACGAAGTTCCGAAACCTATTTGTCTAGTCCAAAGGTTCTCTCTATAAGGGTTGTTGATGCTGCAATATAGAAAGATCTAAAGACAAGAATTATGTTAAAACTAACTACCTAAACCCCAGGATATGACTCTCCAAGGTAAAGAATAGAAAGCACACTTAAAATCTTAATAAAGGATGTTGAGTCTCTCTATTACCCAAATCTTGTAATCTTAATCTATTAAATGTAGAATCAAGGTTGAAGTCTCTTCTTACACTTAATTAGAGGTCAAAAAGGTTAAACAAGGTTGGGATTTAGGCAAAGATTAGCTTTGGTTAAAGATTAATTCAATTAAAGTTCGTCAGGGGAATAAATCGTGCTGTTCATAGATAAATCGGACGATTTATCCAAGAACAGGTCGATTTTCCTGTTATCGCAAAACTAAAATCTAAACTCTCAGGGTCCAAATGTTTGAATGAGTTCAGTCTATCATTATCTAAGACTCAATCTTCAACTATTCTCCCCAGAATCACAATGGTTTTAGCCAACCATTTTCAAAATCGAATCAAAATAAAGATTGAGTGAAATAATTCAAATAAACCTGAATCTTGAATAAGAACTCAATAACCTTCAAATTCGTAAACCAATCTCAAAACTGATCAATGTATCTCTCAATTAACTCAATGTCGTGTTCAAAAACCACAAAGATTTCAATGGAACAAAGAAATCTCACAAATATGATCAAGATTGACTTCCCGGCAAAATTGCTTCAATCCTTCTCCAAGAATCCTCAATCTCTCATTAACGTGTAATGATTTCCCGCTGCGGCCTCCTCGTTTTCGTTCCTAGGGTTCCAACCTATAGTTTCTTGCTAATGGGCCGTTTGGCAAAACACTTCTCTAGCGCAAAAGTGATGGTCTTTGAGTCGTCTTTACCATTGGGCCGAAAAGCAAAGAAAATCGTGCTAGCCGATTTACCCACAAAACCGTTCGATTTTTAATGATAAAAATCGTCCGATTTATACAGTAAATGGCACGATTTTCTTCAACAGAAAGTGCTCGTCTTTTGGCTTGTTTTCTTCCTTTCCTTTATGCTTCTTTTACGCAACTCCTTTGTTCTTTGTGATTCCTCTAAGGCTCCTTTAGCTTCCTTAATGACCTTAGATGCTCCTTGCTCCACTTTTGCTTCCGAATCCACTCTATTTACCTATAATTCAACCAAAACTCGTGTAGACCTCTATTTCCGAAATATTATTGAATAAAACATAAAAGGTACACAAGTTCTCTAAATGCAAGGTAAATCGACGTAAACCTCTACAATATGCATGATTATAATGGTATATAATTCATGTCATCAAAATACCCCATACTTGCCCCTTGCTTGTCCCTAAGCAAGACTCAAATTTAGAATACAAATAAAAGACATGATAAAGGAAGGAATTCTTAAATACATGCATAAGAGGAACAACATAATACCTTCAAGAACTTTACTTCACCGCACATGCTTTGCATGTAAAAGCTTTGCTTTCTTTATATTTTACTTTTTGAGAGTATGGATAGAGGTGCACAATAACCGAAGCCTAGGAGATCGGCATTTCTCAATTTCGAGATGCCTCAAACCCTTGATGCACATACCATATCCCGTTAGGACTTGTCGTTCAATCGGACTTTGGCAAGACACAAACACTCGACTATGTGAATGGTGCCGAGTTACTCATACTCATGTTCAACGTCCCCAAACTTATGAATTGCTACACTTTCACTTAACACATTTTTATTGGCCCTCCCACATCAAACATGCCTTTTTTCAATCACTTATCCTAATTTCCGGATGGTAAAAGGAAGGTCACATTTTTCATTGAGGAGCTAGCAATAACAAGATATGAAAAGAGAGAAGAAGCGAATTGCCTTGGTCATTCTCATATGAAGCAAAAGAACTTGTAATATAGCTTCGACTATTATTTCATTCTCTTATCAAAACATCTAAATCATATAACTTATTCATGTGTTCAAGTAACAAAAGTAAGCTCATTCATGTTATGATTAAAATCTCAACATAACCAAATCATCTTTTAGCCTATCCACATCACAATTCTCATCATAGAGGTCATTTCCATCATAAGAAGCACAAAATTTTTTGAAAACTCATAGTGATTGAAAAGGAACATGCAAATGCGAATGTCATAGTGGAAAGCAAATAGTGCAAGAGTTATTACAAGCCGAATCATCAAAAGTAGTACAAAGTGCATAGAGTGCTAAGATGAAGTAAAAGATATTGTAAGTACCCCCACCCCATACTTAACATCCACATTGTCCCCAATGTGAAAATCAAGAATAAGATGGAGAAAAATACTTACAATGTAAAAGGTTTGGAAGCTCAATCCTCGGTCGGTGGTGGTGGAGGTGGAGGATATGGATACATCGGTGCACTAGGATCATAGAAGTGGCCGAACTGATGGTAGTATAAGTCTCTCATCTGGCCGTCGTAGGAAGAGTGCCCAGCGTCCGTCTCCTGCCGGTATTCCTTGAACTGAGTGTTCAAGGTGCTATAGTCGGTGTGGAGAGCGTGATAGTCGGTGCGGAGGCTCTGGAAGCTGGAGACTGTCTCTAAAGTGGCGGGGGAGTCGACGTCCTCGTCCATGGCCTGGGGCATGTGCAAAAGAATGGCGAGGTGGCTGCATGTCGTCCTCTGTCTCCTCAGTGCCGTGACTAGTCCGGCTAGGTCCTGCACCATGCATGTCGGTGTCCATGACATCCGTGGCGTGACCACTATAAGTGTCACTCTCGAACTCGAGCATGTTCCCCTGGTGTGCTCCATCCTCATCATCCTCCTCATCCTCAGTGTCACCTGCATCATCATCATAATACAAAGGAGGAGATATCTCCTCAAGCATCAGTTCGAATGTCTCCTTCCAATTCCTCTTGTTCCGAATAGTATTTTCGGACTTCCAAACAATCTCAGATGGTTTCTTCTTTGGATCCTTTGCCCATGGCATGGGCACATGAAGGGTTCCTCTCCCTCGAGGAATCAAGACCTGTCTAGCAACTAATCTATGTGAACCTAAGGGCTGGGCACTCTCAGCTAGGGTGCAACCCAAGAAGTCTAACTCCAATGCCTTAGCCACATGAGTGACAAGGCCTCCTACACAAATGTCACCCTTTGCCTTGTTGTCTATCTTTCCTAGGTAGTCAGCAAGCATAGAGGTGATGTTGGGGATGGTGCTACATGTCATACAGTATAAGATGAAGAGCTCGTCAGCCTTGAGCTTATGTGGGGTCTCCGTCCGTGCAAATAAGCACTCACTAAGGATCCTATGTACTACCTTAAAGGAGAGGTTGTACATACTAGCCTCTTTCGAATTCCCAGGTCTCCACTTATCACGACCATACTCTCCCACTGAAATGGTCTCCCAGAAGGCACTAGCACTAACTCCTCTCGCAAATGTGCCTACATCAGAGTAGGGAAAACCAAACAAATCCCCAAAGGTATCAATAGACATAGCATGGTTGTGGTTCATGAGGCAGAAAGAAACCGTCCTCTCTCTAGGGTCATGCTCAAATGTGCTAAGGAACTCTAGGGTTATCTCGGTATATGCATCCTTCCTAATCAAAGCAAACTGTCTTAGCCCAACTCTATCTAGCATCATATCCACATCCTCTCGAACAAACAAAGAGTCTATGTCGTCTAGCACAATGTATCGAGGAGGGGTGAATGGGCGATATAAGATACGTTCATATCTTTTCTTATGTTTGGATAGGGAAGGGGGAAGTTTTGGAATGGCTTGAGAGGGTGGGGGAGGTGGGGGAGGGGCTTTGGAAGAAGATCCCTTCTTCTTTCCCGCATTTCTAGTTATTCTCTTCAAGGTTTCCATTTCTGTAACTAAAAATCGACCTGTTCTTGGGCAAAATGGGACGATTTTCCTGGGCTGATTCGATTTTTCTATCGATTTCAATGATTCTCACAATTCTGTAAAGTTCTGACTAGACTATCACCACACACAGTCTCCTATAGTAGTGCCTAAGCAAACCCCTCAATCAATTGCAGCCAACAAACAACTTCTAGGCAAGGATCAAATTTGAACGAAAAACTTAGGTTTCGGAATGAAAAACCTGAATTCCGGATGGATGAGTCGATTGCCGAGCTTGTTGTTGCTAGATCCTTGTTCCTTGTTGAAAATGCTTCAGTTTAGGGCCAAGAATCGTTCAAAACGATTAAGGAATGAGGAAATGAGAGGGTGGGCGATTTTCGGATCTTTTGAGAGAAGGAAATCGGGAATGGAGGTTTTGTGGAATAAGGGAATCGAGTGTTTAAGTCTTTATATAGGCTTGAGATTTAACGAAGAAAATCGGACGATTTATCTGGACGATTTATTCACCGGGACGATTTTTCTTTCATTTTCTCAGATCTCAAAGAAAATCGGACGATTTATCTAGAGGGGGTCGATCTGATGGGTCGATTTTTCTTCCTGTTGTCAAAAATCGACTTGCTCTGTTCCTGAATCGAACGATTTGCTTTATGTAACTCGATTTCCTTCCTTGTGCTTCTTGAAGATTGATTTGAACTAATTTATGCTCCCCTTCTTCATTGATCTCTCAAATTGGACCTAATTTCCTGTTATTATTGACACAAACAAACCAAGAGTGCATCGAGGAACAAACAAAAACGAGAATAAAAGAAACAAAGCAACTAAACTAAGCTAACTAAGTGATGAAAGAAGAAAAGAGTTATACTATCATGGGTTGCCTCCTAAGAAGCGCTTGATTTATCGTCTTTAGGTGGACGGTGTATGGTTTTGTGTTCAATGGAGGAGGATTGGAGCTATCTCCTCAACCGGAGCTTCCGGTGTGTATTTCTTCAACCGTTGGCCATTAACTTTGAAATTTCCGCTTTGTTCACCCCATACTTCAACTGCACCATGGGGGAAAATTTGTTTAATTACATAAGGTCCTGTCCAACGGGATTTAAGCTTACCTAGGAATAGTCAAAGCCTTGAGTTGAATAGAAGGACTTGATCTCCTTCTTTCAGATCCTTTGGAATGATATGCTTATCATGCCAACGCTTCGTCCTTTCCTTGTAGATCTTTGCGTTCTCATACGCATTTAGCCGGATCTCATCCAGCTCGTTGATATCCAAAAGCCGCTTCTCTCCGGCTTCTTTCATGTCAAAGTTGAGCCACTTGATAGCCCAATATGCTTTATGTTCTAGCTCTACAGGAAGATGACAAGATTTACCATAAACGAGATTATATGGAGTCGTACCTATCGGTGTCTTAAAGGCAGTCCTGTACGCCCATAATGCATCCTCAAGCTTCATTGACCAATCCTTCCTTGTTTTAGAGACAGTTTTCTCTAAAATTCCCTTGATCTCTCTATTGGATATCTCAACTTGTCCTCTAGTTTGCGGATGGTATGGTGTAGCTATCTTATGGGTCACCCCATACTTAGCCAATAGAGTCTCAAATCGACGGGTTGTGAAATGCGTTCCTCCGTCACTAATGATGGTTGGGGGAGTCCCGAACCTTGGGAAGATTGTTCTATTGAAGAACTTCACCACTACCATTGCATCATTAGTAGGAGAAGTGATTGCCTCAACGCATCTTGAGACATAGTCTACGGCAAGAAGTATGTATTGGTTTCCACAAGAGGATGGGAAAGGTCCCATAAAGTCTACTCCCCATACATCGAAAATATCCACTTCTTGTATGTTGTTGAGAGGCATCTCATTCCTCCTAGATATATTACTTGTCCTTTGACAAGCATCACAAGCAACAACATATTTTTGCACATCTTTGAATAGTGTAGGCCAAAAGAAACCGGAACGAAGTCCCTTAGCACAAGTCTTGTGAGAACTAGCATGTCCTCCACATGGAAGAGAATGACAATGGTGGATGACACTTTCCACCTTATCTTCTGGGATACATCTCCTGTATATGCCATCGGGACCTCTTTTGAATAGAAGAGGTTTGTTCCAATAGAAGTGCCGGTCGTCCTTAAAGAACTTCTTTCTTTGAGCATACGAAAGTCTGGGGGGAATCTCCTGACAAACAAGGTAATTCACAATGTCAGCAAACCATGGATCATTACCTTTTGAGATGTGTTGAAGACACTCTTCAATCTCATGTAGTTGCTCGTCAGGGAATGAGTCGTCAATAGGAAGTTCATCCATCTCGTCGGTGAGGCGTGGAAGACGACTAAGATGGTCAGCAACTGAGTTTTCCGACCCCTTCTTATCACGGATCTCCAAATCAAACTCTTGTAAGAGTAAGATCCATCTTAGAAGCCTTGGCTTTGCATCCTTCTTCCGTGGTGGCATAGTTGGATTGAGCCTCGTCTAGCGTCTTGCTAGCATAGTAGATGGCATGAGTTCGACCATCTTTCTTCTGTCCAAGTACGGCTCCTATAGCGACGTCGCTTGCGTCGCACATGACCTCGAAAGGAAGAGTCCAATCGGGTGGTTGGATGATTGGTGCTGAAATCAAAGCCTCTTTGATCCTGCAAAAAGCTTCTAAACAATCTTTCGAGAATTCGAAAGTTGCGTCTTTCATTAAAAGATTAGTTAAGGGTTTTAAAATCTTAGAAAAATCCTTTATGAATCTCCTATAGAAGCCTGCATGTCCTAGGAAGCTTCTAATTTCTTTTACAGAAGAGGGAGGAGGTAGCTTCTCAATAGTTTCTATCTTAGCTCTATCAACCTCTATTCCTCGTTGTGACACTAGATGACCTAACACAATCCCTTCAGTGACCATGAAATGACACTTTTCCCAGTTTAAAACTAAGTTAGTATCCTCACATCTCTTAAGAACTAATGAAAGGTTAGAGAGACAGTTATCAAAGGAAGAACCATATACCGAAAAGTCATCCATGAATACTTCCATGATATTCTCTACGTATTCGGAGAGGATTGCCATCATACACCTTTGAAAGGTGGCTGGAGCGTTGCATAGACCGAACGGCATTCTTCTATAGGCGAACGTACCCCAAGGGCATGTGAAAGTCGTCTTCTCTTGATCATCCGGGTGAATGGGAATCTGAAAGAAACCGCTATATCCATCTAGATAACAAAAGTAAGAGTGTTGGGCTAACCTTTCCAACATCTGATCAATAAAAGGAAGGGGAAAATGATCCTTCCTAGTAGCCACGTTCAGCTTACGGTAGTCGATGCACATTCTCCATCCCGTAACTGTCCTCGTGGGGATAAGTTCGTTGTTTTTGTTGCCAACAACGGTAATGCCTCCTTTCTTTGGTACTACCTGTACTGGACTCACCTGCTTGCTATCGGAAATAGGGAAGATGATACCTGCATCAAGTAGCTTAAGGTATTGTTTCTTCACGACCTCTTTCATGACCGGATTTAACCGTCTTTGAGGTTGGCATGAAGGCTTGTAATCCTCTTCCATTAAGATTTTATGCATACATAGAGAAGGTTTAATGCCTACCAAATCATCAATAGTATAGCCTAATGCTCTCCTATGTTGCCTTAGAACATTCATAAGCTTCTCTAATTCATCATCATCCAATTTCACGTTAACTATAACCGGATATGTAGAGTTAGTGCCAAGAAATGCATACCCTAAGTGTGTAGGGAGGGGATTCAATTCCAATGAAGGAGGTGCTTTGATCGATGATTCATGACCTTCTAATGTCATGGGAGAAGCCTCTGAATGTGGGGAAGGCGCATCATTAGAGTTGAGAGCAACTGCAGTCAAGTTTGTAGAATCCGGAGAATTCATCATTAAATCGACCCCCCTGAAGAAAATCGTCCGATTTTTAGGTCGATTTTTCTTCCTGTTGTCAAAAATCGACTTACCTTTTCAGAAATCGAGTGATTTATTTCGTGTAGGTCGATTTTTTTCACAGTTTCAGGGGTCAATTCTAACTCTTCAAATCCTGCTCCTTGTTCTTCCTCCACATCTTCTAATGTTTTTACATCATCGTCACAATCATGCTCTACTCCTTCCTCCATGATGCTTATACTAAGAACCTTTTGAAGAGGGTCTTTCATTAGGATTGAACTTACTACCTCTCTAGAATCTTCTTCATCAAAGATGTTAAAGACATCTTCTCTCAAGGCTGGCTCCTTGATTAAAGAGGAGAGTAGGAACTCCACTTTCTCATCACCTATATTGAAGGATAACTGTCCATTCTTGCAATCTACCATGCATCCGGATGTTGCAAGGAATGGTCTCCCAAGAATGATGGGAACTGGATAATCTGCAGGGATGTCAAGAATGACAAAATCTATAGGAATATAAAACTTACCGAGTTTTACTGGAATGTCTTCTTTTGTCCCAACTGGCTTATTGGTGGAACGATCAGCCATGTAAAGTGTTATCTTCACCGGTCTGGGCTCTCCTAGACCAACCGCTTTGCATAGAGCAAGTGGTATGATGCTCACACTTGCTCCAAGGTCGCAAAGTGCATCATAAGTGACCTCTCCTAAGGTGATGGGTATGCAAAATGATCCCGGATCACGCAGCTTAGGTGGCATATTCTACGTCATAGTCTTGATGAGTTCGGATGATTCCATACTCATCTTGACTTCTCCAATGTCTTCCAATTTCCTCTTGTTAGAGAGGATCTCCTTGAGAAATTTCCCATAAGCTGGCATACCTAAAATTGCACCATAAAAGGTATATTAATGTGCAGCTTACTCATAAGCTCAATAAACTTACCGAAGTGTTTATCTAAGCGTGCTCGCGCTCTAGATTGAGGAAAAGGTAGAGGCGGCTTGTAGACGGGAGGAGGAACATAGACATCTTCCTTCTCTTTTCCCTCTCCTTCCTTGGTGGTGGTTTCAACTACTTTAGGTTGAGGATCGGTAGTTGTTACACCACTCCTAGTAGTGATTGCCATAACCCTTCCCTTTGGGTTATCTTCCGTCTTCCCGGGAAGTTTCCCTTGATCTCTTGGAACTTCTCCGGCTTTGCTAAATACTTGGTTTTCCAAAGCCTTGTGAGCTTTATCAACTGAAGTTATATAGCTCTCCAATCCTTGTAGTTTCCCTAGGATCGTCTCCAGCATGGGATCGGGTTTGTTCGATCCATTTGATGATTGTTCCTGGCTTTTCAAAGGAGTAGAAGAAGATGGAGATGTTAGAGCTTTTACAGCATGGGAATAAGGATTACCTGGATTTTGTTGATTGGATCTCCAATTGTTGCTGTTGGAGTTCCTATTGTTGTTATTCCAATTAGAGTTCCGGTTGTTGTTCCGGTAGTCATTCCTTTGATTGTTATCCCTTCCCATATAGTTGGCTTCCTGCTCCTTAGCCTTTTGAAGACTCGTTTTGATTACTTCCTTCAACTCTTTGATCTCATTGTTGAGGGAAAATATTTGTGTTTGAGAAGCATGGTTCAATTTAGCTCCTGGATCACCTTGATTCCGGCTATTTAGATCCACCTTTTGGTGGGAATACTTCTCAATCACTTGGGCTTGCTTCTCAATGAAGTCCCAAGCGCCATCCTCTCTCATGTCCATGAATGTGCCACAAGAGAGAGATTGGATATTGAATTGTGTTTCCACATCCAATCCTTTATAGTAGATCTCCAATAATTCCAGCTTTGAAATGCCATGATGTGGACAATCCAACAAGAGATCCTGAAACCTTTCCCAATATTGAAACAAACTTTCGTTAGGTTTCATAGAAAAAGCATTTATCTTACCTCTCAATTCCGCCGTTTTGGATGGCGGGAAGAACTTGGTGAGGAATTCCGAAGATAGATCCTCCCATATGGCCAGCTTTGCAGCTGGAAGTGTTTGGTACCAAGCTAGAGCTTTGTCCTTCAAAGAAAAGAAGAACGGTTTGATCTTGTAATTGCTTGTAGTAGCCTTCTTTGGCTTCATAGTCTCCATGAGAATCTCGAAATTCTGCAAGTGTTGATGTGGAGATTCAGCACTTGCTCCACCAAACTGACTTTGGCGAACCATGGTGATAACTTGTGGTGAGAAGCTAAACTCCTGGATGTCTTCAGCTCCGAAATCCACACCTAGACGGCGTGGTTGCTGAATTGGATCCATCCGTTGCCCCAAAGTTCGGGGTCCATCGCCTTCATTAGCAACTCTCACATCCCTAGCTGGGAAGCGAGGAACAACCGGTGGTCTTGGGTTGTTTCGAACAGGATGAATAACTGGATTGATCTCCTCAAGTTCCGGCATGTCCGGATCGAGCTCTTCATCATCGGATGAATCATTCCTAATGGACTTAGTCGGCGTCTTGACTTTCTTTTTCTTCTTGGATTAGTTCAATTCCAATTGCATGTCCATCATCATAGCTTTGAGTTCATCAATTTGGAATTGATGACGCGTGTCAGCATCTATACGAGCTTTCTCACTCAACCTTAGTTGATGTTGAGTTTCATCCACCTCAACCTGGACGTTTCTCTCGTTATTTTCATCCATTTTCTTTTCCTTCAACTTTCTTCTTAAAGTTTTCTCCAATTCGGGATCGAAAGGAACTAGATCTTTAGTGGATCTAGTCTTTCGCATATACCTAAAGAACCTGCAAAGATCACTCAAGTAGACTAATCAAATCACAAGAGCAAGGCTCTCAAGCTAGACAACCGAAATCCGAATTTGGTCTAGACCAAATCCCCGGCAACGGCGCCAAAAACTTGTTCGCTCAAAAGTGTGTGCGTCAAAGTCTTAAATTTATATCTAGAACTCAAAGCAAAGCAAACTCGCAGTGTACGGATCGGCTGTAGTAAGGTAAGAATTCCAAAGTCGAACTCAGGGATTTGGTGAGAATAAATTCAAATTCAATTATCTAGCAAAGATGCAAAAGATTTTGTGATCAATAAAGGGGGAAATGATTCCAAGGATTCAAGTATCCGACTGCGGCTTTCGATTCAAGACACTTCTAAAAGATATAAGGACAGAGTTTATATTGCCAAGATTATGCGTTCAAAGGTAGGTATCGTACGGCGAAGTTCCAAAACCTATTTGTCTAGTCCAAAGGTTCTCTCTATAAGTGTTGTTGAGGCTGCAATATAGAAAGATCTAAAGACAAGAATTATGTTCAAACTAACTACCTAAACCCCCAGATATGACTCTCCAAGGTAAAGAATAGAAAGCACACTTAAAATCTTAATAAAGAATGTTGAGTCTCTCTATTACCCAAATCTTGTAATCTTAATCTATTAAATGTAGAATCAAGGTTGAAGTCTCTTCTTACACTTAATTAGAGGTCAAAAAGGTTAAACAAGGTTGGGATTTAGGCAAGGATTAACTTTGGTTAAAGATTAATTCAATTAAAGTTCGTCAGGGGAATAAATCGTGCTGTTCATAGATAAATCGAACGATTTATCCAAGAACAGGTCGATTTTCCTGTTATCGCAAAACTAAAATCTAAACTCTCAGGGTCCAAATGTTTATATGAGTTCAGTCTATCATCATCAAAGCCTCAATCTTCAACTATTCTCCCCAGAATCACAATGGTTTTAGCCAACCATTTTCAAAATCGAATCAAAATAAAGATTGAGTGAAATAATTCGAATAAACCCAAATCTTGAATAAGAACTCAATAACCTTCAAATTCGTAAACCAATCTCAAAACTGATCAATGTATCTCTCAATTAACTCAATGTCGTGTTCAAAAACCACAAAGATTTCAATGGAACAAAGAAATCTCACAAATATGATCAAGATTGACTTCCCGGCAAAATTGCTTCAATCCTTCTCCAAGAATCCTCAATCTCTCATTAACGTGTAAAGATTTTCCGCTGCGACCTCCTCATTTTCGTTCCTAGGGTTCCAACCTATAGTTTCTTGCTAATGGACCGTTTGGCAAAACACTTCTCTAGCCCAAAAGTGATGGTCTTTGAGTCGTCTTTACCATCGGGCCGAAAAGCAAAGAAAATCGTGCTAGCCGATTTACCCGCAAAACCGTTCGATTTTTAATGATAAAAATCGTCCGATTTATATAGTAAATGACACGATTTTCTTCAACAGAAAGTGCTCGTCTTTTGGCTTGTTTTCTTCCTTTCCTTTATGCTTCTTTTACGCAACTCCTTTGTTCTTTGTGATTCCTCTAAGGCTCCTTTAGCTTCCTTAATGACCTTAGATGCTCCTTGCTCCACTTTTGCTTCCGAATCCACTCCATTTACCTATAATTTAACCAAAACTCGTATAGACCTCTATTTCCGAAATATTATTGAATAAAACATAAAAGGTACACAAGTTCTCTCTAAATGCAAGGTAAATCGAGGTCAACCTCTACAATATGCATGATTATAATGGTATATAATTCATGTCATCAGCAGGTCAAGATCGAGCACCACATGCCCGGAGGAGAGCTCCAACCACTTCCGATTCCACAGTGGAAGTGGGAGGACATTTCTAATGACTTCGTTACCGGTTTGAGGTTGAGTAGAGGCTTTTGACGTGATATGGGTCGTAGTGGATCGCGGACGAAGACGGCACGATTTATTCCTATTAAGGAAACGTGGCCGGTGTCTCGTTTAGCCGAGGAGTTTACCCGGCAAATAGTAAGGTTCCATGGGGTTCCGAGGACGATCATTTTAGATAGGGATGGGCATTTTACCTCGAGGTTCTGACAGCAGGTACACGCCGCCTTAGGCACGAGCTTACAGTTCACCACGGCGTACCATCCTCAGACGGACGGGCAGTCGGAGAGGACTATTCAGACCCTCGAGGATATGTTGAGGGCATGTGTGTTTGATTGGGGCCAGGTATGGCCCGACCACCTCCCTTTGGTGGAGTTCTCTTATAACAATAGTTGGCATGCGACTATTGGGATGTATCCTTATGAGGCACTATATGGACGGAGGTGCCGTACACCCTTGTGTTGGGATGAGCCTAGGAGGATGAGTGGTGTGGCACAAGAGCAGGTGCAGGATGATATGGCTCGGGTAGCATTGATCCGAGAGCGGATGTTGGCCGCGCAGAGCTGTTAGAGATCTTAAGCTGATAAGAGGCGTAGGCCTCTGGAGTTCAGGGTTGGAGCCCATGTATGGTTGAGAGTATCACCGACGAGGGGTGTTAGACGCTTCGGCATTAAGGGGAAGTTGAGTCCCCGATATGTCGTGCCCTTTGAGATCCTTGAGCGGATAGGAGAGGTAGCGTATAGATTGGCATTGCCACCTCGATTGGTGGGAGTGTATCCAGTATTTCATGTGTCACAGCTGAGAGAGTATTTGCATGACCCGAGACACATAGTGAGCCATGACGACCTAGTGGTCGAGCCGGATCATACATTTGCAGAGCACCCGATAACGGTTTTGGAGAGAGGTACGAGACGCCTTCAATCGAAGGTAATACCCATGATGAGAGTGCAGTGGTCGAGACGAGGGATTGACGAGGACACTTGGGAGACGGAGGATAGTATCCGGCGGAACTATCCTGAGTTTCATATGGGTCTAGAGACGTCTATAGGACTGTCAAGTAGTCTACATCCTTGTTTTGGTTGCTTTCAGTGTTGTATGTGTGATATATCTGATGTGTTGTGTGTGACCCTTAGGTGGTCTTGATGTAGTAACTTGTTAGTCATAGGGCTTGCTTATGTCTTATGACCGCGGTTAGTACCCCCTAAGTTTCGGGACCAAACTTATTTTTGAGGGGGATTTGATGTAACGACCGGATTTTTCGTTACGCTTTGATAGGATTAGAGGAGGGTAGAAGCCGTGCACAAGGGCTCACGCCCTTGCGGCTTAGACGACGCAGTCGAGTAGGCCGCATGTGCGGCTAGGATTCCTGCAGGGGCGGTGACACGCGAGGGCGGGGTAGTAGTGTTTTGGGCAACCGTTCACCTTCCAATCTTTTTAACTCCTCTCTTTAATTCCTTTGGGAGTTGGTGGCTGAGGACCTTTGGTATCCTCCCTCCTTTATGCAACCCACTCTCCTCCTCCTCCTCCTCTCATTTTTCTTTTCACGTGACTTGTTTCTCTCTTCCAACCTCACCCTCTTACATCTTCTTCTCCACCCTTCTCCTCCATTCCTCTCTTGTCTTACTCCAGCTTGGATCCACCTTCCTTGAGGCCGGAACTGCAGTGACGTGATGAGCACCTTAGAGGGATGCTAAGACCAAGTGTGAGAAGTGGAAGACGTTCATAGCACCAAAGGAGACCCTAAAGGACCGGCTGCACAATCGAAGAACTCAACAGACGGACGTTCTGCACAAACAGGCGCAGGGGCGGGTTCACAAAGGCGCAAGGGTGGTTTCGGTCAGGCGCAGGGGTGGACCTAGACTGGCGCAGGGGCGGTCCCTGATAGGCGCAGGGGCGGTTTTGCTCCAGTGAGTCCCGAATCTTGTTCTTTCCTTTCCTTCTTTCTTTCCTTAGATTCAATATATCTTAGAAACATGCTAGACTGCCTTAGATGTAACACCCCAAATTTTGAGAACTCGGGGAGCTACTGGTTAGGACCTCACAATGGGTCCCGACCATAGTTTGACAACAATTTTACTTGGATCTTACAACAAGGCACAAAAGTATTTAAAACATTTGAAAACTGTAAATAATATATACATGGAGAATATGTATCATCCTTACAAGAAAATGTACTAAAACTACGTATATGAAGAACAGAAGACATCCCCGTCCCCAACTAAATGAGTACGTGGACCCGGCTGACCATTTCCTCCGGATCTCTCTACAACTGTCTTAACCTGCAAGGCATCTACAAGCGGTATAAAACCGTTAGCTAACATTTTATGCATAAGGATAAAGTTAAAAGCACAAACACACAACATATACAATCAACATGCAACACTCAATCCTTTTATTATCTTTAATTGGGTGATAAGTTATTACTAATGATACTTATTTTGTGACACGAGGGATTCCCAAACCTCGCCCCTGTCCCCGTTTACCAACGCGGAATGGTACTAATGCATATGACCGTCTATCGGACTGGGCTGGTCGTAGGGAACCTCCTAGACTCTCGCAAGAGCTAGGCAGATGATGTCAAGACCCCTTATCATACACTTTGGTCAATTACGTAAATAATAAAGTCGGCCTAATCCGGTTTCATTGTTTCTCATCACTAACAAACACCACTCATACACATTACACTCATACAAGAAGCCAGCTAAGTAAGTCCGTGGACTTACTTGAATCAGATCTCGACTCTCTTAATCACAACTCAATCTGTAACTGTATAACTCGGTTGCCTGTCAAAGGAGGCAAGTGTGTCAGCACACTTTCTAGGTAATTAGAAGTCTAAGACTTCTAAGGTAGTAGATCCTATTAGAACAAAATTTAATACAATACCAATTTATCGTAAAATGACTATTTTACCCTTGGTCTCGAAACTTCCAAAAATTCCCTAATTTATGTCTAAACTCTTATTTGAGACTAAAAAGTCATATTCTAACTCCTATTGATGAGTTTGGTTACAAACTGGCAATTTACACATTTTCCTATTTTCGGAAAGATCGTTAAGGTCCAACTTCGGCTTCAAATAAAAAATTCGAATAATCTTATAAAAATTCCGAAATAATTCCCTAGATCATCTATGATATCTCATCTACTCCTAGGAGTAAGAATTTCTTAAAACTGTTCAACCATCACTTCTACAAAAATTTCCAAAGTTGGTTACAACACTTAACAAACAACACATTGTCTTAACTTTGAAAAATCATAACTCCTAAAATACTCGCTGGATTTATCCCAAATTTTGATATGTTCTACTATAAAATCTTATCTATAATATATCCAAAATTCAGCCGCAAAGGAGATCAAAATATTTAAAACTATCTCACAAAACCGAATTTCAGCACAACAGAAAAACTGCTTACGACTCAATCTTTGAAAAATCATAAATCCCAAACCACTCGCTGGATTCCTCTCAAATTTTAATATGTTCTACAACAATATGTCAACTATATCATATCCAAAATTCAAGCCCAACGGAGATAAAGAGCTTATTCAAAACCATCTCACAAAACAGCATCACTTGCTGTTTTTCCCCAACACTCAGCACATATATAAAAATTGCATGAGGCGTCAACTTGGAACACAATAACTCTCAAATCGTATCTCGGATTCCTCTCAAATTTTAGTATGTTATACTATACAATATCGACTAAAACATATCCGAAAATCTGCCAGAAAGGAAGAGTCTAGCGTACCCGAAAATGGACCCGAAGTTGACTGCTCAACACTTCCGAAAATTCTGGAAAACGCAAGAATATGTACAGCTCTCCTACGGTTGTTCTGAGTAGGTTTAACAGACGAAACAGGTACACGTTAGGCATGGAAAAGGTGGACTGAAGTGTAGTGTAGCAAGGGGTACAAGTCTTACCCGATTCCGAGACTCGAAGGCATGAAGATTGCACGAATTCTGCTGCTACTTGCTGTCACTGGAGGAGGCGTCGGGCAGCTTCTGTTACTGTTGTCG
Source organism: Fagopyrum esculentum (assembly GCA_033239045.1). Lineage (NCBI taxonomy): Eukaryota > Viridiplantae > Streptophyta > Magnoliopsida > Caryophyllales > Polygonaceae > Fagopyrum > Fagopyrum esculentum. The sequence goes on along the minus strand of BSUD01000002.1, from coordinate 24,843,461 downwards.
ACCCAATGCAGTCGGAGGGAGAGAGAGAGTCGACTGTGGCTCCAGGGATCGTGAATCTGCGTTGCTGTTCAGGAGGTCAAACTGATGGAGGTCCGTTGAGTTTGGCTGGGCCCGAAGAGGCGCGCTCCTAGTGGTGTTCCTGGCTCGAGGAGGGATGTCCGACCCACTGTGCAAGGGAGATGGAACCACCGGTTGCAGCTTGGTGGATGAAGGAGGAGAAGACCACAGAACTCGCTAGTACTGGCCTTCGTGTGCAAGATAGACGAGGGTGTAGTGCTGTGTGCCGACGACGAGGATAGATCCAGGGTGGCGCTGTGGTGTAGGTTGCAACGTGTGGCGTCAGTTAGGGCGAGATGCAACAAGGAAGGAGAAGAAGGGGAGGCGGTTGCTAGCTTGGTGTGCAGGGAAGCGCCGGTATACGTGATGGGGAGAGACGTGAAGAGACGTCGTGATCCTTGGCGTGTAGCTGTTCACAAGGGCGTTAGGGCAAGGCGTCTCTCACAGTTGGGCCGAGTAGCAGCAGGTACGTGGGCTGGAGCAAGGAGATGCAAGGGAGAGTGGGCTGAAACAAGACAAAAACAAGTGGGCTGAAATTTTGTCCAGAACTTGTCAAAACTCGTCATGGCTTCGTCATGACCTCGTCTCAGCTTTGTCGTGATCTCGTCACAGCTTTGTCATGATCTCGTCTCAGCCTTGTCATGATCTCGTCTAAAGTCGTCGTTAAGAATTAATTATAAGAATTAGGGTTTGATATAATTCTATCATTTTATGTGAATTAAATTCTACATAAAATGATAAATAATTATAAGAATTAGGGTTTAATATAATTCTATCATTTTATGTGAATTAAATTCTACATAAAATGATAAAATTTGTGAAGAAAGAAATACTAGATAGAATGGGAACCGTCAACGGCTCGAAGTCCGAATTGATTCGGAATTAAACGGAATAAAAATTCCGGATATTACATTTGAGTAGTTGAACCGGAATGCTATTGAGTGGTTGGACCTTAGAGGTCCAGTGTGAGTTACGTAAGTCTCGTTGGTGGTATGTTGTTGAGGGTTTGTTTCGAGCTTGGTGGAAGCAACCTGTGTGTATATCGTTATGTTGAGAGTTGGAAAGGTCATGGACTGAGAGTGTAGTCTTCTTGGACTAGGTAATTGAGGAGGTTGAGCCTAGAAGTCTAAAGACTTCTAGTGGACTAGAGTGTGGTTTGATTGTGTGTCTTCTCTTGAACAAGCGTTGTACGTTTTCCCGAGGGAACTTGAGAGTGAGGTGATCGTGTGCGTTTCGGAGACTGGTAAGTCCACGGACTTACTTAGCTGGCTTCTTGTATGAGTGTAATGTGTATGAGTGGTATTTGTTAGTTATGATAAACAACGAAAGCGGATTAGGCTGACTTAATTATATTACGTAATTGACCCAAGTGTATGATAACGGGTCGTGACATCATTGCCTAGCTCTTGCAAGAGCTAGGAGGCTCCCTGCTACCAGCCCAAGCAGGTAGAAGGTCAGATGCATTAGCACTATTCCTCGTTGGTAAACGGGATCAGGGGCAAGGATTGGGAATCCCTCGTGTCACAAAATAAGTATCATTAGTAATGACCTATCACCTAATTAAGATAATAAAGGGATTGAGTGTGGCATGTTGATTGTATATGTTGTGTGTTTGTGCTTTTACATTTATACTTATGCATAGAATGTTAGCTAACGGTTTTATACCGCTTGTAGATGCCTTGCAGGTTAGAGAGGCGACCGAGTGATCCGGCGGTAGTGGGCAGCCGGGGTTTCGTGCATTATAGGACGTGACTGTTATCTTTTTATGTCTTTTTGAGACTTATGTTGTTATTTCTGGTTTTGAGACTTGGCTGGATTGTTTTGAGTTTGTACGTTTGCTTTCGCTCATGATATAAAACTATGTTGTTTTGCCTTTTTATTTGTGCCGTGTTGTAAGGTCCGATGAAGTTGTTGCCAGGCTAAGGGATGGGACCCATTGTGAGGTCCCAACTAGTAGCATTCCGGGTCCTCTAGGATTTGGGGTGTTACATTTGAAGAATCTCAAAATCTCACAACACTTCCTCTTGACGACCTTCTTGGAAAACTCATCACTCACGAGATGGTTCTTGGTGAAGAAGATGGAGAGCTCTCATCCAACACAAAGAACCTGACTCTAAGATCTAATAAGGATGAGATACCATCAGAGGAGGAAGATAGTGATGATGAAGATGAGGAAGATCCATTTTCCTTGATCTCTAGGGGTCTTACGAAGATTCTTCAAATGAAGAAACAATTTGCAAAAAATAAAGAATATCCGCGAACATCAAGACCTCGAGGTAAGTTTTCTAACTCTAACAATAAAACTAAAATTCTGACTTGTTTTGAATGTGGTGAAATAGATCATCTCGTAAAGGATTATCCACAAAAGAAGAGGAACAACTTTAGGAAGAATGATCGAAAGAAGAAAGCTATGGTAGCTTGATGAAGTGATTCAAATTCCACAAATGAATCAGAAGACAAAAAAGAACAAACAAACCTTTGTCTTATGGCCGATCATGAAGAAGATCAAGATCACTACGTTGATAATGTGGTAAGTACCATTATGTCACAACCTGAATCTGATCTCACACAATTGCTTAAAGACATAATCATATGTGATAAAGAACATAGGGTTAGGATAAGTTCCTTTAGAGAAAAACTTCTCAAACAAGAGAAAAGATTAAGTGATATGTCTTTGGAAATTGAAAATCTTAATACTGAAAAATTAGACCTTGATATCAATATCAAGGCCTTGGAATCAAAAATGCGATTCTCAAGGGCAATCTCTCTTTTCTCCATCGAGAATATATCGATACAGAGAAAGAAAATGTTGATCTAACTGTGACGTGTCGAGACCAGAAGGCTGCTCTTATTCAATTCACTCGTTTGAAGGCTAACCTCGAAAGGATGATGGGTGAGCAACAATCTTCCCCTAACAAAAATGGTATAGGCTATCATGTCAGTTTTCCCAGAAAAACAACTACCACTTTTGTCAAGGCTAAAGGAAGTATTCATATACCCACATGTTTCTATTGTTGTAAAAAGGGTCGTGTAAAATCAACATGTCCATATAGAAGAAATGATCCTTACATCATTAAAAACACTTATCCTCTATGTCTAAGGAAACAAGTTAAACAAATTTGGGTTCCGAAAGGTACTAGACCACCAAACATGATTGAGCTTGAATATGGACCAAAATATGCCATTTGGTCAACCCGGAAAGGTTGATGTTTGCTGTTTTGCAAGATATCACCAAGGTAAAGGAGCATAAATGGATATTATGTAGTGGTTGCTCACGACATATGAGTGGAAAAAGCTCACTGTTCTCGGATCTAAAGAAGCAATCATCTGGAACCATTACACTTGGTGATAAAGGAAAGTGTAACATTATTGTCATTGGTAAAATTGGTTATAATTCATCTGACTTCATTGACGATGTATATCTTGTTGATGGTTTGAAGTATAACTTTCTTAGCATCTCTCAAATATGTGACAAAGACAACAAGGTGATACAGTACATTCTTGTAATTGTTAATGATTTTCCTCGTTTTACATGGATCTCATCCTTGCGGGAAAAATCCGAAGCATTGTTTGAGTTTTCAAAACTATGTAAGGAGTTGCAAACTTTGAAAAACCTACCTATCGTTTCGATAAGAAGTGATCATGGCAGAGAATTTGATCAACTAAAGTTTGATTTGGTTTGTGCAAAATATGGTATTTCACATAACTTTTCAGCTCCTAGAACTCCTCAACAGAACGGAATTGTGGAACGTAAGAACCGCACTAGAGGATATGTCTAGGACCATGATTTTAGATAATAGTTTGACAAAACGTTTTTGGCTGAAGCAGGTAATACTGCAACCTACATCTTGAATAAATGTTTAATCTCCCCTATTTTGAAAAAAAGACTCCTTACGAACTCTTGAAGGGTAGAAAACCTAACATTTCCTATTTTAAACCCTTTGGATGTACATGCTTTGTTCATAACAATGGCAAAGACAACCTTGGTAAACTTGATGCACGTAGTGACGAAGAAATATTCATTGGATATGCTTCAAATAGAAAAGCTTATCGCGCTTATAATAAACGTATCAAAATTGTTGAGGAAAGTATTCATATCATATTTGATGAAAGCAATGATGGTACTTTGAGTGAAAGTTTTGCAGATCTTAATCTCAATCAACATGAAGATCACCCTTCTGATGGAGAAGAAAATCCTAAAGCTCAAGAAAAGAATATGTAAGAAAAGATTCAAGATACCGAAGAACAATCTCAAGACCTTGAAACACATCTTCAAGACCTTGAAACAGAAAATTGCGATGTCAGAACTCCGTTTCAAGGCCTTGAAACCCAACTTCAAGGCCTTGATATAGAATCCAAGGGCAATATTTCAGCGGTAACTGAATCCAGTCAAGCATATGAGCCTCAATCTTCAGGATCTGTTCCATCTTACAAACGAAGAAAATTTTAACATTCTTCATACCATCCACCAGTGAATGTGATCTCAGATCCAAACGCAGGAGTTCAAACTCGATCCAGAGTTAACAACCTATGTGCATTCTCGGCGTTCGTGTCTCTTATTGAGCCCAAGAATTATATTCAAGCTCTTTAAAAACCCGACTGGATCATTGCCATGCAAAATGAACTAAATGAGTTTGAGAGAAACAAAGTTTGGACCCTCGTGTCTAGACCAAAACACCAATCCGTCATTGGCACAAAATGGCTTTTCCGAAACAAGTTGGATGAAAATATTAAAGACATTCGAAATAAAGCACAACTTGTAGCTCAAGGCTATAACCAAGAAGAAGGTATTAATTATGAGGAGACCTTTTCTCTAGTTGCCAGGTTAGAAGCCATACGTATGCTACTAGGTTTTGCATCTTTCATGAGCATAAACTTATTTCAAATGGATGTAAAATGTGCTTTTCTAAACGGTTTCTTAGAAGAAGAAGAAGTCTACGTTGCTCAACCACCTGGTTTTGAAAATGATGAATTTCCGGATCATGTTTTTAAATTACACAAAACTCTTTATGGTCTTAAGCAATCTCCTCGAGCTTGGTATGAAAGATTGTCCAAGTATCTTCTTGATAATTTCAAAAGAGGTTTGATTGACAAAACTTTATTTATCAAAACCAAAGGCAACGATATATTAGTAATACAAATCTATGTTGATGATATATTATTCGGTGCTACTAACGATTCTCTATGCAAGGAATTTTCAGATATTATGTGTAGGGAATTCGAAATGAGCTTAATGGGAGAATTAAATTTCTTTCCTGGACTTCAAGTTACACAAGCAAATAAAGGAATATTTTTCAATCAAAGCAAGTATACCAAAGACTTGATTAAAAAGTATAAGATGGATCAATCCAAGGTCGCAAACACTCCTATGAGTTCCACACTTTCACTTGACCATAACAAAGATGGTAAAAATGTTGTACAAAAGGAGTATCAAGGTATGATCGGTTCTTTGTTATATCTAACCGCTAGTCGACCTGACATTATGTTTAGTGTGTGCATGTGTGTAAGATTTCAAGCTGATCCTAAAGAGTCACACTTGATAGCTGTGAAAAGGATAATTCGGTATCTCAATGGCACTAAGAATTTAGGGTTATGATACCCACGCCAAAGCTCGTTCCACCTCGTTGGCTATTCAGATGCTGACTTTTCAGGCTATAAGGTCGATAGAAAGAGTACTTCTGGATGTTGCCAATTCTTAGGGTCATCCCTAATCAGTTGGAACTCCAAGAAGCAAAACTCTGTCGCCCTATCCACAGCTGAAGCAGAATACATAGTTGCAGGAGCCTGTTGTACACAAGTTCTATGGATAGCTCAACAACTCCGTGATCTTGGCTTTGATTCAAAAGGTATCCCGATTAAATGTAATAATATTGTGCTATTTCGATCACTAAAAATCCTGTACAACATTCAAGGACAAAGCATATCGATGTAAGGCATCACTTCATACGTGATCATGTAGAGAAGCGTGATGTTTCGATTTCTTTTATATCAACTGAGTTACAGCTTGCAGATATATTTACTAAGCCTTTTCGTGAAAAGCCATTCAATTTTATTAGATTAGGGTTTGGTATGTTGAACAAGGAATCATTAACGTAGGGGGAGTAAATCGTTTTATTATCTCCTTCGTATGCAGCCCATTCTTCAATTTCAAGGGCCTAGGAAATGCAATTCAAGGGTCTTGAAACGAAATTCAAGGGCAAAATTGAAAATCACGGATCTATTTAGGGGTTAATATCTTTTAGATATTTTGATCTCTAAATTATTTTAAAAGAAGGATTTTTAAAATGATTTCAAAAGTCCCTATTTTCGGATTCAAAGATTTGGTTTGAAAAAGTTGTTGAAATTATATAGGAAAGAATTTAAACAAATTTTTGTTTTTCAAGACCTTGATTTTCTCAAGATCTTGTTAAAACCATATATTTTTTTATGTTGCATTTTAAGCTTAATCTTCCTCCTTCCCTATTCAACGTTTTACATAACCCAAAAACGCCTCACTCCGCCTTTTCAAAACCCTTGTTCTTCTCTCACAAATCCATCTATGGCTCCAAGAAGCAAGAAAATTGCTTACCGACTAGCTTCGACTTTCAAGAAGGAATCGGCTCACATCTCCTCAGCTAGAAAAGATGAGCAATTTTCTGAAGATATGGAGATTTCACCAAATACCGGCCTTCCAACTTCTTGGTTCGTCAACTTTCAAGCTACGGAATCTTGGCTCGACGGGTTTCACAATCGTCCTCTCTGTATGTGCGAGATGGTGGACATCGAGTTTTTGGAAACTCTCTAGAGTTCCTGCATTGCAAAGCTTAAATGCCCAACAATCTGGAAGATATTAAACCCCGGAGATTGTGCATTCCCAAGGCTAAGATTGTTCTATGTAAACCTCGTCACAAAATGGGAAAAGGGGATTCTCACCCTTGAAACATCTGTTAAAGATACTTCAATTCTTCTCACTCCCATTATTTTATGTGAGATTTTAGGAATTCCTCATGATATTTCTTTCACACACCCCTCCTGATCAGACAGTGTTCGTCTTGCCAAAATCGTGTTTACCAATTTGGTTAGATGTGTTATCCCTCGAGCAAATTCAAGAGAATTGTTGACAGATCAATCTTTGGAATTGATTCACCTGCTCATGTCTGGACTAGATATTGATGTGCCTAACCTAATCCTTAATCATATGGTCCATATTGTCAACTCCAAACGAGTTATCCATTTGCCTTATGAAACCTACTGCCCAATATCTGATCATTTTTCCATTGAAACATCTACTGAAGATCGATAGCTGTCCTCTGGCAAAATTGATGAATCTTGCTTGGAAAGATTAGAGATAGAGAAAACACTTGCAAGAGTTTGGACATTGAAAGGAAAAAGGGGCTATTCCAACTCCTTCCCCATCAGCTCCATCAACTTCTTCTGTTCCAGAAATCAGGTTAGATGGATGTGAGAAGGAATTGTGATCTCTGAATTGTGAACTCTCCGATTTTTAGTTTGACACAATGTGGAGAATGGATGCAAATCATGAGATGCTGTCTATTATGCATGCCAAGATAAATGAAATGTAACTTATGAATTCTCCCACTCTCACCACCATGGGAAGAATATTGCCTTTAACTGAAGATGCAGCTCAACAAACCCAGGAAAAGGTGGAGAATGTCCTAATGAACTGTAAACGAAGTGTAATATCCAGAATTTTTACTTCCGAGTTATTCCGAGGCAAACCGGACCTGGACCGGCTTTGGGTTTTCCCGACTTCTTAATATGTCCTATGTGACCCTAGAACCTTATCCATCTGCGGCATGCCTTCCCGGCCTTTATCAAGCTGAGTGTTTTGGGCCTTTGACACCCTACCATCCGGGCCCAATAACAAGTTGTTACAGCCAGCCCGTGCTCTCTCCCTCTCTCACGTAAACCCTAACAACATCTCTCTTCCCTCCCTTGCTGTCACGTATACCAGCGCTCCCCTTCCTGCACGCCAAGCCAACAACACCCTTCCCTTGTTTCTCTTTCCTTGCTTGCATCTCGCCCTAACCGACGCCGCACCTTTCAACCTACACCACCTCGTCTATCTTGCACACGAAGGCCAATACCGGCGAGTTCTGTGGTCTCCTCCGTCTTCGTCTACCAAGATGCAACCGGTGGTTCCCTCTCCCTTTCACAATGGGCCGGACATCCCTTCTCGAGCCAGGAACACATCTAGAAACGCGCCTTTTCGATCCCAACTAAACTCAGCGGACCTCCATTAGTTCGACTCCAAAACAGCAACGCAGATTCACGATCCTTAGACGCCCAGATCCGCAGGTGCGCTGCAACAGATCCGCTGGGACGTCAGATTTGGCCGCTGGTGCGCCACTCCTGGGATGCAGGTGCGCCTTAGTAGGCCGCTGGTGCGGCAGGTCACAACAACCAACATCCTCCTTTTGCCAACGAACTCGTAAGCTTGTCGAGTCTCTCGTGTCCGGTAAACACCTCACCCTCTTCTCTTCCGTACCCTCTCTATATATATGGCTGATGTGAGACGTTTGTATCTCGGAACCCTGGATAACAGCCCTGGAAGATGGCTCGTGGAGCTGTTGCGTTTTCTGGGTTGTAAAGTGATGAACGGCTAACTTCGGGTCCAAATTTAGGTATGAAAGACTGATCCATTTTGGCTGAAATTTGTATATGTTATAGCTGAGATATTGTGGTAGAACATATTAAAATTTGAGAGGAATCCAACGAGTGGTTTAAGATTTATGATTTTTCAAGGGATGGGTCGTAAGTAGTTTTTTTTCCTGTTGTGCTGTAATTTCTAAGTGTTGGAAAACTGCATGTTGATACAGTCTTGTGATCCAGATTTGGGTAAGTTAGACTCCTCCTTTGTTGCTGATTTTAGGATATGTTATAGTTGGAAGTAGGGCTGAGCATCGGTTCAAAACCGCAAAACGAACTGAACCGAACCGCAAACCGTAATCCTAAAAAACGTGGACCGCAAACCGAACTGCAAAATTACGGTTCGATTTGTGGTTCAAACCGCGCAGTTGCGGTTCGGTTGCGGTTCGGTGAACCTAACCGCAATCTGCTCAGCCCCAGTTGGAATTGTATAATATAACATACTGAAATTTGAGAGTATTCCGAGTTATAGTTTAGGAGATATGGTTCTCCAAAGTTGGTTCCTCACGCAGTTTTTGTAAGTGTGCTGAATATTCTATGTGTTGAGAAAAAACTACTTGTGATGCAGTTTTGTAAGATAGATTTGAATAGGTTATTGACCTCTATTGGACTTGAATTTTGGATCTGTAATAGTTAAGATTACATACCAGAAGATATCAAAATTTTAGAGGATTTCATCAAAAGGTTTAGTGGTTACGATTTCTCGAAGTTGAGGCTGTAAGTAGTTTTCTGTTTGTTGCTGAAAAGTGTTGGAAATATTTTGTGTTGTGCAGTCATGTTTGAACTTAAGTTTAGAGACCCTAAAAGCATCATCCACCGTTCAAATTTTAATATGATATAGATGGATATGTATACTGTGATGTATCAGAGTGGAGACCAATCCAACGGTCGGATCTGGATCTACAAGAGCTCAAAGTCGACTAAATGTGCAGTTTGTGAAATGACTCAAATTTGGGTAAGTATAGAATTCCTTGATTTTATATCCAACTTTGGAGAATTGTGTAGAAGTTGTTGTTGGGTATTTTTGAGATTTTCTTTCTTCTATGAGCAGAGTGCATCATGTAGAAGACCTAGATATTGTATTTGGAATTTTTTATATATTTTATTCGGTTCTCATATCTTAAGCCAAAGTTGGACCTTAGCGACTTTTTATGAAAGTCAAGAATGTAGTTAACTCTTCTAAATCTTTAGCAAACTTAACTTTGAGAGTTTTGAGTGTGGTTTTGAGTTCCAAAGAACAGTTTGGAACTTTGTTATAGAATTTTATAGAGTTTCGGGACCAAGGGTAAAATGGTCATTTACCCGTATAAGGGTATTTTTGTAATTTCTTTATGATCGATTATATATCTTAGAAGTTGGAGACTTCTAAGAAAGTGAGATACATTATTGATCCACTTGCCTTGTATAACATGCGATGGAGTATTCTACGGTTGGTGACCGAATTGAGATTTAGACAGTCGAGATTGATTCAGGTAAGTCCTTTGGGCTTACTTAGCTAGCTTCTAGATATGAGTGTGAATAATGATAGTGGTGTGTGAATGATATTTTTATAGTTGTACTTAGTAGTAATTATCTACCGACCTATACATTGGCATAAGAGTAACGGGCGGTGACATTCTGCTCAGTTAGCCTGAGGACGTTGAGGGTTTCTTTAGGGACTAGTCCACACTCGGTTTGTAGTGATGCTACCGGCGGAGGTAAGCTAGACCTATACCCAGTGGATAAAGAACGGAGGGGAGAACTCTTACGATTTCTCTTGCCACAACTGTAACATGGAATAAGGTGAATCACTTAACTACTAGATAATAACCGGTTTGTGTGCCAACAAGATGATTGTTTTATGTTATCTTGGTTGTATTTGTGCTATCATTATTCTACTTATATTTAGATTATTAGCTAACGGTTTATCCGTGTGTAGATTTTGTAGAGATAAACAGTTGTAGAGAGATCTGGGACGAATGATCAGCCGGGTCCACGTACTCATTAGATGGGACGGGGGAGTCTTCCTTTCGGCATGCATGTTATATATGTATATATATGTTTTGTAAGGCTGTCACCTGTGTACATTCATACAATAATATATTATGTCTTGAAATTATTTTAAATACATTTGTTCCTTGTTGTAAGATCATAGTAAAGTTGTTGTTAAACCAAGGTCGGGACCCGTTGTGAGGTCCTAACTAGTAGCTCCCCGAGTTCTGAGAATTTGGGGTGTTACAATATGGTATCAGAGCCAAGTTGGCAACAATGACACTTGAAATCTTCTAAAAGACCGAATGTATAAAATAACTATAATCCGAAAGGGGTCTAAGATTTTCAAAACGGATTTTGTGTTTTTACACACGTGCATAGTCGGGTTGTGGGTTAGTAGTACGTCGGACAACCATCACCTTCGTGGATCTCTACAGCTTGATAGGATTAGTAAAATAGTATATGGACTTATAAGATTGTACACTTATGTATGATATATGGATATGTATATATATACATGTAGCATGTTAGCACCCTAAATGATATTACCTATTATCCTTTAGTTGAGATATCATGATGTTGTCATCGCCTCGTGATAAAATATTAGTAGGTTTTAGGAGTATCAATACAAGATAGTGGAATCAGACCTCGGAGCAGAGTACTAGATCTAGCAGACACTCTAGTGACTCTTACAAGTATTCCGAAGGACGGGTGTACAAGAAGGAGAAGATTGCGAGACGATTCTTAACCACAATAACAATTAAATGAGAAAGAATAGCATATCAACTCAAAAAGAAGTAATATGAAGCCGTTCAAGGGAGTTAACGGATTGAAGACGAGAGATGAAACTCCAAGATGCATGTAAGGACTGATAAGAAGCGCAGATTGAAGAGGACAATATCGGAATACAAATCAAGCGGGGTAGAGTACAACTACACTTGGCGGGTAAAATGACAGTGCAACCAAGGTGGACGATGTCATAGGAAAATATGGGCCTGAAAGTACAAAGAAGATATGGTGTTGACCCCGATGTGAAGAATTAAAGGAGTACAAATACAAACATTGATAAATGAGTTTAAAGATGAGAAATAAATTTCATCATCATAGAGACGGGTTGACTTACCCGGAGATGCAAGAGTTTGCACGAAATCATGACGAAGTATCAAATATAGTAGAAGTCTGAAATTAAGACAACGGAATTCTATAAAGGTGCATTACAGAACTACACCAACCAAGGAGGAAGAATGTGAGAGAATGATATTGGTGACCTTGAGGGTCCACAATAATTTCTCATTCACAGAGATATTTAAGTTACCAACATTAATGGTTCATACTAGAGAACCGCAAACAGAAGACGACTAATGTAAGAGGAATCGCGAAGACGCACTTACAAGCTATTGTGGAAGAATTGATAAGTTCATCGACGACAAAGGAATAATACAACCGGACTGAGAAGAGTATAATTGAGATTATAGTGAAGACTCTAGGAGGAGCCAAAGGAGTATAAACCGATAACCTAGAGGGGATAGCTTTTTACCAAGTACATCCACATTGAAGGAGACCTAGAAAAGGTAAGTCTAGGATCTTGTAGAAGATCGACTATAGACTAAATAGGAACAATTAAAGATTTACAACGTATGGGATGACTAGTTGGTAGATAAGAAGTATAACAACAGATCTATAGAAGAAATTTATCGACATATGGAAGACCCTTCGAGAGATCAACAGAGACAATTGTGAAGTTAAATTTATACCAGTAACTTTAACTGAGAATTTAATAAGAAGATTTTGAAGGCCAGAAATGACCCCCTTAGGTCATTAAGGAGATAAAGAGAATTGTTGTGAGCAGTTGCTTATCTACTGACTAAGGAAAGTTTGACAGATCACATTTAGTGCAGATGGATTCCTATAAGAACTAGAGGGGTAAGAAGAAGATGATGATTTTGACCAAATCCGACGTCAGTTTAGACAAAGGGTACTTAGCATTCACACAAATGAGCTTGATGGTGCACTTTCGAGAAAAATGTTGGGGTCAATTTTCTAGATTGACAGAGGAAGCCCATGTGACTAAAGATGTGACACAGTAAATTGGAATTATAGAGGCGGCACAAACATAGAAAGTATGATTTAATGCCTTGGTGAAATTTCTTATCGAGTTGTGAGGTGATTGTAGATGAAATCTACATCTTTGCTGGAACAAACATGAGAAAGAGTAATGTTGAATGACTGGAGGTTGTTATACGGATCCTGTATCACCCCGATAAAGTGATTACCGAAAAGTGTTTATATAAGCGTTTAATAAGAAATGATGGTGCTCCAATGAAGATTCAAGCTGATCTTGATAACCAATAATATGTAGATGGAGGAGTAGTAGTGAGACTGCATACAAATGGTGTGCTAGAAGCCCATTCCCAACGATGATATAGGAGTTGAAGAAAGTAATAAGACCAATCAACGTGGTCCATAAAGCGTGTACGAGAAAACTCAAAGGGATTTAACTATCCTACTGGGTGTAAAGATTTAAATAAGATAAAGCGACATGAGTATAAGGACAACATAATAAATGCGAATCGAGAAATTTGATGTTTGGGAAAATCATATGCATATGATGTTCTTATACAAATGATATTGGTAGATGTTAATAAAAGTCATCTATCAAAAGGAGGGTCTGGCTAAATTTAAATATTATGTCTTGAGATGAGGATGCCTTAATTGAATTTATCAAAGAGTACAACATAACCGAGGTTCCAACACAAAATGGGTTGGTATTACGGTCTCGGTGTAGGCTTATTGCCGCACCTCAAGAATTTGGGGCTAAGTAGAAAACTCCATGTCAAGATGGTAAATAAGGAAAGGTAATGACATGTAGGTTAACGTGATGTAATCCTAAGTGGGAGGTCAAAAGAATTGTGGAAGGATAACCACATTGAGTAGTCTTAGCGAGTAGTAAGTCGAGTTATGGTAACACCTAAGTGAATTCTGGAATTTTTTTAGAAGCACTTTCCAATCCTTCCAAGGAGACCTGACTGGTGAATTTTTTTGCTGAAAAGTTCTATAGACCAAATTTGAAACTTCATGGGGGTCGAGGATCATAATTGCGACATATATGGATGGTTTATCTCGAGGTTTCGGACAACCAATACTCGCGGCTAGAGCACGAGCCTTCCCTTAGCTAACATTCTAGATATCAGAAAGACAGTAAAGACACAAACGCACATAAGGTAATATAAACATATAGCATGCTCGCACTCAACCGGTTATTATCTATCATTAAGGTTAATCCCTTTACTAATTCAACTTATGTTGTCACACGAGAATCACTAAGATTTCGCCTCTGTCCCCTTTCACCAACAGGAATAGAACATATGCCTCATTCCGTCACATGCTGAAATGGTTGCAAGAGCACCTCCCAGTTTCCCCATTCTGAACTGGACAAGTGGTAACTGGACGGGTATAATACACATGGGTCAATTAAGGTATAAAAGGTCAATCCTATTCCGGCTATCCGTTATAATAATAAATAACAATACAATACAACACAACCAATACAATCAATCCAATATACGGAATGCAGCTAAGTAAGTCCAAGGGACTTACCTCACTCAAGTAATTCAGCAACAACTCATTTTCCCAAAGGAAAGGAAGGAATGCTTGCTCAAACAAGGCATAACGAATCAGGAACCGAAATGATTGCTAGAAGTATATAACTTCTAGTCTCCATGATCTCTAAGAGATCTACACAAGCTAGGGTCACAAACCCTAGTCTTATAGATCACCAAGGGTCAACAACATCAACAAAAGCCAAGGAAAGGAACGAGGAAATGAAGGAAGGAAGCAGATCACCAAAGACGGGAACACTGTAGAAAAAACCGTGGGGCGGTACTAGGAAAAACCGCGGGGGCGGGTATGTGCAGCCGCGGCGGCAGTGCACTAACATAAGCGATTTTCGGGGTTTCTATTGACAAAAAATCACAGAAAGGGATCCAAAGCTCGATTCCTTTGATCCAAACACGTCAACCCTCAACCAAGGAAGCCTGAGAACAACAACGAATAAACAACGGAAAGACCAACAAGAATCAAGGCTCAAACTTGATTCTTGTGAAAAGGAAGAATGAAAGGAGAAACCGAAACAAAAGGGAAAGGCATGCAGAAACTCATGAACATGAGGGAGAAACAAAGAAGGAGAACACTTACATGTCCAACAAGGAATCACAAGGAAGATAGTTGCAGCTTTCGAGTTGGAAGAACGTAAGCAAGAAACGGAAAAAGGAAGATAAGATGGGATTTTATACGAAACGATTGGGAGAAGAAGGAAAGAAAATTTAGGGTTTAGAAGATCTAGGAAAGCCGGCCAAAGATGTAATATCGGATCTTCTATGAAAGGAAACAAGATTGAAACAAAAAAGGAAAGAAGATCTCCGCGATCTAGGTCTACCGCACCCGCGGCTCGACCCTACCGCGACCGAAGCTGGCCGCAGGGGCGGCCATTGTCACTGCGGGGGCAGTGACAAACACCAGCTTGCCGCTGGAGCGGCCACTGTCACCGCGGGGGGTTAAATCCAGAAACCGGCTGTTACAATATTGTTCGTTGATTTGTAGCTCATCATATTTCTCTCGATGACAGTCGGTTATTGACTAGCAAAGAGTTTTTTCCGTTCTACTGGTTCTACATTTCTGTCTCGATGACGGTCGATGGAAGACTATAAGAAATTTTTACATTATTACGTATTTTTTTACAGCCTTTTGATTTTGTTGCTTTTGTTTTATGATGGCTATAACTCGGTTAATTTGCTCTATGGTGTTCATTTTAATCCTCGATGACAGATAGAATATTACCATGAGAGGAACTGTTTTTCTTACTGCTTTAATGTTATCTCTTGCATGTTCATTTACGACACTAATTACTGTGTAATTTGTTGAGTTTATCCTCGATGACGGCTTCGTTTTTGGCCAGCAAAAGGTTGTTTTATTTGTCACCTATTATTTGTTCTCCGCTTTCAGATTTTCAAGTTGCGGGAACACTATCGTGTTATTCCTTGTAGCGATTGTTAGTTAACCATGCTATATGACTTCGTTGTGGTTTTGCGTTTGTTTTTTAATTTCAAGGGTTTCACAAGTTTCCTTTGCATATTGCAGCTTTTGTGACATGGGCTCGATTACTATCAGAGATTTTATGCAAACTTTGTACTCGTACACTGTATTATCGATGACAGTCGTCTTACGACTATCAGAGAATAATTTCCTTATACTTGTTTTCCTTGGTCTTGGGATATCTTATGATGATGCCACTTTTTAGATTGCTTTTGAGATCTCGTCTCGATGACAGCTGCATTCTGCCAACAGAGACATTTTGTTATTTTCGTATTATCTTGAAAAAAATTATCTACTATAACTCGTTTACTTTGTATTTGATATAATTATCTAATTTCGCGTCTTGTCTATCCTTTTTTCTATTGACACTTATTCCGGATAGTATGTACCACTCACATTAGTCGTGGTTTTTTTTCACAAGTAACGCCTTGATTTAAGATGCTTGCGTTGTTGGTTTGTAATTTAAAATGTTTACGCTAATCTTATACTAGGTGAGCCACGTTTTTGTTCCCTATTTATTTTTATCTCGTTGTTGTTGCACATAGCTATTGTCATACCGTTGTTTGAACGTTAGATATTTATTAGTTTTATTTTTTGTCTTTATTTAGTTTCTACATAGTGTATAACAGACGCGTATATCTTAATATGGTTTCCCTTGATTTAAGATCTCATCTTTCAAATTTTTCGTCCTTTGCTGAGACCTTTTTGCGTTTTCTTGCATCGGTCAATAAGTAGCAATTATTCGAAGTCCTATGACTCTGGCATAATTAACTAACAAGGCCCGCTCAGAGCTTGTTCGCATCAAGGTTGTTGACAAACAACCTAAGCAACAAAGCGCCTCAAGGGTTAGTTACCAGCACCTTGTTTTTTCGGACGAACAGGTGATTCACAAATTATATCTTATCTTAATCTGTGGTTTTTAATTTAATTTCATATGCTTATTTTATTTTCTCTTTTGCACGCAGGGTACTAAGCTGACTGCGACACTCTTTGGCCTCAACATCGATGTTTATAGCTAGGTTTTGTTGCATGAAAGGATTTACGACATACGTAAGATGATTGTCAAGGAACTACCACCAAGATTTGCCTCTTATCCAGGCGAGAAGCAACTCCATTTTTCCAATTCTACGGAGGTCAATCCGGTTCTCGAGTTAGGGTAGATGAGAAAATTTGTCTCACACTACACTACCCTAATTGAGATCCCTATTGACGCTTCCATAGATGACCGGTTTGGTAAGATTCTTAGAATTACGTGCTCCTTAAAATCTTTTGTCCGTACTTACCATGTGCACCAGTCTTATTTGAAGTTTTCTTTTTAACACTTTGATTTCCAGACATGGTTTTTTATGTCTTGGTTGCCCATGTTTAGAAGATGGTGGCTAAAGGAGGCTCCATGCTACCCGTCAGGGTAATATCCGTCATTGAATCAAGGTAATTCCGCAAGAAAGGAAGGAGCCTTCTAACCTAATTTTATTTTATACTGACGACTGCATTTCAGAGGACGGCGCTTTAGGATCACGATTGACGTACTTGGATTCCATTTTTCCATACTTCGAAAAGGATTGCTTCACCATTGGAGGAGATCGAAGAAGTTCTTGATTCCGCTTTAGATATTTGTGAGATTGTTCTAGTCTTTGATTATTGTCTTTGAGAACACATTCCGGGATTATACATTGTTTAAGTGAGTTGTTGATTATTAGAGATTGGTTTTTGGTTCATCTTTATCTTTTTGATTATATGCCCTTCTTGATTTTTTAATCTTACTCTTGAATTGATTATGATGATGATTGTTGGCTAAACCCCCTACGATTCTAGGGTGAAGGGTTGATGGTTGTGGTATAGATGATGATAGATTGAGCGTTAACAGATCCGACCCTGAGAGTTGTGAGATGAAACCCTCGTACGAGGATTTCCACGGCCTGTTCTTTAGGAACCACGACAGTGGTTTCTCAAGATCTGCTCGTGGTTTCCTCTGTTTTGCACGTTTCACTTTTGCCTTTATCCAAAGTTCAAGATTGCTTAAATCCTAATTTTGTTAACCCTTTCTAACCCTTAGCCTTGCTTGGTTATGAGTATTTACGAGTTTTAGGTAATAGGGGATTCAAAACCCTCTATTAAGGTGAGGATTGTCATATCCTTTGCCTTTGTCTTTCTTTTCCTTGGGTTGGTTTGGTATGAGAGTTGAATCCTATCCTTATGACCTCTTCTTGACGAGACTGAACATCCGTTAAGTGGAATCCTTTGATTGGGACAAAAGGAAGTTGGATCTTCACCGGACGACATCCTACCTAAGAATATATATACCTTTGCTATACAACTTTGTCCGTACATACCTTTAGATATCTTAAATCAAATACCGCAACCGGATACTTGGATCTATAGAATGTGCATTCCCATTATTCTTTCTTCTACATTCTTTAATGTGATCGTTGCATCGCATGCTACCCAAGTTGGAATACCTGTTACGGCTTTGTTGTCACCGATTCCCTGAGATCGACTCCGGAATAACAACCCATACTATGACTGATCCGTACACTGTGGGTTCACTATCGTTAGGCTTAATTATTGGATATAAATATAAAGCTTATTTGCGCACACACCTTTTGAAGCGAACAAGTTTTTGGCGCCATTGTCGGGGAATTGGTCAAGACACTCCTAGTGCACGGTTGTCTAGCCTAGTAGCTTCTTAATTTGCTACTGACTACTCTTGTTGAGTATTCTTGTAGGATATTTCTTTAGGTTTATGCAAAGGACGCGAACTGGTAAAGAAATTGATCCTGAACCGGAAAAGACTTACAAGAAGTTAAGAGAGGATAAGAAAATGGCCGCTAACAACAATCAAGAGTTGGAGGATCTTAGAGCTAAATTAGATGCAGCTCGAGATCAGATAAGGCAACAAGAAGAACCCTTGAGGAAAGAGAGAGCTGATCAAGCTGATCAAGCTACTCTACAAGAACAACTTCGGGCCACCGCCACCTCCACGAAGAGTGACGCGAATGCTAGAGTTGTGATTAATCCAGCTCCACCACCACCCCATAACATCTTACCACCGCCAATTTATGTGCCACTGCCACCTCCACGAAGAGTGGAGCCAGCTAATCCATTTACAAGTGTTCCACAAACACTTGGGCAACGGATGGATCCGGACCAGCAAGCTCGCCGTCCGGGCGTGCATTTGGGAGATTCAGCTGATCGTGACTACGAGTTTGGACCTCAAGTGATTACTATGATCTATCAGAATCGCTTTGGGGGAATGGAGAGAAAGTCACCGCACCAATATCTTCAGAATTATGAGATCTTGATGGAAACATTGAGACCTTCAAGGTGCAAAAATAATAACTATAAGATGCGTGTTTTCTTTTTCTCTTTGAAGGACAAGGCACTTGCGTGGTACCAATCACTTCCCACCGGAAGAGTGAACACATGGGAAGAGATGACTGTAAAGTTTCTTACCAAATTCTTTCCGCCATCAAAGATGGCAGAATTTAGAGCTAAGATCAACGCATTTGTGATGAACAGAGGTGAAAGTCTTTTCACCTCATGGGAAAGGTTCAAGGACCTCTTATTGGATTGCCCACATCATGGGATACTAAAGATTGATTTGCTTGTGATCTACTTTAAGGGCTTGGATGCGGAAGCGCAATTCAACCTACAATCACTTTCAAGTGGAGCTTTTATGGACAAGCCAGTAGATCAGGCGTGGGAATTTGTTGAGAAACAAACTCTCACAATTGAGAAGTACTCACATAGAGGTGAGGAAGCGGGGAGCCAAAGCTCAAGAACTCCGGTGCTGAATATTACCGCCTCTAGTGTCAAGGAGTTGAACGCTTTGAATAGTGAAATGAAGGCCTTGAAAGACATTTTGACAGCTCATGTGAAACAACCCAAGGAGCAAGATATGGGATATGTTGGAAAAGGGAACCAACAAGGGAATAGGAACAACAATTGGAACAACAACAATAACAACCGGAACTTCAACAACAATTGGAGATCAAATCAGCAAAATTCCGGTAATCCTTATTCCCATGCTGAAAATTCACTAACCCCTCCTTCTTCCTCTATTCCTTTGAGAAGTCACGGACAAGCTTCATCAAGTTTGAGTCAGCCGGAAAAGGACAAGCTTGAAGTAATGATGGAAGCCTTGTTGGGGAAGATGCAAGGAGAAGGTTGCCGTTTACGTTCGTCCTCCAGCCTACAAACCTCCACTTCCGTTTCCACAAAAAAGAGCGAGAGCGCATCTTGATAAACACTTTGTTAAGTTCATTGAACTCATGAGCAAACTGCATATTAACATACCTTTTATTGATGCAATTTTAGGTATGCCGGCTTATGGGATATTCTTGAAGGAAATCCTCTCAAACAAGAGGAAGGTAGAGGATTTTGGTGAAGTAAAGATAACTTCTGAGTCATCGGAGCTCATAAAATAATGACATAGAAGAAGCCTCCCAAACTGAGGGATCCGGGTTCGTTCTGCGTTCCCATTGGAGTTGGAGAAGGCATGTACAATGCATTTTGCGATCTTGGAGCAAGTGTGAGCGTCATCCCGCTTGAGTTATGTGAGAAGGTTGGTTTAGGAGAGCCTAGACCGGTAAAAATAGAACTCCACATGGCCGATCGATCCACTACCGTACCCGTCGGCATATTAGAGGACATTCCCGTGAGGCTTGGTAAGTTTTACCTTCCTATAGATTTTGTGGTTTTGGACATTCCTGCAGATTATCCAACGCCGTTCATTCTCGGGAGACCTTTCCTAGCAACTTCTGATAGTCGGTCGACTGCAAAAACGCCAAGCTGTTTTTCAATATTGGAGGGGAAGATGTGGAGTTTACTCTCCAAGAAGAAGAGTCTAAGGAGCCACTGAATTCCATAGGACCCGACAATCCAACGAAAAAGGGCAAGGGAATGAGCATTGTGGAGGAAGAGCGGAAAGACTCGAAGATTGGCCAAAACCACAGCCAAAGCCAAGGTTCCACGGGCGTTGTTTGTATTTAATTACCACGTGAAAAGACAAGTCGAGAGCAGCCATGGTTGGTTCCACGATCGTGGAAGTAGCAGTGAACCCGTGGAATCTAAAATTCCCGATGCCTCTTTCCCTCTTCTTAGAAACATTCTTAAACATTGTTTCACCTTTTCTCCATCCTTACAAACATCTAGAGATGGTTCAAGAGGTTATACCAAAGTAACAAGCACATTGAAGAATGTGCAAGCTTGCAAAGAAAGGACAAAGAGGTGGCATGAAAAGCACATCATTCCGAAGGATTTGAAAGAAGGAGACCTTGTCCTTCTCTTCAACTCCCGTTTTCCTCTATTTCCCGATTAGTTGAAGTCACGTTGGACCGGACCATTTGTAATTAAACATATTTTTCCCCATGGTGCAGTTGAAGTATGGGGTGAACAATGCGGAGCTTTCAAGGTCAAAGGCCAACGACTAAAGAAGTACATACCGGAGGTTCAAATGAGGAGATTGCACCTATCCTCCTCACTTAAGCAACAAAAAGGAACGGTCTAGCTACAGACCTTAAACAAAGCGCTTCTTGGGAGGCAACGCAAGGTATTTCTTATTTTCCCTTCTTCTTAGATTAGCTTAGATAGTTGTTTTTGTCGTTTTCGTTGGTTCGTTCCCGGTTTTTCTTGTGTCTTTGGATGACAAGAACTAAGAATTCTCTAAAAAGATGTGAGGAAGAATAGCAAAGTCGGAATTGTCGAAAAAGGACGTAAAAAGGGATTCCACGGGCATAAATAGGTTTTCACGGCCATGGTTCCCTATTTTTGGCCGTGGAAACACAAGTCGAGAGGCGCCACGGTTCGTTCCACGCCCGTGGTTTTTCCAAGAGGCCTTGGTTTTCCAAAATTCCACGAACGTATAAAAGGCCGCCTTCACTTCAAAGATGCAAAAAAAAAAATCCCCAAACCACGCCCTACGCAGCGGAAATCACCGACTCCTAACCTCAGCCCCGATCTTCACATCCGGCAACCGATTGCAACGCTTCTTCTTCCTAAATCGAAGCTCTCATCATTCTATAGAGCATTCTATGCTCAAACAACATAAACGGAAAAAAATCAGCAAGCATTTTGGATTTCTCAATCCAAAAACCTAGGTTTTTCTCTAAACTTGATCTTGGTTCAATTCTTTTGATTTTGTTGAAGATTTGCTAGAGAACTGGACGGAATTGGAAGTAGAAATAGCCTAGGATTACTGTTGTTGAGTTTGATGTCTGTTGTTGTCAATTTCTAAAAAATCGACAGTTTCCACGGGATGTTCTTGAGTTCCACGGGCGTGGTTTGTGAAGATCCGGCCGTGGTTTTGCCACTTATGGACAATTTGCGTAGAAGTGGCCGAAATTTGTTCAAAAAGAGTAAGAGAGCCTCTTCCTCATCCCAACCACCAAAACCACAACCCCCACAACAACAACCACCACCTCCTAGACTCCCCCGCATCCTAGAATAGCACAAAAAGGCTTATAAAATCATCCAACCCCGCATCATCGTAGCCCCTAAGTACCTCGTACTTGATGAGCTTGAATGTTTGAATGTTTTGGATGATCTCAATATGATGATTGACAATGTTGGGCTTAGAGAGTTCATTAGTATTAGGGAACATGCTTATGAGGAGCTCACCATGGAGTTTCTTAGCTCCTTTGATCATGATGCTAGGGAGAGAACAGTCAAGTTCAGGATGATGAATCAGAAATTTAACTTGTCTATCGGGAGGTTTGCTCAAATTTTTGGGTTTAGTGATACCACTCATGGGGTGTTCCTTACAGCTACTAGACCTCATGCCTTTTGGGAGTGTATTGCTATGGTGGTGAGTTCTACAGATAGATGGCACCCAGCCGACTCTAAGGAGAGCTTGATATACATTTTGTCCTTCAAGCTAGCACATCGGATTATATCCGAGTGTCTTTTTCCTAGGACCGAGAAACCACAACGGCTTAAGGCTGATGAGTTGTTCATATTATTCTGCATGGCTACCGGTACCGCTCCTGACTGTGCCGCAATGCTAGCTGACAATCTGAGGAAGATCAAAAACAATGCTAAAGGGGATATTTGCATGGGAAGTATCGTGACTTATATCGCCCGCCGTCTAGGAGTTGACTTTTCCGCTTGTGAGCTTGCTGCAGAGGCTAGGCCTCTTGGTCTTGAGCGTTTTAATCATAGGGGTATTCTGATCCCCCGACATAGAGGACCGCCACATGCAGCTATGCCCTGGGAGGGCAAGGGCGCGAGAGGGATTCCATGGAATGTGGAATACTCCATCAACAATCCTCACAACTAGAAGCTGACATTTGAGGATATGCATGCTGAGATGGGAGGTCCGGAGGATGATGCCGCAGCTGAGGCGACAGGAGGACATAGCCAAGATTACATGGACATTGGGACGGACACCGGTCCCAACGATTACAAGGCTGATGGAGACTTCGGTAGCTCTGAAGAGTTGTCATCTTCATTTCCATCTATGGGAGAGTAGGATGAGCCTCCAAGGAGGTCTACTTACCGTCTTCCTTGAGCTAGTCCTTCCCAGTGACGAGCCAGCACTTTAGAGCGCCCCTCATGGTTCGATGAGCAACCTCCATGGCTTCCTGCGTTGCAGCAGAGGATGGATAGCATAGACAGCCGCCTTGGCACCATGGAGGAGGGGCAATAGATGATACGGGACCTTTATCATGCCTAGTTCAACCACCCCTATGACCCGACATTACATCCATTCCCACCACCGCTTTGATGATGACCTTCGCTCCTTAGCTACATTACCGAACTTGTGAGCTTCTGTACTTTTACCTCTATTTTTATTGCACGTTGGGGACAACGTGTGGTTCAAGTATGGGGTGGTTGAATACCTATGGTATGTAATAACTCTGATACTTTCTTGCTTGTTAGTCCATCGTACTTTGCATCTTTCATTATATTTGTAACATGTTTCGTTATTGCATTGCATTCTGATAACTTTGAAAAAACCAAAAAAAAAAAATGTGAAAATTTAAAAATTTTGTGCTTCTTGGATTTTTGATGATTTTTTATGTGTTTAAAATGAATTTTGAATTGTGAAGGATTTGAATGTTTTGTTGAATTTTCTTGCAAGTTTTATAATTTGGAATTTGATCTAAATCATTTTGAGAATTTGAAGGATGAAACCTCATGATAAGTTCTTACACTTCTTATTGATATGATTAAGGCGTTACGGTTTTGATATCTTTCTTCTTCTTGATCACCTTTTAGCTCCTCATGAATATCTTTATAATTGCCTCTTTATTACCTATCCGGGAATTAGGATGCAATTGCGCGAAAGTGTGAAGTTTGAAGTTGAAAGTGATGAAGTATGTTAGAAAATAGGTTTGGGGAAGTCAATCATGATGATGAGTAACTCGGCACCATTCACATAGCCGGATGTTTATGTCTTGTCAAAGTCGGATTGAGCGATATTCCTAACGAGTCATTGTATGTGCATTACGGTTTGAGGCAACTCGAAAAATTGAGTTAATGTTGATTTCCTAGGCTTCGGTTATTGTTCACCTCTGTCCTTGATCTCAAAAAGTAAAGTCGAAAAATTATGTTGAAAAAGAAGAGCAAAGCTCCTATTGATGGAAGTTTAAGTGTGCTTGAAAAGTTTGTGATGTTATTGTTCTCTTTTCCGGATTTCGCACCATGTATCCTATACATATCCCTCCCCAACACGTTTCTTTGACCATTATTTGAAAGACCTAAAGATCTTTGAGATTGTTGTTTGGTTTTGTGGTCCAATTTGAATTTTCCCCATGATTGATTTTTGATTTTGCTTCAGGTTATGATGCTTGTTTTGAAACTTTAGAAATGTTATTGTTCTTTTCAAGACATGAGTCATTTTGTTCAGATAACAGTTTTCGAAAAGCTGTGAAACAAGTGTAGACAACGATCTTTGAATAGAAGCACTAATCCAAAAATATTGTGTTTTTCCTTGTCTTTGCATTCATATTTACATCTTTGTATTCTAAATTTGAACCTCCTTGGGGACAAGCAAGAGGCAAGTATGGGGTATTTTGAAAGCATGAAATATGACGTAGTTTAGTTATGCATATAGGTAGTTTTTCCCTTTCCTTTGAGTACACAGACATACATTTATAGCATTTATCGAGTATATTCACCTATTATCTTGGAATCGAGATCTACACAAGCTTTGTTGTGATTTTAGGTGAATTGGAGCTGAAATGTAGTCAAAAGGGAGCATTCACTGAGCATTGGTCGATGAGGATTTCATTGGGAAGCATTGGAACATCATTGGAAGAAGTATGAAGTGAAACAAAGGTGAAAAGCATCGAAATGGAAGAACCACGACCAAGAAGGAAGTTCCACGGCCGGGGTTTTGATAAATAATTGAATTTCACATGTGGAAACAAAGGTCGAGAGTCGCCATGGGAGGAACCACGGCCGTGGTTTTGTGATGTCACCCGTGGTTTTCTTCAGAAAAGACCGTCACGTAAATTTCCACGTCAGCAAGAAAGGAAGGAGCCTTCTAACCTAATTTTATTTTATAAAAGGAGGTTGACGGCTGCATTCCAGAGAACGGTGCTTTAGGATCACGCTTTTTGACGTACTTGGATTCCATTTTTCCATACTTCGGAAAGGATTGCTTCACCAATGGAGGAGATCGAATAAGTTCTTGATTCCGCTTTAGATATTTGTGAGATTGCTCTAATATTTGATTATTGTTTTTGAGAACACATTCTGGGATTATACATTGTTTGATTGAGTTGTTGATTATTAAAGATTGGTTTTTGTTTCATCTTTGTCTTTTTGATTATATGCCCTTCTTGATTTTTTTATCTTAATCTTGAATTTAAAATGATGATGATTGTTGGCTAAACACCCTCGGATTCCAGGGTGAAGGGTTGATGGTTGTGGTATAGATGATGATAGATTGAGCCTTAATAGATCGGACCCTGAGAGGTGTGACACGAAACCCTTGGACGAGGATTTCTACGGCCTGTTCTTCAGGAACCACGATCGTGGTTTCCCAAGATCTGCCCGTGGTTTCCTCTTTTTTGCACGTTTTGCTTTTGCCTTTATCCAAAGTTCAATATTGCTTAAATCCTACCTTTGTTAACCATTTCTAACCCTTAACCTTGCTTGGTTGTGAGTGTTTACGAGTTTTAGGTAATAGGGGATTCAAAACCCTCTATTAAGGTGAGGAGTGTCATAGCCTATGCCTTTGTCTTTCTTTTCCTTGGGTTTGGTTTGGTATGAGAGTTGAATCCTAACCTTATGACCTCTTCTTGACAAGACTCAACATCCGTTAAGTGGAATCCTTTGGTTAGGACAAAAGGAAGGTGGATCTTCACCGGACGACATCCTACCGAAAAATATATACCTTTGCTATCCAGCTTTGTCCGCACACACCTTTAGATATCTTGAATCGAATACCGCAACCGGATACTTAGATCTTTAGAATCTGCATTCCCATTATTCTTTCTTCTACATTCATTATTGTGATAGTTTCATTTCTTGCTACACAAGTTGGATTACCTTTTACGGCTTTGTTCTCACCGATTCCCTGAGATCGACTCCGGAATAATAGCCCATACTACGATTGATCCGTACACTACGGGTTCGCTATCGTTAGGCTTAATTCTTGGATATAAATGAAAACTCCACCTTGTTTATAAATTTTTTATAGGTGTTGATGATGGAAGACTTAACACAAATGTGGTAGTTGGATACACTAACAATGTATTGATTATATTCTCTAGATGTTTGGTTGGTTTGAATTCAGTGCAGGTTTTATCAAAATGTCAAGGGCCTTGATATGGATTTCAAGGGCCTTGAAGTATAACTCAAGGACAAGGAAGATAGCGTTTACAAAGGGACGATCTCAAAGGCCTTGGAGTTATAGATGCACAAAACAAGGATTCAAATGAGCTGAAGATTTTCCAGGAAGATTTTTCTTAACAGAAAGATCTCATCAACCGAAGATTAGAGAATCTTTTCAGAATATTTTCTAAAAACAAAGAGCGGAAAAATATTTTCTCTCTCGATTCAACAAAAGACGAGAAGATCAAGGAGCTAAGGACTCGACGTGTTCTCAGGAGCTGAAGATTTGCAACGTCTACCTTATCTCGAAACAAGAAACGATCTTCATGGAGAAGAAGATTCATCTTCAAACGGTCATCTCTACAACGGCTAGAAGACCTCTCCATAGAAGAGTATAAATGAAGATGATGGTCGAAGAAGACAGATACACAAGCTTACACAGGAAAACATCTTTACGTCTTCAAGCAACCTAAACATATTCATTCATTGTTTTTCTTTCTCTCTTTTACGCAAAAGCTATATCCCCTTAGAGAGAGAAAACACAAGTGCTCCATTGGAAATCTAAATAGTGTTATACTAGAGTGTGTGTTACTCTGCGAAGTAACTAGGCTATTATAGCTAGGTTGAGAGTTGGAGCTAGATTGTAGCATTGGCTATAGTGAGAGAAGAAGGAGATTTATTCTAGTTTGTATCTAGAACTCTTTGAAGCTGATAATAGATACTTAGATCCTAAGGCTATATCCTGGGACGGAGAGTAGGCTATTTAGAGCCGAACTTCGTAAACATATCCTCGTGTCGATCTTTTCAATTCCGCACCATATATACTTTACTGTGACTAACTTTGTTTTGTAGGAGCAAGAAGTCAAGGCCCTTGAAAGTAGTTTCAAAGCCCTTGAAATAAAAGTTTCACAAAGAGCACAGATCGACATCAAGGCCCTTGAAAGGAGTTTCAAGACCTTGAGATTTGATTTGCGAAAAGTTCTCATACTCTATTCAACCCCCCCCCCCCCCCCCTCTTCTAGAGTATCTTTTACCTTATTTATTTCACCTACCGGTTCTTCAATTGGTATCAGAGCTAGACTCATGTTTATTGATTTAACCATCGGTGAGACTAATTATGAATCCTATAGGTGATGGGGGATTTGCTCAAGCAAGATCCTCATCTCGACAACCACTCTTCTGTGGAAACAACTTTGCTCATTGGAGAGCACTCATGCGTATGTTCATTATTGACAAGGAAATGGAGCTTTGGAGCATCATTAAAATTGGACCTAAAGTTCCAATGACAACGGTTGAAGGTGTCCAAGTCCCAAAGAAGGAAGATGACTTCACACAAGCAGACCTGGACAGTGTGTCAAAGAATTACAAAGCAATGAACCTACTATGCTGTGGATTAGA
The DNA here is from genome assembly GCA_033239045.1 of Fagopyrum esculentum. Taxonomy (NCBI): domain Eukaryota; kingdom Viridiplantae; phylum Streptophyta; class Magnoliopsida; order Caryophyllales; family Polygonaceae; genus Fagopyrum; species Fagopyrum esculentum. Next base: position 24,815,513 of record BSUD01000002.1, on the reverse strand, counting down.
TGCAAATGAATTCAACCGCATCTCATCATGCAAGAGTGCTAAAGAAATATGTGACAAGCTTGTTGTCACTTACGAAGGAACAAGTCAAGTCAGGGAAACAAAGATTAGTATCTTCCTCAGACAATACGAGCTATTCAAGATGAATCCAAATGAATCAGTCAAAGATATGTTCACCAGATTCACTGAGATCGTGAACAACCTGGACTCACTAGGAAAGATCTTCACAAACGAAGAGAAAGTGAGGAAGGTTCTAAAGAGCCTACCTAAAGCCAAGTGAGGACCAAAGATGACTACTATTGAAGAAGCTCAGAATCTCACAACTCTTCCTCTTGATGACCTCCTTGGAAAACTCATCACACATGAAATGGTTCTTGGTGAAGAGGATGGAGAGCTCCCATCCAACTCCAAGAATTTGGCATTAAAATCAAGAAGAGATGAATTACCATCTGACGAAGAGGAGAGTGATGATGATGATGAAGAAGATGCAATCGCCATGATCTTTAAGGGTCTCGCAAGAATTCTCGAAATTAAGAAATAGTTTGCTAATAGAGAATATCCACGAGCATCAAAACCCCGAGGTAAGTTTTCTAACTCTAATAAGAAAACGAGAGTACTAACTTGTTTTGAATGTGGTGAAACAGATCATCTTGTGAAAGATTGTCCACAAAAGAAGAGGACCAACTTCAAGAAAAATGATCAAAAGAAGAAAGCTATGGTTGCTTCAAGGAGTGATTCAAAATCAACAAATGAATCAGAAGACGAAAAAGAACAAGCAAACTTGTGTCTTATGGCCGATCATGAAGAAGATTCAAATCTGTATGTCGACAATGTGGTAAGTACTATTAATGGTTTAAACTGAAATTGACCTGAAACAATTCCTTAAAGATATTATCATATGTGATAAGGAACATAGAATAAGGATAAATTCTTTAAAAGAAAAGCTATTTGAACAAGAAAAACAATTAAGTGAAATGTCTTTGGAGATTGAAAATCTTAACACAGAAAAGGTAGACCTTGATTGTAATATCCGAAATTTTATTTCCGTTTATTCCGGGTCAAACCGGTTTTCGACTCGTCGACCGTTTATATGATACCTAAGATTTATACCCACCTAAATTTCTATCATTTTATGTAAGCTTAACTCACATAAAATGATGAATTTCAAACCCAAATATAAGTCATGACATGTGTGTGGACAAGATCACGACAATCTTTTGACGAGACCATGACAACATTAGATGATGAATTTATTACCTTGCTTGCATAACTCACCAGCCCATTAGTTTATCAGTAGCCCAGTGAGCCCAGCAAAGCCCCAGTCCAGCGATGAAGAGGGTGCTTCCCGTTTGAGAGCTGAGATGGAGTCGGATCAGATCTGCTGCAATAACTACTTCCGCAAATCACGCAACAGAGGCACGTCTTCCCACTCCAGCCTTCACGCTTGCGGATATGCTGCTCTTTCCTTCCCCAGCCGTTACACCGGGCCTATCTCCTTCATGGCTGCATTCATCGGCCTTCGACTCATCAAACGGCCACTGCTCATCGGTCTTCATTGCAGCAGTCGAGCCTTCTGCACACGTTACAAATCGGCCAGGAGTGTTGAGTGTATGCACACATCCTTCTGCCTAGGTGAGTCACGAGTACCTTTTTCCCTTACCTTTTCCCTTGCTTCTTGCTCCTGATCGATCACACCCCTGCACGCTGATGACCTTCACTCCACACAACTCTAAAGCTTTCTGCCGCTTTACACACCTAAACCAACGCAGCCTTGGGGTCCTCCAAAGTCGACAGACAAGAGAAGTGGAGATCTCCTTCGAAGTGAACCTAGTCTGGGGAGTTACCATCGCAGCGGCTGCCTAGGAGTCCGACTTCTGCATCAATCAGACTCTACCCATAGAGACACAGGTAATGTCTCTTTACATCTTGAAATATTCGAGTATAGATCCGACCTTGAGCTTCTTTCTCGCAGATCCAACACCTCCTGTACACCTAGAAATCCAGAATACAAGCACTAGGAAGCCTACTTATTGTTCTAACGCCAGAACAGGAACCATCTTCGCACACAACAATGAAGGAGTGTAGGCAAAGCCGGACCGATGTCGTCCTTCCAGAACAACTAGCAGGAACAGTCCATCCGTTACAGTTGCAAAGCTTGGGTAAGACCTAACACATGCCTATTCCTTTGTGAGTACATTTGAAGAAGTGGAAGGCTTAAATCGTTTAATTTATGTTTGGCAGTGAAGAGCATTGAACTCAGGATGTGTGGGTTAACTCCAGAAATCAACCAAGCAGTGAGTGAGATTCGAACCCTCAATATGTTGCAGCACTTAGTTTTTTTTTTTTATTCCAGAAACTGTGTTGAGCATTCAACTTTGAACCTATTTTGGATGCTTTCGATTTATTATCCACCGTTCAATTTTTAGTATGATATAGAAGGATATGCATAGTATGATGTGTTAAAATTTTAAGTCAATCCAACGGTCGGATCTGGATCTATAGGAGCTCAAAGTCGACTGTTTGTGCAGTTTGTGAAATGACTTAGAAAGTATAGAATTCCTAGATTTTGTATCCAACTTTGGAGATTTGTGTAGAAGTTGTTGTTGGGTATTTTTGGGATTTTATTACTTCTATGAGCAGAGTGCATCATGTAGAAAACCTCGACATTTTGTTCGGAAATTTTTATATTTTATTCGGTTCTCATATCTTAAGTCAAAGTGGGACCTTAGCGACTTTTTATGAAGGTCAAGAATGTAGTTAACTCTTCTAAATCTTTAGCAAACTTCCCTTTGAGAGTTTTGAGTGTGGTTTTGAGTTCCAATGAATAGTTTGGAACTTTCTTATCGAATTTTATAGAGTTTCGGGATCAGGGGTAAAATGATCATTTACCCGTAGAAGGGTATTTTGGTAATTTCTTTATGATCAATTATATATCTTAGAAGTTGGAGACTTCTAAGAAAGTGGGATACATTATTGATCCACTTGCCTTGTATAACAGGCGATTGAGTTCTACGGTAACAGGCCGAGTCGTGATAACGGGATTTGAGATTTGACTCAGGTAAGTCCTTGCGACTTACTTAGCTGGTTTCTGGATATTAGTTGAGTGATAATAGTGGTGTGTGTACCATGTGTGTTATAATAACAACTTGTTAGGACGACCATCGTTATTATGTGTTAAGGCCCAAGTGTATGTATAACGGGCCGTGACATCACTGCCCAGCTCTGCCAAGAGACTGGGAGGTTCTCTATACCCAGACCATACAGGTACACGGTGAGATGCATCGGATCCACTCCTGATGGGTACACGGGGGCGGAGGCGAGGTTTGGGAATCCCTCGTGTCACAAACTAAGTATCATTAGTAAGAGTGAATGACTTAAATGAAGATAATAAATGGAATATTTGAAAGCATGATGAGTGTTTACTTTTGCTATGTGTGTGTGCTATTATTATTCTTCTAATGTTTAGATAACTAGCTAATGGTTGTTTTAGGTTGTTGTTTAGATTTACTAAAGGTTAGAGCAGTAGCTGAGTGATCCGGAAGTAATGGTCAGCCGGGTCTCCGTACCCCTTAGAGTGGGGTTTGGGTTTTGCTTTGTTGTTTCCTTTCTAGTATGATGTTATGTAGACTTTTATTACCTTGAGTACGTTGTTGGCTGTTAGACGTTGTTATTACATTCATGACAGTAAAATACCGTTTATGAATTTCGTTTTCCTTATTTGTGTCTTGTTGTAAGATCCTAGTAAAATTATTGTCAAACTAAGTTCGGGACCCATTGTGAGGTCATAACCAGTGACTTCCCGAGTTCTGAGAATTCGGGGTGTCACAACATGGTATCAGAGCTCTAGGTTGGCAACAATGACACTTGAAATCTTCTAAAGGACCGAATAAGTAAATAAACAAAACCCGAAAGGGGTCTGAACTTTTCAATGAAACTTTTGGTTTTTCAAATTCATGCATGAGTCGGGATGGGATAGAAAGTACGGATGACCACCACTACCTCCGTGGATCTCTACAGCTGGATATGATAGTAAATTATATACGGACTTATATAATACTGTATATTTATGTAGGTTGTATAGATATGCGTATATATATGTAGCAGGTTAATACCCTAAAGGATAGGACGTCCTTTAGTTGAGTTATCATGATGTGAGTATCGCCGCATAATAGAACGTTAGTAGATCTTATAGAGTATCTATGTGAATATAGTGTACACAAACTCGGATTGAACATTGCGTTCTCGAGAGTACCCTGGTGGTTCCTGCAATTTTCCGAAGAACGGGTAGACAAAGGGTTGTGGATTGCAAGATGATTTTAACAACGGGAACAATCGGACGAGGGAGAAATAGCAAAACAACTCAGCTAGAAGTGATGAAAAAAAAACAAAAACAAAAAAACCGTCCAAGGGACTTAGCAGTATGTAGACGAAAGATGAAAGTCAGAGATGCCTGTAAGGATTTACAAGAGTGCGGACTGAAGAGGACAATATGGGAACACAAATCAAGCAGGGTAGCGTACAACTATACTTGGGTTAAATGACAATTATAACTAAGGTGGATGCCGCGATAGGCAAGTATGAGCATGAGAGTACCGAGTAGATATGGTGTTGACCCCGATGTGAAGACTTAAAGGAGTACAAAGACAGACATTGACAAATGAGTTCAAAGATGAGAAATAAATTTCATCATCATAGAGACGGCTGGACTTCCTCAAAGATGCAAGAATTTTAAAGGAAATCAGGACGCAAGTATCAAATATAGTAGAAGTCTGAAATTAAGACAACGGATTTCTATAAAGGTGGCATTATAGAACTACATCAACCAAGGAGGAAGAATGTGAAAGAATGATATTGGTGGACTCGAGGGTCCACAATAACGTCTCATTCAAAGAGAGATTTAAGTTACCAATATTAACGATTCATACTAGAGAACCGCAACCAGATGATGACTAATGTAAGAGGAATCGCGAATAAGCACTTACAAGCTGTTGTGGAAGAATTGATAAGTTCATCGACGGTAGAGGAATGATACAACCGGACTTGGAAGAGTATAAGCGAGCTTTCAGTGAAAACTGTACGAGGAGCCAAAGGAGTATAAACCGATAACCTAGAGGAGATATACCAAGTACCTCTACATTAAAAAGAAATAGAAGAAAAGTAAGTCTACGATCTTGTAGAAGGTCAACTACAGACTACTTGTTAACAACTGAGACTTTACACGTGCGGGTTAACGAGTGGTGACTGGTTATCAAATAAGAAGAATAATCGCATAATTACAAAAGAATGTTATCGACATCTGGAGAAATCCTTAAAGGGATCAACTGTGACAATTGTGAAGATAAATTGATACAAGTACTAGTATTTTGGATAATAACATGAAAAGAGTCCAAACTAGTAACTGTAATTAAGAACGTATGACGGCCGGAAATGACCCCCTTATGTCCTTCATAATATCCAGGAAATTGTGTGAGTGGTTACTTATCTATTGGACAAGGAAAATTTTACAAATCACAGTTAGTACATATGGATTCGTATAAGAACTAGAGGAGTAAGAAGAAGCCGATGAATTGGGATTGGATCATACGTCAATCCAGACAGAGGGTACCTTACATTTGACACAAATGAGACTGATGGTGCTCTTACGCGTAAAAGTTGGGGTCAATTTCCTGGATCGACAGAGGAATCCCTTATGACTAAAGATGCGACACACACTAATTCGATGTATAAAGGCAGCACAAACATAGAAATTATGATCTAATGCCTTGACTAAATATCTTATCGAGTTGTGAGGTGATTGTAGAGGAAATCTACATCTTTAATGGAACAGACATGAGGAAGAGTAAAATTGGATGACTGAAGGTTGTTTTACGGATCCTTTATCACCCATATAAGATAATTACCGAAAGGTGTTTATACAAGAGTTTAATGATAAGTGGTGGTACTCAAATGGAAATTCAAGCTAACCCTGATAACCAATAATATGTAGATGGAGGAGTAGTAGTGAGACTGCATACAAGGGGTGTGCTAGAAATCCATTCTCAAGTGATGATATAAGATTTGATGAAAGTAATAAGACCAATCAACGTGGTCAGTAAAGCGTTTACGGGAAAACGCAAAGGGATTTAGTTATCCTATTGAGTGTACAGATTTAAAGAAAGTGAAGTGAGATGAGTATAAGGACAACATAATAAATGCGAGTCGAGAAATTAGATGTTTTTGAGAAAATCATATGCATATGATGTTTAGTATACAAATGGTACCGGTAAATGTGTAACAAAAGTCATATTATCGGACCAAGAACACTATGATGAATAAAGAGTAAACCAAGCGAATAGCTTAATCAGTGAGAAGGAAAGTCATGTATCAAAAGGCGGGTCTTGCTAAATTTAAATAAAGTGTTGAGATGAAGATATCGTTATGGAATCTCTTCAAGAGTACAACATAACTAGGGTTTCAACACGGAGTGAGTGGTAATGATCAACTTACAGTTACAAACCGATACGGACAAGGAAAATGTTATAAGATGAGCCACCTAGTAGAAGAGTTCGCAGGACAAGCATGAGAGACCATCACGCGGTTGATATTATTGTCTCGGAGTAGATTTATTACCGCACCTCGAGAATTTGGAGCTAAATAGAAAACTCCATGTCAAGATGGTAAATAGGTTAGGGGAATGACTTGTAGGTCAACGTGATGTCCCCTAAGTTGGAGGTCCAAAGGAATGGGGGAAGAATAACCACAATGAGTAATCCTGGCAAGTAGCAAGTCGAGTTCTAATGAGATATAAGTGAATTCCGGGAATTCCTAAGGACACACGTTCCAACCCTTCAAGGAGACGTGACGAGTGAGTTAATTTTATTGAGGAGTTCTCTAGACCATGAAACTCCATGGGGGGCGTCAAGGACCATAGTTGCGAGAGATATGGATGGTTTATCTCGAGGTTTTGGACATGCAATATTCACGGCTAGAGTATGAGCCTTCCCTTTATGTAAATCATCTTTAGACTAGCGATCTGTTTGAAGAGGATCTTGCAATTATAGAAGGGAAGTTATAGGTGAGAGTTTGGTAAATCATGCTGACTCACGAAAGACGCTATTATGAGTAATGGATGAAGACAGATTTATCAAAGTAGCGCAGCGGAAATTTGGTGGGCCCGTAATTCATAGAACAAGAAACTCAATACAATGTTAACTATGATCTCAAGTTAAGAAATTCGAGATCTATATGAAACCTTCACTAAGGAGGGTAATTTAGGGTTTTATAAATTTGAAAGCTTGACCAGAAGTAGGTGACAACTCATTAATTAAGGGACGATCCGAATGGGTGACGTTAAAGAAAAAGGACAAGTTAGTTGAATTACAAAGAACATTGAGCACTTAGTAAAGTGTCGGGAGATATTTAAGACCATTATTTCAGAGTTGATAGTCGGGACCTTCCGGAATGTCAAAAGTAAGTAGATTCAACGGAAGGAATAAGTTGAGAAGTGTATTCCCGCGAGAACTAAAGGCGAGATCGGAAATTATTTATCAAGTAGCACTTATACGCATACTAGCAAGTGTACACACAGTAATCACAAGTAATAGTTAAGGAAATACATACCGGGTCCGGAACATGTCATCAACTATAAGGATCTAATAGTTTAGCGAGATTATACTTTTGTAGAGTATCCAGTGGTTTAGACGAAGAGCCGAGGAGGCTACTTGGGAGACAGAGGAGAGCTTTAGACGTAGTTATTCCGAGTTCTTTGCGGAGTTAGTCGCTACTGTTGTACCGACGAGTTGGTGCTCGGATATTGTTTGTGTGATTTTTGTGATTTTACTTGAGATTGAGTGATTGTGTTTTTATGGGTTGCCTGATTATGATGATTGAGTAGTTGCATGTTATAAATTGAGATTAAAAATTTAGTGAGACCAAGTTATACAAATCTATTTAGGGAAGTCGTTCGATTAGATACCTTATTCTAAGTTTCGGGACGAAACTTATTCTAAGGGGGTACTGATGTAATATCCGGAATTTTATTTCCATTTATTTCCGGGTCAAACCGGTTTTCGACTCGTCGACCGTTTATATGATACCTAAGATTTATACCCACCTAAATTTCTATCATTTTATGTAAGCTTAACTCACATAAAATGATGAATTTCAAACCCGAATATAAGTCATGACATGTGTGTGGACAAGATCACGACAATCTTTTGACGAGACCATGACAACATTAGACGAGATCAAGACAAGGCCATGACAAGCTGTTGACAAGGCCTTGACAAACTTTCAGCCCACTTTCTTACCTTGCTTGCATAACTCACCAGCCCATTAGTTTATCAGTAGCCCAGTGAGCCCGAACAAGCCCCAATCCAACGATGAAGAGGGTGCTTCCCGTTTGAGAGCTGAGATGGAGTTGGATCAGATTTGCTGCAATAACTACTCCCGTAAATCACGCAACAGAGGCACGCCTTCCCGCTCCAGCCTTCACGCTTGCGGATCTGCTGCTCTTTCCTTCCCCAGCCGTTACACCGGGCCTATCTCCTTCATGGCTGCATTCATCGGCCTTCGACTCATCAAACAGCCACTGCTCATCGGTCTTCATTGCAGCAGTCGAGCCTTGTGCACACGTTACAAATCGGCCAGGAGTGTTGAGTGTATGCACACATCCTTCTGCCTAGGTGAGTCACGAGTACCTTTTTCCCTTACATTATTCCTTGCTTCTTGCTCCTGATCGATCACACCCCTGCACGCTGATGACCTTCACTCCACACAACTCTAAAGCTTTCTGCCGCTTTACACACCTAAACCAACACAGCCTTGGGGTCCTCCAAAGTCGACAGAGAAGAGAAGTGGAGATCTCCTTCGAAGTGAACCTAGCCTGGGGAGATACCATCGCAGCGGCTGCCTAGGAGTCCGACTTCTGCATCAATCAGACTCTACCCATAGAGACGCAGGTAACGTCTCTTTACATCTTGAAATACTCGAGTATAGATCCGACCTTGAGCTTCTTTCTCGCAGATCCAACACCTCCTGTACACCTAGAAATCCAGAATACAAGCACTAGGAAGCCTACTTATTGTTCTAACGCCAGAACAGGAACCATCTTCGCACACAACAATGAAGGAGTGTAGGCAAAGCCGGACCGATGTCGTCCTTCCAGAACAACTAGCAGGAACAGTCCATCCGTTACAGTTGCAAAGCTTGGGTAAGACCTAACACATGCCTATTCCTTTGTGAGTACATTTGAAGAAGTGGAAGGCTTAAATCGTTTAATTTATGTTTGGCAGTGAAGAGCATTGAACTCAGGATGTGTGGGTTAACTCCAGAAATCAACCAAGCAGTGAGTGAGATTCGAACCCTCAATATGTTGCAGCACTTAGTTTTTTTTTTATTCCAGAAACTGTGTTGAGCATTCAACTTTGAACCTATTTTGGATGCTTTCGATTTATTATCCACCGTTCAATTTTTAGTATGATATAGAAGGATATGCATAGTATGATGTGTTAAAATTTTAAGTCAATCCAACGGTCGGATCTGGATCTATAGGAGCTCAAAGTCGACTGTTTGTGCAGTTTGTGAAATGACTTAGAAAGTATAGAATTCCTAGATTTTGTATCCAACTTTGGAGATTTGTGTAGAAGTTGTTGTTGGGTATTTTTGGGATTTTATTGCTTCTATGAGCAGAGTGCATCATGTAGAAAACCTCGACATTTTGTTCGGAATTTTTTATATTTTATTCGGTTCTCATATCTTAAGTCAAAGTGGGACCTTAGCGACTTTTTATGAAGTTCAAGAATGTAGTTAACTCTTCTAAATCTTTAGCAAACTTCCCTTTGAGAGTTTTGAGTGTGATTTTGAGTTCCAAAGAATAGTTTGGAACTTTCTTATCGAATTTTATAGAGTTTCGGGATCAGGGGTAAAATGGTCATTTACCCGTAGAAGGGTATTTTGGTAATTTCTTTATGATCGATTATCTATCTTAGAAGTTGGAGACTTCTAAGAAAGTGGGATACATTATTAATCCACTTGCCTTGTATAACAGGCGATTGAGTTCTACGGTTAGAGGCCGAGTCGTGATAACGGGATTTGAGATTTGACTCAGGTAAGTCCTTGCGACTTACTTAGCTGGTTTCTGGATATTAGTTGAGTGATAATAGTGGTGTGTGTACCATGTGTGTTATAATATCAACTTGTTAGGACGACCGTCGTTATTATGTGTTAAGGCCCAAGTGTATGTATAATGGGCCGTGACATCACTGCCCAGCTCTGCCAGGAGACTGGGAGGTTCTCTATACCCAGACCATACAGGTACACGGTGAGATGCATCGGATCCACTCCTGATAGGTACACGGGGGCGGAGGCGAGGTTTGGGAATCCCTCGTGTCACAAACTAAGTATCATTAGTAAGAGTGAATGACTTAAATGAAGATAATAAATGGATTGTTTGAAAGCATGATGAGTGTTTACTTTTGCTATGTGTGTGTGCTATTATTATTCTTCTAATGTTTATATAACTAGCTAATGGCTGTTTTACGTTGTTGTTTAGATTTACTACAGGTTAGAGCAACAGCTGAATGATCCGGAAGTAGTGGTCAGCCGGGTCTCCGTACCCCTTAGAGTGGGGTTTGGGTTTTGCTTTGTTGTTTCCTTTCTAGTATGATGTTATGTAGACTTTTATTACCTTGAGTACGTTGTTGGCTGTTAGACGTTGTTATTACATTCATGCAGTAAAATACCGTTTATGAATTTCGTTTTCCTTATTTGTGTCTTGTTGTAAGATCCTAGTAAAATTGTTGTCAAACTAAGGTCGGGACCCATTGTAAGGTCCTAACTAGTGACTTCCCGAGTTCTGAAAATTCGGGGTGTTACATTGATGACAATATCAAGGCCTTGGAATCAAAGAACCTGATTCTCAAGGACAACCTCTCCTCTCTCCATCGAAATTATATCGATCTAGAGAAAGAGAAAGTTGATCTAACTTTGACATGTCAAGACCAAAAGGCTGGACTTATTAAGTTTACTCATTCAAAAGCTAATCTTGAGAGAATGATGGGTGAACAACAGTCCTCCCTTAACAAAAATGGTGTAGGTTATCATAGGAGCTTTCCTAGAAAACCTGTCACCACTTTTGTCAAGGCCAAAGAAAGCATTCATATGCCTACTTGCTTCTACTGTTGTAAAAAGGGTCATGTTAAATCTACATGTCCTTATAGAAAAAATGATCATTATATCATCAAAAACACCTATCCTTTATGTTTAAGGAAATAGGTCAAACAAATCTGGGCTCCTAAAGGTACTAGACCACCAAACATGATCGAACCTGAGTATGAACCAAAATATGCCATTTGGTCGACCCGGAAAGGTTGATGTTTGCTGTTTTGTAGGATATCACCAAGGTAAAGGAGCACAAATGGATATTAGATAGTGGTTGCTCAAGACACATGAGTGGAAAAAGCTCTTTATTCTCATATTTAAAGAAGCAATCATTTCGAACCATTACTCTTGGTGATAAAGGAAAGTCTGACATAATTGGCATTCGTAAATTTTTCTATAATTCATCCAACTTTATTGATGATGTTTATTTGGTTGATGGTTTGAAATATAATCTGCTAAGTATATCTCAAATTTGTGATAAAGGCAACAAAGTCATGTTTGATTCAGATAAGTGTGAGGTTCAAGACAAAAAGACGGGTGAAGTGTAGCTTACTGCTCCTAGATGTAATAATGTTTATTCTATGAGTACTAACCAAGTTTCAGGAACTAAGCTAAAATGTTTAAAGGCCTTGACTGGTGATCCAAGGCTTTGGCATAGAAGACTTGGTCACGTAAGCATGCACACCATGCAGAAGCTATTTACAAAAGATTTGGTACGTGGTTTGCCAAACCTAAATTTCAAGGTTAATGATCTATGTAAGGCGTCTACACAAGGTAAACAAACAAGAGGTTCATTCAAACCTAAGAAAGTTGTAAGTTCTTCTCGACCCATTGAACTTTTACACATGGATCTTTGTGGACCTATGCGTGTCAAATCTCCTAGAGGCAAGCAGTACATCCTTGTTATAGTGGATGATTTCTCTCGTTTCACATGGATTTCTTTTCTACGAGAAAAATCTGAAGCTTTATTTGAGTTTTCAAAATTGTGTAAAGAGTTACAAACATTGAAAAACCTACCAATCGTTTCTATACGAAGTGATCATGGTAGAGAGTTTGATCAACTAAAGTTTGACTTGTTTTGTGCAAAATATGGCATTTCACATAATTTTTCATCCCCTAGAATTCCTCAACAAAATGGAGTTGTGGAACGAAAGAACCGCACTCTTGAGGATATGCCTAGGACAATGCTTGAAAACAATTTGCCAAAAAGTTTTTGGGCTGAAATAGTAAACACTGCAAATTATATTTTGAATGGATGTTTAATTCGCCCTATTTTGAAAAAGACTCCTTATGAACTTTTTAAAGGAAGAAAACCAAATATTTCATATTTCAAACTCTTTGGATGTACTTGTTTTGTTCATAACTATGGCAAAGATAATCTTGGGAAATTTGATGCACGTAGTGATGAAGCTATATTCATTGGATATGCTTCAAATAGCAAAGTTTATCGTGTCTATAACAAATGTATCAAAATTGTTGAGGAAAGCATTCTTATTATTTTTGATGAAAGCAATGATGGTACTTTAAGTGAAAGTTTTGCAGATCTAAATCTAAATCAAAGAGAAGATCATAATTCGGATGAAGAGGAAGATTCTAAAGATCGCGACAAGAATATGAAGGAAAAGATTCAAGATACCGAAGAAAACCCTCAAGACCTTGAAACACACCTTCAAGACCTTGAAACAAGAAATTGTGATGTCGGAACTCCGCTTCAAGGGCTTGAAACCAAACTTCAAGGCCTTGAGAAGAAAAGTTCAACACTCCTCATATCATCCACAAGAGAATGTGATCTCAGATGCAAATGTAGGAGTTCAAACTAGATCTAAAGTGAACAATCTATGTGCCTTCTCCGCTTTTGTTTCGCTTGTCGAGCCAAAGAACTACGTTCAAGCTCTTCAAGAACCTGATTGGATCATTGCCATGCAAAATGAATTGAATAAATTTGAGAGGAACAAGGTATGTACTCTTACTTCAAGACCAAAACATCAATCAGTTATTGGCACGAAATGGGTCTTTCGAAACAAATTGGATGAAAGTGGCAAAGTCATTCAAAATAAAGCACGACTTGTAGCACAAGGCTATAACCAAGAAGAAGGTATTGATTATGAGGAGACTTTTGCTCCATTTTCCAGGTTAGAAGCCATACATATGCTACTTGCATTTGCATCTTTCATGAGCATAAAACTTTTTCAAATGGATGTAAAATGCACTTTTCTAAACGGCTTCTTTGAAGAAGAAGTCTACGTTGCTCAACCTCCTGGTTTTGAAAATGATGAATTTCCAGATCATGTTTTTAAATTAGACAAAGCTCTTTATGGTCTTAAGCAAGCCCCTCGAGCTTGGTATGAAAGATTGCCTAAATATCTTTTTGAAAACAATTTCAAAGAGGTTTGATTGATAAAACATTGTTTATCAAAACTAGAGGAAACGACATTCTAGTAGTGCAAATCTATGTTGATGATATATTATTCGGTGATACTAATGATTCCCTCAGCAAGGAATTTTCAGATATTATGTGCAGGGAATTTGAAACGAGCTTAATGGGAGAACTAAATTTCTTTCTTGGACTTCAAGTTACACAAGCAAAGAAAGGAATTTTTCTCAATCAAAGCAAATATACTAGAGACTTGCTTAAGAAGTACAAAATGGATCAATCTAAGGTTGCAAAGACTCCTACGAGTTCAACACTTTCGCTAGACCATGACAAGAATGGAAAAAGTGTAGTACAAAAGGAGTATCGAGGTATGATCGGTTCATTGTTGTATCTAACTGCTAGTCGTCCTGACATTATGTTTAGCGTGTGCATGTGTGCAAGCTTTCAAGCTGATCCTAAAGAGTCACACTTGATAGTTGTGAAAAGAATTTTTCGGTATCTCAAATGCACTAATGATCTAGGGTTATGGTACCCACGTCAAAGCTCGTTTCATCTAGTTGGATATTCATATACAGACTTTGCAGGTTATAAGGTCGATAAAAAAAAGTACTTCTGGATGTTGCCAATTCTTGGGTCATCCCTAATTAGTTGGCACTCCAAGAAGCAAAACTTTGTTGCCCTATCCACAGCTGAAGTTGAATATATAGCTGCAGGAGCCTGTTGTGCACAAATTCTTTGGATTGCTCAACAACTTCGTGATCTTGTCTTTGACTTGAAAGGTATTCCTATAAAATGTGATAATACTAGTGCTATTTCTATAACCAAAAATCATGTGCAGCATTCAAGGACTAAACATATTGATGTAAGGCATCACTTCATACGTGATCATGTTGAGAAAGGTGATGTTTCGATCTCTTTTATCTCAACTAACTTGCAGCTTGCAGATATCTTTACCAAGCCTCTTCCTGATGAACAATTTAATTTTATTAGATTGGAGCTTGGTATGTTGAACAAGGAAGCATTAACGTAGGGGGAGTAAACGAGTTTAATTGTTCCTACGCATGCAGCCCAAATTGATGTTTTCAAGGGCCTTGAAACATATTTTAAGGGTATGTAAATAAAACGGATCAATTAGAAATTCATATCCTTTAGACATTGAATTATCTAATTTTTATTCTTTAAAAGGGATTTCAAAAGGTTTTGTTATCAGATTCAAAGGATTTTGAAAAGTGGTTACCAAAATTTATGGAAAGAATTTTTATCGTCAATGATTTTCTCAAGATCTTAAAAATCTTTTTGATCTTATGTTGATAAGACTTCTTCCCTTAAAAACCTCTTATCTTCCCTCTTTATTTCTTCCGCTTCCTTTTCCCTTTGAAAGAACAGTGTTTTACTCTTCTGATTTTCCAAACCCTCTTCATCTTCTTCTGAAAATTTTTCATGGCATCCAAGACACCTTCAATGGACGAAGCAACATCATCTGTCCCCAAACGACAAAGGATACTTCAAGTATCATCTGATTCCGACTCGAGTTCCGGATCTGGGTCGAGCTCGAGTTCGTCAAATTTCTCAAGTGATGTAGATATTTTCAATAAGACTGGGCTTCCTTCGAGTTGGTTTGCAAGTCCAACAGCAGCCAAGAAATGGCTAACAGAGTATGATGATCGCTATCAATGCATGTGTGAGCCAGTTCATTGTGAACTGTTTACCTGCTTCTCAGGGATTTGAAGTTCTTCAAGCAAGCTCAATTTGGATCATGTTAAACCCAAAAGAACCCTCATACCCTCGATTGACCAGGTTGTTCTACACGAACTTAACGGCAAGAACAGCAAGAGGAGAATGGATTCTGGATTCAGTCATCAAAGGTAAGAAAATCACTATTACCTCTGAGATTATAGTTGATATCTTTGGTGTTCCTCTATATGACGCTTCTGAATATTCTAACCCTACTAGAACTATAAGATTAGCCAGAAAACAGTTTCACCTTCCTAATGCTTTATCACCACACACTATCACTTGTTTAACTCTGGAGGCTAGAATCATTTATGCTATCTTAGACAGATGTATATTACCAAGGTTTGCTAACAAAGATATCATAACCAATGTTGTGTTGGCTTTAGTCTACAATGTGATGAATGGATTGAAAGTAATTATGCCTGAGATTATCTTGTCTCTCATGGTAAATGTCATCAATTCTCCAAGCACTAGTCATCTGCCTTATGGGAATCTGCTTCCCATAATCTTTAGGCATTTTTAAGTTGATTTCTCTGATGAGGATTGCATATTTACAATGGAGGATTGGATGAAGCTTTCTATGAGACCATATGAATTAAGAAGACTAGGAGGGTTTCGGTACTGTATGGGTTTTGAAGGAGCAGCCATAATGGAATTTTTCTATAGAGCAGCGTTTGGAATTTGTCGAAAGAGTAGTGGATTCACTAAGATCTGATCTTGTCGATTTTAGAGCTTCAGTGACTGATAAATTGGATGAAACACAAGATTTGCTGGGAATTCTTAACCAGAAAACAAATCAGATGTTTCATGTTAATGCTCTGTCTCTTACAACTGCTAACAGTATTAAGCCCATCTCAGAAGATGATAGACAGACGACTACAAAGGATTATGAGAAGGTCATGACTCAATGACATAAGATTGTTAAGGATAAACCCATTTGCCAATAATTGCCAGAAGACCCAAAAATTCTGACGATCGAAGAGTTTGGGGTGGTCAAGAATTATGACAAGAATTTTGCACAAAGGGGAACAGGTATATCTCTCAAAGAACGTGAAGTTACTGATGTTAAGGATCATTAAAGAGATATGTGTTTAAGAGACTATTATGGGAAAGGAAGCTCCTCCAAGTGGTACAAGGAAACCTGAAGTTCTCTGCTGGTCATGACTGTTTTTTAAAAACTTTTTATGGTTTGTGAAAATACTCTCGTATTGGGTCTGTAATCGTGCTTAAAACTTCCGTACTTTGACTGGTTTTTTATTCTTCTCCCTTGTTGAAAGAAAAAGGGGGGGGGGGGAATATGATCCGACATTTTGATATACTACATTCTGCATTTTTAGTTTTGATTTTCATATGCATTGCTAAACTAACAAATGCAGGTACGATAAAACATTTGTGATGTCTTCCATCAAGGGGGAGATTGAAAACTCCACCTTGTTTATAAATTTTTTATAGGTGTTGATGATGGAAGACTTAACACAAATGTGGTAGTTGGATACAATAACAATGTATTGATTATATTCTCTAGATGTTTGGTTGGTTTGAATTCAGTGTAGGTTTTATCAAAATGTCAAGGGCCTTGATATGGATTTCAAGGGCCTTAAAGTATAACTCAAGGACAAGGAAGACAACGTTTACAAAGGGACAATATCATAGGCCTTGGAGTTATAGATGCACGAAACAAGGATTCAAATGAGCTGAAGATTTTCTAGGAAGATTTTTCTTAACAAAAAGATCTCATCAATCGAAGAAAGATCTCAACCGAAGATTAGAGAATCTTTTCAGGAGATTTTCTAAAAACAAAGAGCGGCAAAATATCTTCTCTCTTGATTCAACAAAAGACGAGAAGATCAAGGAGCTAAGGACTCGACGTGTTCTCAGGAGCTGAAGATTTGCAACGTCTACCTTATCTCGAAACAAGAAACGATCTTCATGGAGAAGAAGATTCATCTTCAAACGGTCATCTCTACAACGGCTAGAAGACCTCTCCATAGAAGAGTATAAATGAAGATGATGGTCGAAGAAGACAAATACACAAGCTTACACAGGAAAACATCTTTACGTCTTCAAGTAACCTAAACATCTTCATTCATTGTTTTTCTTTATCTCTTTTACGCAAAAGCTATATCCCCTTACAGAGAGAAAACACAAGTGCTCCATTGGAAGATCTAAATAGTGCTATACTAGAGTGTGTGTTACTCTGCGAAGTAACTAGGCTATTATAGCTAGGTTGAGAGTTGGAGCTAGATCGTAGCATTGGCTACAGTGAGAGAAGAAGTGGATTTCTTCTAGTTTGTATCTAGGACTCTTTGAAGCTGATAATAGATAGTTAGATCCTAAGGCTATACCCTGGACGGAGAGTAGGCTATTTAGAGCCGAACTTTGTAAACATATCCTCGTGTCGATCTTTTCAATTCCGCACCATATATACTTTACTGTGACTAACTTTGTTTTGCAGGAGTAAGATTTCAAGGCCCTTGAAAGTAGTTTCGAAGCCCTTGAAATCAAAGTTTCACAAAGGGCACAAGCGACATCAAGGCCCTTGAAAGGAGTTTCAAGACCTTGAGATTTGATTTGCGAAAAGTTCTCATACTCTATTCAACCCCCCCCCCCTTCTAGAGTATCTTTTACCTTATTTATTTCACCTACCGGTTCTTCAATAAATATAAAGCTTATTTGCGCACACACCTTTTGGAGTGAACATGCATGCAACAACTACATGAACATGATGAAGAACTCAGAGAAGAAGAGTTACACATTCAGCAAGATCACAGGAAGCAAGGGAAATGGATGCAGCTCTCAAGGTTGAA
Source organism: Fagopyrum esculentum (assembly GCA_033239045.1). NCBI lineage: Eukaryota > Viridiplantae > Streptophyta > Magnoliopsida > Caryophyllales > Polygonaceae > Fagopyrum > Fagopyrum esculentum. Next base: position 24,797,462 of record BSUD01000002.1, on the reverse strand, counting down.
GAACGTATGCAAGAAACGGGAAAAAGAAGAAAATACGGGAATACTTAGAAACGGGGTGGAAAGATAGAAGGAAAGACGTTAGGAAGAAGATAAGGAAGTCGGCCCATAAGATAGAAGATCGGATATTTTATCTTTTGAAGGAAGATAAAACGAAAGAAAACAAATCGGACACAATTTGTAGTCAGCCGTAGGGACGGCTGACCTTGCCGCGGGTGCCGCTTGCCGCAGGGGCGACACTCCTTACCGCGTGGGCGGTGAAGGCCAAAAAACAGGATCTTACAATTATGGTGACTGCGAACTCTTTTGAACTTAAAAGATTTTGAAGTTGTGAAGTGTTTTGCGGGTTTAAGTATGTGTGTGATGTACTTAATCATTTAGGTTGTGGTTTTAGTAACATAACGCCAATTTTGTACCCATGTGATATATTCGGGCGTTCTTCACCACAGCCGTCTACAACTTTTTTACTTTGAAGACTTGCTACGTTTATGTGATGTAATGCATAACTATGTTTGGTATATATAAGCCCTTTATATCCCCTCGTTAAATACATACGTTCTGTTGTCAATTCTATTATTACAAGTGTCGTATCTATAAAGTCAATATCTTTTTCAACTTGTCGTTGAAATACATACTTACAATTTCCGTACAATTACGCGTTAAAAAAATTTTGTTCATCCCTTTTTATAACATTTGTATTTATTTTCACGCGTTTCAGTTGGGAATAAAAACTCCATGCTTATTCAACTTTTGTGGCTATACTCTTATCTTACACAAAAGAAATGTCGTTTCGAATGGTTGACGATCTTTTTCCAAATCGTTAAACCCGTCTTCATGCTTATATATTTGTCGTGGCAATAAGTTGTTTATCACTTAACAGATATGACAACTATTTCTATTTTGCTTCAGGAACAACATCAGATCATCAATGAGTGGCTTGATAGATTTACCAGAGACTTCGTCAGCTACTTAAAAATAGACCATGTCAGCCAAAAAAGAAAGTGTTCAAGGCCATCAGCCTTGATTACATCCCACTAAATACGCATATTTTACCCAGACAACAACCTTGCAAAAAATGTGGTGCTCACAAATTTGTATCGGAATCACCAAATTAAGTTGTGTTGCTCTAACGGCGAAATACATCTTTAATATAGATCCACTTGATTATGCTATCACTGAGCTTATGAAAGGTGACTCACAAGCTGCCACTCATTTTAGATAGTACGGCCGTTTGTACAATAATTTTTTCGCCTTCAACTCACTTGGTCATGATAATATACAATCCAAAACAGAAAAAGGGATTTACGTTTTCCGCCTATATGGACAATTATATCACTTCCTTCCATGCATTACACCAAAAACAAATACCCGTAAATATCTTCAGCTGTATTTTTATGACGGCCAGCAAGAAATTGAGCAATGCATTAAAATATTTTCCGAACATAATCTTGAGATAATCTCTATGCTTACCGAGTTAATGGCAACAAATCCATATGCAAGATTCTTTAGGAACCTATATGAACGCAATGTCGATGCAGAAACTAAAATAAAGATTTCCAAAAATCCCATTTTGGATCAACGTGTGTACAATGTCCCCACATCAGATGAAGTTGCAGCAATAATAGTGGATAACGATGACAATCACCATATTAACAGTCCGGAACTCATAGTCCCTTGAAACCACAAAACATTGTACAAAATTATGCATTATTATGGATGTTACGATCCCCTACAATATTCGCTTCTATTTCCTAAAGGAGAATGTGGCTGGCACCAAGGAATTAAAAAAATTAAGCGGGGTTCACACCAACAACAAGAGGACATCTTATTTGTGTTAGCGTGTAATCTAATGCAGACGGCTCCATCTTTAATAGTGCGAGAAGAAATAGGTTGTAGCACTAGACTTTGATCTTCCTCAATTCAAATACCATTACTAACTACTATGCTCTTTTTGTCACATCTGGCAACTGGTCAAAGTAGGGCTTCAAATAATGGCAGTGAAATTTCATGTCGAGAGTACTACAACTATCGCTTGTAGATTCGTCCAAACAATAGTATCCTAAAAGTTGGTAGGATATACCAACTATTTATTGTTGGCATGTACGTAAAAATTGAAAACACGAGACTTGACTTTTTACGGAAAAACAGAAGCATAATAAGAAGTGAACTATATCAAGGTATTGTTGATAGTGTTCATAAAGGATACAAAAGCGGTACAGACATTGGAAAGTGAGTTATTTTTCCTGCTTCTTTCATAGGTGATCTACGGGATATGAAATGTAGATACTTGAATGCAATGACATTGGTACATGATAAAATGATTTATGATGTTAGTTTAGGCATTCATTTAGATAGTTTTTTCCTTCATTCATGCATGATTGTATGTTAGTTTGTGACGTTTATTGTGTAATTGAGTCATATTTCTAGAAAAGACGTCTACACAAACTTTTGTCGGTTTTGTAGGTATTTCGGGGATCTTTTGGACATTATTCGATACATTCGAGGGTCAAGCCTCATGGTGGTACATATCCAAGGCTTTGAAGGAACATAATTGGAGCAATGAAGGACACAAGGACCCTTATTGGTGCAAGCAATGGAGCAACTCATGGCTAGATGATCATAACAAGCTTCTGTTGAAGAAAATCGACCTAACACTTAGGAAAATAGGACGATTTTTCTGTCTGGGTCGATTTTCTGGCCTTTGACAGCTTGTGCCACGTGTCCCACGATCTCTTTGCCCGGCCCTTGCTCTTGATGGAGAATATAAGTGGTCCAGCAGGCTGTTGCTAAAGGACACCTCCCACATTCTCTCACACAGACATCATTCCATTGGTCGATAGACTTGGAAAAGAAGAAAACTCTCTCATTTTTGGGGAAGAAGAAGAACATCAAACTTAGAGTGAGAGTGAGCTTTTGAGTGATTTTTAGGGATTTTGGTTGAAGAACTTAACAAAGCATTGTAAGGAACGTTTTGGACTTTCTTTTGAAGGGTTGTAAGTCTTGCTTAAACTCATATTCAGCTAAGATTTCTTGCTTTTACTTGCTTCTCTTTCACCATCTAGCTATAAAAACCATGTATGCTTGTGTGATGATTTTAGATCTTGAAATGCATGTTATTGGCTAGTTTATTGTGATTATGGAGTGATGCATTGATGGTTATGGCTTGGGTGATGATAGAATGGACTTGTATGTTAGTTTAGGACGATTCGTATCCACAAAACCTAACCCAGATAGAAAAATCGACCTGTTCATAGGCCAGATCGTCCGATTTATCTTATGATCCACCCGATTTTTCTCTCTGTTGTTCTTTAATTGATGAATCTGTATGTTAGGATGTTAGGTTTTTGAAATCCTAGTGTTTGTTAAGCATAATATAGCTTAGGGTGACCTAATGCTAGCAAACTAAGTGAGGAAAGAGACCTACCCGGTGATTTCCGATCTTAGATACCTAAGATGATGAACTCTAGGTAGTAGTGAGCCTCATAAGCCGCTATTGGACTGAGTGTGCTAGGATTGTTGTTTGAGACTTGCCTTTTCCGAGACTTACCCGGTGAGGAGAGGTTTGCCCCTTAAGTAGTGTCCGGTTTGTGTAGAATTCCCAACTTTAGCTCCTTGAGACTTACCCGGTAATAGGAGTTTGGTGCGGGATTAGTGGAGCATGAGACTTACCCGGTAATTGCTTCCATTAGAGAAACACCCTTTCCCAACACCGCAACCTTGTCCTTAGAATCTTTATAAGCTTGAGTCCAATGCCATAACCGGAAATCTTGATCTCTAGAATCCGCTTTACTCTCTTTGATCTCATATCTTGTGTTTGTGTTACTTGTTTGATTCATAATCTTGCATGATTTGTGATCTTTGCTTGATCACCACAAAAACCCAACCAATAATATCATGATTTTCATTTCTGTATTTCTTTCTCTTTTCTTAGACTAGATTTGCACTATCTATGATCACTTGTTTGATTTGATTTCACCTTAGTCTTCGTGTTCGACCTCGGAATACTATCCTTGCTACAAAACGACCCATACACTGTGGGTTCACTAGGGGTTAGAAAATTATATCGAGTTATAAATTGTAAGAATTTTGTGTGGTACGATTCTAGCGTAACAAGTTTTTGGCGCCGTTGCTGGGGACTAGGTTTAGATTGAATCATTGTGTGTGATTGTTTATAGTATAGGTCTTTCTTGTTGCTTTTGATCTTGTTTGGTTTGTGTCTTTGAATTTTTCAGGACAACTCTTACTCTTTAGGTGCATGCGAAGATCTCGTGGCAAGGATTTAGCTCCATTCGATCCCGAACCGGAGAAAACCCTTAAGACTAGATCCAAGAGCATCAAGAAGAAGAAGGAGATGGCCGGAAGAGATCTTCAAGCTGAGTTGAATGATGCCTTAGAGCAACTTAGGCTAAGGGATGAAGCCTTGCAGAATGAGAGGAGACTTGCCAATGAGAGGCAAGAAGCAACTAGGAGGGACATTGAAGAGATTAGGCAAGCTCTTGTGCAAAGGGAGCTTAATCGTCAATAACCTCCACCGCCACCACCACTGCAGCCGGAGGTCAATGTTCGGTTTGAGCCGATCATAATTGAGGAGCCACAAACGCTAGGGCAACGTATGGATCCAGCCCAAAGAGTGCACCGTCCGGGTGTAAACTTAGGAGATCCCGCAACCCATGAGTACGAGCTCCGTCCTCAAGTGCTACAAATGATCCGGCACAATTAATTTGGAGGGATGGAAGGAGAGTCTCCTCATCAACACTTGATGAATTATGAGATCTTGATGGAGACTCTAAGGCCACCTAGATTGGAGAGCAACAACCATAAGCTTAGGGCTTTTTCCTTCTCACTTAAGGACAAGGCCTTGGCTTGGTACCAATCCATTCCACTAAGACGTGTGGGTACTTGGGAAGAGATGATGACAAGACTCTTATCTAGAGGTCGTTTTTATCTTATCAAAATATAATCCCGACTTAGCACTAAAATGAGTATAGTGGTTAAGTAAGGGTCGAACCAAAGAGCGTTTAATATTTGTATTAAATTCATTATTAATTAGAGAAACAAGTAGCAGGGGGGGGTTGGTTGAATTGATGCACACAAAACTTAAGAAAAACAAGTAACGCAACAAGTAAGACAATGATTGGTGAATCTACACTAGGTTGATTCTAAGCATGCGAATGCTACTTTGGTGAGTTCCTTTTACAAGTTTTCAAGTAATCTCCCGTCTCGATCATATATATGTGTTGAGCCAAACGGCATCAACACAACTTAACAGGTTAGTGTCCCGTAAACCTACAAGAACAATTAACAAGTTAGCTTTCAAACAAAGACTAAGGGATATAAAGAAAAGATTAAAACCGTTAAACTTATCTTTATATTTGTGTTCCTTTTCTTTAAGCATTACAACCCGTTATTACTTAAAGTTTACTACTAGATTAAATACCCGAACCCGGAATCTATTAATCCTAGTTCTTTGCATGCACTTTAGAACCTAAGGTGATCAATCTCAAGTAATAGTAAAACATGCAATTATACAATAAAGATCAAGGAAACACAAAGTATTACTGAATGAAAACTTATATTAGAAAGAACTTACAACCAAAGTAACAATGCAGCTTCAAACCAACCCAATGTAGCAAGGGATTTAGCAACTCAGTACAAAGGTAGCAAGATAGTCTTAATGGAAAAAGTGGATAAAATTGGATGATAAGTGGATGATTCTAGCAATCAGCCAAGGACTATTTATACTACAAAAGACACTAAATGGGAGTAAATGGCCGGCCCAAAACAGCCACCTTTAATGCCATAAAGGTGGTGTAAACAGCCGGAGTAAAGCTTCTGTCGTTGAACCGCAGGGGCGGCCTTCAGATCCGCAAGGGCGGTGCAGGCTAAAACGCTTGATCTTCTTCATGGCCGCAGGGGCGGCTAGGCAATTCCGTAGGGGCAGATCTTTAATGCTCTTCAAAAGTCTGACTCTTCAACTTCCTGTCGTTTTTTATGCCGAGCCGCTGGGGCGTCCTAGTGTCAACGCGGGGGAGTGACACTGACTCTTCATCTTCCAGCTCCTAGGTTGAGGTACAGGCAGAGGCGTTGGGGCGCTGGTCTTCGCTTCTTCAGGGCAAGTCACCGCAGGGGCGCCAAGGGTTGACGCAAGTGCGGTGACAGTCTTTGTGGCTGGCGCTGGCAAAGGCGTAGGGAGCGCTCCGGCGTGTGGTGTCACCCACAGGGGCGGTGACACTGCTCCGCGGGGCGGTGAAGCAACAGAAGCTTTGCTTCGTGAACGGTCTTCACTCCTAAGTGCTTATAACTCCTTTATCTTCTTTTAGTCTTCTTCTTCTAGAACAAGGAGTTAGTAGCATAAACAGACACAAATGTACTAAAAAGACTCTAAAAACTAACCTAAATGATAGTGATTCCATCACCTATCAGATGACAACCGAGTTCTTAACAAAGTTCTTCCCACCTTCCAAGACAATCGAGCTAAGAGGGAAGATCAATGCCTTCATGATGAAGGATAGAGAGAGCCTATTCAAATCTTGGGAGAGGTTCAAAGACCTCCTCCTAGATTGTCAACACCATGGGATACCGAAGATAGAGCTATTGAAGATATATTTCAAGGGGCTTGATGAGGATATTCAGTTCAAGCTCCAATCACTTTCCGGAGGAACATTCATGGAGAAGAATGTGGATGAGGCTTGGGAGTTTATAGAGAAGTACTCCCATAGGAAGAGTGATGGGAGGAAACCGGGAGTATATGAAGTAAGTGAAGTCACCATGAGCAACAACAAACTTGATGCAATCAACAATGAGCTTAAGTGTTTGAGGGAGTTGTGTACCACAACCTTGAAAAATTAAGCAAGTGCTCAAGTGCAAGTGCAAGCCAATTTGGCTTCCAAAGAGGAGGATATTAACTACATGGGAAGGGGTAACTTCAACAATTATCAAGGCCCTAGGAACTTTAACAACAACAGCCGGCAATACAACAATTACCGGCCTAATCACAACCATCACGGGTTCTCCTATTCTAACCCGGATGATGCCTTGAACCCTCCCGCTTCCACAAGCGCATCCCCACCACCTAAGGCTTCACAAGAGCCTCCACCCGGTTTTGCTCAACCTCCAAAGGATAGGACTGAAATGATGTTTGAACAATTGCTTGGAAGGTTGAGTGGACTTGAGAGCACAATGACATCCATTTCAAAGGCTCAAAAGGTACTAGAAGCACAAGTGTTCCAAAAGGCGGGTGAGGCACAAAGGGATCCGGGAAAGCTTCCTGGAAGGACCGAGAACAACCCAAGAGGCCAAGTGTTGGCCATTACCACAAGGAGTGGGCTGAGCATGAAAGATCCCTTACCCAAGGAGAATGACAAGGGAAAGCAAGTAGTAATGGAGGAAAAACCATTGCAAGAAGAAGGAGGCAAGATCAAAGATGATGAGCCAACATATGTGGCACCTCCTCCATACAAGCCACCACTACCATTCCCACAATCACGAGCAAGAGCTCGTTTGGATAAACATTTCGGTAAATTCCTTGAACTCATGTCTAAATTACATATTAACATTCCGTTCATGGATGCAATTCTAGGTATGCCGGCCTATGGAAAGTTTTTAAAAGAGATACTCTCCAACAAGAGGAAGTTGGAAGAGTATGGAGAAGTTAGAATGACAAAGAGGTCTTCCGAGTTAATTAAAATCATGAAGGAGGAGATGCCTCCTAAGCTGCGGGATCCGGGCTCTTTTTGTGTGCCAATTGGAGTAGGAGAAGTCCAATATGAGGCCCTTTGTGACCTTGGTGCTAGTGTAAGCATAATCCCGCTTGCACTTTGCAAAAAGGTTGGGCTAGGAGAACCAAAGCCGGTCAAGATGAACCTCTACATGACAGACCGATCCATTACTCACCCCGTGGGGATCTTGTTAGCATGAAATATTGTGATATTTTAGGCACGTTTTCTAGATGTATTTCATCCATATTGGTGCTCATTGATAAAGCATTGAAGCAATTGTGAGCTAGTTTGTATATATTGTCGATATAGAGGTCTACATAAGCTTTGTGTTGATTGTAGGCAAATAAGAGCTAAAATCGAACGGATTGAGAGAGAATGGAGATGGATTGAGCATGTCCAAGGATTCAGGACACCACAAAGGAGCTAAGGAAGATGTTAAGATGAAGGATGGCACAAAACAAAGGGAATTACGAGCAACCTATGTTTCCAAGCTCTAAAATACGGTCGGAATGAAGTCCACGCTCTAAACCACGGCCGTGGAACTTTGGCAACACAAGCGTGGAGCATTCCAGTAAGTTACACGGCCCTGGAAGTTGTGAAGCACCGTGATCCAATTCCACGCTCTAAATTACGGGTGTGGAATCCTCTATGACCGTGATTTAGGCGATCTTTTAACGTACTAATTAAAGCCACGATCTTTTACGCACATGGGCCGGAGACATATTTTATCTTGCCCTATAAAAGGACGGAAGGAGAGAGATTCCGTCACCTCCGCTTAGACCGCGCTTGACCTTCGCTTACGCTGTTTTGCACGTGCCTAGGGTTTCGATTAGACGTGCGGAGATTGCCATTTTACAACGGAGATTTGCAAAGGCTTGGAGATTTGGAAGTTACGCTTTGTCCTTAGGTTTGATTAGAAGACGGATTGACATCCCGCTCTTCGTTCTTATCAAGGATTGTGATTGGTTTGTGTTATTCCGAATCTGATATACATTGTTACCTTTGTTGTGGATTTGAGATTGATTTGAAGGTTATTGAAGGTTTTCGAAGGTTTTCATCTTTCATTCTTTGAAATCTTGAATTTGATATCATAATGACTGTCGTTGGCTAAAATCCTTTAGCAAATCTAAGGTGAAGGGTTGATAGTTGTGGCTTAGATGATGATAGATCGATCGTAAACAGATTGGACCCTGAGAGTTAGAGAGATCGCCGACGAACCCAAACCACGGTCTGTTCTTGATGTTCCACGGCCGTGGAACTCAAGATCTACCCGTAATTTTGTGTCAATTACGAACCTTGCTTTTACTTTAATCCAAAGTTAAAGATTTGCTTTAACTTAGTCTTGGCTTGCCTTTTCTAAGTAGTAGTGAAGCCTCAACAACCTCTACTTCGATTTCGAGTATCACAACCTTAATCGGTTTAGTTAGTCTTGATCCTTGGGTTATAAGTTTGGGTATTTGAGATTAATTCTTACCTTTAGAACCTTTCTATATTGAAGCCTCAACAACCTTTATAGAGAGTATCCTTAGGTGAGTCATATAAGGTTTTGGAACTTCACCGTACAATTACCTTACATTCGTATATCTTTGCAAGCCTCAACTCTGTCCTTATATCTTTAGTATATCTTAAATCGATTGCCACGACAGGATTCCTGGATCTTTAGGGTTGCTGTTTTCCTCAATATTTGCAAAGCTTACACATTTACTTGCTTGACAATCTATAATTGGATTTAACCCCCCAAATCCCTGTGTTCGATACTCTGGAATACTTGCTAATCTACGCCGATCCGTACACTGCGGGTTCGCTTGCTTTTATTCTAGTTTTATAAATAATAAAGCTTGATTGCACGCACGCTAAGTGGCGAACAAGTTTTTGGCGCCGTTGCCGGGGATTTGGTCTAGGCCGAATTCGGTTTTCGGTTTTCGGTTGTCAAGCTTGGGAGCTCTTCCCTTGTTATTTGATATCTTTTCAAGTGTATGCGCAGGTCTAGGAACAACGAAGACCTCTTACCTCTTGATCAAGAGCTTGAGAGGACTTTGAGGAGAAAGCTTAAGGAAAGAAAAATGGCTGAAGAAAGAGAACGTGATTACCAAACGGAGTTGGCGGAAAAAGAAGCTCAACTCCAATGGAGTGAAAAGACTCGCAGGGAGGAAATGGATCATCATCAATCGAAAGTTGATGATCTAACGGATATGATATTTCAAGTGAGGATGGAATTGAGCGATCTTAAGAGAAAGAAGAGCAGGAAATCCTCAAGGAGATCCTTAAGATCGGTTAGAACCCATTCATCCGGTGAGGATAGCGACTCTTCCATGCCACCATTAGAGGACATTGATCCGACGATCAATGTGAATCTATTTGTTCCACGGGCAGCTGCCAATCGACGTGTTCCAGCTGGGAATGCAAGAGTCGATCGTGTGGATGAGGAGCCAAGAACTCTTGGCCAAAGGATGGATCCAACGCAGCAACCACGCCGTTTGGGTGTGAACTTTGATGCTGATGATGCACAAGGGTTTAGCTTCAACCCGCAAGTTATTACCATTGTCCGCCAAAATCAATTTGGGGGAACAAGCGCTGAATCTCCACATCAACATCTACAAAATTTTGAGATCATGATGGAGACAATGAAGCCAAAGAATGCAACTACCAACAGCTATAAACTCAAGCCTTTCTTCTTCTCCTTGAAGGGGAAAGCATTGTCTTGGTATCAAGCTCTTCCAAGTGGGAAACTAGACACATGGGAAGACCTTTCTTCGGAATTCCTCACTAAGTTCTTTCCGCCATCCAAGACGGCGGAGTTGAGAGGTAAGATTAATGCATTTTCTATGAGATCTAACAAAAGTTTGTTTCAATCTTGGGAAAGATTTCAGGATTTGCTATTGGATTGGCCACATCATGGCATATCCAAATTGGCGCTATTGGAGATATACTATAAGGGGCTGGATGTGGAGACACAATTCAAGTTCCAATCCCTTTCATGTGGTACATTCATGGACATGAGGGAAGATGACGCTTGGGACTTCATTGAGAAGCAAGCGCGAGTCATAGAGAAGTATTCTCACCGGAAAGTAGAGGTGAATCATGTGGAGCAAGGAGCAAAACTAACACACGAAGCTCAAACTCAAATCTTTTCTCTCAACACCGAGATTAAAGAGTTGAAGGAAGCTATCAAAACCAACTTTCCAAAGCAAAAAGGAAAAGATGTTGGTTATTTGGGCAACAACAATAACCATAACGGGAATGAGAATACAAACCGCAACAACCGGAACAACAACCGGAATAATTGGAACAACAACAACAACCGGAACAACAATTGGAACAAGAATAGGGATTCAAACAACAACAATTGGCGTCCCAACCAACAAAATTCCGGTAATCCTTATTCCAATTCAGGAAATTCACTAACTCCACCTTCCTCTTCTTCCACTCCTTTGAAAAGCCAGGGGGCAAACATCTAATGATGGAAGCACTTCGGGGAAAGAGAAGCCCGGTCCCATGTTGGAGACAATTTTGGGCAAGCTTCAAGGACTGGAGACTCGCATCATCAAGGTTGATGATCACATAACTAAGGTTGATAAAGCCCAAAAGGTTTTAGAGAACCAAATGTTTAGCCATGCGGAGGAAGTTCCTAGGAATCAAGGAAAACTTCCAGGAAAGACGGAGGACAACCCAAAAGGAAGGGTGATGGCAATCACAACTAGGAGCGGAGTAACAACTACCGACCCGCAGCCTAAGTTTGTAGAAGTCCCCGTTGAGAAGGACAAAGAAAAGGGGAAGGAGAAGGAAGATGTCTACGTTCCTCCTCCAGCTTACAAACCTCCCCTACCATTTCCGCAAACTAGAGCAAGAGCGCGTCTAGACAAACAATTCAGTAAGTTTATTGAACTCATGAGCAAACTGCATATTAGTATACCTTTCATTGATGCAATTGTAGGTATGCCAGCTTATGGAAAGTTCCGAAAGGAGATCCTCTCTAACAAAAGAAAGCTAGAGGATTTTGGAGAGGTTAAGATGAGTTCGGATTCATCGGATCTCATCAAAACCATGAAAGAGAAGATGCCCCCAAAGCTGAAGGATCCGGGGTCATTTTGTATTCCCATAGGAGTGGGAGATGTCACATATGATGCATTATGTGATTTGGGAGCAAGTGTGAGCATCATTCCGCTTGCCTTATGCAGGAAGATCGGTTTAGGCGATCCTAAACCGCTAAAGATGACGTTGTACATGGCGGATCGATCCATAACTCGTCCCGTCGGTATAGTTGAAGACGTCCCGGTCAAGCTTGGTAAGTTCTATGTTCCTATAGACTTTGTTGTGCTTGACATTCCTGTAGATAGTCCGGTCCCGATCATTCTCGGAAGACCGTTTCTTACAACATCCGGCTCTATAGTCGATTGCAAGAATGCTAGACTCGCCTTCGACATAGGAGAAGAGAAGGTAGAGTTCGTCCTTTCCACTTTAGTGAAGGAACCAGCCTTCAATGAGGATATATTCAATATCCATGACGAAGAGCTATCTAGAGAGGAGGTAAGTTCTATTCTCTTCAAAGATCCCTTGCAAAAAGTTCTTTCTATGAACATTATGGATATAGGGGAAGAAGAGGAGTGCAATGAGGCAATTGAAGCCTTAGAGAAGCAAGAAGAAGTGCATGAAGAAGAATTTGAGAAACTCCACGATGAGTCAGAAAACGTACGGATCCACGGTCAGACGGCCTATTCCACGGCCGTGGAATTCACCAACACAAGCGTGGAGCACTCCAGAGAGTTACACGGCCGTGGAGGAAACAGAGACACCGTAATTACTTTCCACGCCCAAAATTACGGCCGTGGAGTAGACTTCATGGGACCTTTCCCATCATCTTGTGGAACCCAATACATACTTTTAGCGGTGGATTATGTTTCGAGATGGGTTGAAGTAATTGCCTCTCCCACCAATGATGTCATGGTAGTGGTTAAGTTCTTTAACAAGACCATCTTCCCACGATTTGGGACACCACGGACTATCATTAGTGATAAGGCTCTCACTTCATTGCCCGACGCTTGAAGCTCTTCTAGCTAAGTATGGGGTGACTCACAAGATCGCCACCCCTTATCATCCACAAACTAGTGGACAAGTGGAGATCTCAAACCGGGAGATCAAAGGAATCCTAGAGAAGACGGTTTCAAGGACAAGGAAGGATTGGTCTTTAAAGCTAGATGACGCATTATGGGCGTACCGGACTGCATATAAGACTCCCATCGGAACTACGCCATACAACCTTGTGTATGGGAAGTCTTGTCACTTACCGATAGAGTTGGAGCACAAGGCGTATTGGGCAATAAAGTGGTTGAACTTCAGCATGAAGGAAGCGGGAAAGAAGCGTCTCTTGGACCTCAATGAGCTTGAAGAACTTCGCTTGAACGCCTACGAAAACGCCAAGATCTATAAAGAAAGAGCGAAGCATTGGCATGATAAGCATATCATCCCAAAGGACCTCAAAGAAGGAGATCAAGTTCTCCTCTTCAATTCAAGGCTTCGTCTCTTTCCAGGTAAACTTAAATCTCGTTGGACTGGACCTTTTCTAATCAAACGTGTTTTTCCCCATGGTGCAGTTGAAGTATGGGGTGAAAAGGGCAGAAGCTTTATGGTGAACGGTCAACGATTCAAGAAGTATACACCGGAACTCCAAGCTGAAGAGTTCGCGCCCACCGCACTCGAATAAGTGCGAATTTGGTCTAGCTACGGACCTTAAACAAAGCGCTTCTTGGGAGGTAAACCAAGGTATTGCACTTACGTTTTTGTTTTTGATTCATAGATTAGAATAGCATAGACGTTTTGTTTTGTTTTGCCTTCGATGCTTTCCGGTATGTTCGTGTTTTTGGATGTAGGGTCAGTGGAAAAGAAAAGGGGAAGGAAAATTTTGAAGAAAATTGACGAAACTTGGACTTTGGAGCATTCCAGAGAGTTCCACGGCCAAAACCACGGCCATGACAGCTATAGTGACTGTAATTTTCAAAAGCCTGAGAAAAATCACCAAAACCACGGTTCCGTACATTTCCACGGCCGTGGAAACCCCCGACAGACCGTGATTTTCGAAAATTTTTACGGCCACTATAAAAACCACGTTTCTTCACAAAACGTACAAAATTCCCCAAAACCACGCCCCATTTCGCCGATTACCTTCCCCCTCTCCCAAATTCTCGTTCGTTAATCGTTTTTAACGATTCTTTGGCCTAAACTGAAGCAAATCCAATCATCTACAAGATCCAAGCAACGATTCGAGCGGCAAATCACCGAGGAAGACACAATTCGGATTCCAAAATCTGAAAACCTAGGTTTTTCGTTCTTTCTCTATCTTTGTCAATTTGGCTTCGTTTTGCTAGAATTTTTAGGAGAACTGATTGGAATTGGACTGAAATTAGTCTAGGGCTGCTTGCTGCTGAGTTTGGTGTGATTTTGCTGGGTTTTTGAGAATTTGTGTAACGAACCACGGTCTCTGGGCATTCCACGGCCGTGGAATCTGTAGAACAGACCGTGGTTTCTGACAGAAAATGGATTTTGTGAGGAGAATTTCTTATAGGAATAAGAATAAGAAAAGGAAAGGCAACACTTCTTCCTCTTCTAGAGCACCACCAGTTGAGCCTCCATCACCCCCATCATCACCATCACCACCTCCCCATAGGATCCCTACTATCCATGAGGATCACCTCGATGCTTTAGAGAGGATCCATAAGAGAGTGGTCATAGGACCTAGGTATTTGCTACTTGAGGAGCTAGAGCCCTTGCATGTGATAGGGGATCTCACTTGGCTATTGGATAGAGTCGGCTTAGTCATCTTCTCCGCTATTTGGGAAGATGCTTATGAGGAGATTACTAGGGAGTTTGTAGTCTCGTTTGAGCATAGTCATGTTGATAGGACTGTTTCTTTTCGGCTGATGGAGAGAAACTATGAGTTCTCTATTCGAGAGTTTGGAGCCTTCTTTGGGTTCCATGAGACCTTCAATGGTCGATTCCCTAGTGGCGTGTACGCCAAGGATTTCTGGGAGGAGATAGCCATGATATACGCCAGCGAGGACCGCTGGCAACCTGCTGATACCAAGGCTAGGTTGATCTATCACCTAGCCTTGAAGATTGCCCATAGAGTGCTTTCTGAGTGTCTCTTCCCTAAGACGGAGACACCTCAGAAGATTAAGATTGACGAGCTATTTCTCCTCTACTGTATGTTGTACGGTAGACCAGCTGACTGTGCCACCCTCTTAGCTTCTACTCTGAGCAAGCTAAAGAACAAGAGGGTAGGCAACATTGGATATGGTGGGATGGTCACCCACCTTGCTAGGCAGTTAGGGGTAGACTTCTCCGCTTGCACCCTGTTCGCTCCAAAAGGTGTGTGCAAGCTTTAAATTTATAACCCTAGACTTAAGCTTAAAACAAGGATGCGAACCCGCAGTGTACGGGTCAATCGTAGTAAAAGCAAGAAAATTCCAGGGGTCGATCACAGGGACTTAGTGAAACAAAGTCCAATACGGTATGCTAGTGTTGATGCTAACCACAAGAGCAAGTAATACAATCAAAGATGAATAAGATGTCAAATAAAGCAAACATGCAATTCTAGGGATTAAAGCATCTAGTTGTGGTTCCAACTCAAGATCTATAGATAAGCGGACAAAGCTGAGGTTTTTGCATGGGGAAGGTGTTTCTAAAGTGGAGTAGATCACCGGGTAAGTCTCACTACACACTAATCCCAAACCGTAACTCCTATTACCGGGTAAGTCTCAAGGAATTAAGATAAAGAACTATTGCCTCAAACTAACACACCATCTAAGGGAATAGAATCAACCTTTACCGGGTAAGTCTCAGGCTAACTCACAAAGATGGGATGGAAGCACACTCAAACCCCAATAAAGGACAAGCCTTTATTACCTACACTTATGATCGTTAGTATACAAACTAAGGAATTACCGGGTAAGTCTCATCCTAAGCTTGCTTTGAACCAGAAAGGTATAATAAGAATAGGATTTGGCAAACTCTAACACATTAACTCTCAGTTAAGGATCGGATAAGCCATCTCGGTCAGACAGTTTCCACCCCGGCCGAGATGTTCATCGACTGAACGAGATGCTTAGGGTTAAGGTTAAAGACTCGAACTTTCAGGATCCTACTGTGATTAAGATCATTCTATCATTGTTTTTCCCACAACCTTCAGCCAATCACCCTAGAATCACACAAGGAAATTAGCCACTCATCATCATAATGAAAGTATTAAATATATGGGAAGAAGGTGAATATTTGAACAAAGAAGAATTTAATGAAAACACTTCAATAACTGAATCAAATATCACACAAAATCGTTCCTTGGATAATAATCCAACTAGACAAGACAATCAAGGAAAGGAATTGAAGACAATCTTACAAAACCCTCCAAAAAGCTATAAAAAGCTAATCTTCAACTTTCCTTCAACCTTCAAAAAGGTTCTTCGAATCTCCCAAATTGGAGTAGGATGCGGCTGCTGCGCTGATAGCGGATGTTCTAACTGTAAGCGGATGTTTTTAGCCTCTAAGCAAGCATGATCGGATTTGTGGAAAATCCAATCCTTTTTATAGGAAAAATAAACCTCCAAAGATAATAAATCTTAAGAAGATATTATCCCATAAATATAGGTAAAATATATATTCTGCATATCTCCTTCCTTCTAGAAGCTCAGCCCAAAAATATAAGATCACTTTCCAATTTTAAAAGATCTCAGCCAAGAATAAAATATTCTCGCCGCGTCCTAGGTGTTCGCCTCGGTCGAGTCGGCGTCTCTGGATCGCCTCGGTCGAGATGAATCTCTGGGCAACCGAGGTGACTCATAACTGAATGTAGAATCTCTCAAAACTGGTCCAAAGTAAATCTTCAATCCATGGTTGTGCTTCCTGAATGTAGCTCCAAATGACTCTTGACTCCTTTTGCTCCTTTTTGATGCAATACGTACCATATTACCTGCAATTACAACGAAACTAGGTGTAGACCTCGATTCCCGCAAAGGTAGATGAAATGGTAGTAAAATCACATAATGTACATACAAACATGCAGATTATGAAAGATAAAACGTCCAAACAAACCCCAAAATATAGACTATAATTCATGCTATCAAAATACCCCATACTTAGCCCTTGCTTGTCCCTAAGCAAGTTCCTCATATAGAAATTAAGATAGAATGGATTATAAGTCAAGAAAATCAATGAAAAGTCTTTCAAAAACATTTTTATGGTGTGCAATTATCATAGATCACTCTAAGAGAGTACTTCCTGGAAATTAAAAACTCAATATGATCAAAACATTTTATAAATATAGGAAAGTTGTTCATCTTTGCATAAAATCATAGAATGCATAATAAATCATAATTATCAAAATTAATCATGTATAATCCGATTTAAACCGCTAAGTCAATCAACAAGCTCAAGGTCTCAAGGGCTTCCCAAAAGAAAGGTCAAGAAACGTGTAGGGTAGGGATGTATGTAAGGTAATGTGGTGCTAGAATCCGGGAAAAGGATGAACTTCACTTTTACTTTGACTTGCAACATCTTCCACCAATAAGCTTTGCTTATTTCACACTTTTTTCTCTTTTACTTTACTTTTTGGGATGCATGGACAGAGGTGCACAATAACCGAAGCCTAGGAAATCCGCAATCATCAATTTCTCGAGATGCGTCAAACCCTTGATGCACATACCATGACCCGTTAGGAATATCGCTCAATCCGACTTTGGCAAGACACAAACACCCGGCTATGTGAATGGTGCCGAGTTACTCATCTTCATGATTGACTTCCCCAAACCTATTATTGCTTTCTAACACTTTCACTTTCAGCCACTTCTCAACTTTTGACTTGCTTTCACCACTTCGCTTGCTTCCAAATTCCCGGATAGGTAAAGGGAGGCAAAATGTATATGAGGGGCTAAGCATGATCAAGAAGAAGAAGAAGAAGAAGAATGAATTGCCTTGGTCTTTCCAAGAAGAACGTGAGAGAACTTATGCTGCGGTGTCAACCTTCAAATTCAACATAATTTGGATAAAAATAAAGTATTAAACATGCCAATAATTTCAAACAAAGCATTTAGCAACTTAAACATATCATAAAACATTTCAAACATATAAAGAATTTAAATCCAGTCGGTAAACAAAATCTTCACTGAGATCATATCCAGATAAGTAACACAAAAATCGTTTTCGAAAACTCTCAGTTAACCCACCTCGGTCGAGGTGTTCTTGGTTCAACCGAGGTGAAACACCTCGTTTTGCCAGAACTGTCCCGGTCGAGGTCAAAAAAATTTTTTTAAAACCATTTTTTTTCGGTTTCGACGTTTTTCTCAATCAAATAACCTGTAAGTATGCATGCAATCTCAGATAAACATATAAATGCAGATAAAGCATGAATATGAAAATATCCGGTAAATAATACATCATAAGTCAAATAAGTCAGATAATACATCAACTACCCCATACTTGAGACACACTGTCCCAGTGGGTGTAAATAAAGTCTGAAAGAAAGGAGGACTCACCGGATAAAGAGCCGAACTGCATAAAAATAAAATAAATAAAATCCTGCAGCTCCTCAGAAGTCCTGATCCGGTGGTGGTGGTGGCATGTACGGGTACAAAGTAGGGTCATAGGGATAAAATACCCCATACTTAGCCCTTGCTTGTCCCTAAGCAAGTTCCTCATATAGAAATTAAGATAGAATGGATTATAAGTCAAGAAAATCAATGAGAAGTCCTTCAAAAATATTTTTATGGTGTGCAACTATCATAGATCACTCTAAGAGAGTACTTCCTGGAAATTAAAAAACTCAATATGATCAAAACATTTTATAAATATAGGAAAGTTGTTCATCTTTGCATAAAATCATAGAATGCATAATAAATCATAATTATCAAAATTAATCATGTATAATCCGATTTAAACCGCTAAGTCAATCAACAAGCTCAAGGTCTCAAGGGCTTCCCAAAAGAAAGGTCAAGAAACGTGTAGGGTAGGGATGCATGTAAGGTAATGTGGTGCTAGAATCCGGGAAAAGGATGAACTTCACTTTCACTTTGACTTGCAACATCTTCCACCAATAAGCTTTGCTTATTTCACACTTTTTTCTCTTTTACTTTACTTTTTGGGATGCATGGACAGAGGTGCACAATAACCGAAGCCTAGGAAATCAGCAATCATCAATTTCTTGAGATGCATCAAACCCTTGATGCACATACCATGACCCGTTAGGAATATCGCTCAATCCGACTTTGGCAAGACACAAACACCCGGCTATGTGAATGGTGCCGAGTTACTCATCTTCATGATTGACTTCCCCAAACCTATTATTGCTTTCTAACACTTTCACTTTCAGCCACTTCTCAACTTTTGACTTGCTTTCACCACTTCGCTTGCTTCCAAATTCCCGGATAGGTAAAGGGAGGCAATATGTATATGAGGGGCTAAGCATGATCAAGAAGAAGAAGAAGAAGAAGAATGAATTGCCTTGGTCTTTCCAAGAAGAACGTGAGAGAACTTATGCTGCGGTGTCAACCTTCAAATTCAACATAATTTGGATAAAAATAAAGTATTAAACATGCCAATAATTTCAAACAAAGCATTTAGCAACTTAAACATATCATAAAACATTTCAAACATATAAAGAATTTAAATCCAGTCGGTAAACAAAATCTTCACTGAGATCATATCCAGATAAGTAACACAAAAATCGTTTTCGAAAACTCTCAGTTAACCCACCTCGGTCGAGATGTTCTTGGGTCAACCGAGGTGAAACACCTCGTTTTGCCAGAACTGTCCCCGGCAACGGCGCCAAAAACTTGTTCGCTCCAAACGGTGTGTGCAAGCTTTAAATTTATAACCCTAGACTTAAGCTTAAAACAAGGATGCGAACCCGCAGTGTACGGGTCAATCGTAGTAAAAGCAAGAAAATTCCAGGGGTCGATCACAGGGACTTAGTGAAACAAAGTCCAATACGGTATGCTAGTGTTGATGCTAACCACAAGAGCAAGTAATACAATCAAAGATGAATAAGATGTCAAATAAAGCAAACATGCAATTCTAGGGATTAAAGCATCTAGTTGTGGTTCCAACTCAAGATCTATAGATAAGCGGACAAAGCTGAGATTTTTGCATGGGGAAGGTGTTTCTAAAGTGGAGTAGATCACCGGGTAAGTCTCACTACACACTAATCCCAAACCGTAACTCCTATTACCGGGTAAGTCTCAAGGAATTAAGATAAAGAACTATTGCCTCAAACTAACACACCATCTAAGGGAATAGAATCAACCTTTACCGGGTAAGTCTCAGGCTAACTCACAAAGATGGGATGGAAGCACACTCAAACCCCAATAAAGGACAAGCCTTTATTACCTACACTTATGATCGTTAGTATACAAACTAAGGAATTACCGGGTAAGTCTCATCCTAAGCTTGCTTTGAACCAGAAAGGTATAATAAGAATAGGATTTGGCAAACTCTAACACATTAACTCTCAGTTAAGGATCGGATAAGCCACCTCGGTCAGCCAGTTTCCACCCCGGCCGAGATGTTCATCGACTGAACGAGATGCTTAGGGTTAAGGTTAAAGACTCGAACTTTCAGGATCCTACTGTGATTAAGATCATTCTATCATTGTTTTTCCCACAACCTTCAGCCAATCACCCTAGAATCACACAAGGAAATTAGCCACTCATCATCATAATGAAAGTATTAAATATATGGGAAGAAGGTGAATATTTGAACAAAGAAGAATTTAATGAAAACACTTCAATAACTGAATCAAATATCACACAAAATCGTTCCTTGGATAATGATCCAACAAGACAAGACAACAAGGAAAAGAATTGAAGACAATCTTACAAAACCCTCCAAAAAGCTATAAAGCTATAGTCTTCAATCTTCCTTCAACCTTCAAAAAGGTTCTTCAACTCTCTCCCAAATTGGAGTATGATGCGGCTGCTGCGCTGATAGCGGGTGTATGCAGCCTGTATTTCGGTGTAAGCGGGCTTCTAAGCATGATCGGATTTGTGGAAAATCCAATCCTTTTTATAGGAAAAATAAACCTCCAAAGATAATAAATCTTAAGAAGATATTATCCCATAAATATAGGTAAAATATATGATTCTGCATATCTCCTTCCTTCCAGAAGCTCAGCCCAAAAATATAAGATCACTTTCCAAAGATAAAAGATCTCAGCCAAGAATAAAATATTCTCGCCGCGTCCTAGGTATTCGCCTCGGTCGAGTCGGCGTCTCTAGATCGCCTCGGTCGAGATGAATCTCTGGGCAACCGAGGTGATCATAACTGAGTGTAGAATCTCTCAAAACTGGTCCAAAGTAAATCTTTAATCCATGGTTGTGCTTCCTGAATGTAGCTCCAAATGACTCTTGACTCCTTTTGCTCCTTTTTGATGCAAAACGTACCATATTACCTGCAATTACAACGAAACTAGGTGTAGACCTCGATTCTCGCAAAGGTAGATGAAATGGTAGTAAAATCACATAATGTACATACAAACATGCAGATTATGAAAGATAAAACGTCCAAACAAACCCCAAAATATAGACTATAATTCATGCTATCAAAATACCCCATACTTAGCCCTTGCTTGTCCCTAAGCAAGTTCCTCATATAGAAATCAAGATAGAATGGATTATAAGTCATGAAAATCAATGAAAAAGTCTTTCAAAAACATTTTATGGTGTGCAACTATCATAGATCACTCTAAGAGAGTACTTCCTGGAAATTAAAAACTCAATATGATCAAAACATTTTATAAATATAGGAAAGTTGTTCATCTTTGCATAAAATCATAGAATGCATAATAAATCATAATTATCAAAATTAATCATGTATAATCCGATTTAAACCGCTAAGTCAATCAACAAGCTCAAGGTCTCAAGGGCTTCCCAAAAGAAAAGGTCAAGAAACGTGTAGGGTAGGGATGAACGTAAGGTAATGTGGTGCTAGAATCCGGGAAAAGGATGAACTTCACTTTCACTTTGACTTGCAACATCTTCCACCAATAAGCTTTGCTTATTTCACACTTTTTTCTCTTTTACTTTACTTTTTGGGATGCATGGACAGAGGTGCACAATAACCGAAGCCTAGGAAATCCGCAATCATCAATTTCTCGAGATGCGTCAAACCCTTGATGCACATACCATGACCCGTTAGGAATATCGCTCAATCCGACTTTGGCAAGACACAAACACCCGGCTATGTGAATGGTGCCGAGTTACTCATCTTCATGATTGACTTCCCCAAACCTATTATTGCTTTCTAAGACTTTCACCTTCAGCCACTTCTCAACTTTAACTTGCTTTCACCACTTTGCTTGCTTCCAAATTCCCGGATAGGTAAAGGGAGGCAATATGTATATGAGGGGCTAAGCATGATCAAGAAGAAGAAGAAGAAGAAGAATGAATTGCCTTGGTCTTTCCAAGAAGAACGTGAGAGAACTTATGCTGCGGTGTCAACCTTCAAATTCAACATAATTTGGATAAAAATAAAGTATTAAACATGCCAATAATTTCAAACAAAGCATTTAGCAACTTAAACATATCATAAAACATTTCAAACATATAAAGAATTTAAATCCAGTCGGTAAACAGAATCTTCACTGAGATCATATCCAGATAAGTAACACAAAAATCGTTTTCGAAAACTCTCAGTTAACCCACCTCGGTCGAGGTGTTCTTGGTTCAACCGAGGTGAAACACCTCGTTTTGCCAGAACTGTCCCGGTCGAGGTCAAAAAATTTTTTTAAAACCATTTTTTTTCGGTTTCGACGTTTTTCTCAATCAAATAACCTGTAAGTATGCATGCAATCTCAGATAAACATATAAATGCAGATAAAGCATGAATATGAAAATATCCGGTAAATAATACATCATAAGTCAAATAAGTCAGATAATACATCAACTACCCCATACTTGAGACACACTGTCCCAGTGGGTGTAAATAAAGTCTGAAAGAAAGGAGGACTCACCGGATAAAGAGCCGAACTGCATAAAAATAAAATAAATAAAATCCTGCAGCTCCTCAGAAGTCCTGATCCGGTGGTGGTGGTGGCATGTACGGGTACAAAGTAGGGTCATAGGGATAGCCCATGACATGCTGGAACTGTAGCTGAGCCATCATGTGCTGATGATGCTGTCGCTCCTGCATCTCCCGGATATCCAAAGAAAGTGCAGCATAAGTGTCGATAACCTGATCTGTCAGGTCATCAATCCGGCGGTGTGCTGCTCTGTCCCTAACCCTCTGCCTCCTGCGCCTAGCGGGCCTAACTGGAGAAGTCTCAGCCGGCGCTGGCTCAGTGTCCTCCTCGTCCTCATCAAGATCAATAATGGGAGGCGCGCTCGTCCCAGCAGTGTCTGTCCCTGTGTCCATCGGGACGCCGCCTCCTCTCTCATCAACCGTCTCGTCGTCATCCTCCTCATCAGCCTCCTCAGCCTCCTCAGAAGCTGCAGCTGCTCCCTCTCTGTAGTCCTCCATCAGCGGGGCCCATGCTGTCTGCCAAAAATGTGGGTCGAAGACCGAAAACTGTGCAGACCATCTGATGCCCTGAGGCGCTGTCCGCTCCCAAGGCATAGCAACGTAGGGTGTAGTCAACCCACGAGGAACAAGAATCCGCCTCGTGATCATCTCCTGCAGACCCAGCGGCTTCGGAGCCGCAACCATGGTACACCTACTCAAATCCATATCCTGATACCTAGCGATATGGGTCACTATACCTCCGCAGCAAATATCACCCTTCCCTTTGGCCTTGATCCTGTGCAGATCCTCTGCCAGCATCAAGCCAAAGTCAGGGTATCCTCCCGTGACCATGCAGTATAGGGAGAAAAGCTCCCCCTGTCGGACCTTCTGGGGCGTCTCAGTACGCGCCAGAAGCATCTCACTGAAAACCCTGTGCACTAGTCTGAAGGATAAATGGTAAATAAGCTTCGCCCTGGAATCACCAGGGCGCCACCTGTCTGCATGACTCGTAATGTGGGCAATCTGACCCCAGAACTCTCTAGCTACAGCTCGGGTCGGGAAATCTACAGCGGTGGGGGTAGGGAAGCCAAAAATATCTCTCCAGTGGGCAAGAGGTACTATGTAGTTCCGGTTCATCAACCGGTACTTCACAGCCCCCTCTGTGGGGAGGTAAGTGAAGGAACTGACGAACTCGAGGGTAGGCTCGAGGTAAGCTGGGGCTCGGATCTCAGAAAACTGATCCAGCCCGACTGTGGCGATCATCCTGCTAAGCTCTCCATCTACATGGAGACAGTCAAAGGCAGAAACGTCCAGAAATCTAGGAGCGATAACTGGACGACTAGAAATGCGGTCATAATCTACCCGGTGTCTCTCATGGATCACCGGGATAGAAGGTCGGGATGAGGAAGAAGAAGGGGAAGGAGAGGATCTATCTCTAAGGGCCAGTAATCTATCTGAACTCATCTTCACAAATCAATCTGTCAGACCACCTCGGTTGCTGACAAGTCCCAGAAATCACCTCGGTCGAGGTGCAGGCCGACTAGACCGAGGCGTAGCAGTTCGAATTCCAATTCTCAGATTTCCAGTTCTTTTCCCCCTAAAATCACTACAATTGCTTCCTAAGGGGTACTTATGCCTTTTCTCAACAGAAACAAGGGCAACCAAAGCCCAAATAGCAGAAAACGAACGAGTTAGGTTTTCGAACGTTTTTACCTCGTTTTGGTCGAATCGCTCAAATTTCTTGCAGATCTGTTGTAGTAATCGACTCCTCTACTCTTTAATCTCGGTTTGGAAGCGGAAATCTTCGAAAACGAGCGAGAAATGAGGGAGCGAGGCGATTCTGTGCGCCGCGGTCGAAACGAAGTAAAAAAGTGAAAAGTAATTTTTTTCCCCTTTTTATACTGTTACTGGATCTGCTGTCACCTCGGTCGAAATGGTCTCGACTGGACCGAGGTGGTACGGACCGAGGCGGTTCTGCAGAAACCCTAGTCGCCTCGGTTGCTTCAAGAATCAACTCGGTCGAGGTGTTCTGACAGTGACCGAGGTGCCTCTTTCTTCTCAGAATCTCGAACTTCTCCCTTTCCTGGAGTGTTCCTTCCTGTTATCTGTCCAGAACGCCAAAAACAAAGCAAAGCAAAGCAAAGCAAAAACAAAAACTATCTAAACTAGACTAGAAAACGGGAAAGAAAGCAATACCTTGGGTTGCCTCCCAAGAAGCGCTTGATTTAAGGTCGCTAGCTGGACCATAGTGCGTCTCAAAGGAGGTAGATCGGTGCGACCTCCTCAACCGGCGTTTCCGGTTGGTACTTCTTAAGTCTATGACCGTTGACCTTGAAGCTTCCGCTAGTTTCGCCCCATATCTCAACTGCACCATGAGGGAAGACATGTTTCACTACGTAAGGTCCGGTCCATCTAGATTTCAACTTACCTGGAAATAGACGGAGGCGGGAGTTGAAGAGTAGAACTAAGTCTCCTTCGTTAAGCTCCTTTGGAACGATACGCTTGTCATGCCATCTCTTCGTCCTTTCCTTGTAGATCTTGGCATTCTCGTAGGCGTTCAAACGCAGCTCTTCCAGCTCGTTAAGTTCCAATAGTCGCTTCTCACCAGCCTCCTTAATGTCAAAGTTCAACCATTTGATAGCCCAATACGCTTTGTGCTCCAACTCAACGGGCAAGTGGCAAGATTTCCCATACACCAAATTATAAGGGGTGGTGCCTATGGGAGTCTTGAATGCGGTCCTGTACGCCCAAAGAGCATCGTCTAATTTCATGGACCAATCCTTCCTCGTCCTAGAGACGGTCTTCTCCAAAATTGCCTTGATTTCTCTGTTTGAGATCTCGACCTGTCCACTAGTTTGAGGGTGATAAGCGGTTGATACCTTGTGGGTTACCCCATACTTCGATAGAAGTGCCTTAAACTTCCGGTTGATGAAATGCGTTCCTCCATCGCTGATGATGATGCGTGGAGTTCCAAATCGTGGAAAGATAGTTCTATTCAAGAACTTCACAACCACCTTGGCGTCGTTAGTGGGAGAAGCGATGGCTTCGACCCATCTAGAGACGTAATCCACTGCGAGGAGAATGTAGAGGTTTCCTCCGGAGGATGGGAAAGGTCCCATGAAGTCAATCCCCCATACATCAAAGATTTCCACTTCTTGGATGTTGTTAAGTGGCATCTCGTTCCTCCTTGATAGGTTCCCTGTTCTTTGGCATGCATCACAAGAAACAACAAAAGATTGCACATCCTTAAATAATGTAGGCCAAAAGAAACCGGAACGCAATACCTTGGCGCATGTTTTATCGGTGCTAGCATGCCCTCCACATGGAAGTGAGTGACAATGCTTTATGACGCTATTAACTTCGTCTTCCGGAATGCACCTTCGAAGCATCCCATCCGGTCCGCGCTTGAATAGCAGCGGCTCATCCCAGTAGTAATGTCGCACTTCCTTGAGGAATTTCTTCTTTTGGGAGTACGTCAATCCGGGCGGTATTTCCTGGCAAACAAGATAATTCACGATATCAGCATACCAAGGACCTTTATTATCAGAAAGTTGGTGGAGGGAATGGTCCGCCAACTGTGGGTGAATGTCAGAGAAGGGAGAAGGAAAATTTTTATTCTCAGTAATCTCAGTTGACATTGTCTCGCTGTCGACCTCGGTCGAGGCGCAAAGGCGTTGACCGAGGTGTTCTTCAGACGCCTCGCTCAGTCCAGAAAGTGCCTCGGTCGAGGTACTGCTACTGGATCCGAGGCTGGAAATCTTCGTTTCCTGGATAAGCTTCTCAGTTATGGCTCCTGGATCCTCTTCCAGTGCCTTCAAGCTCCGTATATCTGCATCACAAGAAGCATCTATACCTTCCTCCATTAAACTGAAGCTAATAACTCTTTCGAGTGGATCATTTATAAGGATAGAGCTCACCAATTCTCTTGATTCTTCTTCATCGTTGATGTTGAAGATATCATCAGTTAGTTGCTCCCCTTTCATGGCTGCAAGTAGTGCGAATTCCACCTCATCGCCACCAACGTTGAATTTCAACTTGGCGTTCTTGCAATCCACATTGCAACCCGAAGTTGCTAGAAATGGCCTCCCGAGAATGATAGGAACAGGATAATCTGCGGGAATGTCAAGTACGACAAAATCTATAGGAAGATAGAAGTTACCTAACTTGACCGGAACATCCTCCAAAATGCCCACGGGATGGGTGATGGAGCGATCCGCCATGTAGAGTCGAAACTTGACCGGTTTGGGCTCTCCAAGACCGATCTTAATGCATAGCTCCAGCGGAATGATGCTCACGCTGGCTCCTAGATCGCAAAGGGCTTCACAAGTGACATCCCCAACTTGAATGGGAATGCAAAATGAGCCGGGATCTCTTAACTTAGGTGGCATCTTCTCCTTCATGATCTTTATAAGCTCCGAAGACTTAGATGTCATCCTAACTTCACCAACATCCTCCAGCTTCCTCTTCCTTGATAGGATCTCCTTTAAGAACTTCCCATAGGCGGGCATACCTAAAATAGCATCAAGGAAAGGGATATTAATATGGAGCTTATTCATCAAGTCAAGGAACTTACCGAAGTGCTTGTCAAGATGTGCTCTGGCTCTGGACTGGGGGAATGGAAGTGGTGGCTTATATGCAGGAGGTGGAACATAGGCTTCAGTTGTTCCTCCTACTTTCTGTTGAGCCGCCTCGGTTGGCATCTCGGTCGAGGTGTTCTTCGACTGGATCTGGACCGAGGTGGTCTGCGTCGATCGAGGTACTGGATCTGCAGTTTTGAGTCCACTCCTCGTCGTGATGGCCATGCATTGGCCCTTAGGGTTAGTTTCCGTCTTTGCTGGAAGCTTCCCTGGATCTCTTGGCGCTTCATTCGCCCTATTAGCAAGTTGTTGTTCGAAGGACTTTTGGGCCCTCGAAAATGAAGTCATAGAATTCTCCATAGCACTAAGCTTGATCAAGATTGCCTCCAGGACTGCGTCCTTCTTTTCCGGCTGAGACGAACTTGATCCTTGCCCTTGGCTCTTCAATGGAGTAGAAGAAGAAGAAGAAGGAGGAGAGAGGAAAGGGTTAGAGGAATCATTAGAGTTGGAGTTTGAATAATTGTTACCGTTGTTTTGGTTATTATTCGCTCTCCAATTATTGCTATTGGATCCTCTATTGTTGTTGTAGTTGTTGTTCCGGGGTCCGTTGTTGTTGTTACGGTACCCGTTCTTGTTGTTGTTGTTGTTGTTCCTTTGCCCTTGCTCCTCCGGTTTAGCTTGAGCCATCAAGAGCTCCTTCAATTGCTTCACGTCGTTCTTCAAGGACGTGAATTGGTTGTTGTTGGTTTGAGTCTCTTGAAAGTTGACTCTTTTAACTCCACCTTCAGCTCCTTGGTGGGTGTATTTTTCCATGTGCAAGGCTTGCTTCTCAATGAAGTCCCAAGCCTCGTCAACCGCCATATCCATAAATGTGCCGGCGGAGAGTAGTTGGAGATTAAACTGGGTGTTTCCGTCCAGTCCTTTGAAGTAGATCTCCAACAACTCTATCTTTGGAATCCCATGATGTGGGCAATCCAAAAGGATATCCTTGAACCGCTCCCATGATTTGGACAAGCTCTCCTTGTCTTTCATGACGAAAGCATTGATCTTCCCTCTCATTTCAGCAGTCTTTGAGGGGGGAAAGAATTTGGTCAAGAATTCCGTAGTCATCTCTTCCCATGTGCTGATCTTTCCTGCAGGAAGAGATTGATACCAAGTAAGAGCTCTATCTTTAAGGGAAAAGTAGAATGGTCTTAGCTTGTAGTTGTTATTTTCAATTCTGGGAGGTCGCAAGGTCTCCATCAAGATCTCGTAGTTTTGAAGATGTTGATGCGGCGACTCCTTCTCTAGCCCTCCGAATTGACATTGGCGAATCATCGCTAGAACTTGTGGTCGAAGTTCGTAGTCATGGTCCGCTGGATCTCCTAGGTTCACTCCTGGACGCCTCAGCTGTTGATTAGGGTCCATCCTTTGACCTAGGGTTTGTGGAATTCCTGCAAGAAGAACATCTCGGACTGGCATCCGAAGTGGATGCACATCGGCCGGGGCGTCAGGAACTGGGACTTGCCTCGGTCGAGGATCAATTACTGGATCCTGCATCGGTCGAGGTTGAATCTGGTTCCGAATTGCTGCAATCTCAGCTTCGATTGCTGCATTCCTGGCCTGATTCTCTTCTTTTTCCTGCCTTAGTTCTTCTTTACTGAGACGTAGCTGCTCCTGCGTCTCTCTCAATTGGGCCAAAAGATCGTGATCGTCTTGTTGGGCCATCTTCGCTTCTCTTAAGCGTCGTTTGTATGTCTTTTCTGGTTCGGGATCGTAAGGAACGATTTCCTTTCCAGTGCGGGTTCTTCGCATATACCTAAGAAAGAACCTGCAAAAGTCACTCAAGTAGAGTGGTAAGACAACACGGGGCAAATGCCCCAAGAGCAAACCGTACCGGCTCGGTCTAGACCAAGTCCCCGGCAACGGCGCCAAAAACTTGTTCGCTCCAAAAGGTGTGTGCAAGCTTTAAATTTATAACCCTAGACTTAAGCTTAAAACAAGGATGCGAACCCGCAGTGTACGGGTCAATCGTAGTAAAAGCAAGAAAATTCCAGGGGTCGATCACAGGGACTTAGTGAAACAAAGTCCAATACGGTGTGCTAGTGTTGATGCTAACCACAAGAGCAAGTATACAATCAAAGATGAATAAGATGTCAAATAAGCAAACATGCAATTCTAGGGATTAAAGCATCTAGTTGTGGTTCCAACTCAAGATCTATAGATAAGCGGACAAAGCTGAGATTTTGCATGGGGAAGGTGTTTCTAAAGTGGAGTAGATCACCGGGTAAGTCTCACTACACACTAATCCCAAACCGTAACTCCTATTACCGGGTAAGTCTCAAGGAATTAAGATAAAGAACTATTGCCTCAAACTAACACACCATCTAAGGGAATAGAATCAACCTTTACCGGGTAAGTCTCAGGCTAACTCACAAAGATGGGATGGAAGCACACTCAAACCCCAATAAAGGACAAGCCTTTATTACCTACACTTATGATCGTTAGTATACAAACTAAGGAATTACCGGGTAAGTCTCATCCTAAGCTTGCTTTGAACCAGAAAGGTATAATAAGAATAGGATTTGGCAAACTCTAACACATTAACTCTCAGTTAAGGATCGGATAAGCCACCTCGGTCAGCCAGTTTCCACCCCGGCCGAGATGTTCATCGACTGAACGAGATGCTTAGGGTTAAGGTTAAAGACTCGAACTTTCAGGATCCTACTGTGATTAAGATCATTCTATCATTGTTTTTCCCACAACCTTCAGCCAATCACCCTAGAATCACACAAGGAAATTAGCCACTCATCATCATAATGAAAGTATTAAATATATGGGAAGAAGGTGAATATTTGAACAAAGAAGAATTTAATGAAAACACTTCAATAACTGAATCAAATATCACACAAAATCGTTCCTTGGATAATGATCCAACAAGACAAGACAATCAAGGAAAGGAATTGAAGACAATCTTACAAAACCCTCCAAAAAGCTATAAAGCTATAGTCTTCAAATCTTCCTTCAACCTTCAAAAAGGTTCTTCAACTCTCTCCCAAATTGGAGTATGATGCGGCTGCTGCGTATTCTTTGCTGTAATCGAGATCGTATGCGGTGTATGCAGCCTCTAAGCATGATCGGATTTGTGGAAAATCCAACCCTTTTTATAGGAAAAATAACCCTCCAAAGATAAGAAATCTTAAGAAGATATTATCCCATAAATATAGGTAAAATATATGATTCTGCATATCTCCTTCCTTCTAGAAGCTCAGCCCAAAAATATAAGATCACTTTCCAATTTTAAAAGATCTCAGCCAAGAATAAAATATTCTCGCCGCGTCCTAGGTTTTCGCCTCGGTCGAGTCGGCTTCTCTGGATCGCCTCGGTCGAGATGAATCTCTGGGCAACCGAGGTGATCATAACTGAGTGTAGAATCTCTCAAAAACTGGTCCAAAGTAAATCTTTAATCCATGGTTGTGCTTCCTGAATGTAGCTCCAAATGACTCTTGACTCCTTTTGCTCCTTTTTGATGCAAAACGTACCATATTACCTGCAATTACAACGAAACTAGGTGTAGACCTCGATTCTCGCAAAGGTAGATGAAATGGTAGTAAAATCACATAATGTACATACAAACATGCAGATTATGAAAGATAAAACGTCCAAACAAACCCCAAAATATAGACTATAATTCATGCTATCAACTTCCTTCTTCACAACCTCTTTCATGATCGGATTTAACCGTCTTTGAGGTTCCCGTGAAGTCTTATGATTATCCTCCATTAGAATTCTATGCATGCAGAAAGAGGGTTTAATGCCAATAAGATCATCCGTGGTGTAACCTATGGCTTTTCGATGCTTTCTCAGGACATGCATTAGTTTAGTTAATTCAGAATCGGAGAGGGAAGCGCTAACAATAACGGGATAAGTAGAATCCGGCCCAAGAAAGATATACCTCAAGTGACTAGGGAGTTGTTTAAGCTCCACAACTGGGGGTGCTTTCTGGGAGGGATCTGTGCTTCCTCTTTCCAGTGGAGTGGTGTCAGAAACTGGACTAGATGCAGTCTTAGTTTGAATCGTCTCGCTGTCGACCTCGGTCGAGGCGCAAAGGCGTTGACCGAGGTGTTCTTCAGACGCCTCGCTCGGTCCAGAAAGTGCCTCGGTCGAGGTATTGCTACTGGATCCGAGGCTGGAAATCTTCGTTTCCTGGATAAGCTTCTCAGTTATGGCTCCTGGATCTTCTTCCAGTGCTTTCAAGCTCCGTATATCTGCATCACAAGAAGCATCTATACCTTCCTCCATTAAACTGAAGCTAATAACTCTTTCGAGTGGATCATTAATAAGGATAGAGCTCACCAATTCTCTTGATTCTTCTTCATCGTAGATGTTGAAGATATCATCAGTTAGTTGCTCCCCCTTCATGGCTGCAAGTAGTGCGAACTCCACCTCATCGCCACCAACGTTGAATTTCAACTTGGCGTTCTTGCAATCCACATTGCAACCCGAAGTTGCTAGAAATGGCCTCCCGAGAATGATAGGAACAGGATAATCTGCGGGAATGTCAAGTACGACAAAATCTATGGGTAGATAGAAGTTACCTAACTTGACCGGAACGTCTTCCAAAATGCCCACGGGATGGGTGATGGAGCGATCCGCCATGTAAAGTCGAATCTTGACCGGCTTGGGCTCTCCAAGACCGATCTTAATGCATAGCTCCAGCGGAATGATGCTCACGCTGGCTCCTAGATCACATAAGGCTTCACAAGTGACATCCCCAACTTGAATGGGAATGCAAAATGAGCCGGGATCTCTCAACTTAGGTGGCATCTTCTCCTTCATGATCTTTATAAGCTCCGAAGACTTAGATGTCATCCTAACTTCACCAACATCCTCCAGCTTCCTCTTCCTTGATAGGATCTCCTTTAAGAACTTCCCGTAGGCGGGCATACCTAAAATAGCATCAAGGAAAGGGATATTAATATGGAGCTTATTCATCAAGTCAAGGAACTTACCAAAGTGCTTGTCAAGATGTGCTCTGGCTCTGGACTGGGGAAATGGAAGTGGTGGTTTATATGCAGGAGGTGGAACATAGGCTTCAGTTGTTCCTCCTGCTTTCTGTTGCACCGCCTCGGTTGGCATCTCGGTCGAGGTGTTCTTCGACTGGATCTGGACCGAGGTGGTCTGCGTCGAGCGAGGTACTGGATCTGTGGTTTTGAGTCCACTCCTCGTCGTGATGGCCATGCACTGGCCCTTAGGGTTAGTTTCCGTCTTTGCTGGAAGCTTCCCTGGATCTCTTGGCGCTTCATTCGCCCTATTAGCAAGTTGTTGTTCGAAGGACTTTTGGGCCCTCGAAAATGAAGTCATAGAATTCTCCATAGCACTAAGCTTGATCAAGATTGCCTCCAGGACTGCGTCCTTCTTTTCCGGCTGAGACGAACTTGATCCTTGCCCTTGGCTCTTCAATGGAGTAGAAGAAGAAGAAGGAGGAGAGAGGAAAGGGTTAGAGGAATCATTAGAGTTGGAGTTTGAATAATTGTTACCGTTGTTTTGGTTATTATTCGCTCTCCAATTGTTGCTATTGGATCCTCTATTGTTGTTGTAGTTGTTGTTTTGGGGTCCGTTGTTGTTGTTACGGTACCCGTTCTTGTTGTAGTTGTTGTTGTTCCTTTGCCCTTGCTCTTCCTTCTTAGTTTGAGCCATCAATAGCTCCTTCAATTGCTTCACGTCGTTCTTCAAGGACGTGAATTGGTTGTTGTTGGTTTGAGTCTCTTGAAAGTTGACTCTTTTAACTCCACCTTCAGCTCCTTGGTGGGTGTACTTCTCCATGTGCAAGGCTTGCTTCTCAATGAAATCCCAAGCCTCGTCAACCGCCATATCCATGAATGTACCGGCGGAGAGTAGTTGGAGATTAAACTGGGTGTTCCCGTCCAGCCCTTTGAAGTAGATCTCCAACAACTCGATCTTTGGAATCCCATGATGTGGGCAATCCAAAAGGATATCCTTGAACCGCTCCCATGATTTGGACAAACTCTCCTTGTCCTTCATGATGAAAGCATTGATCTTCCCTCTCATTTCAGCAGTCTTTGAGGGGGGAAAGAATTTGGTCAAGAATTCCGTAGTCATCTCTTCCCATGTGCTGATCTTTCCTGCAGGAAGAGATTGATACCAAGTAAGAGCTCTATCTTTAAGAGAAAAGTAGAAAGGTCTTAGCTTGTAGTTGTTATTTTCAATTCTGGGAGGTCGCAAGGTCTCCATCAAGATCTCGTAGTTTTGAAGATGTTGATGCGGCGACTCCTTCTCTAGCCCTCCGAATTGACATTGGCGAATCATCGCTAGAACTTGTGGTCGAAGTTCGTAGTCATGGTCCGCTGGATCTCCTAGGTTCACTCCTGGACGCCTCAGTTGTTGATTAGGGTCCATCCTTTGACCTAGGGTTTGTGGAATTCCTGCAAGAAGAACATCTCGGACTGGCATCCGAAGTGGATGCACATCGGCCGGGGCGTCAGGAACTGGGACTTGCCTCGGTCGAGGATCAATTACTGGATCCTGCATCGGTCGAGGTTGAATCTGGTTCCGAATTGCTGCAATCTCAGCTTCGATTGCTGCATTCCTGGCCTGATTCTCTTCTTTTTCCTGCCTTAGTTCTTCTTTACTGAGACGTAGCTGCTCCTGCGTCTCTCTCAATTGGGCCAAAAGATCGTGATCGTCTTGTTGGGCCATCTTCGCTTCTCTTAAGCGTCGTTTGTATGTCTTTTCCGGTTCGGGATCGTAAGGAACGATTTCCTTTCCAGTGCGGGTTCTTCGCATATACCTAAGAAAGAACCTGCAAAAGTCACTCAAGTAGAGTGGTAAGACAACACGGGGCAAATGCCCCAAGAGCAAACCGTACCGGCTCGGTCTAGACCAAGTCCCCGGCAACGGCGCCAAAAACTTGTTCGCTCCAAAAGGTGTGTGCAAGCTTTAAATTTATAACCCTAGACTTAAGCTTAAAACAAGGATGCGAACCCGCAGTGTACGGGTCAATCGTAGTAAAAGCAAGAAAATTCCAGGGGTCGATCACAGGGACTTAGTGAAACAAAGTCCAATACGGTATGCTAGTGTTGATGCTAACCACAAGAGCAAGTAATACAATCAAAGATGAATAAGATGTCAAATAAAGCAAACATGCAATTCTAGGGATTAAAGCATCTAGTTGTGGTTCCAACTCAAGATCTATAGATAAGCGGACAAAGCTGAGGTTTTTGCATGGGGAAGGTGTTTCTAAAGTGGAGTAGATCACCGGGTAAGTCTCACTACACACTAATCCCAAACCGTAACTCCTATTACCGGGTAAGTCTCAAGGAATTAAGATAAAGAACTATTGCCTCAAACTAACACACCATCTAAGGGAATAGAATCAACCTTTACCGGGTAAGTCTCAGGCTAACTCACAAAGATGGGATGGAAGCACACTCAAACCCCAATAAAGGACAAGCCTTTATTACCTACACTTATGATCGTTAGTATACAAACTAAGGAATTACCGGGTAAGTCTCATCCTAAGCTTGCTTTGAACCAGAAAGGTATAATAAGAATAGGATTTGGCAAACTCTAACACATTAACTCTCAGTTAAGGATCGGATAAGCCATCTCGGTCAGCCAGTTTCCACCCCGGCCGAGATGTTCATCGACTGAACGAGATGCTTAGGGTTAAGGTTAAAGACTCGAACTTTCAGGATCCTACTGTGATTAAGATCATTCTATCATTGTTTTTCCCACAACCTTCAGCCAATCACCCTAGAATCACACAAGGAAATTAGCCACTCATCATCATAATGAAAGTATTAAATATATGGGAAGAAGGTGAATATTTGAACAAAGAAGAATTTAATGAAAACACTTCAATAACTGAATCAAATATCACACAAAATCGTTCCTTGGATAATAATCCAACTAGACAAGACAATCAAGGAAAGGAATTGAAGACAATCTTACAAAACCCTCCAAAAAGCTATAAAAAGCTAATCTTCAACTTTCCTTCAACCTTCAAAAAGGTTCTTCGAATCTCCCAAATTGGAGTAGGATGCGGCTGCTGCGCTGATAGCGGGTGTATGCAGCCTGTATTTCGGTGTAAGCGGTCTTATCGAATTGTGGAAAATCCAACCCTTTTTATAGGAAAAATAAACCTCCAAAGATAATAAATCTTAAGAAGATATTATCCCATAAATATAGGTAAAATATATATTCTGCATATCTCCTTCCTTCTAGAAGCTCAGCCCAAAAATATAAGATCACTTTCCAATTTTAAAAGATCTCAGCCAAGAATAAAATATTCTCGCCGCGTCCTAGGTGTTCGCCTCGGTCGAGTCGGCGTCTCTGGATCGCCTCGGTCGAGATGAATCTCTGGGCAACCGAGGTGACTCATAACTGAATGTAGAATCTCTCAAAACTGGTCCAAAGTAAATCTTCAATCCATGGTTGTGCTTCCTGAATGTAGCTCCAAATGACTCTTGACTCCTTTTGCTCCTTTTTGATGCAATACGTACCATATTACCTGCAATTACAACGAAACTAGGTGTAGACCTCGATTCCCGCAAAGGTAGATGAAATGGTAGTAAAATCACATAATGTACATACAAACATGCAGATTATGAAAGATAAAACGTCCAAACAAACCCCAAAATATAGACTATAATTCATGCTATCACACCCGCATTGCAGCTAGACCCCTAGGACTCCAGAGCCTTATGACTAGAGGCATTATCTTCCCTACACATAGAGGTCCACCATCAGCTGCCATGCCTTGGGAGAGTAGGACCGGTAGAGGTATTGCATGGCTTCTAGAGTATTCCATTATGCAGGACGCCATAATTGGAAGGACACGTTTGCTGCTATGCACGCATAGCAGCGAACTGATTAGTTGCACCGCCCTACGTTCCCCCTGAGCCACCAGTTGTAGAGGAGGAGGAGATGAGAGGAGGCGATGAGTATGAGGGAGGAGGGGGAGAGCATGACTTTGGTACCTTTCCGGATCAGCCGGATGCGGTTCCCGACCTTCCCAGACACTCTCCCCGTCCCGCTAGAGCTTCAGGTTCTTCCTCTCGCCGTGCTAGTGTGAGCGAGAGACCTACATGGATGGCGGACCCTCCTTCATGGTATAGCACTCAGCCGGACTGGATGGGAGCTCCACCACCTTGGCACGCACAGCCACCATCTACACAGCACCGTCAGACGCACCGGCATGGTATAGCCAGCCGCCCGGATGGTATGAGCAGCTGCCGGAGTGGGCCACCGACCTTTCCAGCAGGGTCGGAGCCTTGGAGATCCGTGCAGATGCTAGGGATGTACGAGCCGACGATCATGATCGCATGATGAGAGACATATACCGCCAGCAGTTCGGGCGGAACTATGATCCCGGCTTCTTCCCGTTTCCACCACCGCCTCCACCTCAGTGATGACCTTGGACGATCTACCGCTTTAGCCGCTCCACCACCGTCTTGTGAGTTCTTTTTCTTTCTTTCTTTTCTTTATTTTTCTTTTTGAACATTAGGGACAATGTTTGTTCCAAGTATGGGGTGGGGTGTGACTAATCGTTTGTAATAACTCTTACTCACTTTGTATGCTTTTATCGAGAACACCGTGCATGTTTCATTCTATTGTTACACGTTTCATTATTGCATTGCATGAAAAAGCTTTCGAAAAAACCATAAAAATTGAAAAATTTTGAAAATTTTGTGCTTCTAAGGATAGATATGACTTCTCTGATAATCACTACTTGTGAATTGAGTTTTGATGACAATCGCATGCTTAAACAAATAGTGAATTGAAAAGAAATTGAATGAATTGATTATCCCTCTTTTGCAAGTTTCATAATGTGAAGAATGTTACCTAAATCATGTTGAAAAATCAAAGTTGAAATCACATAATAAGTTCTTATACTTCTTGTTGAAATGATTAAGGCAATTCGATTTTTTTTCTTCCTTCTTTGATCATTTAGCCCCTCAATGAAATAATGGCCTCCTTTACCTATCCGGGAATTTGGAGGAGTTGATATTTGGCATGTTTGATGTGGGAAGGCCATGAAAGCAATTGTTTGCATTCAAAAGAATAGAAAGAAATTATAGGTTTGGGGAAGTCAATCATGACGATAAGTAACTCGGCACCATTCACATAGCCGGGTGTTTGTGTCTTGCCAAAGTCAGATTGAGCGATATTCCTAGCGGATTATGGTATGTGCACCAAGGGTTTGACGCATCTCGCAAAATTGAGAAACGCCAATCTCCTAGGCTTCGGTTTTTGTGCACCTCTGTCCATAACTCCAAAAGTAAAGTCGAAAAATTATGTGAAAAGAAGAGAGCAAAGCTCTAAGTTGAAAGTGTTGCGGAAACCGCAAAAGAAAAATAAAAGAGTTAGTAATCCAATTTCCCGGATTCATGCACCACATTCCTTAAAGTTTTCCTTCCCTTTCCGCATTCTAGACCTTGTTTGAAAGTCCTTAAGATCAAGAGAATGATATATAACTTAGTGATATAAATTGAAGTTTCTTATAATTGATTTTGTTAATGTTTGAAGGTTATGTTGTTTACATGGAAGTTTGATCAATTCATGAGTTTTCTTTACTCTTTACTCTTTGATTATGTATATGAGAGTCTTATGAACGAATGAAGCAAGATTTGAGAATGATCTATTGACTAGAGAGCACATTCATCTAAAAGAAGTTTTGTTTTTGAGAGTGTATCCATATTTCATCCTAACTTGAGTTTAAAGCTTTTGAAAGACCTAGCTTGGGGACAAGCAAGTGGCAAGTATGGGGTATTTTGTTAGCATGAAATATTGTGATATTTTAGGCACGTTTTCTAGATGTATTTCATCCATATTGGTGCTCATTGATAAAGCATTGAAGCAATTGTGAGCTAGTTTGTCTATATTGTCGATATAGAGGTCTACATAAGCTTTGTGTTGATTGTAGGCGAATAAGAGCTAAAATCGAACGGATTGAGAGAGAATGGAGATGGATTGAGCATGTCCAAGGATTGAGGACACCACAAAGGAGCTAAGGAAGATGTTAAGATGAAGAATGGAACAAAACAAAGGGAATTACGAGCAACCTATGTTTCCACGCTCTAAAATACGGCCGTAATGAAGTCCACGCTCTAAACCACGGCCGTGGAACTTTGGAAACACAAGCGTGGAGCATTCCAGTAAGTTACACGGACGTGGAAGTTGTGAAGCACCGTGATCCAATTCCACGCTCTAAATTACGGGCGTGGAATCCTCTATGACCGTGATTTAGGCAATCTTTTAACGTACTAATTAAAGCCACGATCTTTTACGCACATGGGCCGGAGACATATTTTATCATGCCCTATAAAATGACGGAAGGAGAGAGATTCCGTCACCTCCGCTTAGACCGCGCTTGACCTTCGCTTACGCTGTTTTGCACGTGCCTAGGGTTTCGATTGGACGTGCGGAGATTGCCATTTTGCAACGGAGATTTGCAAAGGCTTGGAGATTTGGAAGTTACGCTTTGTCCTTAGGTTTGATTAGAAGACGGATTGACATCCCGCTCTTCGTTCTTATCAAGGATTGTGATTGGTTTGTGTTATTCCGAATCTGATATACATTGTTACCTTTGTTGTGGATTTGAGATTGATTTGAAGGTTATTGAAGGTTTTCGAAGGTTTTCATCTTTCATTCTTTTAAATCTTGAATTTGATATCATAATGACTGTTGTTGGCTAAAATCCATTAGCAATTCTAAGGTGAAGGGTTGATAGTTGTGGCTTAGATGATGATAGATCGATCGTAAACAGATTGGACCCTGAGAGTTAGAGAGAATCGCCGACGAACCCAAACCACGGTCTGTTCTTGATGTTCCACGGCCGTGGAACTCAAGATCTACCCGTAATTTTGTGTCAGTTACGAACCTTGCTTTTACTTTAATCCAAAGTTAAAGATTTGCTTTAACTTAGTCTTGGCTTGCCTTTTCTAAGTAGTAGTGAAGCCTCAACAACCTCTACTTCGATTTCGAGTATCACAACCTTAATCGGTTTAGTTAGTCTTGATCCTTGGGTTATAAGTTTGGGTATTTGAGATTAATTCTTACCTTTAGAACCTTTCTATATTGAAGCCTCAACAACCTTTATAGAGAGTATCCTTAGGTGAGTCATATAAGGTTTTGGAACTTCACCATACAATTACCTTACATTCGTATACCTTTGCAAGCCTCAACTCTGTCCTTATATCTTTAGTATATCTTGAATCGATTGCCACGACTGGATTCCTGGATCTTTAGGGTTGCTGTTTTCCCCAATATTTGCAAAGCTTACACATTTACTTGCTTGACAATCTATAATTGGATTTAACCCCCAAATCCCTGTGTTCGATACTCTAGAATACTTGCTAATCTATGCCGATCCGTACACTGCGGGTTCGCTTGCTTTTATTCTAGTTTTATAAATATTAAAGCTTGATTGCACGCACGCTAAGTGGCGAACAGATCCTAGAGGACATACCGGTTTAGCTTGGGATGTTCTACGTGCCAATCGATTTCGTTGTTTTGGACATCCCGGCGGACTACCCGGTTCCTATCATTTTGGGAAGACCTTTCTTAGCCACCTCGGGATGCTTGGTGGACTGTAAAAATGCAACTCTCTCATTCAACATTAGAGAGGAGAACATCAAGTTTTATTTATCCATAATGGTGAAGGGGCCAACCCTAGGTGAAGATGTCTTCAACATTGTTGAGGAAGAGGAGTCTAGAGAAGTTGTGAGCTCAATCATGATCAAGGATCCACTTGAGAAGGTTATTAGCTTAAGTTTGATGGAGGAAGGAGTTGAGGAGAGTAGCAATGAAGTGATCAAGGCTTTGAATGCAATGGAAGAGCTACCAAGTGTTAGATTTGAAGTGCTAGAAGAAGGGACAAATTCGTGTAGAAAAATCGGACCAGAGGGTAGAAAATCGGCCGATTTCTGCATTAATTCTAAATTTTCATCCGATTCTGCAAATGCCGTAGCTGAAATCGACCCTCAGCTCGTCCGATTTTCTTCACAGATGGTCGATTTTCCTGAGTCTTTTGAGCATTATCCAAGTGTTTGTGAGCAATCATCAAGGGACTTAGGTGAGGCTTCCATGATTTTGGAATCATCTCAACCTACATTGTATGGATCATCTCCAACCGACAAAGGTCCTCCTAAACTTGATCTAAAGCCTCTTCCTTCTCATTTAAAGTATGCTTTCCTTGGTTCAAATTCTACTTATCCGGTGATTGTGAATGCATCTTTGAATGATGATGAGCTTGATAGATTGTTGACTGAATTGAAACTGCATAGAAAGGCAATAGGATACACCATTGATGACCTTGTTGGCATTAAGCTTTATTTGTGCATGCATAAGATATTGATGGAAGATGACCATAAACCCTCTATTGAACATCAAAGAAGATTGAATCATATAATGAAAGAGGTAGTAAAGAAAGAGATTCTTAAGTTGCTAGATGCGGGAATCAGTTTCCCGATTTCGGATAGTAAATGGGTTAGTCACGTACATGTGGTTCTTAAGAAGGGTGGTATGACCGTAGTAACCAATGAGAACAATGAACTAATCCCTACTAGGATGGTTACGGGGTGGAGAATGTGTATTGACTATAGGAAACTCAATGTGGCCTCTAGGAAAGATCACTTCCCTCTCCCCTTTATTGACCGAATGCTAGAAAGGTTAGCTCAACATTCACATTTTGGTTACCTTGATGGATATAGCGGGTTCTTTCAAATCCCGATTCACCCGGATGACCAAGAGAAAACCACATTTACTTGTCCTTGGGAATGCACCCGCCACCTTCCAAGGGTGTATGATGGCTATTTTTTCTGAATATATTGAGAACATTATGGAGGTGTTTATGGATGATTTCTCGGTGTATGGTTCTTCATTTGATAATTGCTTGGCTAACTTGCCTTTGGTGTTGAAGAGATGTGAGGAAACTAACCTTGTGTTGAATTGGGAGAAATGCCACTTCATGGTTAGTGAAGGCATAGTGTTGGGACATTTGGTTTCCCACCGAGGCATCGAGGTTGATAGAGCAAAGATAGAAACGATAGAGAAGTTGCCACCAGCTACCTTGGTGAAAGGGGTAAGGAGTTTCTTAGGGCATGCCGGTTTTTACCGGAGGTTTATAAAAGATTTCTCTAAAATTTCTAAGCCTCTCACTAACCTACTAACGAAGGATGTTGAGTTTGTTCTCTCCAAAGATTGTCTTGAAGCGTTTTGTTGGTTGAAGGATGCTTTGATCACCGCCCCTATCATGCAACCTCCGGATTGGAGCTTACCATTTGAAGTAATGTGTGATGCGAGTGATGTGGCTATAGGGGCTATTTTAGGACAAAAGAAAGATGGGCTTACACATGCCATTTACTACGCTAGCAAGACGCTAGATGATCCCAACTCAATTATGCCACAACCGAGAAGGAGTTGCTAGCGGTGGTGTGTGCCTTTGAGACGGGTCATATCTTGTTGGAGCAAAGGTTATTGTGTACACGGACCATGCTGCGATCCGTTATCTCCTCACAAAGAAGGATGTCAAGCCTCGCCTCATTCGGTGGATCCTTCTCCTCCAAGAATTTGACTTGGAGATTCGGGACAAGAAAGGTTCCGAAAATTCAGTAGCGGACCACCTTAGTAGACTACCACCATTGGAGATTGGAAGAGATGACATCCCGATTGATGACTCATTCCGGGATGAACAATTGCAAGTGATGGAGGAGTGTTTTCTTCAAGTGTCTAGAGGGAGTGAGCCATGGTATGCGGATATAGTGAACTACCTTGTGTGTGAAGAGGTTCCACCCGGTTTGTCATATGCCCAAAGGAAAAGGTTTTTCGAGGATGTGAGGCATTATTATTGGAGTGAGCCTCTCTTGTTCAAGAGAGGACCGGATGGAGTCTTTAGGAGCTGCATTCCGGAGGATGAGATGGAGAGTGTGATCCGCCATTGCCACTCCTTGCCATGTGGAGGCCATGCTAGCTCACATAAAACGTGTGCAAAGGTATTGCAATCCGGTTTTTATTGGCCTAACTTGTTTAAGGATGTGCAGAATTTTGTAGTAGCTTGTGACGCTTGTCAAAGGACGGGCAACATCTCAAGAAGGAATGAGATGCCCTTGAACAATATCCAAGAGGTTGAAGTCCTTGATGTTTGGGGTGTGGACTTCATGGGGGCATTCCCCTCTTCATGTGGCAACCTCTACATTCTATTGGCGGTGGATTATGTGTCGAGATTGGTGGAGGCAATCGCCTCTCCCACAAATGATGCCAAAGTAGTGGCGTGGTTCTTCAACCGAGTCATCTTCCCTAGATTTGGAACACCAAGAGTGATCATAAGTGATGGAGGGAAGCATTTCACCAATAGGAACTTTGGGACACTTTTGGATAAGTGTGGGGTGACTCATAAGGTGGCCACACCTTACCACCCCCAAACTAGTGGTCAAGTGGAGATCTCCAACCGGGAATTAAAGGAATACTTGAGAAGACGGTTTCTAG
This sequence comes from Fagopyrum esculentum, assembly GCA_033239045.1. Lineage (NCBI taxonomy): Eukaryota > Viridiplantae > Streptophyta > Magnoliopsida > Caryophyllales > Polygonaceae > Fagopyrum > Fagopyrum esculentum. Next base: position 24,754,705 of record BSUD01000002.1, on the reverse strand, counting down.
GACGAGAAAAGATTGGGCTATGAAGCTTGATGATGCTTTGTGGGCATATAGAACCGCTTTCAAGACACCAATTGGCACCACTCCCTACAAGCTAGTTTATGGCAAGTCTTGCCACCTTCCGGTGAAGATGGAGCATAAGGCATATTGGGTCATAAGGTGGCTGAATTTTGACCTCAAGGAAGCCGGTGAGAAGAGGTTGCTAGACATTAATGCTCTTGAGGAGATCCGGTTGGATGCTTATGAAAATGCCCGGATTTACAAGGAAAGGACCAAGCGTTGGCATGACAAACGTCTAATCCCAAAGGAGTTGAGTGAAGGTGACTTAGTCCTTCTCTTCAATTCAAGGTTGCGGCTCTTCCCAGGAAAGCTCAAGTCAAGATGGACGGGTCCTTATGTGGTGAAGAAGATCTTTCCCATGGAGCGGTTGAGATAGGTGGGGAACATTGTGGAGATTTCAAGGTGAATGGGCACCGTTTGAAGAAGTACATCCCAGAAGCTCCGGTGGAAGTGATTGCCCCACTTCACCTTGAGTGAAACGCTCCCGGATTTGGTCAAGCTAATGACCTTAAAGAAGCTGTTCACGCTAGGAAATAGCACAAAAAGCTTTACATTTATAAACTCGAATTAAAATCCTAAACTACCTAGCGAAACCCGCAGTGTACGGGTCGTTTTGTAGAAAGGAAAGTATTCCGAGGTCGAACACAAGGACTGAGGTGAAATCAAGTCATTCAATGATCAAAGATAGTGCAAATCTAAGCTAAGATGAGATGAGGATCAAAGAAAATGCGAAACACAATATTTTTGGATGGTTTTTGGTGATCAAACAAGGATCACAAGTATATCAACGCAAACAAGAAACACAAAAACACAAACACAAAGATGAGAGATAAGAGGTAAGAAAGTGGATTCTAGAGGTTCGGAATTCCGGTTATGACATTGGACTCATGATTCTAAAGGTCAAAGGAAGGTTGTGGTTGTTCGGAGTTGGGTGTTTCTCAAATGGGAGCAATTACCGGGTAAGTCTCATGCTCCACTAGTCCAATCCCTAAGGTCCTATCACCGGGTAAGTCTCAAGGAACCTAAGGACGAGAATTCTACACAAACCGGTCACTACCTAAGGGTCAAACCCTCCTTACCGGGTAAGTCTCGGAAAAGGCAAGTCTTAGGCAACAATCCTAGCACACTCAATCCAATAGAGGCTTGTGAGGCTCACTACTACCTAGAGTTCATCATCTTAGGTATCTAAGAGGGGAAATCACCGGGTAGGTCTCATTCCTCAATTAGGTTGCTAACAATAGGTTACCCTAAGCTAGGTTAAGCTCAACAAACACTAGGATTTCAACACATCTACATCCAAACATCCAGATTCAATCAATTCAAGAACAACAGAGAAAAATACGGGTGGATCATGCAAGACCACGGCCGTGGAAGCATGAAGAACATGCCGTGGTTTGGTTCTGAGTTGGGATTTCGAACACAAATCGATCCTAAGCTAACATGGAAATCATACAATCATAGTCCAAAGCATAAACATCATTCCTTCACCCTAAAATCACATCTATTCAGCCAACAACATACATTTCAAGATCAAACTTCACAAATAAAGCATGCTTGCAAGTCGTGGTTATATAATGAAGAACAATCCCAAGAAAAGACATTAAAAGCATAGAATAGAAGTTACCAAATTCTTACAAGGCTCCAAGAGCTAATCCAAGTTGTCAACAATGGACTCCTCACTCAAAACCACTCTAATCTCACTCTAAAACGAGAATCTACACTAATCTCTTCCAAGAACACCCACAATGGGTGCTTGGAAGAGAGGCAACAATGGAGAAGTGTTTTAGGGAAGAAGATAGGTCAAAAAGGAGGAAGAGATCCCTCAATTACAGCCTGCAAGATTCCTTTAAATACCCACTAGGAGCAAGAGTCATCAAAGAGATCGTGGGACACGTGTCAGTGTGGTCCTGGCAGATTCCACGGGCATGTTCCACGGCCGTGGAATGGTCTCTGGCCGTGGTTTTGCTCCAGAGGCTTTCCTTGAACCATTGGTCCATGAGTTGGTGCAAGGCATGCACCAACTAGGTCCTATGTGTTCTCCTTTGCTCCTAGCTTACTCCTTAACGAGTCCGGAAGTGTGTCATCTCGAGGAATGATCCTCGAATGTATCGATTAAGCTCGTAAATCTCCCAAAATACCTACAAAGCATGCAAAAGTCCGTGTAGACGTCTATCTCGACAAAATACATGAATTGAGCGCAAACGTCCTGAACTAATGCCAAACCATGCATGAAAAACGGGAAAAACTATCTAAATAATTACCTAAACCTAAGTCATAAATCGTGTTATCAGAAGCGCTTAATGGGAAGCAACCCATTGGTACATATCTTTCCCTTTTATTTTTCTTGTTTTTGCTTGATTTTGTTCTTGGTGTGCTTTGTTTTTCTTTTGTGTTTTTATGTGCTAGATCTTGTTGTTGTCATGTGTGATAAGATGCGGGAGGTCATGTGAAAACCTCATGAAATTGTTGAGAAGAAGGTACAAGATCCGAGCACATGGACAAGGAAGAAAGCACCAAGGAAAATCGGACTGTTCTTGCACAGAAATCGGCCGATTTTCCTGGGCTTGTGGTCCGATTTTTCCTTCTGTCAAGCAAAGTGATGATCTCCAATCAAGCATGGGTGGAGCGAACGTGGAACTTGTACGGCTTGCGGTGCCAAGCGCGGGTTCCGACACCATAATGAATATCAAGAGCTCTCTACCATCCTTGATCGTTCATCCACCATCATCATTCGATGTGAACCGAAATACCAAAGCATCACCATTTTTACATTGTGAGGACTCTCTTTCACTTCTTTATTTAATTTGCACATTGGGGACAATGTGGCTTTAAATATGGGGTGGGGTTTTCATAATCATTTGCATGATTGCATCTAGTATAGTTTCATATTATTGTCACATGTTTCATTAGTTTTTGCAATGTACATATTTATCTCAAAAACTCAAAAAAAAATCAAAAATTTTTTACAAAATTTTGTGCTCCTAGTTTGGATATGACCCTTATGATGAGATTGTTTTGTGAATTGGCTATGGATGGCCTTGTGTGTTGAATGGATATTTGCATATGTGGACTTGAAATACTTCTCTTGAATCCTATGTATGAATTGTGATTATGATGCTTGCCTTGATTGGACTGAGACTTGATAGTCGAAATTACATGCTAGTTCTTGCACATCATCTAGGAACGATTAAGGCAATTCATCTCTCTTATTCTCATCTTAATGTTGTTTGAGCACCTCACTTAATTAAAAATTTAACCTCTTTTGACCCATCCGGGAATAGGAGCATGCTAGTGTGTTGAGTGTGTGAAAAACAAGTGTGGGGTGAAGTTGTTGATGAATGAATGTTGTGAATGAAGTGCTGAATTTGTTGTGAAAGTGTAGGGAAAAAAATAGGTTTGGGGACTTTGGTCTTGATGACGAGTAACTCGGCACCATTCACATAATCGGGTGTTTGTGCCTTGCCAAAGTCGGATAAACCGAATGTCCTAACGAGCTTGGTATGAGTGCCCGGTGTGAGGCACCTCGGAAAAATCCCGAGGTCCGCTAATCATCAAGGTTTCGGCTTTTGTACACCAATGCCATTGTCTCAAAAATAAGTGAAAGAAAAAAAATGAAAAAGAAAAGAAAAGAAAGAAAAGATGGAAAAATATACACTTGTGGGGAAGTTGATCAAAAATGAAATTGTGGAGTTAGTTCCTTTCCCGGATTAGCATCACATGACCTAAAAAAAGTTCTCACCTATAACAATGTTTCTTGGCCTCTTCTTTCCTAAGTCCTTGTGACCTATTTGCATATGTGTATGACTTAGTGATCTAGATTGGATATTCTCATGATCATCTTGACTTCTTCATTTTCACCTTTCATGCATGCTTTCGAGTTAAGTATAATTGTCTTTCCGTGCCTTTATTTATTTAATACATAATTACTTGTCCATTTCCATGAAACATGACTATGAAGGTGATCCAATTTTAGAAGCACAATTCCAAAAATATTTTCTGTTTTTCTGCATTCATAACCATCTCGTAGCCTATAGTTGGACCTTGATCGGGGACGAGCAAGTGACAAGTATGGGGTATTTTGATAACATGATTTATGACGTTAGTTTAGTCATTCATTTAGATAGTATTTTCCTTCATTCATGCATGATTGTACGTTAGTTCGTGACGTTTATTGCGTAATTGAGTCATATTTCTAGAAAAGACGTCTACACGAGCTTTTGTCGGTTTTGTAGGTATTTCGGGGATCTTTTGGACATTAATCGATACATTCGAGGGTCAAGCCTCATGGTGGTACATATCCAAGGCTTTGAAGGAACATAATTGGAGAAATGAAGGACACAAGGACCCTTATTGGTGCAAGCAATGGAGCAACTCATGGCTAGATGATCATAACAAGCTTCTGTTGAAGAAAATCGACCTAACACTCAGGAAAATCGGATGATTTTTCTGTCTGGGTCGATTTTTTGGCCTTTGAGAGCTTGTGCCACGTGTCCCACGATCTCTTTGCCCGGCCCTTGCTCTTGATGCAAAATATAAGTGGTCCTGCAGGCTGTTGCTAAAGGACACCTCCCACATTCTCTCACACAGACATCATTCCATTGGTGGATAGACTTGGAAAAGAAGAAAACTCTCTCATTTTTGGGGAAGAAGAAGAACATCAAACTTAGAGTGAGAGTGAGCTTTTGAGTGATTTTTAGGGATTTTGGTTGAAGAACTTAACAAAGCATTGTAAGGAACGTTTTGGACTTTCTTTTGAAGGGTTGTAAGTCTTGCTTAAACTCATATTCAGCTAAGATTTCTTGCTTTTACTTGCTTCTCTTTCACCATCTAGCTATGAAAACCATGTATGCTTGTGTGATGATTTTAGATCTTGAAATGCATGTTATTGGCTAGTTTATTGTGATTCTAGAGTGATAGATTAATGGTTATGGCTTGGGTGATGATAGAATGGACGTGTATGTTAGTTTAGGATGATTCGTATGCATAAAACCTAACCCACACAGAAAAATCGACATGTTCATAGGCCAGATCGTCCGATTTATCTTATGAGACTAAGTGAGGAAAGAGACCTACCCGGTGATTTCCGATCTTAGATACCTAAGATGATGAACTCTAGGTAGTAGTGAGCCTCATAAGCCGCTATTGGACTGAGTGTGCTAGGATTGTTGCTTGAGACTTGCCTTTTTCGAGACTTACCCGGTGAGGAAAGGTTTGCCCCTTAAGTAGTGTCCGGTTTGTGTAGAATTCCCAACTTTAGCTCCTTGAGACTTACCCGGTAATAGGAGTTTGGTGCGGGATTAGTGGAGCATGAGACTTACCCGGTAATTGCTTCCATTAGAGAAACACCCTTTCCCAACACCGCAGTCTTGTCCTTAGAATCTTTAGAAGCTTGAGTCCAATGCCATAACCGGAAATCTTGATCTCTAGAATCCGTTTTTCTCTCTTTGATCTCATATCTTGATCTCTAGAATCCGTTTTCTCTCTTTGATCTCATATCTTGTGTTTGTGTTACTTGTTTGATTTATAATCTTGCATGATTTGTGATTTTTGCTTGATCACCACAAAAACCCAACCAAAAATATCATGATTTTCATTTCTTTATTTCTTTCTCTTTTCTTAGACTAGATTCGCACTATCTATGATCACTTGTTTGATTTGATTTCACCTTAGTCTTCGTGTTCGACCTCGGAATACTATCCTTGCTACAAAACGACCCATACACTGTGGGTTCGCTAGGGGTTAGGAAATTATATCGAGTTATAAATTGTAAGACTTTTGTGTGGTACGATTCTAGCGTAACAGTACAAAAATATGGAAAATCGGATTTATTTATCACTAATACATGTAATCCTAATTGGCCATAAATAAAGGAACAATTGTCTCGTAATGAAAAAACCCAAGATCGTCCTGATTGATAACCCGTGTTTTATATCCAAATTAACGACCTTACAAAATACTTATTGAGAAAGAAGTTTTGGGTAGGATTGCAGCAAGACTTGATGTAATAGAATTCTAAAAAAGAGGCTTACCTCATGCTCATTTACTAATAACTCTTACAAAGGAAAATAAAATACACAACATGGACAACTTTGATAAGTACGTATCTACAAAACTACCTCCAACCCAATCAGACTACTTACATAAACTTGTTATACAACACATGATGCACGGACCTTGTGGTAAACATAATATAAACTACCCTTGCATGAAAGTCAAAGGGAATAAGAAAGCATGCAAATTCAATTATCCAAAAAAATATTCAGATTATCCAACAAGTTCCGAGGACTTGTACCATATATACAGACGGAGAAATAATGGAGACACTGTAACTATATGTGGAACGTTATTAGATAACAGATGGGTCATTCCTTATAACCCATATTTGTTGGCTATGTTTAACTGTCACATAAACGTTGAGGTATGCTCAACTATAGGTGCAGTCAAATATATTTACAAGTACGTATACAAAGGTCATGACAAAGTCAACTTCGCTTTAACATCAAACAAAGAAAAATTGCAAGATGAAATCAAGTATTATCAAAATGGAAGCTTGATATCGCCTCCCGAGTCAGCTTGGAGAATATTTGCATTTGACCTTTATGACATTTACCCTACAGTAATACCTCTACAAGTGCACTTACCTCATATGTATTTTGTGAGTTTTTCAAACAACGAAAATTTGGAAAGTCTTATTTCCGACAGCAACCGACAAGCAACAATGTTAACCGGATTCTTTGACGCAAATAGACAGCAAACATCACAAACAAAGTACTTATATGTAGAGTTTCCTAAAAATTTTGTTTGGAACCAAAAAGTAAGGCATGGCAGAAAAGACATCAACGACCGTCTGTCGGAAGACTTACTTATGTTAATCCGTGTGAGGGTGAGCGATATTACTTACGTTTGCTACTAACACATATAAAAGGAGCTACTTCATTCGATGACCTAAAAACAGTTGATGGCCACTTATATCCCACTTTTGAAGAGGCCGCACTAAAACTCGAACTAATTGAAATAAACGGATATACGGACGCTTGCATGCACGAAGCAGTTACAATTAGTATGCCTAAGACATTACGCATGTTATTTGCCACACTCTTTGTCTTCTCTACTCCTACAAACCCACAATGATTATGGGACAGTTACTATGAAGCCCTTTCAGAGGAATACAACCGTCAATATCTAACGGACAAATACCAATCATATAGTTTAACGGGGAATGAAATTGAATCGTACTTGGACGGTATAGGAAAGTCACTGAGTTACTACAGAATACGACAGACGCGGTTACCAAATCACGTTAAACCTCAAACAAGTCGCGACATTGAAGATGCTTTAAATGCCCCAATACCGAACAATATATAAATGCTTCTAAACTTCTTAACATTAAGCAAAAAATAGCCTACAAATGTATCATGAAACATGTAAAAGAAAAAAAATTTGGAGCTTTTTTCATAGATGGACCAGGCGGGACGGGAAAAACTTTCCTATACTGCGCTTTGTACGCTAAACTACGAAAAATGACTAAAATAGTCCTACCAACAGCAACTTTTGGCATAGCTTCCTCAAATTTACCAACCGGTCGAACTGTACACTCACGCTTCAAAATTCCAATTGATGAAAGTAGCACACAACTATGTAACGTCTCAAAACAAAGTAGTCTAGCAAACTTACTACGACAATCAACATTAATTATATGGGAGGAGGCTTCGATGGATAAAAAACAAAATATAGAGTCTCTTAACACACTATTGCAAGATATGTGCAACTCAATAGTACTTTTTGGTGGGAAAACGGTTGTATTTGGTGGAGATCTTCGACAAGTCCTACCTGAAGTAACAAATCAGGGACAAAAGGAAGCGATAAAAGTAAGCTTAGTTAGTTTTGTCATTTGGCCTTCGCTAACAAAATTCAAAATCGATGAAAATATTAGAGATGCTGAAGACCCGGAGTTTGCAAATTTCTTACTTAATATGGGAGACGGAAAACTTCAAACTGAGGAACAAGCCTATGTTAAATTACCACAACACATTATTCAATGTACATATATTAAATATAGCACAACGAAAACATTAATCAATAATATTTTTCCGGAAATGAACCATCAAAATTTAGCTAATGATATATTTACTAAGAGAGCTATTTTAACACCAAAAAAACCTTGATGTCGATTACATTAATGGGGAACTGATAACAAACTTCCCTGAAATGGATAGAACGTATGCCAGCTTTGATTCTGTAATAGATGACTCCCATAACACATATCCAATCGAATTTCTAAACAAATTACAATCGTCGGGAATGAGCCCCCATCTTTTAACATTTAAACAAAATTGTCCGTTATACTACTACGAAATTTAGATCCTTTAAATGGCTTGTGTAATGGCACACGACTCCTGTGTAAAAATTTCCATAAAAATATAATACATTGCGAGATAACAACCGGATATTACAAAAGCGAACGGGCATTTATTCCACGCATAACACTAAAACCATCAACTACGAAGTACCCTTTTGCATTTTAGAGAAAACAATTTTCGTTAAAGCTTTGTTTCGCAATGACGATTAACAAATCACAAGGACATACCCTCGATAAAGTTACGCTTTACCTACGGGAACCTTGTTTCGCACATGGACAGATTTATGTCGCACTATCTAGAGCCAAAAAAAGACAAGGTATCCACGTTTTCACCACAAAAGAAGACGACGCAAATGTTTTTGAGGATAGAATAAAGAACACCATTTCATTTGAAATCTTATAAAGGGCTCAAACCTAATTACAAGTCAGGTAAGTAAATTTTATTACTTGCAAAAGGCTATTCAATTACGCTATAAAAACTTCGTATTTCTTTTCCCTATGTGTAGAAACCAAAAATCGCGGTATTTTGGATAAACTAGTGTCGGATTGCATTGTCATATTCAAACAAGATTTGACGTACAGAAACGACCATAGATTCTCAATGTCTTGTTAATTTAGTATTCTCCAAGTTATGGTATTTTAACAATCAGCAAAGTTATAACTACCTTTAATATGTAGATAAGTGTATAACTTTTATTCTGCACTTTTATAAATTTCATTTACACATTTTCAATGTAATGATGTAACCCTACGCTTAGACCGTTTCGCCGCTTAAACTTTATTTGCTCAGTCAATATTAATTTAATAAATAATAGTTTAAACAACTTGAGTATTTTGCGATTTCAGTATCCGTAAATAATATTTTTCTGTAACAAAATCCAAAAAAAAAAATGATCAAGCGCGTAAGTAGTACGCACAAAAACCTAGTATATTTCACAAAGTATAAGTGAATAAGGAATCCAAATCAATTAAATCACACAGCAATCAACATTTGTACCACTATTT
>BSUD01000002.1:24711224-24743748 GCA_033239045.1 Fagopyrum esculentum | reverse complement strand
CTAACACATGCAATAAGAATAATCTAAGATTAATTGAATGTATAATATAATTTTAGGGGGAAAATAGTTGTTAAAATTAGAATTTGAATTTAAATGAAAATAATTAATATATTAACTAAACAATAAAATTAAATAATAATGTGTCATGTTTTAACAAATAAAGATGGTTGTACGAAACTGTCTAAATTCACCTATCTTAGTTTATAAGATATATATGATAGACGTGCTTTTGTTGAACAACTTAATTTCAAACAAGCAACTACCATTCCAAATGATATGAAATTAAACCGACATATGGTAATCCCCATTTACCCATTTGTATAAATCAAACACCCTTACCTTCCACCATCATACAATAAGCTCAAAATGGATTTCAGACCACCGCCACGTGACCCTTACGCTCCGCCGCCGCCGCCGTTTGGTGGGCCACCACCTCCGCCGTTTGGGATGCCGCCACCACCTGCGTTTGGTGGTCCGCCTCCACCACCCAATCCATATGCTCCCCCACCACCCCCAGGACCGCCACCTCCAGGACCACCTCCTCCTTACAACTATGGTCCTCCTCCACCTGGGCCGCCTGGTCCACCTCCCCCGGAGTTTTTCGACTTCGGCCCTTACCGGCCACCTGGCCCATGGGACCGTCCCTATCATGCAACCTCCGGATTGGAGCTTACCATTTGAAGTAATGTGTGATGCGAGTGATGTGGCTATAGGGGCTATTTTAGGACAAAAGAAAGATGGGCTTACACATGCCATTTACTACGCTAGCAAGACGCTAGATGATCCCAACTCAATTATGCCACAACCGAGAAGGAGTTGCTAGCGGTGGTGTGTGCCTTTGAGACGGGTCATATCTTGTTGGAGCAAAGGTTATTGTGTACACGGACCATGCTGCGATCCGTTATCTCCTCACAAAGAAGGATGTCAAGCCTCGCCTCATTCGGTGGATCCTTCTCCTCCAAGAATTTGACTTGGAGATTCGGGACAAGAAAGGTTCCGAAAATTCAGTAGCGGACCACCTTAGTAGACTACCACCATTGGAGATTGGAAGATATGACATCCCGATTGATGACTCATTCCGGGATGAACAATTGCAAGTGATGGAGGAGTGTTTTCTTCAAGTGTCTAGAGGGAGTGAGCCATGGTATGCGGATATAGTGAACTACCTTGTGTGTGAAGAGGTGCCACCCGGTTTGTCATATGCCCAAAGGAAAAGGTTTTTCGAGGATGTGAGGCATTATTATTGGAGTGAGCCTCTCTTGTTCAAGAGAGGACCGGATGGAGTCTTTAGGAGCTGCATTCCGGAGGATGAGATGGAGAGTGTGATCCGCCATTGCCACTCCTTGCCATGTGGAGGCCATGCTAGCTCACATAAAACGTGTGCAAAGGTATTGCAATCCGGTTTTTATTGGCCTAACTTGTTTAAGGATGTGCAGAATTTTGTAGTAGCTTGTGACGCTTGTCAAAGGACGGGCAACATCTCAAGAAGGAATGAGATGCCCTTGAACAATATCCAAGAGGTTGAAGTCTTTGATGTTTGGGGTGTGGACTTCATGGGGGCATTCCCCTCTTCATGTGGCAACCTCTACATTCTATTGGCGGTGGATTATGTGTCGAGATTGGTGGAGGCAATCGCCTCTCCCACAAATGATGCCAAAGTAGTGGCGTGGTTCTTCAACCGAGTCATCTTCCCTAGATTTGGAACACCAAGAGTGATCATAAGTGATGGAGGGAAGCATTTCACCAATAGGAACTTTGGGACACTTTTGGCTAAGTGTGGGGTGACTCATAAGGTGGCCACACCTTACCACCCCCAAACTAGTGGTCAAGTGGAGATCTCCAACCGGGAATTAAAGGAATACTTGAGAAGACGGTTTCTAGGACGAGAAAAGATTGGGCTATGAAGCTTGATGATGCTTTGTGGGCATATAGAACCGCTTTCAAGACACCAATTGGCACCACTCCCTACAAGCTAGTTTATGGCAAGTCTTGCCACCTTCCGGTGAAGATGGAGCATAAGGCATATTGGGTCATAAGGTGGCTGAATTTTGACCTCAAGGAAGCCGGTGAGAAGAGGTTGCTAGACATTAATGCTCTTGAGGAGATCCGGTTGGATGCTTATGAAAATGCCCGGATTTACAAGGAAAGGACCAAGCGTTGGCATGACAAACGTCTAATCCCAAAGGAGTTGAGTGAAGGTGACTTAGTCCTTCTCTTCAATTCAAGGTTGCGGCTCTTCCCAGGAAAGCTCAAGTCAAGATGGACGGGTCCTTATGTGGTGAAGAAGATCTTTCCCATGGAGCGGTTGAGATAGGTGGGGAACATTGTGGAGATTTCAAGGTGAATGGGCACCGTTTGAAGAAGTACATCCCAGAAGCTCCGGTGGAAGTGATTGCCCCACTTCACCTTGAGTGAAACGCTCCCGGATTTGGTCAAGCTAATGACCTTAAAGAAGCTGTTCACGCTAGGAAATAGCACAAAAAGCTTTACATTTATAAACTCGAATTAAAATCCTAAACTACCTAGCGAAACCCGCAGTGTACGGGTCGTTTTGTAGAAAGGAAAGTATTCCGAGGTCGAACACAAGGACTGAGGTGAAATCAAGTCATTCAATGATCAAAGATAGTGCAAATCTAAGCTAAGATGAGATGAGGATCAAAGAAAATGCGAAACACAATATTTTTGGATGGTTTTTGGTGATCAAACAAGGATCACAAGTATATCAACGCAAACAAGAAACACAAAAACACAAACACAAAGATGAGAGATAAGAGGTAAGAAAGTGGATTCTAGAGGTTCGGAATTCCGGTTATGACATTGGACTCATGATTCTAAAGGTCAAAGGAAGGTTGTGGTTGTTCGGAGTTGGGTGTTTCTCAAATGGGAGCAATTACCGGGTAAGTCTCATGCTCCACTAGTCCAATCCCTAAGGTCCTATCACCGGGTAAGTCTCAAGGAACCTAAGGACGAGAATTCTACACAAACCGGTCACTACCTAAGGGTCAAACCCTCCTTACCGGGTAAGTCTCGGAAAAGGCAAGTCTTAGGCAACAATCCTAGCACACTCAATCCAATAGAGGCTTGTGAGGCTCACTACTACCTAGAGTTCATCATCTTAGGTATCTAAGAGGGGAAATCACCGGGTAGGTCTCATTCCTCAATTAGGTTGCTAACAATAGGTTACCCTAAGCTAGGTTAAGCTCAACAAACACTAGGATTTCAACACATCTACATCCAAACATCCAGATTCAATCAATTCAAGAACAACAGAGAAAAATACGGGTGGATCATGCAAGACCACGGCCGTGGAAGCATGAAGAACATGCCGTGGTTTGGTTCTGAGTTGGGATTTCGAACACAAATCGATCCTAAGCTAACATGGAAATCATACAATCATAGTCCAAAGCATAAACATCATTCCTTCACCCTAAAATCACATCTATTCAGCCAACAACATACATTTCAAGATCAAACTTCACAAATAAAGCATGCTTGCAAGTCGTGGTTATATAATGAAGAACAATCCCAAGAAAAGACATTAAAAGCATAGAATAGAAGTTACCAAATTCTTACAAGGCTCCAAGAGCTAATCCAAGTTGTCAACAATGGACTCCTCACTCAAAACCACTCTAATCTCACTCTAAAACGAGAATCTACACTAATCTCTTCCAAGAACACCCACAATGGGTGCTTGGAAGAGAGGCAACAATGGAGAAGTGTTTTAGGGAAGAAGATAGGTCAAAAAGGAGGAAGAGATCCCTCAATTACAGCCTGCAAGATTCCTTTAAATACCCACTAGGAGCAAGAGTCATCAAAGAGATCGTGGGACACGTGTCAGTGTGGTCCTGGCAGATTCCACGGGCATGTTCCACGGCCGTGGAATGGTCTCTGGCCGTGGTTTTGCTCCAGAGGCTTTCCTTGAACCATTGGTCCATGAGTTGGTGCAAGGCATGCACCAACTAGGTCCTATGTGTTCTCCTTTGCTCCTAGCTTACTCCTTAACGAGTCCGGAAGTGTGTCATCTCGAGGAATGATCCTCGAATGTATCGATTAAGCTCGTAAATCTCCCAAAATACCTACAAAGCATGCAAAAGTCCGTGTAGACGTCTATCTCGACAAAATACATGAATTGAGCGCAAACGTCCTGAACTAATGCCAAACCATGCATGAAAAACGGGAAAAACTATCTAAATAATTACCTAAACCTAAGTCATAAATCGTGTTATCAGAAGCGCTTAATGGGAAGCAACCCATTGGTACATATCTTTCCCTTTTATTTTTCTTGTTTTTGCTTGATTTTGTTCTTGGTGTGCTTTGTTTTTCTTTTGTGTTTTTATGTGCTAGATCTTGTTGTTGTCATGTGTGATAAGATGCGGGAGGTCATGTGAAAACCTCATGAAATTGTTGAGAAGAAGGTACAAGATCCGAGCACATGGACAAGGAAGAAAGCACCAAGGAAAATCGGACTGTTCTTGCACAGAAATCGGCCGATTTTCCTGGGCTTGTGGTCCGATTTTTCCTTCTGTCAAGCAAAGTGATGATCTCCAATCAAGCATGGGTGGAGCGAACGTGGAACTTGTACGGCTTGCGGTGCCAAGCGCGGGTTCCGACACCATAATGAATATCAAGAGCTCTCTACCATCCTTGATCGTTCATCCACCATCATCATTCGATGTGAACCGAAATACCAAAGCATCACCATTTTTACATTGTGAGGACTCTCTTTCACTTCTTTATTTAATTTGCACATTGGGGACAATGTGGCTTTAAATATGGGGTGGGGTTTTCATAATCATTTGCATGATTGCATCTAGTATAGTTTCATATTATTGTCACATGTTTCATTAGTTTTTGCAATGTACATATTTATCTCAAAAACTCAAAAAAAAATCAAAAATTTTTTACAAAATTTTGTGCTCCTAGTTTGGATATGACCCTTATGATGAGATTGTTTTGTGAATTGGCTATGGATGGCCTTGTGTGTTGAATGGATATTTGCATATGTGGACTTGAAATACTTCTCTTGAATCCTATGTATGAATTGTGATTATGATGCTTGCCTTGATTGGACTGAGACTTGATAGTCGAAATTACATGCTAGTTCTTGCACATCATCTAGGAACGATTAAGGCAATTCATCTCTCTTATTCTCATCTTAATGTTGTTTGAGCACCTCACTTAATTAAAAATTTAACCTCTTTTGACCCATCCGGGAATAGGAGCATGCTAGTGTGTTGAGTGTGTGAAAAACAAGTGTGGGGTGAAGTTGTTGATGAATGAATGTTGTGAATGAAGTGCTGAATTTGTTGTGAAAGTGTAGGGAAAAAAATAGGTTTGGGGACTTTGGTCTTGATGACGAGTAACTCGGCACCATTCACATAATCGGGTGTTTGTGCCTTGCCAAAGTCGGATAAACCGAATGTCCTAACGAGCTTGGTATGAGTGCCCGGTGTGAGGCACCTCGGAAAAATCCCGAGGTCCGCTAATCATCAAGGTTTCGGCTTTTGTACACCAATGCCATTGTCTCAAAAATAAGTGAAAGAAAAAAAATGAAAAAGAAAAGAAAAGAAAGAAAAGATGGAAAAATATACACTTGTGGGGAAGTTGATCAAAAATGAAATTGTGGAGTTAGTTCCTTTCCCGGATTAGCATCACATGACCTAAAAAAAGTTCTCACCTATAACAATGTTTCTTGGCCTCTTCTTTCCTAAGTCCTTGTGACCTATTTGCATATGTGTATGACTTAGTGATCTAGATTGGATATTCTCATGATCATCTTGACTTCTTCATTTTCACCTTTCATGCATGCTTTCGAGTTAAGTATAATTGTCTTTCCGTGCCTTTATTTATTTAATACATAATTACTTGTCCATTGCCATGAAACATGACTATGAAGGTGATCCAATTTTAGAAGCACAATTCCAAAAATATTTTCTGTTTTTCTGCATTCATAACCATCTCGTAGCCTATAGTTGGACCTTGATCGGGGACGAGCAAGTGACAAGTATGGGGTATTTTGATAACATGATTTATGACGTTAGTTTAGTCATTCATTTAGATAGTATTTTCCTTCATTCATGCATGATTGTACGTTAGTTCGTGACGTTTATTGCGTAATTGAGTCATATTTCTAGAAAAGACGTCTACACGAGCTTTTGTCGGTTTTGTAGGTATTTCGGGGATCTTTTGGACATTAATCGATACATTCGAGGGTCAAGCCTCATGGTGGTACATATCCAAGGCTTTGAAGGAACATAATTGGAGAAATGAAGGACACAAGGACCCTTATTGGTGCAAGCAATGGAGCAACTCATGGCTAGATGATCATAACAAGCTTCTGTTGAAGAAAATCGACCTAACACTCAGGAAAATCGGATGATTTTTCTGTCTGGGTCGATTTTCTGGCCTTTGAGAGCTTGTGCCACGTGTCCCACGATCTCTTTGCCCGGCCCTTGCTCTTGATGCAAAATATAAGTGGTCCTGCAGGCTGTTGCTAAAGGACACCTCCCACATTCTCTCACACAGACATCATTCCATTGGTGGATAGACTTGGAAAAGAAGAAAACTCTCTCATTTTTGGGGAAGAAGAAGAACATCAAACTTAGAGTGAGAGTGAGCTTTTGAGTGATTTTTAGGGATTTTGGTTGAAGAACTTAACAAAGCATTGTAAGGAACGTTTTGGACTTTCTTTTGAAGGGTTGTAAGTCTTGCTTAAACTCATATTCAGCTAAGATTTCTTGCTTTTACTTGCTTCTCTTTCACCATCTAGCTATGAAAACCATGTATGCTTGTGTGATGATTTTAGATCTTGAAATGCATGTTATTGGCTAGTTTATTGTGATTCTAGAGTGATAGATTAATGGTTATGGCTTGGGTGATGATAGAATGGACGTGTATGTTAGTTTAGGATGATTCGTATGCATAAAACCTAACCCACACAGAAAAATCGACATGTTCATAGGCCAGATCGTCCGATTTATCTTATGAGACTAAGTGAGGAAAGAGACCTACCCGGTGATTTCCGATCTTAGATACCTAAGATGATGAACTCTAGGTAGTAGTGAGCCTCATAAGCCGCTATTGGACTGAGTGTGCTAGGATTGTTGCTTGAGACTTGCCTTTTTCGAGACTTACCCGGTGAGGAAAGGTTTGCCCCTTAAGTAGTGTCCGGTTTGTGTAGAATTCCCAACTTTAGCTCCTTGAGACTTACCCGGTAATAGGAGTTTGGTGCGGGATTAGTGGAGCATGAGACTTACCCGGTAATTGCTTCCATTAGAGAAACACCCTTTCCCAACACCGCAGTCTTGTCCTTAGAATCTTTAGAAGCTTGAGTCCAATGCCATAACCGGAAATCTTGATCTCTAGAATCCGTTTTTCTCTCTTTGATCTCATATCTTGATCTCTAGAATCCGTTTTCTCTCTTTGATCTCATATCTTGTGTTTGTGTTACTTGTTTGATTTATAATCTTGCATGATTTGTGATTTTTGCTTGATCACCACAAAAACCCAACCAAAAATATCATGATTTTCATTTCTTTATTTCTTTCTCTTTTCTTAGACTAGATTCGCACTATCTATGATCACTTGTTTGATTTGATTTCACCTTAGTCTTCGTGTTCGACCTCGGAATACTATCCTTGCTACAAAACGACCCATACACTGTGGGTTCGCTAGGGGTTAGGAAATTATATCGAGTTATAAATTGTAAGACTTTTGTGTGGTACGATTCTAGCGTAACAGTACAAAAATATGGAAAATCGGATTTATTTATCACTAATACATGTAATCCTAATTGGCCATAAATAAAGGAACAATTGTCTCGTAATGAAAAAACCCAAGATCGTCCTGATTGATAACCCGTGTTTTATATCCAAATTAACGACCTTACAAAATACTTATTGAGAAAGAAGTTTTGGGTAGGATTGCAGCAAGACTTGATGTAATAGAATTCTAAAAAAGAGGCTTACCTCATGCTCATTTACTAATAACTCTTACAAAGGAAAATAAAATACACAACATGGACAACTTTGATAAGTACGTATCTACAAAACTACCTCCAACCCAATCAGACTACTTACATAAACTTGTTATACAACACATGATGCACGGACCTTGTGGTAAACATAATATAAACTACCCTTGCATGAAAGTCAAAGGGAATAAGAAAGCATGCAAATTCAGTTATCCAAAAAAATATTCAGATTATCCAACAAGTTCCGAGGACTTGTACCATATATACAGACGGAGAAATAATGGAGACACTGTAACTATATGTGGAACGTTATTAGATAACAGATGGGTCATTCCTTATAACCCATATTTGTTGGCTATGTTTAACTGTCACATAAACGTTGAGGTATGCTCAACTATAGGTGCAGTCAAATATATTTACAAGTACGTATACAAAGGTCATGACAAAGTCAACTTCGCTTTAACATCAAACAAAGAAAAATTGCAAGATGAAATCAAGTATTATCAAAATGGAAGCTTGATATCGCCTCCCGAGTCAGCTTGGAGAATATTTGCATTTGACCTTTATGACATTTACCCTACAGTAATACCTCTACAAGTGCACTTACCTCATATGTATTTTGTGAGTTTTTCAAACAACGAAAATTTGGAAAGTCTTATTTCCGACAGCAACCGACAAGCAACAATGTTAACCGGATTCTTTGACGCAAATAGACAGCAAACATCACAAACAAAGTACTTATATGTAGAGTTTCCTAAAAATTTTGTTTGGAACCAAAAAGTAAGGCATGGCAGAAAAGACATCAACGACCGTCTGTCGGAAGACTTACTTATGTTAATCCGTGTGAGGGTGAGCGATATTACTTACGTTTGCTACTAACACATATAAAAGGAGCTACTTCATTCGATGACCTAAAAACAGTTGATGGCCACTTATATCCCACTTTTGAAGAGGCCGCACTAAAACTCGAACTAATTGAAATAAACGGATATACGGACGCTTGCATGCACGAAGCAGTTACAATTAGTATGCCTAAGACATTACGCATGTTATTTGCCACACTCTTTGTCTTCTCTACTCCTACAAACCCACAATGATTATGGGACAGTTACTATGAAGCCCTTTCAGAGGAATACAACCGTCAATATCTAACGGACAAATACCAATCATATAGTTTAACGGGGAATGAAATTGAATCGTACTTGGACGGTATAGGAAAGTCACTGAGTTACTACAGAATACGACAGACGCGGTTACCAAATCACGTTAAACCTCAAACAAGTCGCGACATTGAAGATGCTTTAAATGCCCCAATACCGAACAATATATAAATGCTTCTAAACTTCTTAACATTAAGCAAAAAATAGCCTACAAATGTATCATGAAACATGTAAAAGAAAAAAAATTTGGAGCTTTTTTCATAGATGGACCAGGCGGGACGGGAAAAACTTTCCTATACTGCGCTTTGTACGCTAAACTACGAAAAATGACTAAAATAGTCCTACCAACAGCAACTTTTGGCATAGCTTCCTCAAATTTACCAACCGGTCGAACTGTACACTCACGCTTCAAAATTCCAATTGATGAAAGTAGCACACAACTATGTAACGTCTCAAAACAAAGTAGTCTAGCAAACTTACTACGACAATCAACATTAATTATATGGGAGGAGGCTTCGATGGATAAAAAACAAAATATAGAGTCTCTTAACACACTATTGCAAGATATGTGCAACTCAATAGTACTTTTTGGTGGGAAAACGGTTGTATTTGGTGGAGATCTTCGACAAGTCCTACCTGAAGTAACAAATCAGGGACAAAAGGAAGCGATAAAAGTAAGCTTAGTTAGTTTTGTCATTTGGCCTTCGCTAACAAAATTCAAAATCGATGAAAATATTAGAGATGCTGAAGACCCGGAGTTTGCAAATTTCTTACTTAATATGGGAGACGGAAAACTTCAAACTGAGGAACAAGCCTATGTTAAATTACCACAACACATTATTCAATGTACATATATTAAATATAGCACAACGAAAACATTAATCAATAATATTTTTCCGGAAATGAACCATCAAAATTTAGCTAATGATATATTTACTAAGAGAGCTATTTTAACACCAAAAAAACCTTGATGTCGATTACATTAATGGGGAACTGATAACAAACTTCCTTGAAATGGATAGAACGTATGCCAGCTTTGATTCTGTAATAGATGACTCCCATAACACATATCCAATCGAATTTCTAAACAAATTACAATCGTCGGGAATGAGCCCCCATCTTTTAACATTTAAACAAAATTGTCCGTTATACTACTACGAAATTTAGATCCTTTAAATGGCTTGTGTAATGGCACACGACTCCTGTGTAAAAATTTCCATAAAAATATAATACATTGCGAGATAACAACCGGATATTACAAAAGCGAACGGGCATTTATTCCACGCATAACACTAAAACCATCAACTACGAAGTACCCTTTTGCATTTTAGAGAAAACAATTTTCGTTAAAGCTTTGTTTCGCAATGACGATTAACAAATCACAAGGACATACCCTCGATAAAGTTACGCTTTACCTACGGGAACCTTGTTTCGCACATGGACAGATTTATGTCGCACTATCTAGAGCCAAAAAAAGACAAGGTATCCACGTTTTCACCACAAAAGAAGACGACGCAAATGTTTTTGAGGATAGAATAAAGAACACCATTTCATTTGAAATCTTATAAAGGGCTCAAACCTAATTACAAGTCAGGTAAGTAAATTTTATTACTTGCAAAAGGCTATTCAATTACGCTATAAAAACTTCGTATTTCTTTTCCCTATGTGTAGAAACCAAAAATCGCGGTATTTTGGATAAACTAGTGTCGGATTGCATTGTCATATTCAAACAAGATTTGACGTACAGAAACGACCATAGATTCTCAATGTCTTGTTAATTTAGTATTCTCCAAGTTATGGTATTTTAACAATCAGCAAAGTTATAACTACCTTTAATATGTAGATAAGTGTATAACTTTTATTCTGCACTTTTATAAATTTCATTTACACATTTTCAATGTAATGATGTAACCCTACGCTTAGACCGTTTCGCCGCTTAAACTTTATTTGCTCAGTCAATATTAATTTAATAAATAATAGTTTAAACAACTTGAGTATTTTGCGATTTCAGTATCCGTAAATAATATTTTTCTGTAACAAAATCCAAAAAAAAAAATGATCAAGCGCGTAAGTAGTACGCACAAAAACCTAGTATATTTCACAAAGTATAAGTGAATAAGGAATCCAAATCAATTAAATCACACAGCAATCAACATTTGTACCACTATTTTTCTGAACGCAAATAAAGTAGAGATACTGTGCGGATAAACTTTGAAACTATTTATTTCCTTTTATTCTTATTAGAAAATGGACAGCACCCAAAAAAGACAACACGCTTTACATGGCCACAACACCGATTTCCGGTATTAAAAAATTACAACAATGCCAGATCCAGGACCATTAACCCGTAACCGCAATCATCTTCCTTTGTCTGTGAAATACGTCGATTATTACCAGATCCAGACCCATTAACCCGTTTTGTTCTGCATAAATTATTAATATCATAATTTGATAAATATATACTAATTCTGCATAAATAATTTATAAAAACAAGCGTATAGAAAACTCTAACACATGCAATAAGAATAATCTAAGATTAATTGAATGTATAATATAATTTTAGGGGGAAAATAGTTGTTAAAATTAGAATTTGAATTTAAATGAAAATAATTAATATATTAACTAAACAATAAAATTAAATAATAATGTGTCATGTTTTAACAAATAAAGATGGTTGTACGAAACTGTCTAAATTCACCTATCTTAGTTTATAAGATATATATGATAGACGTGCTTTTGTTGAACAACTTAATTTCAAACAAGCAACTACCATTCCAAATGATATGAAATTAAACCGACATATGGTAATCCCCATTTACCCATTTGTATAAATCAAACACCCTTACCTTCCACCATCATACAATAAGCTCAAAATGGATTTCAGACCACCGCCACGTGACCCTTACGCTCCGCCGCCGCCGCCGTTTGGTGGGCCACCACCTCCGCCGTTTGGGATGCCGCCACCACCTGCGTTTGGTGGTCCGCCTCCACCACCCAATCCATATGCTCCCCCACCACCCCCAGGACCGCCACCTCCAGGACCACCTCCTCCTTACAACTATGGTCCTCCTCCACCTGGGCCGCCTGGTCCACCTCCCCCGGAGTTTTTCGACTTCGGCCCTTACCGGCCACCTGGCCCATGGGACCGCCCACCCCCTCCACCTTACTAGCTCATCGGGAAATAGATTGATCGGAAGCAGTAATCCTAAGAAGTCTATCTGAATATATTTTATCTGAGAGAGAAGCCTACTTTCCTTTCTCCCTTTTCATTTTTCTTTGGTTTTTGTAGTTTGCTCAAATACTTATATCAATCTCTTCATCACTGTTATGGCATGTATTGTGTATGAGATGGATGATGTTTATGGCTTGTGTTATTATGCAACAGAAGATCAAGAAGCTTGTTCAGTAAAATAAAATGCCAATGCTTTATTATCTGTCTTTGATGCCTTTTTCAACACATTAGCTACAAAACATGATAAAATAAGGAGAAGGGATTGATACCTAACAGATCAATCATCGTATGAAGAATGAGGTGAAGCAGTGCATCCCGGGTCGAAAGGATCTTCAGATCCACAGCAGTGCCAGTACTCTAAAACTTGGCCTGAATTGGGAGTGTTCATGGTGCCTCCCGAGTACACGCTCTCGAATTTCCTCTTTGTTTCTCCTGCATCCAATGAAATCAAGTACCATATCAACCTTGGTGATTCTATAAACGATTATTACAATGATCATGTTCAGGATGCAGTTATAGAACAGAAGTTCCTATGGTTTTTTCGTGTTTGAATGAATGCTTTTAGTTTTCTCAAATTTGAAACGATACATGATCAATAATCTCCTATTAATAACCCTAACTAAGCACAGGTTAACAAGAACATCAGTTCTAGATTTCTTATTCAGCGTCTTCATGACTTCCACTTCGAGCTATGGCGAGATGAATCAAGCAATTGTTCAGTCTATTGGTATTGTCCTCTGATATTAATTCCAATTGGTGAATCAAGAAACCTAAAACACAGACACATCACACATCCATTGGACCTACAACCTATTTCGATTCTCCAATGAAAATTTTACTTTCAACATCACATAATTACTGGCTTTCAGTTTCCACAGCTTCAACAATTCATGAAATCCCAAAGTAAGCCGATCAAAAGATGCAAATTCATAATGCGACAGCTGCAAATAATGCTGGTTTGATTGCGGCCTTGTTTAAACCAAAGTGGATAACATAAATAAATGGCAAAATAAATTGCAAGCAGAGATGTATAATTGAACGTACCCCCAAAATGGGCGGTGTGGAAACGACAGGCCCGCGGATTATTGAGGGAAGGATCGAATTGAGATTTGCAAATCTTGCAAGTTCTAAGGATAATCGGCTTATCTGAGCACCTGGCGCCTGAGAAACTCGCCGGCGATGACGAATTCGGAGAACGGAGCCTGGGAGATGAATGGAAGTGAGTAAGGGAACGAATTCGTAGGCAGGAATGAAATTGAAAGGGAGCGATAGAGTTTGAAGAGGGGAGTGAGGGATGAAGGACCGAGTGTGTGCGGAATTGGAAAATCTGCGCCATTTTTGATCCTGGAGTGAGAAGAAAGGGCAGTTAGGGTTATACTGTACTTGAATTCATAACACTGAATCGTAAAATGGTTTGTGGTCGACTGGTAGCTGCTAATTGGACTAATGAGAATCGTAAGCACTCTGAAATACTATTATTAATCAATCCAAACTAAAACTTGATTAAAATGGCAAATAAGGTCTACATACCCAACGCCAATATCATCATCTGGTTATTTTATTTAAAATCATGTCCATTTATGCAAAATACAAAAGAACAACAATGCACTAAAAAAAAACTTTAGCGAAAAGCGAGATACAAGACGCTCAATCTACTAATAATAGACGAAAAATTTGCATTTTGAGTAACTTTATTTAGCGCACACGCAAGCCGCATGCTTAAAAATGTCCCGAACCAATCATATACATTGCGCACACGACTGGCGCAATTTTTTCTTTTAATATTTTGCGTCAACGGGTCCACTGGTGTATAAATCCTTTATAGGACGTTTTTGCCCCTAGTTTATTTATCCAATTTTTATTTGAAAGTTTCAGAGAGGAGTTCTTTTGTTTTATTGTCATCGGCCGACATTCCCCGTCGTGTGACCGAATGATCCACTCTTATCCGATTAATAAAAACTTTGAACTTTTGTAAGTTATGTCTTGCTAAATTATCTGGTTCTAGGGTATAAAGAGCCGAATGTATGAATAATTTGTGATGTTGATAATGATCTTTATTCTTATGAATATATGTACTCTCATGTGTTATTGTAGTTTATGTTTTTTTAAATGCAAAATGCGAGAGCCGGTCATGGAATCGTTTTTATTATTATTTGATCTTTTGGGTGTTGATTGTAAAATGCGAGAGCCGAATTACTGATACTTTTCATATTCTACAAAAAGTGAAAGTCGAGCATAATAGTCTCCCTCGTAACATGATTTACATTATATTTGGACTGGATTATTATCGATTGAGATATGATATGTTTGTTGTGGTGATTTCGATCTTGAATCTTTTTTTATTATCTTTGATACTACAACTTAGTTAATTACGATATTACTAATTTTGGATCACGCATTGAAGAATACGTTCCACTCCCTTAATTGTTACAACTTGTGTTTTTGTCTTCCTCAATCTTGTAGTCGGCTGATTGCTCTCTAGTGATCGGCCGACTTGTGTGTTTTCTCTTCCTGTGTGATTTATGATCTTCGTTTTCATAATTCATCCATTCTCACTTCAATCGGTCAAACTCTATGCTTTTCTTCCTTTTGTTTATATGTTCTATTATTTCGGTTTATGATTGATTTGTCAAATCATCACAGTGTTTTCTCAACTTCGATCTCGACTCTTACTATAACTTGGTGTTGTAATATTTGCGAGATTTGAGGCTAACGTTTCAGCCCTCATCATGTTTGTACTTACATTGCATTCATGTTACTCGGTTATTTTTCATGTCTTTTACTTTTTCTTGAGTCTTTTATACACTTTAGCATGCATAAAAAACACAAAACAAGCATTTTAATGTAGAAATAGTCAGATATTGCCTTGTAACCTATAAAAATGCATATATCTAATTCTAATGACATATGTCTTGCATGTTATGCTTTAGAAACTGCTTTTTGCTATTGTTTAAGCATATGAGATTTTGGATGAATTTTGATTATTGATTTGACCAAACATTATCTTGTGAGTGTTGTTTGTCTATGGACATGCACTTTTATGTGTCATTTATCATTCTTGTGTGATCTCCAACATGTTTATGTTCTTCTTGAACATGTGGTTGACTCTTTTGTAAAGGTGTGTTGTTTATTTACCAAACATTATCTTGTGAGTGTTGTTTTTGGTTTTTTTGTTGCTTAATGGTACGCTCGGTAAGTTGAATTCAATTCCCCGGATACTTTAGCACCAAATTGACCAAATATTTCCCTCGCCTATTTTGTTATTTTCATCGTGGCCTTGTCACACTATATAAAGATCTCATGATTTATGCCTTTGCATCTTAGTTTCAATGGCAGTCGGTCGAGTTTGAGAACACTTTGAGGAGCTTATGGTAAGATCTTTGCATGTTTGCAGAGTTTGAGCGATTATGGTACATGCAAAAACGTGCTTTTTGAGAGTGAGTAAACACATACCCTTATGAGTGGTTTGGAGAATCAAGACTAATTTTTTACCCTTTGATTGTGATTAATGTTATGATGGCGTGGTTTGGAAAGTGGTTATCTTCCTACTTGAGTCATGCCCCATTTTTTGCGCTTAGTTTCACATATGTTACGATCTTACTTGGGTGTTTTGTTATCATTCATTCATGCATCATATTGGATGGTAGATTCGTTCATTTTGTTCCTTTTTAGTGTAGTTTTGTATTCATATAGTATAGAAAACATTCATATTGCATATTATGGTGTATACTTCTTGTTTGTTCTATGTTTCAGGTGTTTGAAGCCATATAAGGTGCATTTTGGTACATAATCGAATGAAACATTAAAACACAAGGATTCAATCTTTCTTGGGGTCGGGAACTGCATGGAAACATCAATCGGTTGAATATCGAAGAGTCAAGTGGAGTTCATTGGTGGTAGATCAAGAATCATAACTATGATATGAGACATGACCGATTTCGAGCATCTTTCCTTTGGAAATGGATGCTTGTGTCAACTAAAATTTTATAGATCTTCAAGATAGCTTCGAAAATAGTAGGATAAATTGGTAAATTAGATCTTTTAGGCCAATGAGTTGATATTTAGGGCCCCTTCAAAAAATTGGGCTCTTAGAAAATAGGTTGGAAGAAATATAGTACAAAAGCTAGCAAATTTTGCATCATATTTGATTTGACATATCTGACATTTGATATTTATCTCCACCTACTATACAAATGTACAATTTCCAACATGCACACTTTCTCATCTTCTACCCAAAATTTCGTTTAGTCATAAGCGTCACTATCATACCTAAAATAATTTTGTCAAACTACACAAACATACTCGAAAACACACATGCTCAAAACCCAAACATACCCAAAAAAACTAAAATATCAAAAAACATCATACCCATAACTTGGGTAGTATTTTGTTTTGTAAAATATTCTTACCCAATGTATTCATATTCAATCCATTTTTTTCTCTTCAATTTAAGTCACACTTAATACTAAAAGCATACCCAATTTGAATTTGTCATACCCAAATTTTACACAAATCGATATTGTACACAAACATCAATATCAAATGACATTTGGTCATTATAACACAGTTTGAGTAACCATAAAACATACCCAACATGTCACTTTAAACATACTCAACAATAAGAAACATATCACAAAAACAATAAACATATACCCAATAAAATAATCATACCCATAAATTGGGTAACATTTTACCAAACTTAGATAATGCTCTAAGATTACATCCACATGTCCAACCATACCAATAATCTGGGTAACATTTTATAACATAAAATAATCATACTCATAAATTGGGTAATCATACCCCTAAACAGTATACTCAATTCATCAAACACATACCCAATACTACTTAACAAAACGAATCAAAAGCATACCCAAAATCTAGTAGAAACAACCTACCCAAAAAATACAAATCTGGTTCTCGGCAGCGACGGAGCAGCAATGACGAACTCCAGACGGCGGTGTTGTTGATAGAAAACGGAAATCGGGGACCGGTAAGAGAGA
The DNA here is from genome assembly GCA_033239045.1 of Fagopyrum esculentum. Lineage (NCBI taxonomy): Eukaryota > Viridiplantae > Streptophyta > Magnoliopsida > Caryophyllales > Polygonaceae > Fagopyrum > Fagopyrum esculentum. The sequence goes on along the minus strand of BSUD01000002.1, from coordinate 24,726,381 downwards.
GGGTTGATGATGGAACGACGAGAAGACAACGGCGCCGGCGACGGAAACCAGTGGCGTAGCCCCTCCTCGCGACAACCTTGACGGAGAAACCCTAGATCTCTCGCTCACCCTTCGGTGTCGGACTGGTGGCCAAATCTCCTGGCGGCGAGGCAGTGCACCCTAGCGTTGTCGTCAGATCCCTAGTGGCCGGAGTACTGGAGGCCGCAACTGCACATGGGAAGGAGAAGGAAGTGTTACGGGAGGGAGAGAGTTCCAGGTGAGAGAAAGTGAGGAGAGAGAAATGTGAAGGAATGGGAAATATAGGAAAAATGTGGCAAAAAGTAACAATCAATCAATATTTAAATTTTGTACATCAATAAACCTACCACCATCATTTCCATTTGCCACATGGTGCCTCTATTTTTCTAATTTGCAGGCCTACTTTATCCTATTTTATCTAGGAGCCTATTTTGCAAAACAATTCTTTTAAGAGCCTCATTTTCCCAATTCTTTCAAAATAGTACATGTGAGTCTCCTAGTTTCAACCAAAGCACCAGAAAAGTCAGTGTTACTGAAGTGTCTCAAATATGCAAAGTTGTTGCCACATTCCTACGCATGTGACTATCTCGTGAGATTTGTTCGGCAAGTTTTCAAAGATAGATTTTTGAATTTATTTTTGGTTGGACTTTTTAATCTCGATTTGTGGACCGATTGTTTGGGAATATAAATAGATGTTTTCAGATTGTTAAGGATTTTGAATTTTATTACTTTTCAACACTAGGGAGACGTATGTTGGATTTTCGGTGTCTGGTTTTAGACCAAAGGGCCGAAGTCTCACTTATGTGAATAGACGGTTCTCCCAATTGCCAATCAAATTAATATAATTATCTTGAACTGAAAACAATTTATTAACAAAAGGTTTGTAATCTCCACAAAGGAGTAGACAAAACCCAACCAGGAGTTTGTAGTCTCCAAAGGAGTAAACAAAACTCAACCAAGAGTTTGTAATCTACAAAGGAGTAGACAAAACATAACTAGGAGTTTATATTCTCCACAAAGGAGTAGACAAACCCCAATCAAGAGTTTGTAGTCTCCAAAGGAGTAGACAAAACTCAACCAAGAGTTTGTAATCTCCAAAGGAGTAGACAAAACTCAACCAAGAGTTTGTAATCTTTAAAAAGGAGTAGGCAAAACTCTAATAGAAGTTAAGTTCAATTGCAGGTCTTATAAACCGGTTGTTATATGTTAAAATCATCGACTTGGATTATGTAATGACTCATTCATAAATGAATTTTCCTTCTAAGTGTATTCTCCCCTACACCGGGAATATCCAAATACCTTAGTGGGATAAAACGTTACACGTTACAAAGACTAAGTAAGAGACTTACTTCTCTTACTTTGTAGAAAGGGTATTCCTAGGTTTTGTCAATACAAAACCAAACTAAGATGGATGTCTATCTTTTGTCAATACAAAGGAACTATACTGGTCTTTCAAGTTTTGCAAACAAGCTTATAAGAAGGTATATTCAATGTCAATACAATGGAACTAAAAGTTTTATTATTGCAAAAACGAATGTGAAATCAAGTGCAAATGACTCTCCCTTTTATAGGCATAGGGGGCCACGGGTTTGGGGAGTTATAACCGCCAAAAAAGCGGTAAAAATCCGTTATGGAAGTTACGTGAAAGTTAATTGGAAGATGGGCCTTGAAGCCCTAGAAAGCCCAAACCCACATAGGGAGCCCAAAACTGCTCCCCGGAGCTAGCTCAGAGCTAGCTTATTTTTCTTGGTCCAAACACTTCCAATGAGCTTCATTCACTTTAAAATAGCTAGGGTAAGCTCCAAGATCCGCAAATACTCAATATCTTAGCTCAAGCTAGTGTAGCTCCTAAAGAAGCTCACTAGCTGCTTCATTGACATTCACTAACCATTTGAGTTTGGATTGCTCCCAATTTTTAACCACGTATTCTTTAGCCAATATAAGGCCTAAGAACCAAATGTGTGCCGATAAAATGTGGCTAAAAATCCACAAACGTTGGCCTTCTAAAATCTAGCACAAGTTGACCTTGTTGTGAATCATCTTGCTTTGATTCGACTCCCCTTACAATACTAGTTGCTCTTAGTGTCAGTCACTTGGCTTACCTCACGCAACCCGGACCATAGTGACACACATGTGAACAACTCATTGCACCTTGTCTCAAGACAAGCTCAACGATTACAATGAAGACTTAACTCAAATCTCCAACAACGTATTGTCAAATGTTTAGTTTTTCCGTTCTTGTTCGACTAAAAATTCAACAAGGATTTGTTGTTGAATTTATTGAGTTTTCTTCATTGCGAGATTCGCTATTGAGGTACTTTACATTTTATTCAAGATTTCAGTTTTTTTTATTGATTGTTGAACTTATGCATTGTAGTTGCTTTTCTATTCATTGTTTTGCAATACTTTTTGGTTCATATATAATGTTTAACTAGTTCAAACATTTTGTATCAAGGTTGTTATTTTTGTATAGGAATTTTTTTTTAAAAACAATATAATTATTCGATCAAATTTTATTTTTGATTAGTTTGAAAATTAATTTCCGTTAATTCAAACACTTATAAATAAAATAATCCATAAAAAACATCACTAACAAATAGAATAAAAATGTATAAATTATTACTTGAAAATTTAAAAAAAAATTGTTTACAAATTTTGAACGTTATAAACATAATTTTTTAGAAGTTAAAATTTTTTAAAAAATTACATAAACCAATAATATAAAATGATTGCACTAAAAAATATTTTTGATAACAAAAATTTGACACGAGATAAGCCGACTCTAAACTTGTTCAAGAAATTATAAGACGTTTGATGAAACTCATAATTTATTTTGACTTTTGAGAAATAATTCATATTTTATAATTAGTTTACAATAATCACTCAGTACGTAATGCATGTGTTGACCTTAGAGAGCAGCCTCACATGTCGACTCATAATTTGAAATATTATGCACGAACCAACCTTATTTGATCATATACAGATATACTCATGTTTATTAGTTGTAACTTAATTTAAAAGTTTGTTTTATCAGCAAATTAACTAATATTAGTTAAATTTAGTAGTTTTTTAATTGATATTTATAGCATATATCTCTGAAAACGAAAAACAGAAAATTTGTTATCAAAATATGAAAACGATAAATATAGGAATAATTGTGGAGATAATGGATTGTTAGATGCTAAATCTATAATTATATTAAAGTTTATTTATTTATTATATTATTATGTGGGTCGGCATTATTTGTCCTTTGTAGATGGATGGAAGATTCTGCCATTTAGTGGTAGCGTCACCGCCCCACGTCGCCACTCCTACGCTCAACTAACCAAACTTCTCTTTTACTTTTACTTACATGATTTACATCACATTTAATTACATGAGATTTTCCATTTCACAATACCTTTTTTAGACTCATTCGATACTTCAACTTAAAACTTAATGCACTTGTTTTGTGATTAATTAAATTAATATGCCAGTTATTAGAGTCGAACCAATTGAGTTTTCATATAATCATTTTCGAAAAATTTGGTCTACTAGGCTCATTTTGGTTTTTTTTTTAAACAAACTATACCCTATATTTTGTTACCACTTTTATTTAATGGTAGGTAAAACTAATTAACCCTTCTATTTAATAAAGAAAATGTTTGTTATTTGTTATTTAAGTGTAAGTTTTAATTTTTTGAAACTGAATTTGTATTTTTATTTTCTTTTATTAATTTTTTTTCTCTTTTTTATTTTCTTTATTTTTCTTATTTTTTTGGAATGAAGAACTTTTCACATACCGGAATTTTCACATACCGGAGCTTCACATACCGTAAGTTCACATACCGGAAGTTATAATACCATACCGGAAGGTATCTTATCATACCGGAAGTTATCATATCATACCGGACATTATCATATCATACCGGAAGTTATCATACAGGAAGTTATCATATCATATCGGAAGTTATCATACCGAAATTTATTTTTTTATTTTTTTTGTATTTTTTATTTTCTTTATTTATTTATTTTTTTTTGAATGCAAACCGGAGTTTCACATACCGGAAGTTATCATATCATACCGGAAGTTATCATATTATACCGGAAGTTATCATACTGGAAGTTATCATATCATACCAGAAGTTATCATACCGGAAGTTATCATACCGGAAGTTATACCAAACAAACTGATTTTATGTCATAGTTTAGAACTAATAATTACATACCGGAGAATTACATATTGGAGAATTACATACCGGAGAATTACATACTGGAAGTTATCATACCGGAAGTTATACCAAACAAACTGATTTTATGTCATAGTTTAGAATTAATAATTACATACCGGAGAATTACATACCGGAACTTATAAAAATGGTATGAGCAAAAACGCAACATTCAGGTATCAACCTTGAAGCAATAAAAATGTCTCTAAAAATGGTATAACCTTCTTCTTTGCCCAAAGACGATCAAGACCACTGCCAGGATCACCCTGAGCGAGCAAAGGTTGTAAATTCACCAGTGTAAACATCTTTGCCATCCGGTATGAACTTCCGTTATAAAAAAAATTCGGTATGAACTTCCGGTATGAAAATTTTCGTTATGAACATCCGGTATGAACTTCCAGTATAAAAAATTTTAGTATGAACTTCCGGTATGAAAAACTTTGTTATGAACTTCCGGTATGAACTTTCGGTATGAACTTCCGGTATAAAAAAATTTGGTATGAACTTCCGGTATAAAAAACTTCGTTATGAACTTCCGGTATGAACTTTCGGTATGAACTTCCGGTATGAACGGTATGAACTTCTGGTATGAACTTTCGGTATGAACTTTCGGTATGAACTTTCGGTATGAACTTTTGGTATGAAATTCCGGTATAAAAAATTTCGGTATGAACTTCCGGTATGAAAAACTTCGTTATGAACTTCCGGTATAAACTTCCGTTATGAACTTCCGGTATAAAAAAGTTATGTATAAACTTCTGGTATGAAAATTTTCGTTATAACCTTCCGGTATAAAAAATTTTGGTATGAACTTCCGGTATGAAAAACTTTGTTATAAACTTCCGGTATGAACTTTCGACATGAACTTCCGGTATGATCTTCCGGTATGATCTTTCGGTATGAACTTCCGGTATAAAAAATTTTGGTATGAACTTCCGGTATGAAAATTTTTGTTATGAACTTCCGGTATGAACTTCGAGGTATGAACTTCTGGTATAAAAAATTTCGGTATGAACTTCCGGTATGAAAAATTCCGGTATGAAAATTTTCGTTATGAACTTTCGGTATGCAAAATTTTGGTATGTAAATGTCCGGTATGTAAATGTCCGGTATACAAATGTCCGGTATATAAATGTACGGTATGTAAATGTCCGGTATGTTAATGTCCGGTATGTAAATGTCCGGTATGAAAACAGAAAATAAAAAGGAAAATAAAATAAAAAAATAAATTGAGTAATTAAAATCAAAATTTACATAACAATCATCAAATATTCTTTCTTTTTTAATAGAAGGGTTAATTAATTTTACCTTACCATTAAATGAAAGTGGTAAAAAAAATCATGAAGGTCAAGTGGATCCAACGTCACCCCATCCATTGGCATATCTAGATGAGAAGGTAAAGAGATCCATCTCCTAACTCCTATTACTGGTCCTGTTTGGTAGATGAAAAAAATTAAGAGAATTAAGATTATAAGAACTAAAAGGGAAAAATAATTCTCTTAATATCGTTTGGTAAGAGAATAAACTAGATGAAGGACATTAGATCATGAAGATTAATAGAATTAAATTAGGAGAATTGTGTAATCCTATTGAAGTTGGATGATAAGGATTATTGAGGCTATAACATGCATAGTTGTAGTTTACCAAAAAAAAGGCACAACTACGCATATAACATGTGTAGTCGTAGTTCACAAAAAAACACTAATGCTCAATTAAAAATATTTGGAAACTACAATGGGTAATGGACCTTATCATCTCATATATTTCTCTCATGTTATTTGGTTTCACACATGTACAACCAGGCCCGGCCCAGAAGGGGGGACAACAAGGGTTTCCGCTCTGGACCCATTTTTTTATGGGGCCTAATTTAAATCTTAGATATGTATTTATATTATATGAAGTAAAGATAAAACAAGCCTAAAATAGCCTAAGAACACTAAATAATAAACCCACAACCCATGTCTCCTCTTAAAATGGGCTGATTTTTAGTAAAAAAAATGAGTTAAATAAAATAAAATTCCACCCAACATTGTCCACTTATTCATGGGCCTAATTTAAAATTTAGGTATTTTTTTAGTATTAATTAAAAGAATTTTGTATACATTAAGGGCCTCTAATTTTTATTTGCATCGGGGCCTCCGTTATGTCAGGGACGGCACTGTGTACAACTCTACCGTATTTTCAGCGAAATCAGCGGCGTTGCAGATAGACTCGCAAGATTAGTCCAAGATGTCCTGCAACTGAAGGAGGGGTTTCAAGTGAAGTTGAAGTTCTCATCTGCAAGGATGACATAGGATGGCCTAACAATAGATGATGATCATGCCTAATTTCGTACCCTTGTATTAAAAAACACAAATACTCATATAGCAAGCATAAAGTTTAGTGTCCCATAAAAAGATAAAGGATAAAAACACTTAACTACGTATGTTGTATGCGTTGTTGTAGTGCACCAACAACAACTACGCATAAAGAATGTGCAATTGTAGTTTGATCGGCTCAACCGGCTTCGATTCACTTTAGGCTCCATCTACGCGTTTTGTATGCTAGTCCGAAACCATAGTGTGATAACCCTGTCTATGTAGTTCCGGCGTTGTATAAAGATTTATACCGATACATCTAGAAAGTCGGCCACATTTTATTTGGTGTGTAGATTCATCTCTCTTTCTTGGACAAAGAATAAACATATGCATATATTTAAAGCCATGTTTGGTAGGTTACAAAATTAAGGGATTAAGATTATAATGATCAAGAGGGACAAATAGTTTTCTTAAGAAAATAAAGGAGATTAGATTATGGGGATTAAGAAAATTAGATTATGATAATCGTGTAATCCTATTGAACTTCAATTATATTGATTATAAGGATATTGAAGTTAAAATTACATTTTTATCCCTATTCCTTTTCTATCTCTTTCATATAAAAAAAATTTAATGCGTATTTTTTTGTAATTTTACCAACAATTATATTCATTTTACCTAACATTCATCTCGCTTATTTTCATACTCATCTAACTAAATAATTTCATCTCCTTAATTATTCATATAAATAATTCACTTAATCTTTTGTAATCTTATGTTGTGTTTGTTATGATTATACAAACTCCATAATCTAACCCTTCATTTCTTACCAAACTAAATTAAAAAATTATTTTCCTCTTAATTTCCAAAATATTAATCTTTTAATTTATCCATATATCAAACGCAGTACATAATATTTTTCCTCTAACACAATTTTATTTCATAAGTAACTGATTTTATTTTCCTTATATGCAACGAGTACATAATATTTTTGAATTCACAATATCATTTTCGACTGGAAGAGATTTGTGAATCGGAAAGGCTTGTCTTATTCCATTGATGAACCAATGTTTATATAGGAAAATATAAAGAGATAAAATAATAAACTAATACTAAAAGATAAGATCAAAAGATAAACTAACAAAGGATAAGCCCAACATATGGTCCAATAAAGGATAAGCCCAACATATGGTCCAATATACTAGGCCCATACTCTAACACTCCCCCTCAAGCTGGAAGTGTGATCCAACAACTCCAAGCTTGAACAGTAGAAACTTGAAGAAGAGCAGCTTGATGTAACTCCCTTCCTTCATCATCGGTCTTTGTATTGACGCCGGTGGGTTGGACCTGACGCAGAATGAAGTTTTGGGCCCTAGGATACAGGTTGATTAGCGTACTAGGGTCATAGGACGCAGGTAAATTAGCGCCCGACGGTAAGTTTTGGATCTCAGGACGCAGGTTGATTAGCGTCCTAGGGTCCTAGGACGCAGGTAAATTAGCGCCCTACGGTAAGTTTTGGATCCCAGGACGCAGGTTGATTAGCGTCATAGGGTCCTAGGACGCAGGTAAATTAGCGCCCTACGGTAAGTTTTGGATCCCAGGACGCAGGTTGATTAGCGTCCTAGGGTCCTAGGACCCAGGTATATTAGCGCCCTAAGGTAAGTTTTGTGTTTAGGTAGGTTTTGTGTTTAGGATGAAAATAGAGGGAAAAGTATTTTCTGATACCGCGGACAAAGTGTACTCTGATACCGCGGACAAAGTCTTCCGTGATACTGGCGGCGATGACGGCGCAACTAGGGTTTTGGTTGTTTTGTGCGGATGCGTAGGTTAAGGAAAATGGTCTGATACCATGAAGAGATTTGTGAATCGGAAAGGCTTGTCTTATTCCATTGATGAACCAATGTTTATATAGGAAAATATAAAGAGATAAAATAATAAACTAATACTAAAAGATAAGATCAAAAGATAAACTAACAAAGGATAAGCCCAACATATGGTCCAATAAAGAATAAGCCCAACATATGGTCCAATATACTAGGCCCATACTCTAACACGACTCATTCAAATTAAAGTTTATGCACTTTTCTTGTGATCATCATACAACTTTTTTCAATTCTTAAACATAAAATTAAGATTCTCAAATTGAAAATATAATTCATGTATATTTAATTATTTGGAGTACCGTTATACAACAAAATTTATAGGATTTTTTTTTTCTTCGTGTGATTAGAGAGAGTTTCCAGATAGAGTTGTTATTAAATGAATAAAATAATTGGATACATTGAACATGCACCGACGTGTAAAAGTAATATTGGACCTTTTCCAAGCAAAATTACCAAAGCCAACCACCTGCCTACACGTGGCACATCTGAACAACGTCATGCTATCTCCTATAAATAATACGGATCTTCTCAATCCCAAATCACAATCTCACAACCAAATCAAAAAAAATCCAAACCCGAATCCGACATATAACCCAAATTTAGAAATGGAAGCCGTTAGCCTAACATCGACTACATTCCTTCCTTCCCTGACCAGACCAATCAGAAGCAGGCGGAGGGCGGCGGTGGTGATGGCGGCGATCAAGCGTAGCAACTCGTACGGATCAGGGAGGCTGGTCGACGAGAACTTAATCGTGCTTAGGAAGAGGATCCATGAGATGAAGGTAATAGAGAGGAACTACCAACCGCCGTCCCATTGGATGGATTGGGAGAAGCAGATCTACGCCAATTACGACGACATCGTCTGCCGTTCAATCGGCGCCGTCCAGTCTCAGCTCATCGATGCCCGTCCCTCCGTCGCCATTGCCGCCGTTGGCCTTGTTGTCGCCAGCGTCCCTACCTCTGTCATTCTTCTCACTATGCAAATCGCCTCCGTCCTCGCCTCCGGCCATTAGTTTTTTCTCTATATATTAGATTGTAAGATCAAATGCTGATATACTCGAGCGGTTCTCTGCTGATATTTGTATGCAGACAGCCCTTATGAGATTCATGAGAACATCCTCAAATATTATGGAGGACAGTTCCTATATTATATGGCTAATCCTTATGTTATTTCATTAAAGTTTTATTAATATAGCTGGGGAGAAAATGCATAAAATTACCCTTTTATTTCTATCTCTTTGAATAAATAGAAAAGAAAAGAAAAGTGTGCATAAAAAACCCCCTTTGTTTTTTTTTTTGAAATTGTACGTTTCCGGTTCGACTTCGCCTACGTCCGGATACCGGATTAACACTTAAGGAGTCTAGCATCACAACCACTAGACCAACCGAGTATTAATTTGCATAAACTACCCTTATTGGATTGTTTTTTCAACCAGCCACCCGAAACATTATTATATTACACTAGTATAATACCCGCACCTTGTGCGGGTTTTGAAAAAAATGAGAAAGAATATTGTGAAATAGGTTTTTTTTACGTGCTTTTGTTTTGTATACTTATCTAATCTAATCATGCGTCCACAGCGCGCCACGTCATCAACCCGTGCTCTGTTTTAGTAAGTATAATAGATTTGGTTTCTATAAAATTATTATTTTAATAATAAAAGATTTTATGGTTTAAAAAATAGTGTAAAAAATAAAGATTTATTGGCTTTAATTGTGGGAGCGTAATTTCAAAAATCCTGCGTCCACAGCGCGCCACGTCATCAACCCGTGCTCTGTTTTAGTAAGTATAATAGATTTGGTTTCTATAAAATTATTATTTTAATAATAAAAGATTTTATGGTTTAAAAAATAGTGTAAAAAATAAAGATTTATTGGCTTTAATTGTGGGAGCTCAATTTCAAAAATCCTGCGTCCACAACGCGCCACATTATCAACCCGTGCTCTGTTTTAGTAAGTATAATATATTCACAAAAAAAACCCCATTCCAGATAATAATTATACCCAAAACACATTGAAACTCTTGAATCAGTAACTAATTCATGTTGATTTTGCGGGTTACTATGAGCTATGCATAATATATACTTTCTCCGATCATAAATAAATGACTTCTTAGGATCTAAATTTTGATCAAATTTTTAAATGTCGTTTTATGTTTTCAAGGTTTTAATTAAGAGAGAGTTGTGAGAATAGCTTTTAAAAATTATTTTTATTAAATATTTTTATAATAAAATATTCACTCATTGGTCTAAAAAGGCGGTGAACAATTAATAAGTGGTAAAATTGAGGAAAGAACTTTATAAAATTAAGGTTGTTTAATACTCCCTCCGTAACTCAAAAATTGACGTTTAATTCCATTTGACAACAATTTGTTCGACGTTCAATTACTCCCTTGATCCATAACTAAATGAGAGAATTGAAAAGTCTCCCACTTGCAAAATAATTTATGGGTTTTATATTTCCAAGTGAGTTCCTGCATGTGTTTCTATCTATGCATGAGTAAAGAAAACCCATTTTTGTTAAATTCAAACATTTATACGCTTTTTATTGAACTTATCACTCGCTCATCTCCATTCATCCATCATTTTTGCATTATTCTTATGGATGATGTCAATGTTGTTATTGGAGATAAAATCATTTTTCCTTTCAACCTAAATGAAAAATATTACGATCGAGATGGACAAGAAACTGAAGTAAACAAGGTGTTTCTGTTTGATCTAAACGAAGTATGCTACGATGAAGACGAAGTTCGCATCGATAAAGTGAACGAACCGAAAGAAGGGAAGAATAACACACTTGTTGATGAAGGTAGTAAAAAGGAGCATGTTGAAAAAGACTTTTCTCATCAATTTGTTTTGACTAGTGTGGACTACTTTCTCCATGGTGAAAGACAAATTGCTTGTTATGAAGAGTCTCTAGAGGAAGTTGTTGAAGATAGTTATGGTAAAGATATCTTGATGAAGGAGAAGATATCGTCGAATTCGATCAAGTGATCATGAAAATCTTGTTAGGATATTAAAGATATTATATATAATATCGTATAATATCGTGGTTATATTAGGTTAGTATATATTTGATTCCATATTTATGACCTCTATATGATTCTCTAGTAGTCCCTATATAAGGGTCACAGTATTATGAATACAAGGGTGGTTCTCCCACCAACGTTTGTGGGTTCTAAACCTAAACCTTAGATCTATCATGAGATCAGAGCGATATGCCTAACGGCACTCTCGGTCCTATTCTCCTCCTACAACCATCCCCTCTCAAGCCTCCTCCGTCGACCTTGTCGGAGCCACACATACAACCCCCATCTCTCCCTGTCCGATTCTCCCTCTTCCAGTTACTCACTTCCCCTCTATGAAATTCTTCCACAACAACACCACCCCCTCTCCCACAGCCCCTCCTCGTCTCTCTTAGTCTTCGTCTTCCCTGCATCCGTCCCACTCGACCTCCTCCTCGAGCCTTGCCTAGATCTGCAACCATCCTATCTCCCTCTATCCATCTCGCAGCCAACAACCCCTTAGTCTCTCTCAAGCACAAACAACAGGTCTTCTCGAGCAAACCACCTCGTCTTGCCTTCGCCAGATAACAGAGAGATCCGCCTGGATCTGCAACCACCATCGAAACCGCCGGATATGTAGTCGCCAAAGAAGACCGTCCACCAAAGAAGAGCACTACCTCGCATCACCACCCCGCGGTTGGTCCCTTGCCTCCCCTACACAACCTTAGTCGCCTTCACCGTAGGGTACAACACATTTCTCCCGAAATCACAATCAGGCCTGTTCTTTTAATACAATTGCAATTTGTAACCCACATTTTGTAATTGTGTTATGTTTCAATCTTCAGCGTTTATTTTATCCACGCTTCGATTGCGGGGGAATGTTAGGATATTAAAGATTTTAGAAATAATATCTTGTAATATCGTAGTTATATTAAGTTAGTATATATCTGATTCCATATTTATGATCTTTATATGATTCTCTAGTAGTCCCTCTATAAGGGTCAAAATACTATGAATACAAGGGTGATTCTCCCACCAACATTTGTGTGTTCTAAACCTAAACATTAGGTCTATCAAATTCTTCTTTCCAATTACTTTTAAGTTTACATTTTTCACGGTGAAAGACAATTAGCATTTCTACTATTATTTGCTACTTTCATTCCTACTGTTATTTGCTACTTTCATTTTCTTGGTGAAAGACAATATGTATTCCTACTGTTATTTGCTACTTTCATTTTTATATAGTAAAGGTTGCATAAAATTAAAAGGACTACTAGTGTTTCCTTATGTAATGCCCGCTTCTTAACCTCCACATTATGAAACTCTAAAGTGCATTTCCACATTATGGAACTCTAAAGTGCATTTTCAAAACTTACATTTCGATATCTTTTAACTGCTCAAATATCATCTATTTGCAAACTAGAACTATTAGTTTCATTTCATTGTTGTTTTAATGGCAAGCGGAAGCGCGTTTAGATTGAAAGAATGTTTCTCATGATTATTCATGGTTTGAAAATGTTTCTTTTACAATCCTCAAGTTAGATTCATTCTCTATATATAGTGATTAAATTTATTGATACAAAATTTGATTTTGGCTCCAATTGATCAACAAGATTTTGTTGTTTTATTAATAGCTAATTTTTTTTAAAAAAAATTTGCCTCCGCCATAGTAGCTAAAATATCTATAAATTACTTTTGCCTCCAAAAAAAGGTTTGAGCAAGTGAGCAAAACTAAGAGATGAAGTGAAGTCTGTTGTTGCCATCTACGTAATAATCCACTTGATTAGTTTTTCAGACTCAAGTAATTAAGTTATGGTTGTTTTATGGGAACCATAAAATATGGAGTTTTTATAATAATTGCTCAATTGCTCATCTCCCAAATCAAATGGAGTTTACAACGGAGGGTGTAAACATAAAAATCCAGTTTCTTAGTTGTATGGTTTACAATATGCAGATTATTCTTACATTAATTAACTCTTAACTATTGTGTCTATGTCCCAAACTTCATTCTTATTGTTACGGAGGGAGTAATTTTCTTAATAATTGTGTCAATGGCTAGAAAGTCATTTTTTTTATGATCGGAGGAAGTATAATATATGGATGTTGTAACTAACTCCGGTTCTCTAATGCATATGAATAGAGAGAATCAGACCATAAATGAAATAATCAAAACCATTCTATTTACTCTCTTTTCTCTTTTCTACAATGATCCATAAATCTCTTTGATTCTTACATCCCGTCATAGATTGATTTCCATATCTTCTTCTCAAATCTAATTCATCAATACTCTTAGCTCCATTCATATGGTATCAAAGCCATATGTTTTTCGTTGAACGAGCTTTACCGCCACATCAAATTTAACCATGGGAGGCTATCCCGATTCTAAAGTTCGACAACATACAATCGATTCCGCGCAAGCATCTACATCCAGTGATCCACTCTTTCTATCAAATTCGGACAATCCAGTTGAAACGAAGTCCTTTTAGTCTAATTCAAAGCAATCTGCATATTGTTGAGTATTACACTAAGATGAAAAGAGTATGGGATGAACTACAAGATCTTGAAGGTTTTCCTGGGTGCAATTGTGGAATTCTCGTTGCTTGCTCATGTGATTTACCTAAGAAAATTGAATAGATAAACTCTCGGAACAAGCTTATGTAATTTCTCATGGGACTGAATGTAAGACCCCAAATTTTGGGAACTCGAAGCGTTACGAGCTAGGACCTTACAATGGGTCCCGACCCTCAAAGTAACAATGACAACATCATATCTTACAACAAGGCACAAATAAATGAAAATCAAAACTTGTGTAAAACCAAAGGTTTAAACAAAGGAAGCATCATAGACTCGTAGCCGAGTTCAAAACAAAGGGAAAGAACAACAACAGAAATATAAACCCGATCCCGTCCTATAATGTACGCGAACCCCGACTGACCACACCATCTGGATCACTCAACAACATCCCTAACCTGCGGAACTCTACAACATCGGTATAAACCGTTAGCTAACATTCTAGATATCAGAAAGACTGTAAAGGCACAAACACTCATAAGATAATATAGCATGATAGCACTCAACCGGTTATTATCTTTCATTAAGTTAATCCCATTACTAATTCAACTTATGTTGTCACACGAGAATCTCTATGATCTAGCCTATGTCCCCTTTCACCAACAGGAATATAGAGGATGCATCCCTCTGTCACCTACTAGACTGGTCGCAAGAGCACCTCCCAGTTTCCCTATTTTGAACTACGCAAGCGGTCAACGCCCGGTTATAATACACTTGGGCCAATTATAGTATAAAGGTCAATCCTAGTTCCGGTTATCCGTTAACACAATAATAACAACGCAAACAAGCCAATACACTCAAACCAAGGGACTTACCTCAATCGAAGGTAAACTCAAAGGGTTAGCAAGAACTCAGTTTCCCGAAGGAAATGAAAGAATGCCTGCTCAAACAAGGCATAACACATTAGGAACGAAACGATTGCTGGAAGTCTATAACTTCTAGTCTCAATGATCTCTAAGAGATCTCTACAAGCTAAGGTCTCAACCTTAGTCTTACAGATCAAGAAGGGTCCACATTATCAACACAAGCAAAGGGAAGGAACGGGGGAAACAAGGAAGGAAAGCATCTCACCAAAGACAGGGCTTTTGTAGACAAAACCGCAGGGGCGGCTGGACAGAGCGCGGGGGCGGCACTGGGCAAATCCGCAGGGGCGGTATGTGCAGGTGGGGGGGGGGG
>BSUD01000002.1:24656708-24703408 GCA_033239045.1 Fagopyrum esculentum | reverse complement strand
GGGGGGGAGGAGGGAGGCGAAAATTTATTTTCGATAAAAATATCTATGAAAATAAAATAACGATAAAAACAAAGTCAATTTGTCATCTACTTACAAAGTTTTGACTACAAGTTTACCAAAAATAAATAGTGAATGCTATTTATTTTTGGTAAATAGCATTCACTATTTATTTTTGCGAGTTGACATACTCTGATAATACTGAATAATTCATCGCTCAAATGAAAAGTAGAAAAAAACAGACTATTTCGTCACATAAACAAAAATGGGAAAATTTTTTCCAAATTAGCTTCGGTGCAAAATTAATCCCCAAATACACGAGATTTTTGGGTTGGAGAACAAGGGCGGTCCTAGACCGCATCTATTGCAAAAAGAAGAGTGGTTACAAACCGCGCTTTAATATTTTGATTCAACAAAATAAATAAATTTTTTTAAAAAAAACATTACACTTAAAGGCGCGGTCCTGGACCCCGCCTATATATTTTTTCAAAAAAAAAAATAAATGCCCTATAGGCGCAATCTATAACCGCGCCTCTTTAACTTTTTTTTCCTTTCAAAAACGTTACACTATAGGCGCGGTCTAAGACCACACCTCTATTTGTGTTTTTATTATCTTTATTTCGGATATTAAAATGTTGTCCTCGACAACGCGTTTTACAAATAAGAGTGTGGTCTAAGACCGCGCTTCTACTCCGAACCACAAATCTCGTGCATTTTGGTGAATTAGTTCACTCCGAGCCTAAAACGGAAAATTCTTTTGAAGTTTCATTAACTTCGGCAAAAGATCCAAAAAAACATTTAAATATAACACAAGAACAGTGATATTTTAAAAAAATATCGTATGAAACAATTTTATTAACCAGAGGAGCCCCAATCCATCTTATAATGAATTTTTTTCACAAAAAAAATAAAAATTTGGAGGGTGGGGAAGTTGCCCCACCCTGCCCCCTTAAGGGCCGCCCCTGTATATGAGGTGTTGAGGATGGTCTTTCATCACTTCCATGCAAGGTATTTTTGGCCTGATAAGTCAAGAATGTCAAACTCTCTTTTTACAAGCTTGCCATTGGTTACTACATAAAAGTTATAATGTATGTCAATATTGAGCATGTATGATTTTATTAGTCATGAATTAATAAAGTGGGATGTAAGGTCTTTTCATAGGTGCATGTAAAGTATTAATAGATGACGTATGTTAGAGCAATAATAAGAATAAGTAAAGACAATTATTATATCGTGTGACACGAGAAAGAAATCATACGGATAAAAACGTTACAAGAACAAAGAATTAAATATTTTTACCCCTTTAATCTACATCCATCCATTTTACTTTCTCCCCCATCCTTATAATCGTCCTCCTTTACTCCATCTCCATATTCAATCAAAAGTAAAATTCCATGTCCATGACCGATGATGATATTATCCATCGGCTTGTTGCTAATAACAATTGATTTTTAATCGAGCTTTTCTTTTGCCTTATCCTTATTTACATCATCATCATTATCATAATCAATATTTTGGTAGGAAATCTTCTTTCATAATACAAGTGGTGAAAGCAAGGAATTTAATGTGGGTCTTTGTCAAAAGAGGTAAGCAAATCTGAATGTTGTTTGTATCTTAGTATACATTCAAAAGCCATGATTTTATTTTGACAAAAATCATTTTAGATCTTAGGTTAAAATAAAGAGTTTCTGATGTAGATGTTCTCAAATTTGGGCAACTATAGAGCATACTCTCGGATTAAGTTAGCTTACAAAAACTTGATTTTTGTATGTAGAAGATCCCGTAAAGGGGAACTACAGATAGTGGTGGGTCGCAAACCTAAACCTAAACCGGCAATTATCAAACCGCCGGTTTAGGTTTAACCTAAACCGGCGGTTCGCCAAACCGCTAAACCGGCAGTCTGGCGGTTTGGCACATGAATTTAAAAAAAATAAAAAAATAAAAAAATTATATAAGTATCTTATATTTTAATTAAAAAATTATGCATTTGTTAATCTTTGTACAATTTAAATTTTTACTAAAGTTTTGTAGATTGAAATTTCACATAACTATGTTTTTATAATTTATATTTTATACATTGAATTTTTTTTTACAATAGCATTTAAATAGAATTACTAAGTAAATAAAAGAAAGAAACTTAAATAAAATTAGTAACTATAAAACAACAAACCAAACTCAATTTTTTATACATTCAATTTTTTTTCATTACATTTGCCATTAGCTTTAGAATAAAATAATTACATAGTAAAAGAAAGCAACTAAAATAAAATTACTAAGTAAATAAATATAAAAGAGAGCAAGTAAAATAAAAAAGACCAAGTAAAATAATTACAACAAAGCAAACTCATTTATTTATACATCCAAATTTTTTTTTTATTACATTAGCTTTTGAATAAAATAATTACTAAGTAAATAAAAGTACTAACTACGATGAAGAAAGCAACTAAAATAAATTTAGTAACTAAAATACATGAAAGAGAATACTCATTTTTTTTATACATTCAATTTTTTTTATTACATTACAATTTTATTTTGAATAGAAGTAATTGAAAAAAAAAGGAGAGGGCTTGAACCGGTTTTCTTGTTTGTAACACCCCAAATTCTCAGAACTTGGGACATTACTAGTTAGGACCTCACAATGGGTCCCGACCTCAGTTTGACAACAATATTACTAGGATCTTGCAACAAGACACAAATAAGGAAAAACCGAAATTCATAAAATAGTATTTTTAAGGTAATGAATGCAACACGGTCTAGCAGCCTAAAGTACTTAAACAAGGGAAAGACGATCAACTGTCTTCACGAAAGAAAGAATGACAAACACAACCCCAACGCCCACTCTAAGGAGTACGGAAACCCGGCTGACCACTACTTCCGGATCACTCAGCTGCTGGTCTAACCTGCGGTAAATCTAAAAACACAACAAGAGAAACCATTAGCTAGTTATCTAAATATTAGAAGAAGAATAGTAGCACACACACACACATAAAAATATAAACACCCATCATGCTTTCAGACAAGTCCATTTATTATCTTAAGTTAAGTTACTCTTTCACGCTAATGATACTTATTTTGTGACACGAGGGATTCCCAAACCTCGCCTCCGCCCCCGTGTAACCATCAGAAATGGATCCGATGCATCTCACCTTGTACCTGCCTGGTCTGGGTATAGAGAACCTCCCAGTCTCCTGTCAGAGCTGGGTAGTGATGTCACGGCCCGTTATACATACACTTGGGCCTTAAACATAATAATAACGGTCGTCCTAGCAAGTTATTATTATTAAAACACGCACATAGCACACACAACCACTATCACTCAACTAATATCCAGAAACTGGCTAAGTAAGTCGCAAGGACTTACCTGAGTCAAGATACACTCTAACACGTCTCAAAACAGTCCGTACTCGTGGTAACTCAAACACCTGTCAAATAAGGCATGTGGATCAAAATCACATCTAGATGTCCAACCTCATGCGAAGGAATTACGGAAAAGCTCTCTTACGGTAAAAGACCGTTTACCCTTAGTGTCAACATTCTCGAAGTTTAATCTTGAAATCTACCAATTTCCTTTAGAACTTGTTTTCATAATTTGTTTCCTTTGATAGTTCCAATAAGTTATAAGTTACACTCGAAATCACTCCTCAAAGAACAAAACCCCTCCTCACTTCCCGATTACTACTTTACTCTTCTATATGTATGTACACGTAGGTATATACTCTAACTTTTCCTTCCATTCGTATAAATCTGTAACTAAACGGTATTATGTATAGCTACATAATTTCTTATTCTCAAACTCGCCCTTATAAAAACTCTCGGCACCTTAAACTCCTCTATCTAAGTACACTTCCGTACCCACACCGTACCAACCATTCCTACTCAACTTGTCCATCTCTACCAATTCATTATATGTTTACTGTAATTCTAACTTTATTACCTCCACATCAAAAGTATAAAAATTATCTCTTTTATACTTATAAATATATATATATATATATATATATATATATATATATATATACATACTGCAGGGATGAGGAACTCACACTTCAGCACTCAACCTACCCACCATTACTCCGTAACAAACCTACTGCAACTCCAAAAACAATAGGAAATCAGCACAGGAGCGGACAGTACCGGACTCACCTCGGTGTGCTTCGATCCGGTTCGGTGGCAGCCCTTCCGACGAGACAGGTGCAGCGATGGTTGGTGCTCGGAAGGACCTCTCTGCCCGCCTGGCTCGTGGGTCTGCAACCTCGGTTTAACTCGATCTCGTTGGGGTCTGTATTTGTGGGGTTAGCAACGGCGTGGAAAAGGATGGAAGTTCGACAGGGAAGGAAAGCTTACCGGTGTAACGGTCCGGCGAGACGAGGCGGCTCCTGCGGCTGCCCTGGCTTCGGCGTCGGGGAAGACGGTGGTCCGGTTGCAACCTCGGCGTGGCTCGGCGATGTGCGTTGCTACTGCTGTGTGACAGTGTCGTTGGTGTATAACGTTCAGCAGGTGAGAGTGAGGAGTTACGTAGAAGAGAGACGGAATAGGGACTGGTGGCTCACCTGGTGGTTGACGGAAGGCGGCGCAGTGGCTCGGTTTCCGGCGCGCGGCGTAGCTGCTCTTCTCCCAGGCCAGCGGCGTAGTGGCTCTTCTCCCAGGCAAGCGGCGTATCGTCTGAAGGTAAGGGATGGTTACGGTTTAGCTTAGACTGTAAATTAGGGTTAGGTTAATTAGATTTTAATTAAACAATTAAGGATGGGCTGGATTAAGAAGGCAGATGGGCTCAGTGGGGCCAGATCCGGCCCGCTACCTCTCTTGCAACAAGGTTACCAAAAACTCGTTAAACGCCCGGACCGAAAGATCACTTGCGGGAAGCAATACGGAATTAATTGTGGTTACAAAATTTTATTATTTTATGTGAATTAGTCACATAAAATAATAGAATTTAAATCCCGTTTCATTTTTATCTTAGGAAGAAAAATTTTACGGGTCGGAATCCGGTTAAATTTAGGTTTAACGGGATTTAAAATTTTCGGTTATTACATCAATGCCCCCTTAAAAGAAGTTTCGTCCCGAAACTTAGAGTCATTGTTTTACTCACACGTTCCCTTTGGTATATTCTAGTTTTCTAAACATTTTCGTTTGCTACCACACAATTACTCAATCATCAAAAGCAGACATGTATCACATAAAACGTAATCACTCAAAACAATATGAAAACCTAAAAGGTCAAACAACACAACATCCGAGTACTAACCCGTCAATACAGGAGTAACCTCTATCCCTGCAAAGAACTCAGGATAATTACGTCTAATACTCTCCTCAGTCTCCCAAGTGGCCTCATCAGCTACTCTCCTAGACCACTGGATCCGCAACATAGGTATATCCTTGGACCGCAGACGTCTAGTACTGCGCTCCAAGACAGCTACTGGGTACTCTACAAATGTATGGTCAGGCTCAACTGTCAGATCCTCATGGCTGATGACGTGTCTCAGATCCGGGATGTACTCTCTCAACTGAGATACATGAAAGACCGGATAAACACCCTCTAATCTCGGCAGTAGTGCTAATCTGTAGGCCGCCTCTCCAACTCTCTCCAAGATCTCAAAAGGTCCGACATATCGGGGGCTCAGCTTCCCCTTAATGCCGAAACACCTGACTCCTCTCGTAGGTGACACTCTCAACCAGATCTGAGCACCCACTCTAAACTCTAAGGGTCGACGCCTTTTGTCGGCGTAGGACTTCTGACGACTCTGAGCTGCTAACATCCGCTCTCGGACTAGGGCAATCCGAGCGATGTCATCCTGTATTTGATCTGGAGCTACTCCATCAACTCTGCTGGGGTCATCCCAACATAATGGTGTACGACATCTCCGTCCGTACAAAGCCTCATAAGGAGCCATCCCAATAGACGCGTGCCAGCTGTTATTATATGAAAACTCTACTGGTGGGAGATGATCTGGCCATACCTGTCCCCAATCTAGGACACAGGCCCGGAGCATGTCCTCTAAGGTCCGAATGGTCCTCTCAGACTGTCCGTCTGTCTGTGGGTGGTAGGCGGTAGTAAAGTGGAGACTCGTCCCCAAAGCGGTATGTACCTGCTGCCAAAATCTCGAGGTAAAACGTCCATCTCTGTCAGAGACGATAGACCTCGGTACTCCATGGAGTCTCACAATATGTCTGGTGAACTCCTTAGCTAGACGACTCACCGGCCACGTTTCCTTAATCGGAATGAAACGTGCGGTCTTCGTCAGGCGGTCTACCACTACCCAAATAGCATCAAATCCTCTACTGAGTCTCAAACCTGTGACAAAATCCATAGATATATCCTCCCACTTCCACTGTGGTACTGGAAGTGGGTGAAGCTCTCCCCCAGACCTACGATGCTCAATCTTGACCTGCTGGCAGGTCGCACACTGAGCTACATACCGAGTCACATCGGGCTTCAAACCACCCCACCAGAAAGACCTTCTCACATCTTTGTACATCTTACTCGCTCCAAGATGTACTGAGTATGGGGTAGCATGAGCCTCACTTAGTATCCTTTGTCTCAACTCACTGTCTGACAGCACACAAACGCGATCCTGACGTCTCATCAATCCATCAGCACCAATAGTGAACTGTGGGGCCTCATCTCGAGACATCCTGTCTCGGATCCTGGTCAAAGTCGGGCAAGTCTCCCGTTTCTGTCGGATCTCATCCAACAGATCAGAAAGTAACTCCAAGGTAGCCAACTGACTATCAGTATCGGGAAACTAAATCTCTATCTCCAACCAAGCCAAGTCTCTCTGCAACTGTGGCTGTACTGTCAACCAGGCTATCGCCCTCTCCCTAGGCGTCTTCCGGCTCAAAGCGTTAGCTACCACATTCGCCTTCCCGGGGTGGTAAAGAATCTCAAGGTCGAAGTCCTTGATCAACTCTAACCACCGCCTCTAGCGGTTATTCAACTCCCTCTGAGTGAATATATATTTCAGACTCTTATGGTCTGTGAAGATCTGACATGTCGCCCCATAGAGATAGTGACGCCAGATCTTAAGAGCATGGACTACTGCAGCCAACTCTAGATCATGTGTGGGGTAGTTCTCCTCATACGTCTTCAACTGTCGAGACGCATAGGCTATGATCTTACCCCTCTGCATCAAAACACACCCCAAGCCCAGCTTGGATGCATCACTGTATACCACAAAGTCATCAGTACCCTCAGGCTGTGCCAAAATCGGAGCGGACGTCAATCTCCTCTTCAGCTCCTCAAAACTCTGCTGACACGGCTCAGACCAGACAAACCGAGTAGTCTTCCTCAGAAGACAAGTAAGTGGCCGGGCAATCAAGGAAAACCCTTCCACAAACCAGCGGTAATACCCTGCTAACCCTAGAAAGCTGCGAACCTCCTTGACATTCTTAGGAGGTTGCCAAGAAGATACTGACTCGATCTTCGCCGGATCGACCTTAATACACTTAGCAGTCACCACGTGACCTAAGAAAGCCACCTCTGACATCCAAAGCTCACACTTGGATAGCTTAGCATACATCTGGCTATCCTGTAAAATCTGCAATACTGTCCTCAAGTGCCCGGCATGCTCCTCTCGACTCCTAGAGTAAACTAGGATGTCGTCAATGAAGACCACTACAAACTGGTCTAAGAAGTCAATGAATATCCCATTCATCAACTCCATGAATACCGCTGGTGCATTAGTGAGCCCAAATGGCATCACTACGAACTCATAATGACCATACCTAGTCCGGAATGCCGTCTTAGGTATGTCCTGATCTCTCACCCTCAACTGGTGGTAACTTGACCTCAAGTCTATCCTCGAGAACACGGACGCTCCATGCAACTGGTCCAACAGATCATCTATGCGTGGCAGTGGGTACTTGTTCTTGATAGTTACTTTATTCAACTCTCTGTAATCTATGCAAAGCCTCATCGATCCGTCCTTCTTCTTCACAAATAGTACTGGCACGCCCCAAGGAGACACACTAGGGCGTATGAAACCCTTCTCTGCTAGCTCCTCTAACTGCTTCTTCAACTCAAGCAGCTCTATAGGTGCCATACGGTACGGAGCCTTCGAGATCGGTCTCGTGCCCGACTCTAAGTCAATGCTGAAATCAACGCTCCTCTGTGGGGGTAGTCCTGGCAGGTCGTCACTGAATACCTCTGCAAACTCGCATGCAACAGGTACCTCCTCTATGGTCAGGCTCTTGCTTTCCTTCATGGCATAACACCAGAAGGCTTCGCAACCCTGTGCTATCAATCTCGCTGCTCTCACTGCACTGATAACTGTGCCGGACTTTCCGAGGTCCCAACCTCGGAATATCACTCTATGACCCTCCTTAGTGGCAACTGTCACTGTCCTCCTACCAATGTCTAAGACTGCTCCGTGTTTCTTCATCCAATCTATCCCTAAAATAACATCCTCATGAGCTAAGGGCATGACTAGAAAATTTACTAGCCAGTCTCGATCTCCCATGCGAACAGGACATCCATAAATCTCTCTAGTCCCTCTTACCTTACTCCCATCAGGTAAGCCTATCATAAAAGGTATCCCCTCTACAGTAGCTAAGGACAACCTATCTACACATGCATCAGATATGAAGGAGTGTGTAGCACCCGTATCAAATAAAACTCGTGCGGGTAAGTCATGGATCTGGATCGTACCTGTGGCAGTCGGTGCATCTGGCTGATAAGCATCTCTCAACTCAAACACTCGTGTCTGAGCTCCTCTAGTATCAGCTACACTACCACGTCCTCTGCCCCGACCTGATCCTTGCATAGAGCTCTGTGATGATGTGTGTCCTGGAGCCCTGTAAGACTGCTGCTGACCAGGAGCTCGATACTGCTGCTGCTGACTCGGAGCTCAGTACCGTGGCGGTCTCTGTACACTCCCTGATAGTCCTGCAGGAGAAGAACCCTGCTGAGATGGAGCCTTGCCCTGGCGGCAGAATGCAGCTCTATGTCCAACCTTGCCGCACTAGAAGTAGGTCACTGCCGGCTTCGTGCAGTTCGATTGGATGTGTCCATAGCCACTGCAATTGTGGCACTATAAGCCACCATCTGAAGTCTGACCAGTAGCGGTATGACTATGTCGCCCCTGAGTCTGTCCCCGTCCAAAAACAGCTACTCTTGAACTACCACCAACATATCCTGTCCTCTGCCGCTTATCCGGCCTGTCTGACTGAGCAGCTCTCCTTTGGACTGGTCTGTCTCTCTCATATGCAGACGCCCTATCTTGATAGTCTGACAGTGTCTCACAGCGAAATCCTGCCAGATAGGAACGAGTGCTCTCTCTCAATCTCCGTGAAAAGAGATACACATGCTGCTCCTCAGGAGGTGCAACTGGTCCAAGCAATGTCAGTTCCTTCTGGAACTTCTTGATGGCAGCAGCAATCGGAATGTCCTCAAATCCTGCCTCAATGAAGTCCTGAAACCTCTCTCTCCTCAACGAGACAGGGCAGTATCTGTCTCTAACAATGCTCCTCATATGCTCCCAATTGGTGACTCGACTACGTATGGTCCGTCACCAGGAATGAGCATCCTCAGTGAAGCATGTCTGCACCAAATCCACCTGTCGATCCTTTGGGCAACGTATCGCCTCTAATGCAGTCTCTACCTGTCCAATCCAGTGCTCCACCTCCAGTCCTATCTCTCCACTAAATGAGGCGACCTTTTGAGAGTTGAAAGCCTTCAACCACTCATCCGGCCTCGGTGCTCTAGACCTAGTAGGAGCTCTCTTAGCCACAACTCTCCTCTCAGGTACAGCCCTGAGGCACCCCCTGTGTCACCTGAACAGATCTAGCCGGTAATGGTGGTACCTAGGTAAGTCTCTCTGTCCTAGCAGCCTCCTCCATACGCTCAACGTATGCTCGGTACTCTCTGTACTCAGTTGCTCCAATGGAAACACGTCCTGACTCCGTCGAACGTGCTCTCTGCGCTCCAAACCTCGGGACCTACACTCTCAGCCACCTCCTCCACTCTAGCCTCTAGCATGATCACTGCTGGTGGATCCTCTCGAGGAGCTCGACCTCGACCTCGGGCTAGTCGAGGTCTACCTCCACGGTCGCGTCCTCTAACTATAGGGGTCCCATCTCCCCTACCTGGTCCAGCTGGAGGGAGAGGTGGACGACCTCTACCTCGACCAGTAGCTAGCGTAGCTCTAGTACGTGTCATCTGCGCGAGGAATAACAACTATAAATATAACTAGCTAATAAGTCCAATAAGTCCATCTACAGTAAAACCTAAAGTCCATACTAAGCATACTGAGATCCGCGGTAGTAGTGGTGGTCAGCCATACTTTTCTATTCCCAACCAGACTATGCATGCATTTGAAAACCAAAAATTCTCTTTTTAAAACTCAGACCCCTTTCGGGTTCTGCTTAAAACTTATTCGGTCTTTCAGAAGATTTCGAGTGCCATTGTTGCCAACCTAGAGCTCTGATACCATGTTGTAACACCCTGAATTCTCACAACTCGGGACATTACTGGTTAGGACCTCACAATGGGTCCCGACCTCAGTTTGACAACAATATTACTAGGATCTTGCAACAAGACACAAATAAGGAAAAACCGAAATTCATAAAATAGTATTTTTAAGGTAATGAATGAAACACGGTCTAGCAGCCTAAAGTACTTAAACAAGGGAAAGACGATCAACTGTCTTAACGAAAGAAAGAATGACAAACACAACCCCAACGCCCACTCTAAGGAGTACGGAGACCCGGCTGACCACTACTTCTGGATCACTCAGCTGCTGGTCTAACCTGCGGTAAATCTAAAAACACAACAAGAGAAACCATTAGCTAGTTATCTAAATATTAGAAGAATAATAGTAGCACACACACACATAAAAATATAAACACCCATCATGCTTTCAGACAAGTCCATTTATTATCTTAAGTTAAGTTACTCTTTCACGCTAATGATACTTATTTTGTGACACGAGGGATTCCCAAACCTCGCCTCCACCCCCGTGTAACCATCAGGAATGGATCCGATGCATCTCACCTTGTACCTGCCTGGTCTGGGTATAGAGAACCTCCCAGTCTCCTGTCAGAGCTGGGCAGTGATGTCACGGCCCGTTATACATACACTTGGGCCTTAAACATAATAATAACGGTCGTCCTAGCAAGTTATTATTATTAAAACACGCACATAGCACACACAACCACTATCACTCAACTAATATCCAGAAACTGGCTAAGTAAGTCGCAAGGACTTACCTGAGTCAAGATACACTCTAACACGTCTCAAAACAGTCCGTACTCGTGGTAACTCAAACGCCTGTCAAATAAGGCATGTGGATCAAAATCACATCTAGATGTCCAACCTCATGCGAAGGAATTACGGAAAAGCTCTCTTACGGTAAAAGACCGTTTACCCTTAGTGTCAACATTCTCGAAGTTTAATCTTGAAATCTACCAATTTCCTTTAGAACTTGTTTTCATAATTTGTTTCCTTTGATAGTTCCAATAAGTTATAAGTTACACTCGAAATCACTCCTCAAAGAACAAAACCCCTCCTCACTTCCCGATTACTACTTTACTCTTCTATATGTATGTACACGTAGGTATATACTCTAACTTTTCCTTCCATTCGTATAAATCTGTAACTAAACGGTATTATGTATAGCTACATAATTTCTTATTCTCAAACTCGCTCTTATAAAAACTCTCAGCACCTTAAACTCCTTTACCTAAGTACACTTTCGTACCCACACCGTACCAACCATTCCTACTCAACTTGTCCATCTCTACCAATTCATTATATGTTTACTGTAATTCTAACTTTATTACCTCCACATGAAAAGTATAAAAATTATCTCTTTTATACTTATAAATCTATATATATATATATATACATACTGCAGGGATGAGGAACTCACACTTCAACACTCAACCTACCCACCATTACTCCGTAACAAACCTACTGCAACTCCAAAAACAACAGGAAATCAGCACAGGAGCGGACAGTACCGGACTCACCTCGGTGTGCTTCGATCCGGTTCGGTGGCAACCCTTTCGACGAGACAGGTGCAGCGATGGTTGGTGCTCGGAAGGACCTCTCCACCCGCCTGGTTCGTGGGTCTGCAACCTCGGTTTAACTCGATCTCGTTGGGGTCTGTATTTGCGGGGTTAGCAACGGCGTGCAAAAGGACGGAAGTTCGACAGGGAAGGAAAGCTTACCGGTGTAACGGTTGATAGCATGAATTATAGCCTATATTTTGGGGTTTGTTTGGACGTTTTATCTTCAATAATCTGCATGTTAGCATGTATAATATGTGATTATACTACCATTTCATCTACCTTTGCGAGAATCGAAGTCTACACCTAGTTTTGCTGTAATTGTAGGTAAAATGGCACGTTTTGCATCAAAAAGGAGCAAAAGGAGTCATGAGTCATTTGGAGCTACATTGAGGAGCATAAGGAACCATCCAGGAAGCATAACCATGGATTAAGATTCACTTTGGACCAGTTTTGAGAGATTTCACATTCAGTTATGACTCACCTTGGTTGACCAGAGATTCATCTCGACCGAGGTGATCCAGAGACGTCGACTCGACCGAGGCGAACACCTAGGACGCGGCGAGAATATTTTATTCTTGGTTGAGATCTTTTATCTTTGGAAGGTGATCTTATATATTTGGGCTTGGCTCCTGGAAGGAAGAAGATATGCAACATCATATATTTTACCTATATTTATGGGAAAATATCTTTCTAAGATTTATTATCTTTGGAGGGTTATTTTCCTATAAAAAGGGTTGGATTTCCACAAATCCAAGATCCCCGCTTATCACGCTATACCGTTGATCAGGGTTTATAGCACGCAGCAACCATATTCCAGTTGGGAGTTTCGAAGAACCATTTTGAAGGTTGAAGGTTGAAGGAAGATTGAAGATCATAGCTTTTATAGCTTTTTGAAGGGTTTTGTAAGATTGTCTTCAATTCCCCTTCCTTGTTGTCTTGTCTTGTTGGATTGCTATCCAAGGAACGCTTTTGTTGTGATATTTGATTCAGTTATTGAAGTCTTTTCCATTAAATTCTTCTTGTTCAAATATTCACCTTCTTCCCATATATTTAATACTTTCATAATGATGATGAGTGGCTAATTTCCTTGTGTGATTCTAGGGTGATTAGCTGAAGGTTGTGGGAAAAACAATGATAGAATAATCTTAGATTCCAGTAGGATCCTGAAAGTTCGAGTCTTTATCCTTAACCCTAAGCATCTCGTTCGGTCGATGAACATCTCGGCCGGGGTGGAATCTGGCTGACCGAGGTGACTTATCTGATCCTAAACTGAGAGTTAAGTGTTAGAGTTTGCCAAATCCTATTCTTATTTCACCTTTCCTGGTTCAAAGCAAGCTTAGGATGAGACTTACCCGGTAATTCCTTAGTTTGTGTACCAACGATCATAAGTGTAGGTAATAAAGGTTTATCCTTTATTGGGGTTTGAGTGTGCTTCCATCCCATCTTTATGAGTTAGCCTGAGACTTACCCGGTAAAGGTTGATTCTATTCCCTTAGATGGTGTGTTAGTTTGAGGTTATATTTCTTTATCTTGATTCCTTGAGACTTACCCGGTAATAGGAGTTACGGTTTAGGATTAGTGAGTAGTGAGACTTACCCGGTGATCTACTCCACTTTAGTAACACCTTCCCCTTGCAAAAATCTCAGCTTTGTCCGCTTATCTTTAGATCTTGAGTTGGAACCACAACTAGATGCTTTAATCCCTAGAATTGCTTGTTTGCTTTATTGACTTCTTATTCATCTTTGATTGTGTTAATTGCTCTTGTGGTTAGTATTCACGAAGCTTACCGTTATTGACTTTGTTTCACCGAGTCCCTGTGATCGACCCCTGGAATTTCTTGCTTTTTACTACGATTGACCCGTACACTGCGGGTTCGCATCCTTGTTTTAAGCTTAAGTCTAGGGTTATAAATTTAAAGCTTGCACACACCGTTTGGAGCGAACAAGTTTTTGGCGCCGTTGCCGGGGACTTGGTCTAGACCGAGCCGGTTGCGGTTTTCTTTCGGGGCGCTTGCCCCTGTTGCTACTAACTACTCTTTCTATGAGTTTTGTAGTTTTCAGGATTTCTGATGGCTATGTTTGATCCGGCCTGGATAGCAAGACAAAGTGCTAGGGCGGACCATTATGAGTACTTGGAGGAGAAGTACTCCTTCTATTGGTTCAACAATGAATGGGAAAGAGAGGAGACCATTCAGCGTGAACTTGCGATATGGGATGAGAAGAATATCCCTAGAAACACTTATGAGCAGCCTCTTGAAGATTCTCTCGAATCACGATTGGAGAAGATAATGAAGAGGGTGGAGGAGCTCAAGGAAAGCACCCTATCCTATGCTAAGCTGCAAGAGGAGCATAAGGAAGTGTTGCACGTTCCAAGCATCCCCCCAGTCGAACCCAAAATTTCTCCTGAAACTTTTGAGGAAGAGGAGGATATGGAAGGTCTCGATCTGACTGTTGAGACCTCGGTCGAAGTGGAAGAGATCTCGGCCGAGATGGAAGAATATGCAAAACTGGAAGCAGAAGATGCAGAGAACCTTGGTCAAATTACTGAGATTGTGACCAAGATGGAAGAAAGATCAACTGAGTTGAGAGAGATTTCATGTGTTGGTTATCAACCTAACATGAAACCTGATCCGAGCTTTGGAGAACTTTACAAGGTAAGTTCTCTTACTCCATTCGAAATCCCTATTAAAATTTCTGAATTTTTCAGGAAAGCACCGGAGAGTTGGAGGTCTCTTCCGAAAGAACCTCCAAAGATCAAGATGAAGTCTTCCTTGAAATTGTTGGAAGAAGAAGCTCCTCGGATCATGAGGAGTGGAGTTGGCAAGCACTACACCGCTAAGGCGATGAAGAGTCTCTTGTTCAAGTATGGGGTCCCTCGCATGCTAAGGACCTTGTACCATCCCCATGCTAAAGATGGGGAAGCTACTAGGAATCTCGAGAAGTTGTTTCCTCGATCAAGGAAAGGATGGGACGTAAGGCTAGATTATGTCCCATTGAAGTGTAGGAAGGCTAGAAGGATACCGGTGAGAATCAAACCGTACAAGCTTGTACGTGGGAGATCTTACCATTTGCCGGTGAAATTAGGAACCAGAACCTTTTTGAAAGAATTTTATGATGGATGTGATGAGCACTCCATGGTGTTCAAGGTACATTGAGTAATTCTATGGAGAAGGGTCCAGCTAGCGACCTTAAACCAAGCGTTTCTTGGGAGGCAACCCAAGGTATTGCTTTCTTCTCCCTCTTCTAGTTTAGTTTAGATAGTTGCTTTGTTTTTGTTTTCCTCTAGACAACAACCAGGTATTCCAAAAGGAAGGATCACGGTTCAGGAGCTACACTAGAAGAACAAAATTTCGAGAAGTTGAGGAAACGAGTTTTACTGAGATACATCTCGGGTACTGTCAGAACACCTCGACCGAGATGTGCTTCGCCAACCGAGATGGTCTTATCTGGGAGATGTTTCTTACTTCTTCATGCAGTTTAGCTATGTTCGGTGAGTATCCTGTCCTTAGATTTATTTTGACCCACTGGGACAGTGTGTCCCAAGTATGGGGTATTTGTATTTATGTGATGACTTTTGATGTACTTATTTGATGATTTCGATGTACGCACATTTTATCGGATATTTTATTTATGCTTCACTTCTGCATTTATATGATTATCTGATATTACATGCATACCTACAGGTTATTTGATTGAGAAAAACGTCGAAACTGAAAAAAAAATTGGTTTTAAAAATTTTTTTTGACCTCGACCGAGTCAGTCTTGGCCAAACGAGGCGTTTCACCTCGGTTGAACCAAGAACACCTCGACCGAGGTGTGTTAACTGAGAGTTTTCGAAAATTATTATTGTGTTACTTATCTGGATATGACCTCAGTGAAGATCTTGCTTACTGACTGGTTTTAAATTCTTTATGTGTTTGAAAGGTTTTATAATATGTTTAAGTTGCTAAATGCTTTGTTTGAAATTATTAGCATGTTTAATACTTTGTTTTTATCCAAATTATGTTGAATTTGAAGGTTGACACCACATTATGAGTTCTCTCACTTTCTTCTTGGAAAGACCAAGGCAATTCATTCTCTTCTTCTTCTTCTTGATCATGCTTAGCCCCTCATATACATTTTGCCTCCTTTTACCTATCCGGGAATTTGGAAGCAAGCGAAGTGGTGAAAGCAAGTGAAGTAAAGTTGAGAAGTGGCTGAACGTAAAAGTGTTAGAAAGTAATAATAAGTTTGGGGAAGTCAATCATGAAGATGAGTAACTCGGCACCATTCACATAGACGGGTGTTTGTGTCTTGCCAAAGTCGGATTGAGCGATATTCCTAACGGGTCATGGTATGTGCATCAAGGGTTTGATGCATCTCAAGAAATTGATGATTGCTAATCTCCCAGGCTTCGGTTATTGTGCACCTCTGTCCATGCATCCCAAAAAGTAAAGTAAAAAGAAAAAGTGTGAAATAAGCAAAGCTTATTGGTGGAAGATGTTGCAAGTCAAAGTGAAAGTGAAGTTCATCCTTTTCCCGGATTCTAGCACCACATCACCTTACATACATCCCTACCCTACACGTTTCTTGACCTTTTCTTTTGGGAAGCCCTTGAGACCTTGAGCTTGCTGATTGACTTAGTGGTTTAAACTGGATTATACATAATTAATTTTGATAATTATAACTTATTATGCATTCTATGGTTTATGCAAATATGAACAACTTTCCTATATTTATAAAATGTTTTGAGCATATTGAGTTTTTAATTCCATGAAGTATTCTCTTAGAGTGATCTATGATTATTGTTACGCTAGGAAATATCACAAAAAGCTTTACATTTATAACTCGAACTAAATCCTAAACTACCTAGCGAAACCCGCAGTGTATGGGTCGTTTTGTAGAAAGGAAAGTATTCCGAGGTCGAACACAAGGACTGAGGTGAAACTAAGTCATTCAATGATCGAAGATAGTGTGAATCTAGACTAAGATAAGATGAGGAATAAAGAAAATGGAAAACACAATGTTTTTGGAGGTTTTTGGGTGATCAAACAAAGATCACAAGTATATGAGCACAATCAAGCAACACAAACACACACTAACACAAAAGATAGGAGAATGGAAGTAACAAAGTGGATTCTAGAGTTTGGAAGTCCCGGTTATGGCATAGACTCAAGCTATCTATTCATTCCTCGGGTTAACTATGATATGTTGGGATTAAGCGTTTCTAGATTGGGATCAATTACCGGGTAGGTCTCATGGTCCACTAGTCCATTCCTAAGGTCTCATCACCGGGTAAGTCTCTAAGAACCTAAGGATAGGAATTCTACACAAACCGGATTATTACCTAGGGGTCTAACCTATCCTTACCGGTAAGTCTCGGAAAGGGAAGTCCTAATCAACTATCCTAGCACACTTAGTCCAATGGCGGCTTGTGAGGCTCACCACTACCTAGGGTTTGTCATCTTAGGTATCTAAGATCAGAAATCATCGGGTAGATCTCTTCCCTCACTTAGGTTGATAGCATTAGGTGATCCTAAGCTAAATTAAACTCAACAAACACTAGGATTTCAACAACACAAGTCATCCAAGGGTAAAAATCTAAGTTCATCCTATCACGCTTCTAGCCATATCCCTTCTTTCCTTACTCTAGAATCGCAACCTATCTAGCCAACAACATTCATTTCAAGATCAATCTCCACAAATAAATCATGCTTGCAAGTCATGGTCAAATGATGAAGAACAATCCCAAGAAAAGACATTAAAAGCATAGAATAGAAATTACCAAATTCTTACAAGGCTCCAAAAGCAAATCCAACTTGACAACAATGGAAGCTTCACTCGAATCCACTCTAATCTCACTCTAAAACGAGAATCTATACTAATCTCTTCCAAGAACACCCCTAATGGATGCTTGGAAGAGAGGCAACAATGGCCAAATGTTTTGGGGAAGAAAGGTAGGTCAAAAGAGAGGAGAGAGATCCCCAATTACAGCCTGCAAAATCCTTTAAATACCCACTAGGATGCAAGAGCAATGGAAGAGATCGTGGCCAGCTGTCGATGTGGTCCTGGCAAGAATCACGGGCATAATCACGGCCGTGGAAAGGGCCTAGACCGTGGTTTGTTCCAGAGATTGCTTCGAGGCTCGTTTAGCCATGATTTGGTGCATGGCTTGTGTTGGCAAGGTTCCATGAGTCCTCCTTAGCCCTTAGCTTGCATTCCAATGAGTCCGGAAGTGTGTCATCTCGAGGAATGCTCCTCGGATGTATTGATTAGGCTCTTAAATCTCCCAAAATACCTACAAAGCAAGCAAAAGTCCGAGTAGACGTCTATCTCGACAAAATACGTGATTCGAGTGCAAACGCCGTGAACTAATGCTAAACCATGCATGAATGAGCGAGAAATCTATCAAATGAGTGTCTAAATCTAGATCATAAATCGTGTTATCAAAATACCCCATACTTAAGGTTTGCTCGTCCCCGAGCAAATTCCCAACTATAGACTAAGAGATGACATGATTTATGTATGCAGAAAAATGGCAAAATCTTTTTGGAGTTGTGCTTCTAATATTGGATCACCTTCATAGTCATGTTTCATGGCAATGGACAAGCAATTATGTATCAAATAAATGAAAACATGGAAAGACAATTACACTTAACTTGATAGCATGCAATGAAATGTAAAGATGAAGAAGTCAAGATAATCACGAGTATATCCAATCTAAATCACTTAGTCTTACACACATGCAAGTAGGTCAAAAGGACTTGTAAAAATAGAAGGTCAAGAAACGTTGTGATTAGGTGGGAAATTTTTCTAGGTTATGTGATGCTAATCCGGGAAAGGAACTAAACAACCACAACTTCACATTTCTTATCAACTTCCCTCAAGTGTATTTTTTCTTCATTTTCTTTTCTTTCTTTTCTTTTATTTTTGAGACAATGGCATTGGTGTACAAAAGCCGAAACCTTGGTGATTAGCCTTCCTCGGGCTTTTTCTATTTTTCGAGGTGCATCCACACCGGGCACACATACCAAAGCTCGTTAGGACTATCGGTTTATTTGACTTTGGCAAGGCACCAACACCCGATTATGTGAAGTGTACCGAGTTACTTGTCATTTAAACCGATGTCCCCAAACCTATATTTTTGGCTACACTTTCACAACAATTTCAGCACTTCATTCATGACATTCCTTTCATCAACAACTTCACCCCACACTTGCTTTTCACACACATCAACACACTAACATGCTCCTATTCCCGGATGGGTCAAAAGAGGTCAAATTTATCTCAATTGTGGTGCTCAAGCAACATGATCAAGATGAGAAGTAGGGGAAGATGAATTGCCTTAATCACTCCTAATTGATGTGCAAGAACTAGCATGCAATTTCGACTTTCAATCCTCAATTAAATCAAGGCAAGCATCATAATCACAAGTCATTCATGGAATTCAAGATAAGTATTTCAAGTCCACATATGCATCATCAATTAAACACACAAGGCCATCCATAGCCAATCCACAAGACAAGGTTCATCATTAGGGTCATATCCAAGTCTAGAAAGCACAAAAATTTTTAAATTTTCTGATTTTTTGGAATTTTCGAAATATGTATGTACAATGCAAGACATAATAAAACATGTGACTAAAAAGAACTACTCTAGATGCTAGTCATGCAAAAGATCATGCAAACCCCACCCCATACTTAGAAACACATTGTCCCCAATGTGGTATTCAAGTAAAGAGAGTGAAAGAAGGTTCTCACAATGTAAAATGGTTTGCTTCGGTATTTGGGATGAACTCGTGTGGAGTGGTGGTGATGGATGATCGATCAAGCATGGTAGAGAGCTCTTCATAATCATTCCGGCGTCGAGACCCGCGCCAAGGTATATGTGAGATGGGAGCTCTTCCATCTAACAAGACACCTCAAGCCGTCCAAGCCTCACGTCCGCTCCACCCATGTTTGAAAACGGAATCATCGTCATCAACTCGCCTTGCAAGGCTTCCTCATTACCTAAAATCTACCACAAACACAACACACAAAAGCACACAAAAGCAAAAACAAAGGCAAAAGAGAAAAGGGAAAGAGTTGTACCAATGGGTTGCCTCCCATTAAGCGCTTCTTTTAGGTCATTAGCTTGACCAAACTCCGTGGATATGTTAATCCACCTCGAATACCATGGTTTGCTTGAGGAGTCCAAGCAACCATCTCTTGCCGGAATCCATGATGACAAGCAAGGGCCACTTGATGCCCAAATAAGCTTTAAGTTCTCTCTTCACCGGTGAGTAGTAGACTCCTTCATCACCGCTTCCTTGATGATAGTATAGAGTAGCAACCATAGGCGTCACCCCATACTTAGGCAATTTGTACTCCGCGGTCACACTGGTGAGATGCTTGTCATCCTCATCCTCTATGATCCGAGGAAAGCCGATTCTTGGGAAGAATCCTTCATTGAAGTACTTCATAACCATCATGGATCCATCACGCTTGCCTCCATCATTCAATGATGGAGAATCCTTAGGAAAGGGGCTCCAATCTTCGTGTGTACTCCGGGCAAGCAAGAAAGGGTCGGAGGGAGCTGAGATTGGCTTAGGATGGACCACGACAGACCCTTCCACGGTCGTGGTTTGTACTCCACGGCCGTAGTTTCCTCTGTAGCCTCCCAAGGTCGTGGTTTGTCCTCCACGGCCGTGGTTCACTCTGTCGCATCCGTTCCAAGTGGGCTCTTCATGTATGGTTCCGGGGTTGATGGTAAGGATGTCCGGGGATGAGAATACTTCATTGCACTCCTCTAACGGTTGAAGGAGATGGAGGTGAACCTTGAAGAATGGTAGGATCTCTTAGCATAAGAGCATTCCTAATCTCCTCAATCTCCCTCCTCACTTGTTCTTCTCTCTCGGTATTCAATCTCCTTGCTTCCTTCAGGGCCAAATCCCTTAGCCACAATTGCTCCCGAGCTTCATTCAACTCTTCCTCAAGGCTTCTATTGGTTATGGTTGAATCGGGCAATCCTTGGATCTCCTCATAGTGAACCTCCTCTTGATGACATACTTCCGCTTCAAGCTCCATGTGGGAACTAGAAATGGAAGCAAGGTTGCTTTCTAGATCATCCATCTTTCTCAACATTTTCTCTAACATTGATTCCAATCGATCTTCATGAAGTTGATGGTGAGGTTCCTCATGAGGCAAAGTAATCATGTGAGCTTGATCATGGGACTCATGATAGACATTGAACTTCTCCCAATACTCAAACTCATCATGGAGAGGTCCTAGATCTTGGCCTTCCATCCACTCCTCATACTCCATGTTGTCAAGGTCGTCTTGGGGGTACAATCCGTCCATGGCAAACATGAAAAGGCAAAGACAAAAACAACACAAGATCAAAAGTAACAAGAAAGATAAACACTAAAAATAATCAAAGGCAAATGACTTAATCTTAACCTAGTCCCCGGCAACGGCGCCAAAAACTTGTTACGCTAGGAAATAGCACAAAAAGCTTTACATTTATAACTCGAACTAAATCCTAAACTACCTAGCGAAATCCGCAGTGTACAGGTCATTTTGTAGAAAGGAAAGTATTCCGAGGTCGAACACAAGGACTGAGGTGAAACTAAGTCATTCAATGATCGAAGATAGTGTGAATCTAGACTAAGATAAGATGAGGAATAAAGAAAATGGAAAACACAATGTTTTTGGAGGTTTTTGGGTGATCAAACAAAGATCACAAGTATATGAGCACAATCAAGCAACACAAACACACACTAACACAAAAGATAGGAGAATGGAAGTAACAAAGTAGATTCTAGAGTTTGGAAGTCCCGGTTATGGCATAGACTCAAGCTATCTATTCATTCCTCGGGTTAACTATGATATGTTGGGATTAAGCGTTTCTAGATTGGGATCAATTACCGGGTAGGTCTCATGGTCCACTAGTCCATTCCTAAGGTCTCATCACCGGGTAAGTCTCTAAGAACCTAAGGATAGGAATTCTACACAAACCGGATTATTACCTAGGGGTCTAACCTATCCTTACCGGGTAAGTCTCGGAAAGGGAAGTCCTAATCAACTATCCTAGCACACTTAGTCCAATGGCGGCTTGTGAGGCTCACCACTACCTAGGGTTTGTCATCTTAGGTATCTAAGATCGGAAATCATCGGGTAGATCTCTTCCCTCACTTAGGTTGATAGCATTAGGTGATCCTAAGCTAAATTAAACTCAACAAACACTAGGATTTCAACAACACAAGTCATCCAAGGGTAAAAATCTAAGTTCATCCTATCATGCTTCTAGCCATAGCCCTTCTTTCCTTACTCTAGAATCGCAACCTATCTAGCCAACAACATTCATTTCAAGATCAATCTCCACAAATAAATCATGCTTGCAAGTCATGGTCAAATGATGAAGAACAATCCCAAGAAAAGACATTAAAAGCATAGAATAGAAATTACCAAATTCTTACAAGGCTCCAAAAGCAAATCCAACTTGACAACAATGGAAGCTTCACTCGAATCCACTCTAATCTCACTCTAAAACGAGAATCTATACTAATCTCTTCCAAGAACACCCCTAATGGGTGCTTGGAAGAGAGGCAACAATGGCCAAATGTTTTGGGGAAGAAAGGTAGGTCAAAAGAGAGGAGAGAGATCCCCAATTACAGCCTGCAAAATCCTTTAAATACCCACTAGGATGCAAGAGCAATGGAAGAGATCGTGGCCAGCTGTCGATGTGGTCCTGGCAAGAATCACGGGCATAATCACGGCCGTGGAAAGGGCCTAGACCGTGGTTTGTTCCAGAGATTGCTTCGAGGCTCGTTTAGCCATGATTTGGTGCATGGCTTGTGTTGGCAAGGTTCCATGAGTCCTCCTTAGCCCTTAGCTTGCATTCCAATGAGTCCGGAAGTGTGTCATCTCGAGGAATGCTCCTCGGATGTATTGATTAGGCTCTTAAATCTCCCAAAATACCTACAAAGCAAGCAAAAGTCCGAGTAGACGTCTATCTCGACAAAATACGTGATTCGAGTGCAAACGCCGTGAACTAATGCTAAACCATGCATGAATGAGCGGGAAATCTATCTAAATGAGTGTCTAAATCTAGATCATAAATCGTGTTATCAAAATACCCCATACTTAAGGTTTGCTCGTCCCCGAGCAAATTCCCAACTATAGACTAAGAGATGACATGATTTATGTATGCAGAAAAATGGCAAAATCTTTTTGGAGTTGTGCTTCTAATATTGGATCACCTTCATAGTCATGTTTCATGGCAATGGACAAGCAATTATGTATCAAATAAATGAAAACATGGAAAGACAATTACACTTAACTTGATAGCATGCAATGAAATGTAAAGATGAAGAAGTCAAGATAATCACGAGTATATCCAATCTAAATCACTTAGTCTTACACACATGCAAGTAGGTCAAAAGGACTTGTAAAAATAGAAGGTCAAGAAACGTTGTGATTAGGTGGGAAATTTTTCTAGGTTATGTGATGCTAATCCGGGAAAGGAACTAAACAACCACAACTTCACATTTCTTATCAACTTCCCTCAAGTGTATTTTTTCTTCATTTTCTTTTCTTTCTTTTCTTTTATTTTTGAGACAATGGCATTGGTGTACAAAAGCCGAAACCTTGGTGATTAGCCTTCCTCGGGCTTTTTCTATTTTTCGAGGTGCATCCACACCGGGCACACATACCAAAGCTCGTTAGGACTATCGGTTTATTTGACTTTGGCAAGGCACCAACACCCGATTATGTGAAGTGTACCGAGTTACTTGTCATTTAAACCGATGTCCCCAAACCTATATTTTTGGCTACACTTTCACAACAATTTCAGCACTTCATTCATGACATTCCTTTCATCAACAACTTCACCCCACACTTGCTTTTCACACACATCAACACACTAACATGCTCCTATTCCCGGATGGGTCAAAAGAGGTCAAATTTATCTCAATTGTGGTGCTCAAGCAACATGATCAAGATGAGAAGTAGGGGAAGATGAATTGCCTTAATCACTCCTAATTGATGTGCAAGAACTAGCATGCAATTTCGACTTTCAATCCTCAATTAAATCAAGGCAAGCATCATAATCACAAGTCATTCATGGAATTCAAGATAAGTATTTCAAGTCCACATATGCATCATCAATTAAACACACAAGGCCATCCATAGCCAATCCACAAGACAAGGTTCATCATTAGGGTCATATCCAAGTCTAGAAAGCACAAAAATTTTTAAATTTTCTGATTTTTTGGAATTTTCGAAATATGTATGTACAATGCAAGACATAATAAAACATGTGACTAAACTACTCTAGATGCTAGTCATGCAAAAGATCATGCAAACCCCACCCCATACTTAGAAACACATTGTCCCCAATGTGGTATTCAAGTAAAGAGAGTGAAAGAAGGTTCTCACAATGTAAAATGGTTTGCTTCGGTATTTGGGATGAACTCGTGTGGAGTGGTGGTGATGGATGATCGATCAAGCATGGTAGAGAGCTCTTCATAATCATTCCGGCGTCGAGACCCGCGCCAAGGTATATGTGAGATGGGAGCTCTTCCATCTAACAAGACACCTCAAGCCGTCCAAGCCTCACGTCCGCTCCACCCATGTTTGAAAACGGAATCATCGTCATCAACTCGCCTTGCAAGGCTTCCTCATTACCTAAAATCTACCACAAACACAACACACAAAAGCACACAAAAGCAAAAACAAAGGCAAAAGAGAAAAGGGAAAGAGTTGTACCAATGGGTTGCCTCCCATTAAGCGCTTCTTTTAGGTCATTAGCTTGACCAAACTCCGTGGATATGTTAATCCACCTCGAATACCATGGTTTGCTTGAGGAGTCCAAGCAACCATCTCTTGCCGGAATCCATGATGACAAGCAAGGGCCACTTGATGCCCAAATAAGCTTTAAGTTCTCTCTTCACCGGTGAGTAGTAGACTCCTTCATCACCGCTTCCTTGATGATAGTATAGAGTAGCAACCATAGGCGTCACCCCATACTTAGGCAATTTGTACTCCGCGGTCACACTGGTGAGATGCTTGTCATCCTCATCCTCTATGATCCGAGGAAAGCCGATTCTTGGGAAGAATCCTTCATTGAAGTACTTCATAACCATCATGGATCCATCACGCTTGCCTCCATCATTCAATGATGGAGAATCCTTAGGAAAGGGGCTCCAATCTTCGTGTGTACTCCGGGCAAGCAAGAAAGGGTCGGAGGGAGCTGAGATTGGCTTAGGATGGACCACGACAGACCCTTCCACGGTCGTGGTTTGTACTCCACGGCCGTAGTTTCCTCTGTAGCCTCCCAAGGTCGTGGTTTGTCCTCCACGGCCGTGGTTCACTCTGTCGCATCCGTTCCAAGTGGGCTCTTCATGTATGGTTCCGGGGTTGATGGTAAGGATGTCCGGGGATGAGAATACTTCATTGCACTCCTCTAACGGTTGAAGGAGATGGAGGTGAACCTTGAAGAATGGTAGGATCTCTTAGCATAAGAGCATTCCTAATCTCCTCAATCTCCCTCCTCACTTGTTCTTCTCTCTCGGTATTCAATCTCCTTGCTTCCTTCAGGGCCAAATCCCTTAGCCACAATTGCTCCCGAGCTTCATTCAACTCTTCCTCAAGGCTTCTATTGGTTATGGTTGAATCGGGCAATCCTTGGATCTCCTCATAGTGAACCTCCTCTTGATGACATACTTCCGCTTCAAGCTCCATGTGGGAACTAGAAATGGAAGCAAGGTTGCTTTCTAGATCATCCATCTTTCTCAACATTTTCTCTAACATTGATTCCAATCGATCTTCATGAAGTTGATGGTGAGGTTCCTCATGAGGCAAAGTAATCATGTGAGCTTGATCATGGGACTCATGATAGACATTGAACTTCTCCCAATACTCAAACTCATCATGGAGAGGTCCTAGATCTTGGCCTTCCATCCACTCCTCATACTCCATGTTGTCAAGGTCGTCTTGGGGGTACAATCCGTCCATGGCAAACATGAAAAGGCAAAGACAAAAACAACACAAGATCAAAAGTAACAAGAAAGATAAACACTAAAAATAATCAAAGGCAAATGACTTAATCTTAACCTAGTCCCCGGCAACGGCGCCAAAAACTTGTTACGCTAGGAAATAGCACAAAAAGCTTTACATTTATAACTCGAACTAAATCCTAAACTACCTAGCGAAATCCGCAGTGTACAGGTCATTTTGTAGAAAGGAAAGTATTCCGAGGTCGAACACAAGGACTGAGGTGAAACTAAGTCATTCAATGATCGAAGATAGTGTGAATCTAGACTAAGATAAGATGAGGAATAAAGAAAATGGAAAACACAATGTTTTTGGAGGTTTTTGGGTGATCAAACAAAGATCACAAGTATATGAGCACAATCAAGCAACACAAACACACACTAACACAAAAGATAGGAGAATGGAAGTAACAAAGTAGATTCTAGAGTTTGGAAGTCCCGGTTATGGCATAGACTCAAGCTATCTATTCATTCCTCGGGTTAACTATGATATGTTGGGATTAAGCGTTTCTAGATTGGGATCAATTACCGGGTAGGTCTCATGGTCCACTAGTCCATTCCTAAGGTCTCATCACCGGGTAAGTCTCTAAGAACCTAAGGATAGGAATTCTACACAAACCGGATTATTACCTAGGGGTCTAACCTATCCTTACCGGGTAAGTCTCGGAAAGGGAAGTCCTAATCAACTATCCTAGCACACTTAGTCCAATGGCGGCTTGTGAGGCTCACCACTACCTAGGGTTTGTCATCTTAGGTATCTAAGATCGGAAATCATCGGGTAGATCTCTTTCCTCACTTAGGTTGATAGCATTAGGTGATCCTAAGCTAAATTAAACTCAACAAACACTAGGATTTCAACAACACAAGTCATCCAAGGGTAAAAATCTAAGTTCATCCTATCATGCTTCTAGCCATAGCCCTTCTTTCCTTACTCTAGAATCGCAACCTATCTAGCCAACAACATTCATTTCAAGATCAATCTCCACAAATAAATCATGCTTGCAAGTCATGGTCAAATGATGAAGAACAATCCCAAGAAAAGACATTAAAAGCATAGAATAGAAATTACCAAATTCTTACAAGGCTCCAAAAGCAAATCCAACTTGACAACAATGGAAACTTCACTCGAATCCACTCTAATCTCACTCTAAAACGAGAATCTATACTAATCTCTTCCAAGAACACCCCTAATGGGTGCTTGGAAGAGAGGCAACAATGGCCAAATGTTTTGGGGAAGAAAGGTAGGTCAAAAGAGAGGAGAGAGATCCCCAATTACAGCCTGCAAAATCCTTTAAATACCCACTAGGATGCAAGAGCAATGGAAGAGATCGTGGCCAGCTGTCGATGTGGTCCTGGCAAGAATCACGGGCATAATCACGGCCGTGGAAAGGGCCTAGACCGTGGTTTGTTCCAGAGATTGCTTCGAGGCTCGTTTAGACATGATTTGGTGCATGGCTTGTGTTGGCAAGGTTCCATGAGTCCTCCTTAGCCCTTAGCTTGCATTCCAATGAGTCCGGAAGTGTGTCATCTCGAGGAATGCTCCTCGGATGTATTGATTAGGCTCTTAAATCTCCCAAAATACCTACAAAGCAAGCAAAAGTCCGAGTAGACGTCTATCTCGACAAAATACGTGATTCGAGTGCAAACGCCGTGAACTAATGCTAAACCATGCATGAATGAGCGGGAAATCTATCTAAATGAGTGTCTAAATCTAGATCATAAATCGTGTTATCAAAATACCCCATACTTAAGGTTTGCTCGTCCCCGAGCAAATTCCCAACTATAGACTAAGAGATGACATGATTTATGTATGCAGAAAAATGGCAAAATCTTTTTGGAGTTGTGCTTCTAATATTGGATCACCTTCATAGTCATGTTTCATGGCAATGGACAAGCAATTATGTATCAAATAAATGAAAACATGGAAAGACAATTACACTTAACTTGATAGCATGCAATGAAATGTAAAGATGAAGAAGTCAAGATAATCACGAGTATATCCAATCTAAATCACTTAGTCTTACACACATGCAAGTAGGTCAAAAGGACTTGTAAAAATAGAAGGTCAAGAAACGTTGTGATTAGGTGGGAAATTTTTCTAGGTTATGTGATGCTAATCCGGGAAAGGAACTAAACAACCACAACTTCACATTTCTTATCAACTTCCCTCAAGTGTATTTTTTCTTCATTTTCTTTTCTTTCTTTTCTTTTATTTTTGAGACAATGGCATTGGTGTACAAAAGCCGAAACCTTGGTGATTAGCCTTCCTCGGGCTTTTTCTATTTTTCGAGGTGCATCCACACCGGGCACACATACCAAAGCTCGTTAGGACTATCGGTTTATTTGACTTTGGCAAGGCACCAACACCCGATTATGTGAAGTGTACCGAGTTACTTGTCATTTAAACCGATGTC
The DNA here is from genome assembly GCA_033239045.1 of Fagopyrum esculentum. Classification (NCBI taxonomy): domain Eukaryota; kingdom Viridiplantae; phylum Streptophyta; class Magnoliopsida; order Caryophyllales; family Polygonaceae; genus Fagopyrum; species Fagopyrum esculentum. Next base: position 24,674,981 of record BSUD01000002.1, on the reverse strand, counting down.
CCCAAACCTATATTTTTGGCTACACTTTCACAACAATTTCAGCACTTCATTCATGACATTCCTTTCATCAACAACTTCACCCCACACTTGCTTTTCACACACATCAACACACTAACATGCTCCTATTCCCGGATGAGTCAAAAGAGGTCAAATTTATCTCAATTGTGGTGCTCAAGCAACATGATCAAGATGAGAAGTAGGGGAAGATGAATTGCCTTAATCACTCCTAATTGATGTGCAAGAACTAGCATGCAATTTCGACTTTCAATCCTCAATTAAATCAAGGCAAGCATCATAATCACAAGTCATTCATGGAATTCAAGATAAGTATTTCAAGTCCACATATGCATCATCAATTAAACACACAAGGCCATCCATAGCCAATCCACAAAACAAGGTTCATCATTAGGGTCATATCCAAGTCTAGAAAGCACAAAAATTTTTAAATTTTCTGATTTTTTGGAATTTTCGAAATATGTATGTACAATGCAAGACATAATAAAACATGTGACTAAAAAGAACTACTCTAGATGCTAGTCATGCAAAAGATCATGCAAACCCCACCCCATACTTAGAAACACATTGTCTCTAAGAACCTAAGGATAGGAATTCTACACAAACCGGATTATTACCTAGGGGTCTAACCTATCCTTACCGGGTAAGTCTCGGAAAGGGAAGTCCTAATCAATTATCCTAGCACACTTAGTCCAATGGCGGCTTGTGAGGCTCACCACTACCTAGGGTTTGTCATCTTAGGTATCTAAGATCGGAAATCATCGGGTAGATCTCTTCCCTCACTTAGGTTGATAGCATTAGGTGATCCTAAGCTAAATTAAACTCAACAAACACTAGGATTTCAACAACACAAGTCATCCAAGGGTAAAAATCTAAGTTCATCCTATCATGCTTCTAGCCATAGCCCTTCTTTCCTTACTCTAGAATCGCAACCTATCTAGCCAACAACATTCATTTCAAGATCAATCTCCACAAATAAATCATGCTTGCAAGTCATGGTCAAATGATGAAGAACAATCCCAAGAAAAGACATTAAAAGCATAGAATAGAAATTACCAAAATCTTACAAGGCTCCAAAAGCAAATCCAACTTGACAACAATGGAAACTTCACTCGAATCCACTCTAATCTCACTCTAAAACGAGAATCTATACTAATCTCTTCCAAGAACACCCCTAATGGGTGCTTGGAAGAGAGGCAACAATGGCCAAATGTTTTGGGGAAGAAAGGTAGGTCAAAAGAGAGGAGAGAGATCCCCAATTACAGCCTGCAAAATCCTTTAAATACCCACTAGGATGCAAGAGCAATGGAAGAGATCGTGGCCAGCTGTTGATGTGGTCCTGGCAAGAATCACGGGCATAATCACGGCCGTGGAAAGGGCCTAGACCGTGTTTTGTTCCAGAGATTGCTTCGAGGCTCGTTTAGCCATGATTTGGTGCATGGCTTGTGTTGGCAAGGTTCCATGAGTCCTCCTTAGCCCTTAGCTTGCATTCCAATGAGTCCGGAAGTGTGTCATCTCGAGGAATGCTCCTTGGATGTATCGATTAGGCTCTTAAATCTCCCAAAATACCTACAAAGAAAGCAAAAGTCCGAGTAGACGTCTATCTCGACAAAATACGTGATTCGAGTACAAACGCCGTGAACTAATGCTAAACCATGCATGAATGAGCGGGAAATCTATCTAAATGAGTGTCTAAATCTAGATCATAAATCGTGTTATCAATTATAACACACCATAAAAATGTTTTTGAAAGACTTTTCATTGTTTTTATTGACTTATAATCCATTCTATCTTGTCTTCTATATGCGGAACTTGCTTGGGGACAAGCAAGGGCTAAGTATGGGGTATTTTGATAACATGAATTATAGCCTATATTTTGGGGTTTGTTTGGACGTTTTATCTTCAATAATCTGCATGTTAGCATGTATAATATGTGATTATACTACCATTTCATCTACCTTTGTGAGAATCGAGGTCTACACCTAGTTTTGCTATAATTGTAGGTAAAATGGCACGTTTTGCATCAAAAAGGAGCAAAAGGAGTCATGAGTCATTTGGAGCTACATTGAGGAGCATAAGGAACCATACAGGAAGCATAGCCATGGATTAAGATTCACTTTGGACCAGTTTTGAGAGATTTCACATTCAGTTATGACTCACCTCGGTTGACCAGAGATTCATCTTGACCGAGGTGATCCAGAGACGCCGACTCGACCGAGACGAACACCTAGGACGCGGCGAGAATATTTTATTCTTGGCTGAGATCTTTTATCTTTGGAAGGTGATCTTATATTTTTGGGCTTGGCTCCTGGAAGGAAGAAGATATGCAGAATCATATATTTTACCTATATTTATGGGAAAATATGTTTCTAAGATTTATTATCTTTGGAGGGTTATTTTCCTATAAAAAGGGTTGGATTTCCACAAATCCAAGATCCCCGCTTATCATACTATACCGTTGATCAGGGTTTATAGCACGCAGCAACCATACTCCAGTTGGGAGTTTCGAAGAACCATTTTGAAGGTTGAAGGTTGAAGGAAGATTGAAGATCATAGCTTTTATAGCTTTTTGAAGGGTTTTGTAAGATTGTCTTCAATTCCCCTTCCTTGTTGTCTTGTCTTGTTGGATTGCTATCCAAGGAACGCTTTTGTTGTGATATTTGATTCAGTTATTGAAGTCTTTTCCATTAAATTCTTCTTGTTCAAATATTCACCTTCTTCCCATATATTTAATACTTTCATAATGATGATGAGTGGCTAATTTCCTTGTGTGATTCTAGGGTGATTAGCTGAAGGTTGTGGGAAAAACAATGATAGAATAATCTTAGATTCCAGTAGGATCCTGAAAGTTCGAGTCTTTATCCTTAACCCTAAGCATCTCGTTCGGTCGATGAACATCTCGGCCGGGGTGGAATCTGGCTGACCGAGGTGACTTATCTGATCCTAAACTGAGAGTTAAGTGTTAGAGTTTGCCAAATCCTATTCTTATTTCACTTTCCTGGTTCAAAGCAAGCTTAGGATGAGACTTACCCGGTAATTCCTTAGTTTGTGTACCAACGATCATAAGTGTAGGTAATAAAGGTTTATCCTTTATTGGGGTTTGAGTGTGCTTCCATCCCATCTTTGTGAGTTAGCCTGAGACTTACCCGGTAAAGGTTGATTCTATTCCCTTAGATGGTGTGTTAGTTTGAGGTTATAGTTCTTTATCTTGATTCCTTGAGACTTACCCGGTAATAGGAGTTACGGTTTAGGATTAGTGAGTAGTGAGACTTACCCGGTGATCTACTCCACTTTAGTAACACCTTCCCCTTGCAAAAATCTCAGCTTTGTCCGCTTATCTTTAGATCTTGAGTTGGAACCACAACTAGATGCTTTAATCCCTAGAATTGCATGTTTGCTTTATTGACTTCTTATTCATCTTTGATTGTGTTAATTGCTCTTGTGGTTAGTATTCACGAAGCTTACCGTTATTGACTTTGTTTCACCGAGTCCCTGTGATCGACCCCTGGAATTTCTTGCTTTTTACTACGATTGACCCGTAAACTGCGGGTTCGCATCCTTGTTTTAAGCTTAAGTCTAGGGTTATAAATTTAAAGCTTGCACACACCGTTTGGAGCGAACAACGGTCCTGCAAGACGAGGCGGCTCCTGCGGCTGCTCTGGCTTCGGCGTCGGGGAAGATTGTGGTCCGGTAGCAGCCTCGGCGTGGCTCGGCGATGCGCGTTGCTGCTGCTGTGTGACGGCGTCGCTGGTGTATAACGTTCAGCAGGTGAGAGTGAGGAGTTACGCAGAAGAGAGGCGAAATAGGGACTGGTGGCTCACGTCGTGGTCGACGGAAGGCGGCGCAGTGGCTCGGTTTCCGGTGCGCGGCGTAGCTGCTCTTCTTCCATGCCAGCGGCGTAGCGGCTCTTATCCCAGGCAAGCGGCGTATCGTGTGAAGGTAAGGGATGGTTACGGTTTAGCTTAGAGTGTAAATTAGGGTTAGGTTAATTAGATTTTAATTAAACAATTAAGGATGGGCTTGATTAAGAAGGCATATGGGCTCAGTGGGGCAAGATCCGGCCCGCTACCTCTCTTGCAACAAGGTTACCAAAAACTCGTTAAATGCCCGGACCGAAAGATCACTTGCGGGAAGCAATACGGAATTAATTCTGGTTACAAAATTTTATTATTTTATGTGAATTAGTCACATAAAATAATAGAATTTAAATCCCGTTTCATTTTTATCTTAGGAAGAAAATTTTTACGGGTCGGAATCCGGTTAAATTCAGGTTTAACGGGATTTAAAATTTTCGGTTATTACATTGTTGCCTACGTATCCTCTTGGGGTATAAGAGGAATCAAAGCCTACGTAGTTATCTTACCTTTGCTTACCTTTTTTCGGACTTCCGAGTTTTTTTCGTTACCCCCTTACCTTTGCGCCTCGGACCCGGAAATAGTGGCCGGATCATCGGAGTTGGAATCCGATTTTGAGTCATAAATGGGTGCATTCCGTTGTTGCCTCTTCTCCGCCCTTATCCAATATTGAACACATAATTGAGCCTCCAATTTATCGGGCTTCAATTGACTCCTCTTGTAGTTTAGCATGTTTCCTCCTTGACTAAAAGCTTGCTCCACGGCCACCGTTGATGCGGGGACGGCCATAATTTGTAGCACAATCTTGGCCAATGGTGGATACTTTGGGGCCATCTTCTTCCAATATTCTAAAAAATTAAAAACTATCAATATCACCATCAAAACTAAAAGGATTTGTTAGATAATCTTCAAATACCGCACTTGCGGATGAATGTCTAGGTATTTTCGTTCTTTTAGCTAAAATTTGTTAAGCTTTAGAAAGAATAGAAGGAGAAGAAGAAGAGGGTGGGGGAGTTGATTGGGAAGAAGCACTAGCACTTGTTTCAAATAAAGGAAGTAATTTAACAATTTCAACACGAATATTACTAGTAATAGAATTAACGTTCTTGTAACACCCCGGATTCTCGGAACCCGAGACATTACTGGTTAGGACCTCACAATGGGCCCCGACCTCAGTTTGACAACAATATTACTAGGATCTTGCAACAAGACACAAATAAGAAAAAAACCGAAATTCATGAAATAGTATTTTTAAAGGAATGAATGCAACACGGTCTAGCAGCCTAAAGTACTTAACAGGAGGAAAACGATCAACTGTCTTAACAAAAGAAAGAACAACAACAACGACCCCAACCCCCCACTCTAAGGAGTACGGAGACCCGGCTGACAACTACTTCCGAATCACTCAGCTGCCGATCTAACCTGCGGTAAATCTAAAAACACAAGAAGAGAAACCATTAGCTAGTTATCTAAACATTAGGAGATTAATAATAGCACACACAGACATAAAATAATAAACACTCATCATGCTCTCAAACAATCCATTTATTATCTTCAATTAAGTCATTCACTCTAATGATACTTATTTTGTGACACGAGGGATTCCCAAACCTCGCCTCCGCCCCCGTGTACCCATCAGGAGTGGATCCGATGCATCTCACCGTGTACTTGCATGGTCTGGGTATAGAGAACCTCCCAGTCTTCTGGCAGAGCTGGGCACTGATGTCACGGCCCGTTATACATACACTTGGGCCTTAACCCATAATAACAACGTTCGTCCTAACAAGTTGTTATCATTATTATCACACATTGCACACACACCACCATTATCACCCAACTAATATCCAGAAACTGGCTAATTAAGTCGCAAGGACTTACCTGAATCAAACCACAACTCTTTAAATCTCAACTCAGTCGGCAACCGTAGAAACTCAGACGCCTGTCATACAAGGCACGTGGATCAACAATCACATCCCATACTCTTAGAAGTCTATAACTTCTAAGATGCACAAACTCATCAAGAGAAAATGACTAACATGCCCTCCTCAAGTAAAATGACCATTTTACCCCTGGTCCCGAAATTTTAGAATTTTCTAAAACCTAGTTTCAAACTCTCCTTTGGAACCTATCTCCACCATCTCGTTCTCACGGAAAAATTCGCTAAAGATTTATAAGAGTTACACACCATTCTTAATTTTCACAAAAAGTCGCTAAGGTCCGACTTTTACTTAAGATACGAGGTTCGGATAAAAGTATTAAATTCCGAAATAAATCTATAGATTCTCTATGATATGCATACTAAACATAGGGGCAAAGATCTCTAAAAAATACTCAACCATAATTCCTACATAATTCTCTAAAGTTGGAATAAAGGCTAGGATTTCTATACTTTGTCAAATTTTCTTCTGCTGGAAAAACAGCCCTACTGCTCTACTTTGGGACCTTATAACTTCTAATCCGACCGTTAACTTTCTCACAAATTTTAATACAGTAAACTTCATATTTCTATCTCAAACATGTTGAAAATTCAACGGTGGATTCTCGATGTAAGGTATCGAAACATGAGCTTAAACATGGCTACCCAACACTGTTTCAGAAATTAAACTCAGGAGGTGCAATTGGTCTTAGGTTCGATGGCAACAGTGCACAGAAGGTTGGAGAGGAGACGTCGCCTGTTGAGCCTGGCTGGGAGATCGAAGATGAGAGAGACGTGCAAGCTGTCCTCCTTCTAACTCGGGTATGTGGTTACGCAAATCCTGGCGTGATTTGTGCAGTGGGAACGATAGGTTGGATAGAAGGCCAAGAATGTAACGGCTTGAAGGAGTGAGTCAGCAGGGATCCTCGAGCTACCACTTCATGGGCTGAGTTGTTTTCGTGGGCTGGGATGCTTCCTAGGCAGGCTGGGCTCCAAGGCAACTGTGTAGAGGTGAGGCACAAACAAAGCGGCCCAACTAAGAGAGACAAAGCTGGACGACTGGGCTGAAGCACAAAGTGGGCTGGAGTAAAGGGTAGAAAAGGAGTGGTGTGTTTTTGTCAAGGCTTGTCACAGCCTTGTCAAAACGCGTCAAAACTTCGTCAAGCCCATGCATGGCCTTGTCACGATCTTGTCATAGTCTCGTATTGGTCTCGTCAAAACTCGTCACGACTTTGTCAAAGACAAGTCATGTTATAAACTAGGGTTTGAAATAGGGTTTGCTATAAAAATCTTATCATTTTATGTGAAGTGACATTACATAAAATGATAAAATTTTGAGATATTGTGTCCAATTAAATAGACAGATAAGGATCAAAAGATCGAAACCGATTTACTACGGAATTAAACGGAATAAAATTTTCCGGATATTACATCAGTACCCCCTAAAAATAAGTTTCGTCCGGAAACTTAGAGTAAGGTATCTGGTTAAACTTTTCCTCAAAAAGATTAGTATTATTTGGTCTCAATAACAGTTAAATTTAGTTTCTTAACATGCAACCACTCAGTCATCATAATCAGACCATAAATTAAAAGAAACACCATCACACATTAAAGAAAACACAATCACTTAATCCAAGGTATAATAGGAAGAGTCAAACAAACAACATCCGAGTACTAACTCGTCGATACAGAAGTAGCGGCTAATTCTGCAAGGTACTCAGGGTAACCCTTTCTAATGCTCTCCTCCGTTTCCTAAGTAGCCTCATCGATTCCTCGTCTAGACCGCTGGAACTCTACAAAAGCATGTCCCGGCTAAAATTTTCTGATATTCATATCTGATGACGTGTCTCGGATTCGGTAGGTACTCTCTCAACGGTTTGGTTTTCTAAACTTACTTCCTGCTCTTTTGATGACTCTACCAAACCATAATGATCTTAAACTTTTGTCGGCACTTTGCTAAGTGCCTAATGCTCTTTTGTAATACAAACCGCTTGGCCCGGTTTCCTCAATGTGACCTAATCGGATCGTTCCTTTATTAATGGGTTTTCACCTACTTCTTGTCAAGCTTTCAAATTTATATAACTAAAAACAAATCACACATCCAAGTGGACCTTTTCATATAGATCTCTAATTCCTTAACTTGAAATCATAGTTTTTTTTTCTGTGGGATATGGGCCCACCACACTTCTGTTGTGACACCCATTAGTCACAATGGCGTCTTTCTGAGTGTTAACATGATTTACCCAACTCCCGTCTATACTTCCCTTCTAATACTAGCAAGATTTTCTTCAAACAGACCCTTACTCTCTCACTCCATCATAGTCTGTTCTTAACCAACCAGTAAGCAACTTCTAAGCCGATCTTCTCCATATCCTTAGATCCTCCTAGAAGGTTGTCGTTGCTTACTTGGGGAATCCTCCAAAGCATCGATAAGGTTACCTCTTAAATCCACAGTCACCAATGTTTCTTCTTAATGGTACCTACTCGTCAAAACCAACACTTACACGTCCTCAGTTGACGTTGTTTCGTCTATAATTAACTTATCTCAATATCTCGGACTTAATCTTCTCATACCTATACTGGCGTTAAATTCTTGGTGAGCATCATCTGCCCGATTACTCCTTTCATGCTTCGCTAATTCGTTTTATCTTCCACACTTCTGTTTCCTTAGGCTAACTCTACTTCTCGAACCCAACTGGGTCATTCATCTTGACATAAATAGTCATTCCAAGTCTTCAACGATGGCTGGTAAGTGTCTTTGTATTTCTGGTGATTTTAATTATCATCCCCTGACAGTCTTCTTGCATGGACCGTCGGTGTTGATGACGTAGTTCCCGTGGTAATTGGGGTTACTTTGGACTTTCGAGTCCACTAAGGCCGTTCTTATATATACATTCTTTCGCTGGTGTTACCGGCAATATTGCCTTCACGAACCTCCGTTGTTTCTGCTACAGGGCTTCGACTCTTTCATACCGGCATTGCAATTTCCTTCCAATTCTTATATCTTTGAGGAGGTGAAAACCTCTCCACACTTGTAAAGTCTACATTTTGCTTCTACACTCCATTGTAGGTATCCTTTCATGCACCTTAGACCCTCATATCTGGGTCGACATTTTATCTCTTTTGGTCTCTCAAGCTTGTCTTGTAAACTCTTATACCAGGTGGCTCGTCTTATAACAATTTCTTCCCCTGAATTGGTCTCAAATTTTAGTTGATCATTACTGCCCATTTCATGTTAGAATTTCAATTACGTTGTACTCTTGCATAGATTCTACAAAAGCATCCTCATCTCAACACTTTATTCCAATATAGCAAGACCCGTCTTTTGATACATGACTTTCCTTCTTACTGGTCAAGTTATTCTTTTGGTTTACACTTTATCCATCCTAGCGTTATCGGTCCGATCTTTATGACTTTTATTATTCACCTATCGGTGCCATTTGCATAAGAACCTCAGTTGTATATGATTTTCTCAAAATCAAAGTTCTTGACTCGCATTTATTATGTTGTCCTTATGCTTGTGTCGCTTTACCTTCTTTAAATCTTTACACCCCGTATGATAGTTAAATCCCTTTGAGTTTTCTCATACACGCTTTACGGACCACGTTGGTTGGTCTTATTACTTTCGTCAACTCTTATGTCATCAGTCCAGCTTACATTTTCAATGGAGTACTTCCATTTCTTATTAAACTTTTATATATACACCTTTCGGTAATCATCTTATTGGGGTAAAACTGGATCTATATAACAACCTTTAGTCATTCATCTTTACTCCTTCTCATGTCTGTTCTAGCCAACTTGTAGATTCCATCTGCAATCACCTCACAACTTGACCACACATTTCACCAAGGCTTTAAATCATACTCTCTATGGTGGTGCCGCCTCTGAAATTCCAATTATTCTGTGTCACATCTTTAAATCACAAGAGTTTATCCTGTCAGGGGGATTCCTTCATACTATCCTTGACATGTATCTTTCCTTAGTCAGTAGTAAGTAACTACCCACAACAATTCCCTTTACACCATTTCTACCATCAATGGTCATTACCGACCGTCAAGAGTTTCTCCTTACTTTCTTTATTAGAGTTATCATATTGGACTCATTCAATGTTACCATCAAGGCTACTAGTACTTGTATTGATTTAACTTCACCATTGTCGTCGTTGATCTCTGGAAGATATTCACCAGATGTCGGTATTTCCTTTATAACCTTGTGGTTATTCTTCTTATCTGTCAACCAACCATCACTAGTTATCCAGCACGTGTAAATCCTCTATTGTTACCAATTAGTCTGTAATTGACCTGCTATAAGATCGTAGACTTACTTTCCTTCTATCTCTTTTGAGGTGTGATACACAAGGTGAAAATATATCTCTTCATTTATTTTCCTTTAGCTCCTTCTACATATTACACTCCAATAAGAGTATTATACTCTTACGAGTCTAGTTGTATCTTCGTCTCCCGTCAACGGACTTATAATTTCTTCTACGATAACTTGTAGGCATTTCTCCATGATTCTTTGTATCCGAGTTATTGTCCACTGGCGGTTCTCTGTTATGACCCGCTAGTGTTATTAGCTTAAATCCCTTCGTGAGTGGTAAATTATTAGAGGCCCTCTTTTTCACCAAGACCATTCTCTTACACCCTCCTCCCTTGGGGTGTTGCTTGTACTTCCGCCTTTGTAGAAATCCGGTCTTTGTTGTATCCCGATCCTTGTTGTAATTCTTGTGTGTTCTAGGAGGTTACACCACTTCCATGTTGGTGAAATATGCCTTCCACTTTCTAGCAACCTGTAAGCTTCCCTTTTGCGACTCTTTTATTCTTCGTATTTGGATGAACAATGTATCTCCTCTTGACTCCTACGCTTATGATTATCTCGGTTTCCCATCTTGATTGTGGTGTCAAGTAGCTGGTTAGGAGTGATCATATTCCGCCTGCTTCTAGCCTCACCTTCTGGTCCGTCACTAAGCTTATATTCAATACCTCTTGTCTGGATCGCTACTATATTTCACCTTGACTTTCATACTCATGTGTGTTTCTCAAGGTATCCGCTTTGTTTGTAACATTGCTTTACACCACACTTTAAAGAACCTATGGGTTGTATCTTCCAATTTGTATATTTTCCGGTCATCCAACGCTTTTCCGGAACTACTCTCATGTATTTTCTTCATTTGGTCCTATTGAGTTGGCTCGGGGTTCCCTTCTTGTCATTTTCGTTGATGTTGTCTTTTCAGTCTTCACTTTTCCGTCTCAACGTTCCATAACAAGTTCGAAGGAGTTGTCCACCATTCATCTACCCTAATGCACATAAGATGTGCATACTAATCCTCACGTTGTCACCCTTCAAATTCTACTTAGATGTGTCCAAGGGGTGAGAAACCCATTATGTTACCTCTGTTAAGGACATAACATAACTATAGTTTCTACTAATGTTTGACATATACTCATCTATATCATATACCTTTATAATCAAGCTGAAAAGTCCAACTAAAGTGAAACCTAAAGTCCATACTAAGCACACTTAGATCCGCGGTAGTAGTGGTGGTTAGCCGTACTCTCTATTCCCAATCAGACAATGCATGCATTTGAAAATCAAAAGTCCTTTTTAAAACATAGATCCCCGGGTTCTGCTTAAGTACTTATTCGGTCTTTCAAAAGATTTCAAGTGCCATTGTTGCCAACCTAGAGCTCTGATACCATGTTGTAACACCCCGGATTCTCGGAACCCGAGACATTACTGGTTAGGACCTCACAATGGGCCCCGACCTCAGTTTGACAACAATATTACTAGGATCTTGCAACAAGACACAAATAAGAAAAACCGAAATTCATGAAATAATATTTTTAAAGGAATGAATGCAACATGGTCTAGCAGCCTAAAGTACTTAACAGGAGGAAAACGATCAACTGTCTTAACAAAAGAAAGAACAAAAACAACGACCCCAACCCCCCACTCTAAGGAGTACGGAGACCAGGTTGACCACTACTTCCGAATCACTCAGCTGCCGATCTAACCTGCGTAAATCTAAAAACACAAGAAGAGAAACCATTAGCTAGTTATCTAAATATTAGGAGAATAATAATAGCACACACAGACATAAAATAATAAACACTCATCACGCTCTCAAACAATCCATTTATTATCTTCAATTAAGTCATTCACTCTAATGATACTTATTTTGTGACACGAGGGATTCCCAAACCTCGCCTCCGCCCCCGTGTACCCATCAGGAGTGGATCCTATGCATCTCGCCGTGTACCTGTATGGTCTGGGTATAGAGAACCTCCCAGTCTCCTGGCAGAGCTGGGCAGTGATGTCACGGCCCGTTATACATACACTTGGGCCTTAACCCATAATAACAACGTTTGTCCTAACAAGTTATTATCATTATTATCACACACATTGCACACACACCACCATTATCACCCAACTAATATCCAGAAACTAGCTAAGTAAGTCGCAAGGACTTACCTGAATCAAACCACAACTCTTTAAATCTCAACTCGGTCCGCAATCGTAGAAACTTAGACGCCTGTCATACAAGGCACGTGGATCAACAATCACATCCCATACTCTTAGAAGTCTATAACTTCTAAGATGCACAAACTCATCAAGAGAAAATGACTAACATGCCCTCCTCAAGTAAAATGACCATTTTACCCCTGGTCCCGAAATTTCAGAATTTTCTATAACATAGTTTCAAACTCTCCTTTGGAACCTATCTCCACCATCTCGTTCTCATGGAAAAATTCGCTAAAGATTTATAAGAGTTACAACCATTCTTAATTTTCACAAAAAGTCGCTAAGGTCCGACTTTTACTTAAGATACGAGGTTCGGATAAAAGTATTAAATTCCGAAATAAATCTATAGATTCTCTATGATATGCATACTAAACATAGGGGCAAAGATCTCTCAAAAATACTCAACCATCATTCCTACATAATTCTCTAAAGTTGGAATAAAGGCTAGGATTTCTATACTTTGTCAAATTTTCTTCTGCTGGAAAAACAGCCCTACTACTCTACTTTGGGACCTTATAACTTCTAATCCGACCGTTAACTTTCTCACAAATTTTAATACAGTAAACTTCATATTTCTATCTCAAACATGTTAAAAATTCAACGGTGGATTCTCGATCTAAGGTATCGAAACATGAGCTTAAACATGGCTACCCAACACTGTTTCAGAAATTAAACTCAGGAGGTGCAATTGGTCTTAGGTTCGATTCTCACCACTAGTATGCTTCTATTGGAAGTTAACCCTCACGTCTCAGGTTCGAACCTTCTGGGCGATCTTTAATTGTCTCCAACAGGCTTGCAAGAGATCTAGAGATCGATACCTATGGGGGACATTGATTGATAACTCCATTAATTCCTCTTGCATATATGTTGACAGGAAAGAAGGTGAGAAGGGTTTGCTTACCCACGGTGGAGTCTAGGGAAGGAATGCCGGCCACCTTCAGAGTCGCTCCCTCTGGAAATGGTGAGTTATAGGACGAATGGCTCCTTCTGTGCTTGCTGCTACGCCTGGAGGAGGACTCAAAAGCGAGGACCAGATGACTCGCAAGAATAGGGCTGCTACGTATCGTTAGTTTAGGACGTGGGATTCCTTCCGACTGGGTTCACGAAGGGGAACTATGGGCTGTGGATCAAGGATAGGTGCACAGAGTCAGGGTTAAAGTCAGTAGTGCAAAGGTCTCGGGGATGTTACCTGCGCAGTTGGTGAGGGTAAATGTCGGATGCTCAGTGACGGAAAGGTGGCGGTACATGCCCTCTGCGTGGAGGTTGGATGGACATATCTTCTCCTTCCGCGACTGTCTCAACTATGGAGCAGGAGATCGATGACAATAGTGCACAGAAGGTTGGAGAGGAGACGTCGCCTGTTGAGCTTGGCTGGGAGATCGAAGATGAGAGAGACGTGCAAGCTGTCCTCCTTCTAACTCGGGTATGTGGTTACGCAAATCCTGGCATGATTTGTGCAGTGGGAACGATGGGTTGGATAGAAGGCCAAGAATGTAACGGCTGGAAGGAGTGAGTCAGTAGGGATCCTCGAGCTACCACTTCATGGGCTAAGTTGTTTTCGTGGGCTGGGATGCTTCCTAGGCAGGCTGGGCTCCAAGGCAACTGTGTAGAGGTGAGGCACAAACAAAGCGGCCCAACTAAGAGAGGCAAAGCTGGACGACTAGGCTGAGGTAAGGAAGCACAAAGTGGGCTGGAGCAAAGGGTAGAAAAGGAGTGGTGTGGTTTTGTCAAGGCTTGCCACAGCCTTGTCAAAACGCGTCAAAACTTCGTCAAGCCCATGCATGGCCTTGTCACGATCTTGTCATAGTCTCGTATTGGTCTTGTCAAAACTCGTCACGACTTTGTCGAAGACAAGTCATGTTATAAACTAGGGTTTGAAATAGGGTTTGTTATAAAAATCTTATCATTTTATGTGACGTGACATTACATAAAATGATAAAATTTTGAGATATTGTGTCCAATTAAATAGACAGATAAGGATCAAAAGATCAAAACCGATTTACTACGGAATTAAACGGAATAAAATTTTCCGGATATTACAGTTCTTAATAGAAGATAAACCTAAACATTCATAATAAGCATTTAAAAATTTCGTAACACCATCAATTTTTAGTCTAGGATCGAAAACGGAGGCAATAAGATAAACTAGGGGAATGTCATCATAATATTTTAGCCATTTTGTTTTCATTTTGGTTGCCGCATATTTAAGTGATTCTAAACCTAAACCGTTTTGTAAAGCTTCAGCAACATTTAACGCTATTTCTAAAAAACTACAAGAGGTTGTAATGTAAACATAACTCAACATATTAGTAGAATCACTAAATACTTTTAAAACACTACAAATATCAAAACAAGTTTGCCAAATAGTTTCATCATCTAAAATAGACCAAGAAATAAATTGTGAGGAAAATTCTTGTAAAACATCTTTATAACGAAGAGCTTGACTAAGTAGTTTATAGGTTGAGTTCCAACGAGTTCCAATATCTTTTGAAAAAGCAATCGGAGGAACATTTTTTCTATACAAGTTGATCTCCATTTTCTTCTTAAGTCGGTTGAATGTCAAATATGTTCAATTACGTCGGTTATAGGTTCTAACATTTGATGTAAAACTTTTAGGCCATCTTGGACACATAAATTTAATATATGACATGAACATCTTTGGTGAGTAAAAGGTGTTTTTATAAGTTAACCCGCATTCCCTACCAAATTGTTTACGGCGCGGGTGTTAGATGAAGCATTATCAAATGAGTATGAAAAAACTCGATTTTGTAAATTAAATTCTTGTAAAACCGTTCTTATTAAATTAGCAATATTGACGGAAGTATGTCTTTCATTAAAATGGTGAAATGCAATAACAAATTTATGCAAGTACATATCATTATCGATTAAATGTAAAGGCATGCCCAAGTAAAAATGTTTTTGTGATAAAGTACTCCAAATATCACTACAAATTGATACTTGATGCGAAAAAGTTTGTAAAATAGTAAGAATATTTTGTTTCTTTTGTTCATAAGATTGAGAAATTAATTTCGAAACTTGTTTTCGAGAAGTTGGTTTATAAGCCTAAAGATTCATCAATAGATTCCGCATAAGAAAATGGAAAATGGAAAAGCTTCTCTATCTCGTATTCTCGATCTTTCAATCAAGAAAATGGAAAATGGAAAAGCCTAAATATTCATCAATAGATTCTCTATCTCGTATTCTCAATATTTCAACCAAGAGAAGTAGTGTTATATTCTCTTACATTAATAGATTCCGCATAAGAAAATGGAAAAGCTTCGGATGCAATTAAGTTGGCTAATCCTAAAGATTCATCAACATGATTATAAGTAAATAAAGAAGATTGAGCGGAAGAGGATGCAAACCCGTGGGACAATTGTGTTTGTCCCGTGATATTCCGAGCTTCTCCGGATGATTCTTTTGCATGTGGGTTTGCAAAGTCTCGTATCCGCCCTTCGCCTTCCACTTGTACACCTTCGGACAATAATTGCACGTAACTTGGCAATGATCATTCACCACCGGACCCTTATTGTAATGCTTCGTGAATATGTCGGAGGTGAGCATTTTTGGTGGAGGAGCTTGTCGGAATGCCCCTTCACCTTGACCTTGTGAAACTTGTGGCATTTCCGCATCCGGCATTTGAGTCTCGCTTTCTTGTGTGCTAGGAAAGAAAGTGGGACTCGGAGTGAAGTCGTAGTCGCTTGGGTGATCCGGGTTTGCCATTTCACTTGATTGAAAGATCGAGAATACGATATGGAGATTGAGAGTAGTAGTAGATAGATGAGAATGTTGGTGTGAGGTAAATGGAAGAATTGTATGGTATTTATAGAAATTGTGGGTAGTTTTTTTTTAATTACACTAATATTATATATATATATATATATATATATATATATATATATATATATATATATATATATATATATTACACATCCAACGGCTCTTTTTATTTTGCCAAACCGCCGGTTTAGGTTTGGTCTAGAGCCAAACCTAAACCGAAACCGTAAACCGCCGGTTCAACCAAACCAGCGAACCTAAACCGCCGGTTTGGTCAAACCGGCGGTCTACGCCGGTTCACAAACCGCCGGTTTGGCGGTTTGGTTTGAACCGGACCCAACTCTAACTACAGAGCATACTCCTCAAGTAGATGTTCATGTAATAATTCTGTGTAATGAAAATTAAGAAATGTTTAAGAAACATACCTTAGTAGTAGTAAAACTCAATTGGGACTTAGAATTCCCGTGCTGATAACGTGTTATGTAATAATTACTTTGGATTCCTTACTTAGACTTTTGTGGAATGTGTTCAAGAACACTTAGAATGAAGCTAGAAGAGAGGAGTGAACAAGAAGAGTAGATTTCTTACTTGCTTTTGGTGCATCTTGTTATATTGAAAATGACCTTTATTTACACGCCAAGATTTGGAGGATTTTCTAATAAAATAAACTAGGATGTAAGAAGGTGAATAGTTCACCTTATACAATTTACTTCACTTCTTGAACAAACAACACTAGATGACATGCATGCGATATATGTGTACAAACTATAAAACATCATGTACAAATCTGATATGGGACCATCTCCAACACTATCTCAAGGGATGATAGGTGATAGAATCACTATCATTTAGGGTAGTTTTTAGAGTCTTTTTATTGCATTAGTATCGGTTTATGCTACTAACTCCTTGGTTCAGAAGAAGAAGATCAAAAGAAGCTAAGGAAGGAGTTATAAAGCACTTAGGAGTAAAGATCGATCAAGAAGCAAAGTTTCTGTTGCTCCACCGCCCCCGCGGGCCCTTGCAGCCGCCCCAGCGGGTGACACTTCCCACTAAAGCACTCCCAGCACCTTCACCAGCGCCGGCCAAGATGTAGAGCACCGCCCCTGCGCCACCCATCGGCGCCCCTGCGGTGACTTGCCCGGACAAGACGAAGGCCAGCTCCCCTGCGCCTCCCACTGCGCTCTGCCTGCGCCTCGCCTTGGGAGCTGGAAGGCGAAGAGCTTGTGTCACCGCCCTTGCGTTGGCCTTGAGGCGCCCCTGTGCCTTAACATCAGAAACGTCAGGAAGGCAAAAGGTCAGACGTTGAAGTGCATTAAAGATCCGCCCCCGCGGAGCTGTGTAGACGCCCCAACGGTTATGAAGAAGATCAACCGATTTTGCCTAAACCACCCCTGCGGGTCCTGAAGGCCGCCCCTGCGGTTTAACGCTAGAAGCTTTACTCCGGCTGTTTACACCACCTTTATGGCATTAAAGGTGGCTGTTTTAGGCCGGCTATTTACTCCTAATTAAGTGTCTTTTGTAATATAAATAGTTCATGGCTGATTGCTAGAGTCATCCATGCTTTTCCCCATAAAATCCATTTTAGACTTGAGTTTTTCATTGTAATGAGTTGCTAACTCCCTTGCTACATTGGTTGGTTTGAAGCTGCTTTGTTACTTTGGTTGTAAGTCCTTTTAATATAAGTCTTTTATTCAGTAATGCTTTGTGTTTCCTTGATCTCCATTGTTTAATTGCATGTTTACTATTACTTGAGATTGATCACCTTAGGTTCTAAAGTGCATGTAAACAACTAGGATTAATAGGTTCCGGGTTCAGGTCTTTAATCTAGTAGCAACTTTAAGTAATAACGGGTTGTAATTACTTAAATAAAAGGAACACAAATATAAAGATAAGTTTAACAGTTTTAATCTTCTCTTTATATCCCTTTGTCTTTGTTTGAATGCTAACTTATTATTTGTTCTTGTAGGTTTACGGAACTTTAATAGGTTAAGTTGTGTTGATGCCGGTTGGCTCAACACATATGTACGATCGAGACGGGAGATTACTTAAAAAACTTGTAAAAGGAATACACCAAAGTAGCAATTGCATGCTTAGAATCAACCTAGTGTAGATTCACCAATTATTGTCTTACTTGTCGTATTCATCGTTTTCAATAGTTTTTGCGCATCAATTCAGCCAAACCCCCCCCCC
>BSUD01000002.1:24623986-24656505 GCA_033239045.1 Fagopyrum esculentum | reverse complement strand
CCCCCCCCCCTTTGTGTCACTTGTCATTATAATCAATAATTGCATCTAAAACACCTCAACTCTCTTGGGTTCGACCCTTACTTACTCACTATACTTGTTCTTAGTGCTAAGTCGGGATTTACTTTTGAATGGGTATAGACGACCATAGAAATACCTTCGGTCAATTTTTGGCGCCGTTGCCGGGGAGTTTTTGTGTTTTATTGTTATTATTGATTATTGGTTTAACCATTTTATGGTTCAAACCCGTGCTACTAATTCCGGCTTTGCTTCTTTTGATCCAGAAATTGAGAGGACGCACATCCGGCAACGAAGACAACAACAACTACAACAAGTGATGGCTGACCGTACTCTTCGTCAACTTACGCAGCCCACTTTGGCTCAAAACCCTCTTGCGGTCGCTATACCGGCACTAGGAGAAGGAATCAACTTTGAGCTCAAACCGGGCCTCATCCACCTACTTCCATCCTTCCATGGGCTAAGTGGTGAAGACCCCATCAAGCACCTTGGGAAGTTCCACACCGTTTGTATGAGCATGAAGCCGGCCAACATTACCGAAGAACAAATCAAGATGTGGGAATTCGGCTTCACGCTCAAGGATTTGGCGGATGATTGGTATTACGACCTTCGATCCGGGAGCATTGACACTTGGGAGAATCTTCACAAAGCATTCTTGGAGAAATACTTTCCAGCTAAAAAGGCCAATAGCTTGAAGAAAGCTATAAGCAACATCGAGTAAGAGGCAACCGAAACTCTCTATGAGTACTTCGAAAGGTTTGCACGCCTCCGATCCAGCTGTCCTTTCCACGGATATTCAACTCAAGATCTAGTCTTGTACTTGTACAATGGCTTGCTAGACAATGAAAGGAGGATCGTCGATGCGGCTTGCGGAGGTAATATTCTTAACTCTACCCCTGACCTTGCTTTGGAAAAGATACAGGAACTAGCGGAAGGGACTCGGAATTTTGGAAGGATCCCGGCTAAGAAAGGAGTTCATGCCGTGAGCTCCGGGAAGAGCGAGATTTCCACCGAGCTAGCGGAACTGAAGAAAATGGTAAAGAGGCTAACACTTATGGGAACACCGCAACAGCTAAAAGCTTGTGGAGTTTGTGCCGACCCATATCATCCAACGGACATGTGTCCACAAGTTCAAGATGACGAGGCTGAAGTTAATGCAATGGGTTATGGACAACCACAGTAGCAAAGACCTAGGAACGATCCCTATACACAGAATTTCATGCCAAATTGGCGTGACCAACAAAATTTTCGTTGGAGGGATCAACAAACCAACAACAGCAGCCCCGCCAAGGTAAGTATCACTCAACTGAAGATATGTTGCAGGTTTTGACTAAACACTTTGCTACTCATGTCCAAACAATAGAATCTAGCATCAAGAATCTTGAGAAGAAGTTGGTCAAATGGCGGAAGCCATTACAAGAATTGAAACTAGGGCCTCCGGAGGATTACCGTCACAGACGATTATAAACCCAAAAGGCATGCAGGAAGAGGTCCAAACATAGAAGAAGAGTCCTTACGTCGAGCCAACGACGTAAAACAAAGGCGCTAATTCGGGAGGCAACCCGAAGGAATAAGAAGAGGAGCTTTTGTCAAGAAACCTGCCCCTGCGGTTGCATACTCCGCCCCTGCGGCGACACTAAGGCCAGCACCGCCCCCAGCGCTTGGCCTGCGCCTACAACACGCCTGTCACCGCCCCCGCGGTGACATCCCCACGCCCCTGCGGTGGCCATCCTTGACACAGATTCCCAGCGCCGCCCCCGACGCTGGGCCTGCGTGCTCCTCTCCCTTGTAACCGCCCCTGCGGTTTCCAACCCCCGCCCCTGCGGGTTTACCCAGAAAAGAAAAAAAATAGGATCTCGAAAAAACACCTATACCTACCACGCACCACCCACCAACCCTCCTCATCAAACACAACCACCTCTCCTCGCACTCTCTCTCTCTCAAAGCTGCGAACGCCCCTGCGCCCTCCGAGCAACCACCCAGCCACCCTCTTCGACGCCCCTGCGGCACCAACACCAAGGACGCACACCCCCAACGCCCTTGCGCCACCAGCCTCATGCCAACCGCTGCCTCCCTTCGATTGAAGCTATTCTCCAATCCTGCACCACCTTCAAAGTCGCCTGCACCAAAGGACCAACCACCGGAGCCACTCCAAGGCGCCACCACCTTCGAAGCACTCGCAGAAATCGCCTTCTGATGTTCTCTCACCCCTACGCCTGCAAGCAGCCGCCCCTGCACCTCACCACCCCTGCGCCTGCACAGCCGCCCCTGTGGAAAACACAACAGAAGGTCGACTTCTTTCTCTGTTTTTGGAAATTACTAATCTTTTACCGTACACCACACTAGGAAAATGGAATGCAAGATGTCTAAGACAGAGAAGAAGCGTTATAGGATCGTGCAGGATCGAGTTGTGTATGCAACTTAATTTCTACATGCTCTTACCTTGGAGAAACTCGGCATGTGTTCGCCCCTAGAGGTGTGTGCAAATAAGTTTTAAATTTATAAAACTAGAATCAAGCAGCGAACCCGCAGTGTACGGATCGACGTAGTTAAGCAAGAATTCCAGAGTATCGAACACAGGGATTTGGGTGGAACGAACTCGATTGCAGGTTATCAAGCAAGTAAATATGGGAGTTTTGCAGATATTGGGAAAACAACAATCCTAAAGTTCCGGGTATCCAGCTACGGCAATCGATTCAAGATATACTAATGATGTAAAGACAGAGTAGAGATATGCAAAGGTATACTAATGTAAGGTAATCGTACGGTTGAGGTTCCAAAAACCTTATGTAACTCACCTAAAAGACACTCCCTATACAGGTTGTTGAGGCTCAATATAGAAAGATTCTAAAGACGAGGATTGGTATCAAATACCCAAACTTATAATCCAAAGATCAAGACTAACTTAACCGATTGAGGTTGTTGAGGCTCACAATCGAGGTAGAGGTTGTTGAGGCTTCACTACCACCTAGAAAAGACAAGTCTAAACTAAGTTAAAGCAAATCTTTAACTTTGGATTAAAGTAAAAGCAGGCTCGTAAACTAGAGGGAAATTACGGTTGGATCTTGAGATTCCACGGTCGTGGAACTCAAGAACAGCCCGTAATTTAGGGTTGTCGACGATTCTCTCTCTAACTCTCAGGGTCTAATCTGTTTGCGATCGATCTATCATCATCTAAGCCACAACTATCAACCCTTCATGTTCGCTCCAAACGGTGTGTGCAAGCTTTAAATTTATAACCCTAGACTTAAGCTTAAAACAAGGATGCGAACCCGCAGTGTACGGGTCAATCGTAGTAAAAGCAAGAAAATTCCAGGGGTCGATCACAGGGACTCGGTGAAACAGAGTCAATACGGTATGCTATGTTAATTCTAACCACAAGAGCAATTAACACAATCAAAGATGAATAAGATGTCAAATAAAGCAAACATGCGATTCTAGGGATTAAAGCATCAAGTTGTGGTTCCAACTCAAGATCTATAGATAAGCGGACAAAGCTGAGATTTTTGCGTGGGGAAGGTGTTACTAAAGTGGAGTAGATCACCGGGTAAGTCTCACTACACACTAATCCTAAACCGTAACTCCTATTACCGGGTAAGTCTCAAGGAATCAAGATAAAGAACTATAACCTCAAACAAACACACCATCTAAGGGAATAGAATCAACCTTTACCGGGTAAGTCTCAGGCTAACTCACAAAGATGGGATGGAAGCACACTCAAACCCCAATAAAGGATAAACCTTTATTACCTACACTTATGATCGTTGGTACACAAACTAAGGAATTACCGGGTAAGTCTCATCCTAAGCTTGCTTTGAACCAGAAAGGTGTAATAAGAATAGGATTTAGCAAACTCTAACACTTAACTCTCAGTTTAAGGTCGGATAAGTCACCTCGGTCAGCCAGTTTCCACCTCGGCCGAAATGTTCATCGACTGAACGAGATGCTTCAGGGTTAAGGTTAAAGACTCGAACTTTCAGGATCCTACTGGAATCTAAGACTATTCTATCATTGTTTTTCCCACAACCTTCAGCCAATCACCCTAGAATCACACAAGGAAATTAGCCACTCATCATCATTATGAAAGTATTAAAATATATGGGAAGAAGGTGAATATTTGAACAAAGAAGAATTTAATGAAAAGACTTCAATAACTGAATCAAATATCACACAAAAGCGTTCCTTGGATAATAACCAACAAGACAAGACAACAATTGAGGGAATTGAAGACAATCTTACAAAACCCTTCAATAAAAGCTATAAAAGCTATGGACTTCAATCTTCCTTCAACCTTCAAAAAGGTTCTTCAATTCTCCCAACTTGGAGTAGGCTGCGGCTGTGTAAACCCTGATCGACGGTATAGCGTCTTTTTGGAATTGTGGAAATCCAACCCTTTTTATAGGAAAAATAACCCTCTAAAGATAAGAAATCTTAGAAAGATATTATCCCATAAATATAGGTAAAATATATGATTCTGCATATCTCCTTCCTTCCAGAAGCTAAGCCCAAAAATATAAGATCACTTTCCAATTTTAAAAGATCTCAGCCAAGAATAAAATATTCTCGCCGCGTCCTAGGTATTCGCCTCGGTCGAGTCGGCGTCTCTGGATCGCCTCGGTCGAGATGAATCTCTGGTCAACCGAGGTGACTCATAACTGAATGTAGAATCTCTTAAAACTGGTCCAAAGTAAATCTTCAATCCATGGCTGTGCTTCCTGGATGTAGCTCCAAATGACTCTTGACTTCTTTTGCTCCTTTTTGATGCAAAACGTACCATATAACCTGCAATTACAACGAAACTAGGTGTAGACCTCGATTCTCGCAAAGGTAGATGAAATGGTAGTAAAATCACATAATGTACATACAAACATGCAGATTATGAAAGATAAAACGTCCAAACAAACCCCAAAATATAGACTATAATTCATGCTATCAAAATACCCCATACTTAGCCCTTGCTTGTCCCCAAGCAAGTTCCTCATATAGAAGACAAGATAGAATGGATTATAAGTCAAGAAAATCAATGAAAAAGTCTTTCAAAAACATTTTATGGTGTGCAACTATCATAGATCATTCTAACAGAGTACTTCCTGGAATTAAAAACTCAATATGATCAAAACATTTTACAAATATAAGAAAGTTGTTCATCTTTGCATAAAATCATAGAATGCATAATAAATCATAATTATCAAAATTAATCATGTATAATCCGATTTAAACCACTAAGTCAATCAACAAGCTCAAGGTCTCAAGGGCTTCCCAAAAGAAAAGGTCAAGAAACGTGTAGGGTAGGGATGTATGTAAGGTAATGTGGTGCTAGAATCCGGGAAAAGGATGAACTTCACTTTCACTTTGACTTGCAACATCTTCCACCAATAAGCTTCGCTTATTTCACACTTTTTCTTTTTACTTTACTTTTTGGGATGCATGGACAGAGGTGCACAATAACCGAAGCCTAGGAAATCTGCAATCATCAATTTCTCGAGATGCATCAAACCCTTGATACACATACCATGACCCGTTAGGAATATCGCTCAATCCGACTTTGGCAAGACACAAACACCCGGCTATGTGAATGGTGCCGAGTTACTCATCTTCATGATTGACTTCCCCAAACCTATTATTACTTTCTAACACTTTCACTTCCAGCCACTTCTCAACTTTAACTTCACTTGCTTTCACCACTTCGCTTGCTTCCAAATTCCCGGATAGGTAAAGGGAGGCAAAATGTATATGAGGGGCTAAGCATGATCAAGAAGAAGAAGAAGAAGAGAATGAATTGCCTTGGTCTTTCCAAGAAGAATGTGAGAGAACTTAACCTGCGGTGTCAACCTTCAAATTCAACATAATTTGGATAAAAACAAAGTATTAAACATGCCAATAATTTCAAACAAAGCATTTAGCAACTTAAACATATTATAAAACCTTTCAAACACATAAAGAATTTAAAACCAGTAGGTAAACAAGATCTTCACTGAGATCATATCCAGATAAGTAGCACAAAATCGTTTTCGAAAACTCTCAGTTAACACACCTCGGTCGAGGTGTTCTTGGTTCAACCGAGGTGAAATACCTCGTTTTGCCAGAACTGTCCCGGTCGAGGTCAAAAATTTTTTTTATAACCAAATTTTTTCAGTTTCGACCAAATTTTTTTCAGTTTCGACGTTTTTCTCAATTAAATAACCTGTAAGTATGCATGAAATCTTAGATAAACATATAAATGCAGAATGAAGCATAAATATGAAAATATCCGGTCAATAAAATACATCATAAATGTCGAATACATCGAATAGTCAAATAAGTCAAATAAGTACATCAAATACCCCATACTTGAGACACACTGTCCCAGTGGGTATAATAAAAGTCTGAATAAAAAGAGGACTCACCGGATAAAGAGCTGAACTGCATAATATAATAAAGAAACCCTGCAGCTCCTCAGTAGTCCTGATCCGGCGGTGGTGGTGGTATGTAGGGGAACTGAGTCGGATCATAGGGATAGCCCATGACATGCTGGAACTGTAGCTGAGCCATCATGTGCTGATGATGCTGCCGCTCCTGCATCTCGCGGATGTCTAAAGAAAGTGCAGCATAAGAGTCGATAACCTGATCTGTCAGGTCATCGATCCGTCGGTGTGCCGCTCTGTCCCTAACTCCCCGCCTCCTGCGCCTAGCGGGCCTGACTGGAGAAGTCTCAGCTGGCGCCGGCTCAGTGTCCTCCTCGTCATCATCCAAATCAATAATGGGAGGCGCGCTCGTCCCAGCAGTATCTGTACCTGTGTCCATCGGGATGCCGCCTCCTCTCTCGTCAACTGTCTCGTCATCGTCATCCTCATCCTCAGCCTCCTCAGCCTCCTCAGCAGCTGCAGCAGCGGCAGCTGCTCCCTCTCTATAGTCCTCCATGAGTGGGGCCCATGCTGTCTGCCAGAAATGCGGATCGAAGACCGAGAACTGTGCAGACCATCTGATGCCCTGAGGTGCAGTCCGCTCCCAAGGCATAGCAACGTAGGGTGTAGTCAGTCCACGGGGAACTAGAATCCGCCGTGTAATCATCTCCTGAAGTCCGAGCGGCTTGGCAGCCGCCACCATGGTACACCTACTCAGATCCATATCCTGATACCTAGCGATATGGGTCACTATACCTCCGCAACATATATCACCCTTCCCTTTGGCCTTGATCCTGTGCAGATCCTCTGCCAGCATCAAGCCAAAGTCAGGGTATCCTCCCGTGACCATGCAGTACAAAGAAAAGAGCTCCCCCTGTCGGACCTTCTGAGGCGTCTCAGTACGCGCCAGAAGCGTCTCGCTGAAGATCCTGTGGGCAAGTCTGAAGGCTGGGTGAAAGATAAGCTTCGCCCTGGAATCACCAGGGCGCCACCTGTCTGCATGTGTAGTAATGTGGGCAATCTGACCCCAGAACTCTCTAGCTACTGCTCGGGTCGGGAAATCTACGGCGGTGGGGGTAGGGAAGCCAAAAATGTCTCTCCAGTAGGCAAGAGGGACTAGGTAGTTCCGGTTCATCAACCGGTACTTCACTGCCCCCTCTGTGGGGAGGTAAGTGAAGGAACTGACGAACTCAAGGGTAGGCTCAAGGTAGGCTGGGGCTCGGATCTCAGTAAACTGATCCAGCCCAACTGTGGTGATCATCCTCCTAAGCTCTCCATCTACGTGGAGACAGTCAAAAGCAGAAACGTCTAGAAATCTGGGAGCGATAACTGGACGGCTAGCAATGCGGTCATAGTCTACCCGGTGTCTCTCATGGATCACCGGGATAGAAGGTCGGGATGAGGAAGAAGAAGAAGGGGAAGGAGAGGATCTATCTCTAAGGGCTAGCAATTTGTCAGAACTCATCTCTAATGCACGCTGTCAGACTACCTCGGTCGACTGACAAGTCTCAGAAATCACCTCGGTCGAGATGCAGGCCGACTGGACCGAGGCGAAAACAGTTCGAATTCCACTCTCTGATTTTCAGTTCTTTTCCCCCTAAAATCACTACAAATACTTCCTAAGGGGTACTTATGGATTTCCTCAACAAAATCAAGGGCAACCAAAGCCCAATAAGCAGTGAACGAGGAGTTTAGGGTTTTCGAACCTTTTTCGCTTCGTTTCGGTCGAAACACTCAGATTTCTTGCAGATCTGTAGTTGCAATCGATTCTTCTTCCCCTCAATTGCAGTTTTGAAGCAGAAATCGTCGAAAAAGAGTGAGAAACGAGGGAGAACGAGGTGCGCTGTCGCCGCGGTCGAAGTGCGTAAAAAATAAAAAGTGAAAAGTAATTTTCCTTTTTATACTGTCACGAGATCTGCTGTCACCTCGGTCGAGATGGTCTCGACTGGCCCGAGGTGGTCTGGACCGAGGCGGTTCTGCAGAAACCCTAGTCGCCTCGGTTGCTTCAAGAATCAACTCGGTCGAGGTGTTCTGGCAGTGACCGAGGTGCTTCTGGCTTCTCAGTATCTCGAACTTCTTTCTTTCCAGATGTGCTCCTTCCTGTTGTCTGTCCAGAAACCCAAAAACAAAGCAAAGCAAAGCAAAAACAAAAACTATCTAAGCTAGACTAGAAAACGGGAAAGAAGAGCGATACCTTGGGTTGCCTCCCAAGAAGCGCTTGATTTAAGGTCGCTAGCTGGACCATGATGCGTCTCAAAGGAGGTAGATCGGTGCAACCTCCTCAACCGGCGTTTCCGGTAGGTATTTCTTAAGTCTATGACCGTTGACCTTGAAGCTTCCGCTAGTTTCGCCCCATATCTCAACTGCACCATGAGGGAAAACATGTTTCACAACGTAAGGTCCGGTCCATCTAGATTTCAACTTACCTGGAAAAAGACGGAGGCGGGAGTTGAAGAGTAGAACTAAATCTCCCTCGTTAAGCTCCTTTGGAACGATACGCTTGTCATGCCATCTCTTCGTCCTTTCCTTGTAGATTTTGGCATTCTCATAGGCGTTCAGACGTAGCTCTTCCAGCTCGTTAAGCTCCAATAGTCGTTTCTCACCGGCCTCCTTGATGTCAAAGTTCAACCATTTGATAGCCCAATACGCCTTGTGCTCCAATTCAACGGGCAAATGGCAAGACTTCCCATATACCAAATTATAAGGGGTGGTACCTATGGGAGTCTTGAATGCTGTCCTGTACGCCCAAAGAGCATCGTCCAATTTCATGGACCAATCCTTCCTCGTTCTAGAGACGGTCTTCTCTAAAATTGCCTTGATTTCTCTATTCGAGATCTCGACCTGTCCACTAGTTTGAGGGTGATAAGCGGTTGATACCTTGTGGGTTACCCCATACTTTGATAGAAGTGCTTTAAACTTCCGGTTAATGAAATGCGTTCCTCCATCGCTGATGATGATGCGTGGAGTTCCAAATCGTGGAAAGATAGTTCTATTCAAGAACTTCACAACCACCTTGGCGTCGTTAGTGGGAGAAGCGATGGCTTCGACCCATCTAGAGACGTAATCAACTGCAAGGAGAATGTAGAGGTTCCCTCCGGAGGATGGGAAAGGTCCCATGAAGTCAATTCCCCATACATCGAAGATTTCCACTTCTTGGATGTTGTTAAGTGGCATCTCGTTCCTCCTTGACAAGTTCCCTGTTCTTTGGCATGCATCACAAGAAACAACAAAAGATTGTACATCCTTAAATAATGTAGGCCAAAAGAAACCGGAACGCAATACCTTAGCGCATGTTTTATCGGTACTAGCATGTCCTCCACAAGGAAGTGAATGACAATGCCTTATGACGCTATTAACCTCATCTTCCGGAATGCATCTTCGAAGCATCCCATCTGGTCCGCGCTTGAATAGCAGCGGCTCATCCCAGTAGTAATGTCGTACTTCCTTGAAGAATCTTTTCTTTTGGGAGTACGTCATTCCGGGCGGTATTTCCTGGCAAACAAGATAATTCACGATATCAGCATACCAAGGACCTTTATTATCAGAAAGTTGGTGGAGGGAATGATCCACCAACTGTGGGTGAATGTCAGAGAAGGGAGTAGAAAAATTTTTATTCTCAGCAATCTCAGTTGACATTATCTCGCTGTCGACCTCGGTCGAGGCGCAAGGGCGTTGACCGAGGTGTTCTTCAGATGCCTCGCTCCGTCCAGAAAGTGCCTCGGTCGAGGTACTGCTACTGGATCCGAGGTTGGAAATCTTCGTTTCCTGGATCAGCTTCTCAGTTATAGCTCCTGGATGTTCTTCCAGTGCCTTCAAGCTCCGTATATCTGCATCACAAGAAGCATCTATACCTTCCTCCATTAAACTGAAGCTTATAACTCTTTCGAGTGGATCGTTAATAAGGATAGAGCTCACCAATTCTCTTGATTCTTCTTCGTCGTAGATGTTGAAGATATCATCAGTTAGTTGCTCCCCTTTCATGGCTGCAAGTAGTGCGAACTCCACCTCATCGCCACCAACGTTGAATTTCAACTTGGCGTTCTTGCAATCCACATTGCAACCCGAAGTTGCTAGAAATGGCCTCCCGAGAATGATAGGAACAGGGTAATCTGCGGGAATGTCAAGTACGACAAAATCTATAGGAAGATAGAAGTTACCTAACTTGACCGGAACGTCCTCCAAAATACCCACGGGATGGGTGATGGAGCGATCCGCCATGTAAAGTCGAATCTTGACCGGCTTGGGCTCTCCAAGGCCGATCTTAGTGCACAGCTCCAGCGGGATGATGCTCACGCTGGCTCCTAGATCACAAAGGGCTTCACAAGTGACATCCCCAACTTGAATGGGAATGCAAAAGGAGCCGGGATCTCTCAACTTAGGTGGCATCTTTTCCTTCATGATCTTGATAAGCTCCGAAGACTTAGATGTCATCCTAACTTCACCAACATCCTCCAGCTTCCTCTTCCTTGATAAGATCTCTTTTAAGAACTTCCCATAGGCGGGCATACCTAAAATAGCATCAAGGAAAGGAATATTAATATGTAGCTTATTCATCAAGTCAAGAAACTTACCGAAGTGCTTGTCTAGATGTGCTCTGGCTCTGGACTGAGGGAAAGGAAGTGGTGGCTTATATGCAGGAGGTGGAACATAAGTTTCTGTCGTTCCTCCTGCTTTCTGCTGCACCGCCTCGGTTGGCATCTCGGTCGAGGTGTTCTTCGACTGGATCTGGACCGAGGTGGTCTGCGTCGAGCGAGGTGCTGGATCTGCAGTTTTGAGTCCACTCCTCGTCGTGATGGCCATGCATTGGCCCTTAGGGTTAGCTTCCGTCTTTGCTGGAAGCTTCCCTGGATCTCTTGGCGCTTCATTCGCCCTATTAGCAAGTTGTTGTTCAAGGGATTTTTGGGCCCTCGAAAATGAAGTCATAGAATTCTCCATAGCGCCAAGCTTGATCAAGATTGCCTCCAGGACTGCGTCCTTCTTTTCCGGTTGAGACGAACTTGATCCTTGCCCTTGGCTCTTCAATGGAGTAGAAGAAGAAGAAGGAGAAGAGAGGAAAGGGTTAGAGGAATCGTTAGAGTTGGAGTTTGAATAATTGTTACCGTTGTTTTGGTTATTATTTGCTCTCCAGTTGTTGCTATTGGATCCTCTATTGTTGTTGTTGTAGTTGTTGTTTCGGGGCCCGTTGTTGTTGTTACGGTACCCGTTGTTGTTGTTGTTATTGTTCCTTTGTCCTTGCTCTTCCTTCTTAGTTTGAGCCATCAATAGCTCCTTTAATTGCTTCACGTCGTTCGTCAAGGACGTGAGTTGGTTGTTGTTGGGTTGAGTCTCTTGAAAGTTGACTCTTTTAACTCCACCTTCAGCTCCTTGGTGGGTGTACTTCTCCATGTGCAAGGCTTGCTTCTCAATGAAGTCCCAAGCCTCGTCAACCGCCATGTCCATGAATGTACCGGCGGAGAGAAGTTGGAGGTTGAACTGGGTGTTTCCGTCCAGCCCTTTGAAGTAGATCTCCAACAACTCGATTTTTGGAATCCCATGATGTGGGCAATCCAGAAGGATATCCTTGAACCGCTCCCAAGATTTGGACAAGCTCTCCTTGTCCTTCATGATGAAAGCATTGATCTTCCCTCTCATTTCAGCAGTCTTTGAAGGGGGAAAGAATTTGGTCAAGAATTCCGTAGTCATCTCTTCCCATGTGCTGATTTTTCCTGCAGGAAGAGATTGATACCAAGTAAGAGCTCTATCTTTAAGAGAAAAGTAGAAAGGTCTTAGCTTGTAGTTGTTATTTTCAATTCTGGGAGGTCGCAAGGTCTCCATCAAGATTTCGTAGTTTTGAAGATGTTGATGCGGCGACTCCTTCTCTAGCCCTCCGAATTGACATTGGCGAATCATGGCTAGAACTTGCGGTCGAAGTTCGTAGTCATGATCCGCTGGATCTCCTAGGTTCACTCCTGGACGCCTCAGCTGTTGATTAGGGTCCATTCTTTGACCTAGGGTTTGTGGAATTCCTGCAAGAAGAACATCTCGGACTGGCATCCGAAGTGGATGTACATCGGCCGGGGGGGTCAGGTACTGGAATCTGCCTCGGTCGAGGATCAACTACTGGATCCTGCATCGGTCGAAGTAGAATCTGGTCCCGAATGGCTGCAATCTCAGCTTCGATTGCTGCAGTCCTAGCCTGATTCTCTTCTTTCTCTTGCCTTAGCTCTTCTTTACTGAGACGTAGCTGCTCCTGCGTCTCTCTCAATTGGGCCGCAAGATCGCGATCGTCTTGTTGGGCCATCTTCGCTTCTCTCAAGCGTCGCTTGTATGTCTTTTCTGGTTCGGGATCGTAGGGAACGATTTCCTTCCCAGTGCGGGTTCTTCGCATATACCTAAGAAAGAACCTGCAAAAGTCACTCAAGTAGAGTGGTTAGACAAAACGGGGCAAATGCCCCAAGAGCAAACCGTACCGGCTCGGTCTAGACCAAGTCCCCGGCAACGGCGCCAAAAACTTGTTCTTTGGCGAAACTGTGTTCCGTTGCCGGAACAAGAACTTCGTATGTACCTAAGAACACAAACCTGCAAGAACACTCAAAAGAGATATCAAATAACAAGAGCAAAGCTCCCAAGCTTGACAACCGATAACCGAATTCGGCCTAAACCAAATCCCCGGCAACGGCGCCAAAAACTTGTTCGCTCCAAACGGTGTGTGCAAGCTTTAAATTTATAACCCTAGACTTAAGCTTAAAACAAGGATGCGAACCCGCAGTGTACGGGTCAATCGTAGTAAAAGCAAGAAAATTCCAGGGGTCGATCACAGGGACTCGGTGAAACAGAGTCAATACGGTATGCTATGTTAATTCTAACCACAAGAGCAATTAACACAATCAAAGATGAATAAGATGTCAAATAAAGCAAACATGCGATTCTAGGGATTAAAGCATCAAGTTGTGGTTCCAACTCAAGATCTATAGATAAGCGGACAAAGCTGAGATTTTTGCGTGGGGAAGGTGTTACTAAAGTGGAGTAGATCACCGGGTAAGTCTCACTACACACTAATCCTAAACCGTAACTCCTATTACCGGGTAAGTCTCAAGGAATCAAGATAAAGAACTATAACCTCAAACAAACACACCATCTAAGGGAATAGAATCAACCTTTACCGGGTAAGTCTCAGGCTAACTCACAAAGATGGGATGGAAGCACACTCAAACCCCAATAAAGGATAAACCTTTATTACCTACACTTATGATCGTTGGTACACAAACTAAGGAATTACCGGGTAAGTCTCATCCTAAGCTTGCTTTGAACCAGAAAGGTGTAATAAGAATAGGATTTAGCAAACTCTAACACTTAACTCTCAGTTTAAGGTCGGATAAGTCACCTCGGTCAGCCAGTTTCCACCTCGGCCGAAATGTTCATCGACTGAACGAGATGCTTCAGGGTTAAGGTTAAAGACTCGAACTTTCAGGATCCTACTGGAATCTAAGACTATTCTATCATTGTTTTTCCCACAACCTTCAGCCAATCACCCTAGAATCACACAAGGAAATTAGCCACTCATCATCATTATGAAAGTATTAAAATATATGGGAAGAAGGTGAATATTTGAACAAAGAAGAATTTAATGAAAAGACTTCAATAACTGAATCAAATATCACACAAAAGCGTTCCTTGGATAATAACCAACAAGACAAGACAACAATTGAGGGAATTGAAGACAATCTTACAAAACCCTTCAATAAAAGCTATAAAAGCTATGGACTTCAATCTTCCTTCAACCTTCAAAAAGGTTCTTCAATTCTCCCAACTTGGAGTAGGCTGCGGCTGTGTAAACCCTGATCGACGGTATAGCGTCTTTTTGGAATTGTGGAAATCCAACCCTTTTTATAGGAAAAATAACCCTCTAAAGATAAGAAATCTTAGAAAGATATTATCCCATAAATATAGGTAAAATATATGATTCTGCATATCTCCTTCCTTCCAGAAGCTAAGCCCAAAAATATAAGATCACTTTCCAATTTTAAAAGATCTCAGCCAAGAATAAAATATTCTCGCCGCGTCCTAGGTATTCGCCTCGGTCGAGTCGGCGTCTCTGGATCGCCTCGGTCGAGATGAATCTCTGGTCAACCGAGGTGACTCATAACTGAATGTAGAATCTCTTAAAACTGGTCCAAAGTAAATCTTCAATCCATGGCTGTGCTTCCTGGATGTAGCTCCAAATGACTCTTGACTTCTTTTGCTCCTTTTTGATGCAAAACGTACCATATAACCTGCAATTACAACGAAACTAGGTGTAGACCTCGATTCTCGCAAAGGTAGATGAAATGGTAGTAAAATCACATAATGTACATACAAACATGCAGATTATGAAAGATAAAACGTCCAAACAAACCCCAAAATATAGACTATAATTCATGCTATCACTTCACCTTAGAATTGTCAAGGGTTTTTAGCCAATAACAGTCATATTGATATTAAATCAAGAATTAAAAGATAAAAGATGTAAACTTTCAAGAACTATCAATAATCTTCAAATGAATTTCAAGATCACAATCAAGAACAAGTGTTTATCAAAAGATTCAAAACGGAGTAAACAATCACAACCTTAGGAGAGAAGAGAAACGGGATGTCAATCCGTTTCCAAATCAAACCTAAACAAGAAGAGAGATCTTCTTGCAAAATCTTCCAAGAACTTCAATCTTCCACAAATCCGAAGATCACAACAGCAACTTCCACCGAAAGTGCGAGTCTTGAGCAACTCTCCAATACGAACTTTGATCTCCAATGAGATCTCCCAAATACCTCTAAGATGAGGGTTTTTTGCGTTGCTAAGCGATGATTGTAAGCGAGCATAAGCAGGTGCGTCAGAATCTCCTTTCTTCCGTCTTTTTATAATGCAGGGCAAGGTGTCGGCCCGGCCCAATCTTCAAAAGATCGTGGCTTCGAAGTGTGGCGAAAAGATTCGCCAAGATCACGGTCGTGGAAGATTCCACGACCGTAATTCTAGGGCGTGGAAACAATTACGGTTAGTTCCACGGCCGTAGAATCCCCTGGAATGAACATCGAATTCTGACTCTGAATCCACGGCCGTAATTCTGAACGTGGTTTGTGGTACGGCCGTATTTTAGGGCGTAATTTAGGGCAAGAACGTGATTCTTCCCTAAACTCGTGCATTCCTCAATCTAAGACTCCAAATTGCTTCCAAAAATTGTCCTCGATCTATGGACATATCAACTCAACTCTCCTTTGCTCGATTTCGTTCGGAAATAGCTCCAAATCACCTATAATCAACATAGAACTAGTGTAGACATCCATATCGAAAATATAGGTAATACTAGCTCACATATGCACAAAGATCAATCAAAGACTATCAATATGAATCAAATACATTTAGAAAACGTGCCTAAAATATCACAATATTTCATGCTAACAGCATGCTAGAGAGCATGCAGTCCTTTTTGGAAAACACTAGGCTCGGAGAATTTCTCAACCGGAATGCCCCGACATATCCAGAGCTCAGCCGACAGTTAATCTCCACGTTCACAATGGAGAAGGAGGATCATGTGTGTACCGGCCTCACCTTCAAGTTCAACAAGGTGAAATACACACTGGATTTCCTCCAGCTTCAGGAGGCCTTTGGGGTGACTTTGAACCCTTCTGAGAGATGGTGGGAGACTGTTCCTACCCCGGATCTATGTGAGTTTTGGCAGGCGGCTATAGGGTCAGAATTCCATGTTGGGGGTGAGTACTCCAACAAGCTCACTAACCCCTCCTTGAGGCTCCTCTCCAAGATCCTGATGAGTGTCTTCTGTGGACACAAAGAGGAGAACAAGGTCGCAGTTCGCTCCAAACGGTGTGTGCAAGCTTAAAATTTATAACCCTAGATGTAAGCTTGAAACAAGGATGCGAACCCGCAGTGTACGGGTCAATCGCAGTAAAAAGCAAGAAATTCCAGGGGTCGATCTCAGGGACTTAGTGAAACTAATCAAGTAGCAGTGAGCTATGTAATTACTAACCACAAAAGCGATTATAGCAATCAAAAATGATAAAAAGTCAATTAAGGAAATATGCAATTCTAGGGATTAAAGCATCTAGTTGTGGTTCCAACTCAAGATCTAAAGATAAGCGGACAAAGTTGAGATTTTGCATAGGGAAGGTGTTACTAAAGTGGAATAGATCACCGGGTAAGTCTCACTACTCACTAATCCCAAACCGTAACTCCTATTACCGGGTAACTCTCAAGGAATTAAGGAAAAGAAATAAAATACTCAAACCAACACACCACCTAAGGGAATAGAATCAACCTTTACCGGGTAAGTCTCAGGCTAACTCACAAAGATGGAATGAAGGCACACTCAAACCCCAATAAAGGATAAACCTTTATTACCTACACTTATGATCTTTGGTAAACAAACAAAGGAATTACCGGGTAAGTCTCATCCTAGGCTTGCATTGAACCAGGAAAGGTGTAATAAGAATAGGATTTGGCAAACTCTAACACTTAACTCTCAGTTTCGGATCAGATAAGTCACCTCGGTCAAACGAATTCCACCCCGGCCGAGATGTTCATCGACTGAACGAGATGTTTTAGGGTTAAGGATAAAGACTCGAGCTTTCAGGATCCTACTGGAATTTAAGATTATTCTATCATTGTTTTTCCCACAACCTTCAGCCAATCACCCTAGAATCACACAAAGAAATTAGCCAATCATCATCGTGAAAGCAATAATCAAGTATATGGGAAGAAAGTGAATAATTGAACAAGAAGAACTTAATGAAAAGACTTCAATAACTGAATCAAATATCACAAACAAAGCGTTTCCTTGGATCACAATCCAACAAGACAATCACAAAAGGGAATCTTACAAAACCCTTCACAAAGCTATCAACTTTCTTCCTTCACTCTCTTCCTTCAACCTTCAAAAAGGTTCTTCAAATCCCAGCTATGGGGAATGCGGCTGTTAAAACGTGTCTAAGCACTCCTATGCGGCCTCTAGCGGATGTCGAATTTGTGGAAAATGCGGCTGTTAAAACGTGTCTAAGCACTCTTATGCGGCCTCTAGCGGATGTCGAATTTGTGGAAAATCCGACCTTTTTTATAGGAAAATTATCCTCCAAAGATAAGAGATCTTAGAAAGATATTTTCCCATAAAATAGGTAAAATATATGAACTAAATTATCTTCTTTCTTCCAGGAATCAAGCCTAAAAATATAAGATCTTCCTTCCAAAAATAAAAGATCTCATCCAAGAATAAAATATTCTCGCCGCGTCCAAGGTGTTCGCCTCGGTCGAGTCGGCTCCTCTGGATCACATCGGTCGAGATGGTACTGTAGCTGACCGAGGTGCCTCAACTGAAAATGAAATCTCTCAAATCTGGTCCAAAGTAAATCTTTAATCCATTTCCATGATTCCTGGATTCTTCCTTATGCTCCTGAATGTAGCTCCAATGACTCCTTAGCTCTTTTAGCTCCATTTTAGTCCAAAACGTGCCATTTTACCTACGATTATAATGAAACTAGGTGTAGACCTCGATTGTCGCAAAGGTAGATGAAACGACAATATAATCATATAATATACATTCAAAAATGCAGATTATCGAAGATAAAACGTCTAAACAAGGCCTAAAATATAGACTATAATTCATGCTATCAAAATATCCCATACTTAGCCATTGCTTGTCCCCAAGCAAATTCCAAATCTAGAATACAAGATAGAATGGATTATAAGTCAATAGGATCAATGAAAAGTATTTTAAAACATTTTTGTAGTGTGCTCAAATCATAGATCACTCTAAGAGAGTGCTTCGTAGAATTTAAAATCAAAATATGCTCAAAACATTTATATAAATATAAGAAAGTTGTTCATCTTTGCATAAAATCATAGAATGCATAATAAATCATAATTATCGAAATTAATCATGTATAATCCAGTTTAAACCACTAAATCTATCAGCAACTCGAGGTCTCAAGGGCTTCCAAAAGAGGTCAAGAAACGTGTGAGGGTGAGATGTATATAGGAAATGTGGTGCTAGAATCCGGAAAAAGGATCTTCACTTCACGTTACTTTTGCTTTGAATTTCACATCTTCCACCAATAAGCTTTGCTTATTTACTTTTTACTTTACTTTTTGGGATGCATGGACAGAGGTGCACAATAACCGAAGCCTAGGAGATTAGCAATCATCAATTTCTCGAGATGCCTCAAACCCTTGATGCACATACCATGACCCGTTAGGAATATCGCTCAATCCGACTTTGGCAAGACACAAACACCTGACTATGTGAATGGTGCCGAGTTACTCATCATCATGATTGACTTCCCCAAACCTATTTGTTTCTTTCTAACTTCCAGCCAACATCTCAACTTTTCTTTCACTTGCTTTTCACTTGCTTGCTTCCAAATTCTCAGATAGGTAAAAGGAGGCAAATATGTATATGAGGGGCCAAGCATGATCAAGAAGAAGAGGAGAATAGAATGAATTGCCTTAATCATCCCAGGAAGAAAGTGAGAGAACTCATCATGTGGTGTCAGCCTTCAAATTCAACATAATTTTGATAAAACAAAGTATTAAACATGCCAAAATTTCAAACAAAGCATTTAGCAACTTAAACATATTATAAAACCTTTCAAACATAAAAAGATTTCAAAACCAGTTCGCAAACAAAATCTTCACTGAGGTCATATCCAGATAAGAAGCACAAAAATCGTTTTGAAAACTGTCTCAGTTAAATCACCTCGGTCGAGATGTTCTAAGTCAACCGAGGTGCTGCACCTCGATTGGTCAGAGTCACTTCGGTCGAGGTCGGAAATTTTTTTCTTAACCAATTTTTGACGTTTTTCTCAATCAAATAACATGTATGCATGCATGTAGTCTCAGATAAACACATAGAGCAAGATAAAACAATAATATCCGGTAGAGTCATACAAGTACCCCATACTTGGGACACATTGTCCCAATGGGTCAAATATAAGTCAGAAGAACAGAATACTCACCAAACATAGCTGAACTACATATAGAAATAAGAAACAGCTCCCAGATAAGATCATCTCGGTTGGCGAAGAACATCTCGGTCGAGGTCCTGTGACTGAACCCGAGATGTGTCTCAGTCAAGCTCCGTCCTCTCAATTTCTCGAACTTCTGTCCTTCTAGTGTAGCTCCTGAGTTGTAATCCTTCCTTAGAAAGTACCTGGTTCCTGTCTAGAGGATGCCAAAAGCAAAGCAAAGCAAACTATCTAAAAATAAGCTAGAAAAGGGAAAAGAAAGCAATATCTTGGGTTGCCTCCCAAGAAACGCTTGGCTTAAGGTCGCTAGTTGGACCTATCTCCATTGAATTACTCAATGTACCTCAAATATCCTGGAGTGCTCATCACATCCGTAATAAAACTCTTTCAAATAGGTTCCGGTTTCTAATTTCACCGGCAAATGGTAGGATCTCCTACGTACAAGCTTGTACGGTTTGGTTCTTACCGGAATCCTACCGGTCTTCCTATGCTTCCATGGGACATAACTCAGTCCTTCGTCCCATCCTTTCCTTGATCGAAAAAACAGCTTCTTGAGAATTCTAGTAGCTTCCCCATCTTTATCTTGGGGATAATACAAGGTCTTTGTCACGTGAGTGACCCCATACTTGAACAAATAACACTTCATTGCCTTAGCGGTGAAGTGCTTGTTAACTTCACCCCTTATAATCCAAGGAGCATCATCTTTCAACAATTTCAAGGGAGGTCTCATCTTGATCTTAGGAGGTTCTTTCGGAAGAGACCTCCAACTCTTCGGTGAATCCCGGAAGAAATCTAGAACTGTAAAGGGAGTAGGAGCAAGTACCTTATAAAGTTCTTCAAATGGCGGGACAAGTTTCATGTTAGGTTGATAATCCATACATGAAATCTTTCCCAACTCAACTGATCTTTCTTCCACCTTGGCCACAATCTCAGTAATTTGGCCAAGGTTCTCTACATCTTCCACTTCCAGTTCTACAGATTCTTCTTCCATCTCGGCCGATCTCTCTTCCACCTCGGCCAATCTCTCTTTCACCTCGGCCGAAGTCTCAACAGTTGGATCGAGATCTTCCACATCTTCCTCTTCCTCAAAAGCTTCAAGAGAAACTTCTGGTTCGATTGGGGGAATGCTTGAAACTTGCAGCACTTCCTTATACACCTCTTCCGGCTTAGCATAGGATAGGGTGCTTTTCTTGAGCTCCTCCACCTTCTTCATCAACTTCTCCCATCTTGATTGAAGAGAATCTTCAAGAGGTTGCTCGTAAATCTTTCTAGGGACATTCATTTTATCCCATATCGCAAGTTCTTTCTCAATGGCCTTTTCTCTTTCCCTTTCATTGTTAAACCAATAAAATGAGTATTTTTCTTCCAAGTATTCATAATGGTCCGCCCTAGCACTTTGTCTTGCTATCCAGGCTGGATCAAATGTAGTCATCGGATATCCTGAAAACTACAAAACTCATAGAAAGAGTGGTTAATAGCAACAAGGGCAATAGCCCCAAAAGACAACCGCAACCGGCTCGGTCAAGACCAAGTCCCCGGCAACGGCGCCAAAAACTTGTTCGCTCTAAACGGTGTGTGCAAGCTTTAAATTTATAACCCTAGATATAATCTTAAAACAAGGATGCGAACCCGCAGTATACGGGTCAATCGTAGTAAAAAGCAAGAAATTCCAGGGGTCGATCTCAGGGACTTAGTGAAACTAAGCAAGTAACAGTGAGCTATGTAATTACTAACCACAAAAGCGATTATAGCAATCAAAGATGATAAAAAAGTCAATTAAGGAAATATGCAATTCTAGGGATTAAAGCATCTAGTTGTGGTTCCAACTCAAGATCTAAAGATAAGCGGACAAAGCTGAGATTTTGCATAGGGAAGGTGTTACTAAATTGGAATAGATCACCGGGTAAGTCTCACTACTCACTAATCCCAAACCGTAACTCTTATTACCGGGTAACTCTCAAGGAATTAAGGAAAAGAAATAAAATACTCAAACCAACACACCACCTAAGGGAATAGAATCAACCTTTACCGGGTAAGTCTCAGGCTAACTCACAAAGATGGAATGAAGGCACACTCAAACCCCAATAATGGATAAACCTTTATTACCTACACTTATGATCTTTGGTAAACAAACAAAGGAATTACCGGGTAAGTCTCATCCTAAGCTTGCATTGAACCAGGAAAGGTGTAATAAGAATAGGATTTGGCAAACTCTAACACTTAACTCTCAGTTTCGGATCAGATAAGTCACCTCGGTCAAACGAATTTCACTCCGGCCGAGATGTTCATCGACTGAACGAGATGCTTTAGGGTTAAGGATAAAGACTCGAGCTTTCAGGGTCCTACTGGAATTTAAGATTATTCTATCATTGTTTTTCCCACAACCTTCAGCCAATCACCCTAGAATCACACAAAGAAATTAACCAATCATCATCGTGAAAGCAATAATCAAGTATATGGGAAGAAAGTGAATAATTGAACAAGAATAACTTAATGAAAAGACTTCAATAACTGAATCAAATATCACAAACAAAGCGTTTCCTTGGATCACAATCCAACAAGACAATCACAAAAGGGAATCTTACAAAACCCTTCACAAAGTTATCAACTTTATTCCTTCACTCTCTTCCTTCAACCTTCAAAAAGGTTCTTCAAATCCCAACTATGGGGAATGCGGTTGTTAAAACGTGTCTAAGCACTCCTATGCGGCCTCTAGCGGAGGTCGAATTTGTGGAAAATCTGACCTTTTTTATAGGAAAATTACCCTCCAAAGATAAGAGATCTTAGAAAGATATTTTCCCATAAAATAGGTAAAATATATGAACTAAATTATCTTCTTCCTTCCAGGAATCAAGCCTAAAAATATAAGATCTTCCTTCCAAAAATAAAAGATCTCATCCAAGAATAAAATATTCTCGCCGCGTCCAAGGTGTTCGCCTCGGTCGAGTCGGCTCCTCTGGATCACCTCGGTCGAGATGGTACTGTAGCTGACCGAGGTGCCTCAACTGAAAGTGAAATCTCTCAAATCTGGTCCAAAGTAAATCTTTAATCCATTTCCATGATTCCTGGATTCTTCCTTAAGCTCCTGAATGTAGCTCCAATGACTCCTTAGCTCTTTTAGCTCCATTTTAGTCCAAAACGTGCCATTTTACCTACGATTACAATGAAACTAGGTGTAGACCTCGATTCTCGCAAAGGTAGATGAAACGACAATGTAATCATATAATACACATTCAAAAATGCAGATTATCGAAGATAAAACGTCTAAAAAAGTTCTAAAATATAGACTATAATTCATGCTATCAGTCGCCCTTAAGGACCTCCCTCTACTCTACTCCTGCCTTCATCAGAGTGAGAAGGTGATGGATTGGCTGTACCTCTTCCTTGCCGCTTTGAAATGGATTAGGAGGAACGAGCCAAGGGATATCGTCGGAGGTGGGGTGATCTCCTTGATCGCTTCACAGGTCATGGACCTGTCCGACCTAGAGGATGGGTTGGAGGCTCCCCTTTACACAAAGGGGATGCTTAGGAGGTGCAAGCTCCTCCGACGGGACGGGGAGAACCTGTTCTGGATCTCCCTTGCTGATGGGAGCCATCTGACGTACCTCCCCCGGCCTTTACCATTAGGGGAGGAGTTCTCCGATCTTTACATTCCGACAGATCCCTTCGTGCCGAGACGGCCACTAGTGGCCTTTGTGGAGAGGCATGCTGCCAGGTCCAGCCGGGCCCATCAGGAGGAGCACCTGCCAGTCCCAGATGACGAGGAGATGCCCACAGCGGCAGTAGAGGAGGACCCGGCCCTTGCGAGCCTTCAGGCTCAGATGGCGGCCATGACGACCCAACACTGGGCGTGGTAGTCCGACTACCAACGGACTATGCTGGAGCAGCTACAGAGCTGGCAGGACACCTTTGCCACCTCCATGACCTCACACATTGACCCCCTTCAGGATGCATGGCAGGCGGCTCAGCAGCAGCAGCTGGAGGCTCAGCAGCTGGCTTGGCAGGCCAGTTTTGAGACCTCCTTTGGTTGCCGGATGTCTACCCAACAAGAACGCATCGATGATATCTACCGGCGGCAGGAGCACTTCTTCAGCCATTTCCCTTACCCGCCGGAGGAGGGTCCTGGTAGTCCATCCGGACCACCCCAGTGAGGGGTACATTTCTTTCCCTTCTCCCACAATTATCTTTGACTCATTTTCACTTTGAGGACAAAGTGCACTTCAAGTATGGGGGAGGGATATATATCATTGCTTGTACAGTTTGTTAGTTGTTTTTGGCATCTTGTTTTGCATTATTGAATTCATCAAAAAAAAAAAGAGAAAAAGCCTAAGAAATGAAAGAAAAAGGCATGAAAATCCTTGGATAAACCGAAAACCCGAAAGGACGGTTTAGGTAAAAAGAAGGTAGTCCGACCAACCTTAGGTTGGTGCAAAAATGGAGTTGAGGGATGTGAGCTTAAGAGAGAAAAGAAGAAGAGTGGCAAGGTGAAAACCCGAAAGGGCGCCTTGGCAAGATGAGCGACACCGAGTGTAGGTTTCCCTTCCGGCATTTGGGCGACATAAGAAGGGGAGTCATAAGGAGGTTGTCCGGGTAGGCCACTCTTGGAGCGATAAGGATGGTAGTATCTCTTTTTCTCACATTTCCTCTCTTTTCCTTTCTTTCTTTCTTGGTTTTTCTCTTGTTTTCCATTATTTCTCTTTCTTTTCCTTGCTTCCTGAGACCTTAAGTCTAATTGCTGTCATTTGTTTTACTCGGGACGAGTAAAAGGTCTAAGTATGGGGGAGTTCGATAGGTGATGAAATCACTATCATTTAGGGTAATTTTAAGAGTCTTTTTATTGCATTAGTGTCGGTTTATGCTACTAACTCCTTGGTCCAAAAGAAGAAGATCAAAAGAAGCTAAGGAAGGAGTTATAAAGCACTTAGGAGTAAAGATCGATCAAGAAGCAAAATTTTTGTTTCTCCACTGCCCCCGCGGGCCCTTGCAGCCGCCCCAGCGGGTGACACTTCCCACTGAAGCATTCCCAGTACCTTCACCAGCGCCGGCCAAGATGCAGAGCACCGCCCCTGCGCCACCCATCGGCGCCCCTGCGGTGACTTGCCCGGACAAGACGAAGGCCAGCTCCCCTGCGCCTCCCACTACGCCCTGCCTGCGCCTCGCCTTGGGAGCTGGAAGGCGAAGAGCCTGTGTCACCGCCCCCGCGCCTTAACATTAGAAACGTCAGGAAGGCGAAAGGTCAAACGTTGAACTGCATTAAAGATCCGCCCCCGCGGAGCTGTGTAGCCGCCCCAGTGGTTATGAAGAAGATCAACCGATTCTGCCTAAACCGCCCCTGCGGGTCCTGAAGGCTGCCCCTGCGGTTTAACGCCAGAAGCCTTACTCCGGTTGTTTACACCACCTTTAGGCATTAAAGGCGACTGTTTTAGGCCGGCTATTTACTCCTAATTAAGTGTCTTTTGTAGTATAAATAGTTCATGGCTGATTGCTAGAATCATCCATGCTTTTCCCCATAAAATCCATTTTAGACTTGAGTTTTTCATTGTAATGAGTTGCTAACTCCCTTGCTACATTGGGTTGGTTTGAAGCTGTTTTGTTACTTTGGTTGTAAGTCCTTTTAATATAAGTCTTTTATTCAGTAATGTTTTGTGTTTCCTTGATCTCCATTGTTTAATTGCATGTTTACTATTACTTGAGATTGATCACCTTAGGTTCTAAAGTGCATGTAAACAACTAGGATTAATAGGTTCCGGGTTCGGGTCTTTAATCTAGTAGCAACTTTAAGTAATAACGGGTTGTAATTACTTAAATAAAAGGAACAAAAATATAAAGATAAGTTTAACGGTTTTAATCTTCTCTTTATATCCCTTTGTCTTTGTTTGAATGCTAACTTATTATTTGTTCTTGTAGGTTTACGGAACTTTAATAGGTTAAGTTGTGTTGATGCCGGTTGGCTCAACACATATGTACGATCGAGACGGGAGATTACTTAAAAAACTTGTAAAAGGAATACACCAAAGTAGCAATTGCATGCTTAGAATCAACCTAGTGTAGATTCACCCATTATTGTCTTACTTGTAGTATTCATCGTTTTCAATAGTTTTTGCGCATCAATTCAGCCAACCCCCTCCCCCTTTGTGTCACTTGTCATTATA
Source organism: Fagopyrum esculentum (assembly GCA_033239045.1). Taxonomy (NCBI): domain Eukaryota; kingdom Viridiplantae; phylum Streptophyta; class Magnoliopsida; order Caryophyllales; family Polygonaceae; genus Fagopyrum; species Fagopyrum esculentum. The sequence continues at coordinate 24,630,971 of BSUD01000002.1, read as the reverse complement.
ATCAATAATTGCATCTAAAATACCTCAACTCTCTTGGGTTCGACCCTTACTTACTCACTATACTTGTTCTTAGTGCTAAGTCGGGATTTACTTTTGATTGGGTATAGACGACCATAGAAATACCTTCGGTCATGGAAGGTGCAATGACAAGGTCAAGATCAAAGGCTAATCAAGATAATGTTACGAGCATACTCACAACATGTACACTCAAGGAGACCCTACTAACTCTTAGGAATTCTTTGGTGACATTGTGACTGTTATGGAAGAGTCAAACAACGATCAAGAAAAGCCATCAAGCATAGAATGTGGCTAGTACGAAGAAAGCGTCTCAAAGAAGAAATCTCGGTCATCCTACAGGAATCTCGGCCGAGATTCCATCTGAAATTTTCTCTCTGACGCGTGCTTAAAGATCCGGCCGAAGATCTTTTAAATTTGGCAACTATCTTTATATGTCTTACCTTAAAGCTCTTAAATATTCTTAAAGTTTTTGATCTTATCTTTAAGATTATTATTTTTATATCTTTTAAAGATATCTTTTCTAGATTATCTTTTAAAAGATATGTTTCTTAGTTTACATAGAAGATCTCCCTTATAAATAACCTTAGAGGGGGAGATTATTAGATAGATTAGATTTGATATTTTTCCACATATTGTGTGAACCTGCAACTTTGCTTATGAAGTTTGTATTGTTTTTTTTTTTTGAAAGGTTACGTTTTTGGTTCTGCTTTGCCTACGTCCGGATAGGGTATATATAGTAGTGATCCACTTAAGGGGATACCCTCCCAATACCAATTTTTTCATACATGTCTCCAGGAGGATTCAAACTCGAATCTCCGGGCTAACACTTAAGAAGTCTATCACCACAACCAGACCAACTGAGTATTGGTATGAAGTTTGTATTTTATTCATTCATATTCAATCAAAGAGAGAGTCTTGGTTGAATCGTTGTGAAGTCCTTACTAGATTGTGCTTGTGTGTGTTATCTTTTTGAAGGTTGGTGCTCTTGGTCAATACTAGTCCCTCCTTATACTTGTCTTACTTAGAAGACTTGTGTAAGGTTAAAGAAGTGATGGTTAAGGTAAGCTCTTCGTTAAGGGGTTTTGACACATTATTGGTCAATGCTCTTTGCGGGAATACCTTGGTTCATATCTTCCTATAATTATCATATATCATTTCATTAATCATCTTCTATCTTTCCATATCATCTATAATTCTGCAATTTGAGTTCTACAGAATCTCGGCCTGTTCTTGAGCAAATCTCGCCCGAGATTTCAGACAATCACCCGAGATTTTCTATATATTGACAAATTGAGAACTTTCAATCTAGATCAAGAATTGCGGCTTCAACCCCGCATCAAATTTTTTTTCCATATTTTCCATAACAATAATATATATATATATATATATATATATATATATATATATATATATATATATATATATATAGGGTCCGTTTTTCATGAGAACAACATTATCGTGTAATCATGAGAACAATTTTAGACCGTCGGATGGTGAGTATTAAGGGTCGAGATCTAGGGTAGATATCATAATTATTAGATAAATAATATTCTGAAACTAATAATAACTACGCATAATACATTCAATCAACAACAACTACGAATAATGCATTAAACGATATGACACATTTGTAACAAAACTAATAATAACTACGAATTGTTCTCATAATTACACGATAAGACCTGTTCTCATATGATTTATACTTATTTAAAAAAGTTGTAACTAGATAAAGTATTTACTTTAATTCATTTATTAAGTTTCTTATAACCAGTATATTTTTATCTAAAATTCCAAATATAATTGAATAATAAGTTTATCATCCAGTCTTTCTAAAAGTTTTAATTTTGAAATATAATTACATATTTGTTTCATACTCCAAATAACAACTTTAAATTAAAAAAAATTCAACACGTCAACAAAACTTAAGTGAAAATATAAATAATGTTTACTATATTTTATTGTAATAGATCATCATATATGTATATTGATGGATGCGTACCAAATGGGTGGCGTTAATTTGGTAAGAAAATGAAATGTCGAAAAGATATATTAAACGACAAACATAGGATTGGATTACTCATCGGCGGCAATTAGCATATAAAATTATGGGACCCACCCACATAATCAGTTTAAGATATCTGTGATTAATTAGTTGATTAATCAAGTTGCTTGACTTTTACAAAACGCGGCGTAGCGTGATTGGACACAAGTGGACGCTTTGAGGTTAATTATAGTACGGTGCACGCATCGCCTACAAAGCTAACACGACACGCACGACACGCACGCGTTTCCTACACACAATATTGCCTTCTCAAACAAGCCAAAAACCATATTATTGTCCCTATATAAACACTTGCATAATCTTGTTCCTCTAATGTTAAGTATCTCTATATACTTTAAAAAAATTATAAGTTTTTCAACTATGCGATCGATGATTATTTCATCTCCTTCATCTTTGATTTTTCGTGAACAACTCAGTTCACTCGTTCCGAGAGGTTTGGGTAACGGGTATCTGATGCCAACAACTTGCAATCCACGAGTTACGAGAAGAGGTGTCAAGAGTGTGATTCTGGCTCGTCGAGGTGATGATACGGATGGTTATGGACAATGTAGTGGGAGGATGGTCGATGAAGACATAATCACACTCCGACTACGCTTGAAGGAGTTAAGAATGTCGGAGAGCGAGTTCGGGGCTCCCTTAGATTGGATGGAATGGGAGAAGAAGTACTTTGTAGGGTACTTTCAAAAGGATGTGTATGCATTGATAGGGTTGTTGCAAACTCTTTTGATGAACACAAGGCCGTGTTTGGCTTTAGGGTTGTTAACATTTCTTGCATTGAGTGCTACTACGTCGGCTGGCTTGTTGTTGTTGCATGGTGTACAACTTCTCAAGGGGATTGCAAGTGTGCCATTTTAAATTTGTATGATGTTATTTTATCTTAGTTTTTTCTTTTTGGGCTTTATGATAGTATGTATATTAATCTATTTGTTAATAACTCTCCCAAACGAATGATAACAAAACACAACACAAGTCATTTTCTTCTTCTTTCATATTACAGACGTTATATTTCTATTATTTGGAAAATTGGTGTTGTGCATAATATATTTGCGACATGAGGCCCATTTAAGTTATTGTATATTAATCTATTTGCTAATTACTTATTGGATCTTATTATGGGCCGCCCACAACTCGGTTTGATACATTTTCCGATAGAATGAAAAATATGGAGATTTAGGGCCTGTTTACGTGATTGATTTATTTTCAGATTTATTAAATGAATTAATATGGATTTATAGTTTATTTTGAATTTATTTTTTAATGGATTAATATAAATAAATCAGATAAGTATGTTTATTTGGAGTTTATTTTTTTGGATTTATTTTACTTCAAAGGACACTTTTATCCCTAAGAAATAGCAATAACGTAATATCTAAGGATGAACAAAGAATATCGGAATGGAAAAACAAAAGGTCAATATTGAGTTTTAAACAAAAATAAACTCACCAAAAATAACATTGGTTTAGAAAGTTTATTTTTTAATGGTTTATAAACCTAAATAAACTCGTAGAGAAATAAAACAATTCAAAAAACACCTACAAAAATTAAACTACGGTTTATAAACTAAATGAAACACAAATAAATTACAAATAAGCATACCCTTACTCTGATGTAATGCACAATTACACGGTGCGCGCCAAAGTTATCGGGCTGTGGTCAGGGCCGCCGTCGAGTTTCGAGAGACTAAGAGTCGCCGAGTCGGTCTTCACCGTCGCCTAGGAATATGTCGGGAGTGTCGGCTGTTGTTCTTCCATGTTCAAAGGCTGAAGCGTAAAGTTGAAGTGTTAAGAGATAAACCCTAACTTACACAGTTACACATTCAGCGTAAAAAATATAAAAAAATAATTTAATTGTCAGTTCGACCCAACCTACCGTTTTTTTCAGTCTAGGACCAGTATCGAAAATCCCTAATACCATGAACCAGGAATCGGATCGGACCGTAAATATCCGGTCCAATTTGGATAATGTTTGTACAAGTACAACCCTAAAAATTAAGGTCATGATATTTAACCGTTACATATCGACATCGTTTGACTATTACGTATCATAATTTTGTGAAATCATGTCTCATTAGGGCCCGTTTGGTTCCAACTCTGGAAATGGAAATGGAATGGAAACGAATTTAGTCCATATGTACATCCTAATTCATAAAATTTTATGGAATCATTCTTTGTGGTTTCATGCAAAATGCACTTGATTCACCACATTTTGTTTCCTTATAGGGTATCAAAAGTAATCAATTCTACTCCAATTACTTCAAAACATAAGGAATGATTCCAAAAACTTTCATGAACAAGGATATACATATGAACTAGATTCGTTTTCATTCCATTTTCGATTTTGGATATAAACCAAACAAACCCTATTAGTTTAGTTTAATTGACTTACAGAGTTTGATTAAAGGGAGAATTTGACATACTAGGCTTTTTTGAGAATATGATTTAGTAAATGTACCTCAAAATTTATTACCACTTTCATTTAATGGTAGGTAAAAATAATTAACCCCTTTATTTAAAAAAGGATGTTTGCTATTTGTAATGTAAGTGAATGATTTAATTTTTATTCCTGAATTTGTTTTTTTATTTTCTTTTTTTTAGTCTTTTTTATTTTTTATTTTTTATTTTTCTGGATAAATTTCACATACCAGAATTTTTATTATACCAGAATTTCACATACTAGAAATTTAACAAACCAGAAACATTACATACCAGAAACTTTACATACCAAAAATTTTACATATCAGAAAATTCTGGTATGAGTTTTCTGGTACGAATTTTCTGGTATGAATTTCATACCATAAAACTCATTCCAGAATTTTCTGGTATAAAAATTCATACCAGAAAAACTCATACCAAAATTTTCTTGTATAAATTTTCATACCAGAAAATTTTGGTATGAGTTTTCTGGTATGAAATTCATACCAGAAAATTCATACCAAAATATATCGACAAAATCCATGGGCAACAGAATTAGCTACAATATAATGACAACCCACAATACCATTATAAGCAACCACAAACTATAGGAACTATAATATACATTACACAAAATTAAACATTTACAGTGCAGTAATTAGACCATAGTTTTAGTGGACATAAGCTGCAAAAAAACCATAGTTTTAGTGGACATACCAGAAATTTTTTCACACCTGAAATTTACATACCAGAAATTAGACATTTACATACCAAAAATAAAATTCATATAAGAAATTTAAATACCAAAATTAAAACTCATACCACAAATTTAGTGGACAAAAGTAAAACTCATACTTCAAATGCGGTGGAGTCTCTCTTGGAGTTGGGATGCAGCATCATGTTGTAGATGGCTTCTCTGGTTGTGCCCAAGATTCTCCAAGCGATGGGTTAAGTGAAATGTGGGTTAATTTTGTAGTGACTTTTAAGCTGAATCAAACCACATTCATCAAGATTCATGAAAATGTTGAACAGCAAACGGATATACGTACGATGCATTTACGAGGAGGAGAAAGGATTTTGAATGAATTGGGACGGTTGTTGAAGTTAGTCTTGGGAACACCTGGTATTCCTTCTGGGCTTGTGAAATGATCTACATCATGACCCACCTGCCATTTTTTTTGTTTTATCAAAATTAGCAATAAACACATACGTTTGATAAAGATCATCATACATGGTAGCGCCCTTACTCTTCCTCTTCCGCCAAATTCCAAAGCATCGCTATCCAGTGCTACACGATACTTCCCGGGTAAGTCACATCCAATTTTATAACTGCATTCTCTAGTCTGCACTTCATCAACACTTGGGCTGATATGGCTCGGGGACTTGACCTACCCTTCCCATCGTTCATTGACAGTACCCTACTCCGTGCTCATGATCCATCAGACATTCGATTCTCGATTCTTTATGGTGCCATCTCCCTTAAGATCCCGTTTTTATTTCATATTTCATCCTCCACAATCCCAGTTGCATTCATGGCGAGTATATGTACCTGGATAGAGTGTAAATCAGGAATCAACCGAAAACACACCCAAATCACTCTATATAAGATCTAGATCCAGATCTAGATTTAGATCTATACAACTGAATCTTCCATATCTTCAAATTGGAACTTGTTCGTATTCAACAACAAGGCTGATATTTGTAATCATGAGATTGAACAACCAATCTCGATCTTCAACATGGTGGCCGTCCAATAGGACTCTCATCTGCTTGATATCGAAGGTAAAGAGCTCCAAATCGGAGAGCTGGGGAGGCGAATAGAGATGAGAAAGTGGAAAGCGAAGGAGGCGAAAGAGAGATGGGAAAGAGAAAAGAGCCAGAATTAGGTTTTCACGGTAAAAAAATATTTGGGGTCTATTTACTTAACTAAAAAACCAAAAGAACCTACTTAGTATATGTATTCTTAAAAAGGCCTAGTTTTCAAATTAGCCCTTGATTAAAAAGGATAATTTTATGCTTTGTTTATTTCTGATATTACTTGAAAACTCCTCCATATCTTCTTTAATTATATTCTTTCATAATATTAATTATTTTATCGTTAAAGTTTAAAAAATAAACCGCACACTTGTGAGTATTAAGCTAGTTAAATAAACAAGTAGTTATTAAAAATTAAAAATTTGTAAATTGGTTCAAACTAACTTATCTAAATCAATATTTAATTTATAGTAAAATAACAATAATTAAAGATAATTATGAGAATAGTATATTTATGATTTGTGATAAGTAAAGCTTCATAGTAAGTTATTCGGGAGTAATTCGAGCATATTCACTTGCTACAATATGAATTTGAAGGAATTTGGTCTAATAGGCTTTTTTAAATATTGTGTTTGGTAAATATATTTCATAATTTTTTACCACTTTTATTTAATGGTAGGTAAAAGTAATTAACCTTTCTATTAAAAAAAAAAAATTGATGTTTGTTATGTAAGTTTTA
>BSUD01000002.1:24601958-24623048 GCA_033239045.1 Fagopyrum esculentum | reverse complement strand
TTTTTTTTTTTTAATTTTTTTATAATTTTCTAGTATGAGTTTCTGGTAAGCATGTCCACAAGTCGGACCCGCCGGGTCGACGGGTCCGGGAAGGGCGACCCAGACCCGTGTAAACGGCCGACCCGCCGGGTTGGCGACCCGCCGGGTCACGGGTCAGACCCGGCGGGTCGGCCCTTTCGTATTAAAAGCCTTTTTAAAAAAAAAAAATATGACCCGCCGGGTCGACCCTTTTAGACATTTTTTTATATTTTTTTTTTTAAAAACTGAGGTTTGGCGGGTCGACCCGCCGGGTCACGGGTAAAAATCACCTCGACCCTTACCCGTACCCGTGACCCGTGACCCGTGACCCGTGGACATGCTTATTCCCCTCTCAGCCTAGGAACGAGAATAGAAAAACAAAAAAAAAAAACAACGATGAATGATGTATACCTGTTGCCGCCATAATACACAACAAGGTCATCAATGGCACTCAAAGCAACGCCTACCAGTGACACACACACACAATGTCCTGCTGTAACAAGATCCAAATCAAAGACCAGGAATGCTCGTGTAGTGTCCTCGATCCGATTTGGTGATGAACAAGAAAGGGAAGATGAGTGGAAGGAATTGAGCAACCAAATATAAATAAATAAATATATATATATATATATATATATATATATATATATATATATATATATATATATATATATATATATATATATATATATATATATATATCATTACTATACTAAATGTGGGACTTCTCAAATGAATAGGAAATTTCAATTTTGCCCTTATTTGCTGATCATTATTTTTTTTTAACGTGTCTCCCTTTCCGGTGTTCAGATGTCTTCTGCTTCATGACCGCTTCCTCATCCGCCCTTCCTCTCTTCTTCATTCTTTTATTGTAGCTATGATATGAATCTCAAACCTCCCCACAAATCCTTCTCAATCTCAAACACCATAGATATCACCGCCTTCTCCCACTTCATGTTTTCCGCCATCCAATCCATCTCTTGTCAGTTCTCGCCAACCTTCGTCTTCTTCTTCGATCTTCCGGGGTTTTTGTCTCGGTTTCCTTCTCGATTTTATTGAAGCAGATTAGTATTATTCGTTCAGCTTATGATCTCGACAGCAGTCAGCAACCTCTTTCTTCCTCAAGGTAATACTTTTTTCCTTTCTTCTTCTTCAGCCTTTATCTCTTCTTTCAGTCATACTTCTTCTTCTTCTTCTCCACAGACCCACAAATTGATCGATCTTTTGTTAAAGTTTAGCGATGGCTTTGGTTTCTATTTAAATTGCTTTGATTCCTATTCTATCTTAATGGGTTCCAATTGCATGTCGAATAGGTCACTCTTTCTTTCGTGATTTCCTGCTCCGCTTACTGACGCTACCTTTGTCGGTTTCTCGACCGGCTTCTCCCTCCTAATACCCGTATGGCTGCGATGAAGCAGAAAATTGAAGCAAAGCCACAAAGGTTAGGTTTAACGAGAAGCGCAAAGCGACAACTTCCCTCCAAAGGTAAGATTACAAACTCAGATTTGAATTTCTCTTTCTTGACAACGATGATAAATCTAGACAATCCGTTTGACATTTGGCTCTTGATTTGGTTTTGTTTTAGTAGATCGATGGGCGTAGCGTCAATTGATTGATCATCGTTGGCCACAACATAAATCGGAGGGCTTCTAGGCTTTACTGAGTACCAGAAAACTGTGCAACCTGCAAACCCATCTTTCTTTATCTTGGCTGGCTACTGATCTCTGTACAAGGCTAAGAAATATCCCTTTGAAGATTTAATGGTAATTAGTAACAAACTAACAGAGGTAGCTTTCAATTTCTCACTGTTTTTAAAATTACCACAGCAAATCATATCACTCCCTTTCAATTTGTCTTTTATGAAGCCAAAAAGCAAGTATATATGTTAAATAGGGAATGCCCATCATTTAATAGATTAAATTAATTCTTTCGAGTGCAATTTTTCCAAAACAATTCATCATGCTAAAAGGAAGAAAGTGTTGAGTTTTAGTTGAAAAAAGGTTATAAAATTAGATCGAAGTGGAGGGCAAAGATTGGAAGATGAAAAAGAGCAGGTGCAAAAGAGGTTGACTCTTTAATGGTGGGATGAACAATTGGGGAACACCATTACTGCCACAAGTTGTGCTCTTCCTCTTCCCTTCTGGCTTCTCTGCTCCGAGGTCCTTGAATGCACGTGGATTGAGGAACTATCAATTTATGGTTTGTCCATTTGTTTGTTGGGGTAAAAAGGTTCAAGTCTCCGTTTACACTAGAAGCTTTTAATATCTTTTGAGTAAATTAATTTATTAATTGTATTTTTAAAATGATTCAGTCAAATAAATTATGAAATATATTCAGAAAATTCGTTAAAGTGATATTCCTTGGGGGAAAAAGAGTTGAAGCTTGTAACTAACACAATCTCATTACATTTTCTCCTTCCATGATTTGATATTTTTATTTCCTCTCAAGTTTATCTTCTCCCCTTTAACTTTTTGCTCCCACTTATTTCTTTATTTTGTGTCATCTGTGATGTATTTTGCAGCTAAAGGATCTTTGTTCTGCTGAGTGTTTGGTGATTCTTTTTCATTACATCAAAACTGGTTTTTTTTATTTTAAATCCTTATTCCACCGAATCTGACAGGTTGTAAAGCCTTCAATATCATGCTTGTAGAGGTCCGCGTTGCTGGTTTTATAGCGAGTGCAATCAGGATAAATTTTGCTTACCTGGAGAACCATCTTAACTCCTTCCATTTAAGCCATTACTTATCTTAGACATAGTTACAACCCAAATTATTGGTTAGAATATCATCACCTTAACTGCTGCTTGTGGATTCTAGAGTAGGACCTTGATTTACTTCTCCATCTTTTGGGTTCATGCCATAATCTATTTCAGCCAAACACTTTTTTGATCTTCCCATTACAATGATTTGTATAATTTTCACTTATTATACTCCCTATAGTGACCTTCAGCAATATCTTAACGTACAAGGATTCAAAATTGTCCAATACGGATGCGCAACTTGCATTGGAAAATCTGGAGATATCAATGAATCAGTCGCTGCTTCTATTCTAAAAATGGTATTGCATTCTTCCTTCCAATGAAAACTTGAATTTTTAGTTTTTTTTGGGTATGGTTAATTTTCTCTGCATGATATCTTGTTAAAATGATTACAAAAGCTAGGGTTAGTTCTTCTCTTCTAGCAGTGCCATATCAAAATGCTAGCATCAGTGACTAGTAGTTATGGTACTTTTGGGGAAATAAATTGTTTACAAACTTTAGTTTTTTGTAGGAGTCTGATATACATGTTTGTTTCTAATATAGACCTTGTCGCTTCAGTTGTCTTTTTGGTAACCGGAACTTTGAAGGGCGTTTGCATCTACTCAATAGAGCTAACTAACTTTCTTCCCCTCCGTTGGTTGTTGCCTACTCACTCGCTGGCATGGTATATATACCCCCCCCTATAGGATCACTTTAGTGCGTGTCGTGGGGATATGCATCTTTCACTGATGAATCTCATATGTGCTTTGTTACTGCTAGTGATTTATGTTAATCTACCCATCTAAATAGCGACTTCTTAATTTGAATTTGAATGATGCCAATTATGCACTGAATTCTTCGCCTTCACTACAACAGTTGAGGTCAAAATCAACGAGACCATCTCCGTCATTAAGTACAACCTACTCCAAGGGATCTTATGATTACGAACACGGCTTCGTGAAGCCCTCTGCTATCCAACAGTGTGCTATTGATCCCATCATCAAGGGTCGCAATGTCATCGCTCAGGCGCAATCCGGTACCAGAAAGTCCACTATGATTGTCATCTCTTGTAACACCCTAAGTTCTTGGAACTCGAGGAGCTACTGGTTAGGACCTCACAATGGGTCCCGACCTTGGTTTAACAACAACTTTACTAGGATCTTACAACAAGGCACAAATGTATTTAAAACAATTTTAAAACATAATATTTTTATGGTATGAATGTATACATGTGACAACCTTACAAACATATATATAAATACATAACATGCATGTCGTATGGAAGACTCCCCCGTCCCCATCTAATGAATACGTGGACCCGGCTGACCATCCGTTCCGGATCTCTCAGCAACTGTCTATCTCTACAAATCTACAACACGGATAAACAGTTAGCTAACAATCCAAATATAAGCAGAATAAGGATAGCACAAACACAAACAAGGTAACATAAACACCCATCATGCTGACACACAATTCGGTTATTATCTGATAGCTTAGGTGATTCACTTTAATCCGTTTTAAAGTTGTGGCACGAGAATCTTAAGAGTTCTCGCCTCCGTTCCTTATCCAACCGGTGTAGGTCTAGCTTACCTCCGCCGGTAGCATCACTACAAACCGAGAGTGGACTAGTCCCTAAAGAAACCCCCAGCGCCCTCAAGCTACTGAGCAGAATGCCACCGCCCGTTCCTCTTAGGCCAAGGTATAGGTCGGTATATAATTATTACTAAAATATAACTATAAACATCTCATTCACACACCACTACCATTATTCACACTCATATCCAGAAGTCAGCTAAGTAAGCCCAAAGGACTTACTTGAATTCAAACATAATCACGTTATCTCGACTCGATCTATAACCGCAGGAACTCAACCGCTTGTTATAAAAGGCAAGTGGATCAATAATGTATCCCACTTAATTAGAAGTCTTTGACTTCTAAGATATTTAGCTCTATCATCAGATAAATTACCAAAATACCCTTATACAAATAAAAGACTATTTTACCCCTGGTCCCGAAACTTTATAAAACTCCATAACAAAGTTCCAAACTATTCTTTGGAACTCAAAACCACACTCAAACTCTCAAAGGAAAGTTTGCTAAAGATTTAGAAGAGTTAACTACATTCTTGACTTTCATAAAAAAGTCGCTAAGGTCTGACTTTGGCTTAAGATATGAGAACCGAATAATAATATAAAAAGTCTAACAAAAATCTCTAAGTCTTTTATGCTATGCACTCTATCCATAGTAGCCAGAATTTCCTAAAAATACATAATAACCACTTCTACACAAATTCTCAAAGTCGGTTCCAAAACCAGAAATTCAGACTTAGCCAAAAACTGAGTATTTCTTAACTGCTCAGCCAGTCCACTTTGGGCCTTCATAGATCTAAATCCAACCGTTGGATCAACCCCAACTTTTGATACACCACACTATGCATGACACTCTATAACATACTAAAAACGGAACGGTGAATTATGTTTCTAAGGTATCCAAACTTAAGCTCAAACATGACTGCACAACACCAAATAATTCCAGCACTCAACAATTTCAGCAACATCTAGAAAACTGTTTAAGGTCCCAACTTCGAATAATCATAACTCCTAAACCATTTGCTGGATTCATCCCAAATTTTAATATGTTCTACCACAATATGTCAACTACATCATATCCAAAATTCAAGTCCAACAAAGATCAAAAGCCTAATCAAAACTATCTCACAAAACAACATCTCATGCTATTTTTCTTAATACTCAGCACTTTTATAAAAATTGTATGAGGAGTCAACTTTGAAATACCATAACTCTCAAACTGTAACATGGATTCCTCTAAAATTTTAGTATGATGTAGTATGAAATACCGTCTATGACATATCCAAAAACTAGCCAAAAAGAAGAAGTCTAACTTACCCAAATTGTGACCCGAAGTTGACTGTTTGTCACTTCTAAAAATTCAAAAAACGCCTCAGCTCTTCAAGCTATCTTCCGAGGCTGTTAGGGACGGATTGAAGACACAAAGGGTTCCCTCATCAACATATATACATTAAGGATCGATCAAAGAGAAGGACCAAGGAAGGATGGAGTTGGATCTTACTCGATTCTATGACTCGAAGGCATGAGAAAGACAACCCAAGGCTGCTGCGGATCAGATTTGGGCTCCTCGTATCAGTGGTCTGCTGGATCAACAGAAGAGAAGCAGCCCGCTGGGGTTGCATTTGGGGTCGCCAGAAGGAGAAGCAACCAGTCCTTGGTGCCACGTTTGGGTCGACAAAGGGAGCATCAGCAGTCCGGGTGCCTGTTTGTGTCTACAGAAGGAGTAGCAGCCAGTCCGGGTGCCTGGTTGGGTTGACAGAAGGAGCAACAGCCGGTCCGGTTGCCTGGTTGGGTCGACAGAAGGATCAGCAGCTGGTCCGGGTGCTTGGTTGGGTCGACAGAAGGATCAGCAGCCGGTCCGGGTGTTGGTCAGCACGTGTAGGTGGCGAGACGACCCGCTCTCCCTGATGACTGCGGCTGTCCCAACTCCACCGAAGCCACTATTGTTGTCTTCATGAGAAGATAGTTGTTGGCTGTTGCGTGCAGGAAGGGGAGCACAACGGATCCGATTCCTTCAAGGTCCAACGGTAGGCGAATCCTGTAGATTTGGATGATGAAGATGATCTCGTAGGAGGCGTGCATCTGGACGTCCATTGAAGTTGATACGTACGAGAGTTTAAGGAAGGAAGATCAGGGATAAGGCGTGAAGTTAGGGAGAAGAAAAATGTGCAGCATCAGCGTTGTGTTTTCCTGGGCCGGTTCTCTTCGTGGTTGGAGTAGGGTTTCGTTGTTGGACCGGCTCCAAGACTCCTCCCAAGCAGCCCACAAAGAATGGTAAGGTATAAATGGTCTATCAAGAAAGCCCATGGCTTTATCTTGGTCTTGTCATAAACTCGTCATGGCCTCGTCAAAAGACCTATATAAATATATACATATAACTAGAGTTTGGTGTATATTTCATCATTTTATGTGGTTATAAAATTTACATAAAATGATAAAATTAGTGCTAGGCATAACGTTAGGTATCTTAAAGAGGTCAAGGTTTCAAATCTCGGTTTGACTCGGAAATAATCAGAAATAAAATTTTCGGTTATTACATCACTGTTTGCCAGATGGTTGACACAACCACTAGAGTATATTCCTTTTTCCTTCTCTATTTGTGAATGTTTTTGGGAGTTTTGTGGACTTTGTACACCCCGTATGCCAATTGATTGATCTGGATGATTTTTCTGTTATTCGCCCTTGTTGAAATTTAATCTAATTGTGTAGCAGACTAGCAATTAACATGTCAACTCGGCCAAATATTTATTTTGTCGGAAACTTGTGAGGTTTGGTTGCAATTGTGTTTCAAATATAGGCCTCAATGGTTAGTGTAACATCTAGAGGCCTAGAGTTGTTCATATCAAAGATTTGTTTTTTGCTGTTAGATGTGTTTGCAGTGAACTTTTGTTTATGATGTTTTTTCTTGCTTTTTAGGGTCTAAGCATTGATCTTATCACCTACTAAAGAATTGGCTAACCAGACCCAAACCACTATTTTGGCCATTGGTGGCTACATAAATATACTTTTCCATGCATGCATAGGAGGTGAAAGTGTTGGTGAAGATATTAAGAAGCTCGAAAATGGAGTTCATGTGGTGTCTGGAACCCCATGCAAAGTTTGTGATATGATCAAGAGGAGAACGTGATCTAGACACGTTAAGTTGCTGATTCTTGTAAGTTAGCTTTATCCGTTTTTTGAGGCAGTTCTTAGCTAGTAGTAGGAGTTGATTCTGGACTAATGGATTCATGGCATATTTCTTTTATTATTGCACATGATGAATCTGATGAGATGCTTACCAGAGGTTTCAAGGATCAAATCTATGATGTTTACGTATATCTTTCCCCAGAACTTCAAGTATCAATAGATCTTTCTTCGCTTCCGCATTTCTCATAATTGCCTCTTTGTTTGACCAATAAACGGATTTATTCATCTCGTATTGTTGTGGTTCAGTTCTCATTTCTTGTTATCACCGTTGCCTGTGGAGTGGATGTGCTTGGGCACTTCCTGACTGCAATTTGGAGATTTCTATTTCCATAGTCTTGTGTTTACTTTTTTTTCTTGGTTCCATGATATACAAGCTGGACTTTTACTTCTCCCCAGTTTTCATCTTGGTATAGATGTTCATATTCTTAAGTTGTGCTTATATTTTATTTGTGGAAACTGCTCTCAGAAATATAAAATATTCCAACTAAGACTACCAAAGAATAGTTAATTGTTGCTGAAATTATGTATACATGTGGTGGATGTTTTGTTCAAGAGTTGCTGCAATCTACTTATTACATTTAAAAAACAAATGCTTACACTCACTTAATTTTGGTAGGTGGTTATTATATCTGCCCTTCCAAATGAAATTTTGGAGATGATCGGCTAACTTATGAATGATCCTATTAGAATCCTTGTGAAGCGTGATGAATTGACTTTGGAAGTAAGTTATACCCCTTTTGTTTTCACTTTTGAGAGACTTACAAGCTAGACAACAAATGATTTTGTGTCATTGTATGATTTCAGGGCACCAAACAATTTTTTGTCGCAGTTGAGAAAGAAGATTGGAAGTTTGATACTCTCTGTTTTTAAACCGTGTTTAAAAAGTCTTCCACGGATCACCAAGTTCTTGTTTGCTTGTACTATAGTTTGGCATGGAGTTAGGAGGAATTATACGTGACTCCATCACATAAAGTAAAACTCTCTATTGGAATCCTTTTCATAATTTGGGCAAAGCTTTTAACTTGTTTATAATTTATAATAAGTAGTGTTGTTTGCTTTTCTTTTTACAAGGGTTGTTGCTTTTCTCCTCTTACTTGCTGCTACACTACTTTAGGCCTATGACTTTTCTTTCGTTGGATATTAACATGTATTTCTCCATATGATTTCTCAGCAATCGGAGGAACAACTAAAGAGTATGAATCTGGACCTTGCGTGTATATAGATGTTTGTAATGATGTAATTTCATCATAGAATAAGTCTTCTGTAATTAACTTTATTCACTGATATAATTTTCTTATAGTAATATACCGAGTTATTGTTTCCGAGTTTTAATAAGCAGATACTGACTAGCCTTGTTATTAGTTTTAATCAGATTTGTAACTCAGTCACTTGTTCACGACGAATCGTTCACTATTATTAAAACATAACTACAAACACGATATAAATTCACGACGCGCATGATACGCACGCGCGACGCAACTAGTATATAGAAAGATATGCAATGATACTTTAGAGCAACACCTACCATTGACACATATATATAGAGAGAGAAAGATATGTATGGCTCTTTCCCAAGCAACCTAGAAGGTCGGCTTTCATCCGCTATGACAACACCGGATATGTCGAGATTGAGACCGAGCTCAAGAAAGAACCGTTGATGCAAAAACAAAAGGCCAAAGCTACGACAAATTTTTGTCGACAAGCACCAATCGTTAGCGAGCGAAGAGGTGATAGAGATTGTACGTACATAGATATGTTAAAGGGAGAGATTTGTTAATCGTTTCGCCCTTCTCTTGACAGTTTCGAATATGTCCAGATCTAGATCCAGACTTCTCTTTGCTCTTCTGTTGCTTCTCCTTCCCGATATCCAACTTCTTCCCCTACCTAGACTTTTGTTGCTCTCGATACTGCTCTTCTGTTGCTTCTCCTTCTCGATAACAGCGCTAACCTAGACTTCTTCCCGTCACTTCCTTCTATACACTTAAACCCAACCAATTGAGACCGGTTGCCTCGACGATAAGCAGCAAAGGAGGAGCCTTCAACATCGACAGATACAACCAGGAGAACTCTTCGTGAGCAAGAGACACTACTTCCTTGGACTACGTTTTTGGAATCAGACGGCAAAGAGAGGAGGAAGGCAGGAGTGGAGGCGTTAGAATTAGGGTTTTTGACAGTAAAAATTAGAAGGGGTACATTTAAGGATGTCCACGGGTCACGGGTCACCCGTGACCCAGCGGGTACGGGTTCTCCCGGGTCGCGGGTACGGGTAAGGGTCATGAGATCCTTACCCGTCGACCCGCCGGGTCGACCCGTAACGATCACAAATTTATAAAAAAAAAACAATAAACTATAATAAATCTAACCCAAAAACATTTCTATAAATACCCCAAACCCAATTCATTTCAGTTCACACCAATTCTCATTCAATCATCTATTCACTCTCTCAATCTCTCCATAATATCCAACTCCTACATTCAATTACTCTCCTAATCTCATATTCTCATTCTCTTTTTTTTCATTTTACTACTCTTACTACTACATTCTATTATTCAAAAAAAATGTCTAGTCGAGGAAGACGTTCCGTTAGCGGTGCCGGTCCTTCATCCCGCGGAGGTGTTAGCCGAGGACGTCATTTTGTTAGCGGTCCTCCAACCGGTTCGGATTTAAGGCGGAGCTTACTAAGTGGAGATCACGAGATCCTCGAGGAGGAGGATATCAAAATGGAATCACCTTCTTTCCTCAACACCCAAGGATCCGAGACCCAATTCCAGGAGGAGGAGCCGGAGGAGGAGCCGCCGTTGAACAGCACTCAACTAACGGCGGCGGTCTTTCGATTTTGGTTTACAAAAGGTGTTCCCGTTGCCAACGGAGTTTACTATGCCAAATGCAATTTTTGTGTGGCACAATATAAGCACAAAAAGGGAGAAGGCTACGGGAACTACAAGAGGCATATCCAGAGCAAACATCCCGAAAAAATGGGATTAGCACGAGGGCAAACACAACTTACCGGGTACACATCTACTTCTAACCAACCTCCTTCTTTATTTACATATGATCATGCTTCTTCTATGGATGCATTTTCGAAAATGTTAGCCGTAGATTCTTTGGCATTTAGTTTTGCACAAAATGTTGGTTTTAATGATTGGATGCAAAATCATGCTCAACCCGCATATAAACCGATTTCTCGCCAAACCGCTAAAAGAAAAATGATGCATAAATATAAAATTCGTAAAGAAGAGTTGATTAAATATTTTATGGAAAACGGTGATATTCAAGTTTCTATTTGTAGTGATATTTGGATTGACGGTTTTCAAAAAAATTCATATATGGGTATTACTTGTCATTTTGTTGATAAATTTTGGATTTTAAACAAAAGAGTTTTAGCATTACGAGTTTTCAACGAACAACACACCGTCCAAAACATTTCCCGTTTGATTGCAAATATTTTGGAAGAATATAGATTACTTTCACGAGTTTTTTCAATCGGTTTTGGCAACGCCTCCGCTAACACGGCTTCCATTAGAGATTTAACCAACTATTGTAAGCCGATGGTTGGAGGTAAATTTTTTCACATTAGGTGTGCCGCTCATATTTTAAACTTGTGTGTTCAAGACGGTTTAGCATATGTTGGAGATTTAGTACAACCTATTCGAAATATTCTTAATGAACTTTGGTCTAAAAAAGTGTACGTACTAAATGGTATGCATATTGTAAACAAAATGACGTTTATCCTAAAAAATTTCCAAAAGATGTTTGTACAAGATGGAACTCTACTTACAAAATGATTTACGAATCATATGAATATTGAGGACTTTTAAGTGGTTTTGTCGCACAACATATTGACGGTAATTTTGTTTTCGGTGAATCTTGGGTTTTAGCAAAAGATGTAATGGAGGTTTTTAAATATTTTTATGATGCTACTAACACTTTTAGTTATGTTTGTACACCAACTTCAAACATATTTTATTATGTAGCAATTAATATTGCATTTACCATTCAACAAGGTATTTTAATTGATAATATTTCACAAGCTATTTATTCAATGGGAAGTAAATGGTTAGATTATTATACAACTATTCCCGATATTTTTCTTGTTGCATTTGTGTTAGACCCTAGACGTAAAATGGATGGTTTAAGACAATTTTTATAAAGTTATTATGAATTTTTAGGTTTAGAACAACATCCCGATTGTCATGTTTCTACCATAATTGCTAAAGTTAGAAAATTATTTGATGAATTATTGGTTCAATATCGTGTTTCCGATCAAGATCAATCTTCTCAACCCCCTCCTTGTCCTTCATCTTCAACTTTATCTAAATTTAAATGAATTGCTAGAGATTTGTTTGGCCCGAAAAGGACAAAAACCAAGTCGAGTTCCCATTCGGAACTCGACGAATATCTAACAATTTCTTTTGAGTTTGCCAATGATGAAGAAGAGGATTTCAACATATTATAATGGTGGAGCCGACCGGAGAGAATGAGGTTCCCTACCCTCTCAAGGATCACGGCACAAATTCTCGCCGTTCCCGCCTCAACGGTAGCGGTTGAGCAAACCTTTAGCCAGAGTGGAAAAGTGCTTGATCCGACGAGATCAAACATGTTGCCCGAGACGTTGGAGGCACAAGTCCTCCTAGCCGATTGGAGGAAAGCGGAAATACGAACCCAAAAAAACAACCTCTCGGCGGAGGAAGGCGACGAAGATGACGACGAGCGACAACAAACGCCATCGGATGTATCGGCGGGAGAGTCCGACGACTAAGGTAAGGGCCAATCGGGGATATAAACAAAGGTAAGAGAACTACGTGAGCTTTGATTCCTCCTCCCCGAGAGGATACGTAGGCAACCGGGATTCCGGTTCAAGCCCAATTCTTTCCTTTTTTTTAAAAAAAGTTTAAGTCCAATTTTTTAAAGTTTAAGTCCTCTCTTTATTTTCTTCTTTTTTAAATTTAAGTCCAATTTGTCTTCTCTCTTTATTTTCTTCTTTTTTAAGTTTATTTCCATTATTTTTTTAAGATGAGGTGGCCGACCTGCCGACCCGCCGGGTCTGACCCGTGACCCGGCGGGTCCGACCCGTGGACATGCTTGGGTACATTTACCTAATTAAAAAACAAACAAGACTAGTTACTAAACTGAAAACAAAAAAAAAGGCTATTAACCAAATTAACCCTATGTTTTTACCGAATAATTTATGTAATTTGTTCAGATTGAATCAATAAGAGGATATTTGAGGGTAAACCCAAGAGATTGCACCTTACAAAACTTTGTTCCTTAATGTAAAATATGCCCGGTTCTTGCCTTCGTTACATTTAATTCATATTTTGATAATACTTAGTTCATATTCAATTTTGGTAATTGAGACGGGGAGATCTACGGCTTGCTCGTGTTATTAATCTAAATGAGAAAAGTTAACATGTGATAAGCCTTTGGGTCACTACTCCGCGGGCATCATTTTTCAAATACGGTATTAAAATAGGAGGGGGTGAACAAGAGGGAAAAACCCTAATGGGTAGTCAAACGCAAGTAAAGCCAAGCAATCAGCCGAAATGTTTGCCTCCCGGTAGATATGAAGGATTCAGACTTGCTAGTTCCTACATAAGAAGCCTTGACACCTTGATACCGACTAAATAGTGGATGTGTGGACGGGATATCCCGTTGGACAAGTCTGACGACAATTTCAGGGTCGATCTCCACTTGAACTCGACGAAAGCATCCTTCCCATGCAAATGCCCCATAGCTCCGCCATCTGGAATGTGCACGATCCAATATTATAGATGAATCCTTCAACCCATTTTTCGTGCACATCACGAATAACTCCACCTGCCGTAACGCCATTCTCTGGGCCGCATACAGAACCGTCGGAGTTAACTTTAACCCATCCTTCCTCCGGAGCAATCCAACAAACATTAGTGAGAACTCTTTCCATGCAAGTAGCTCTGGACTGACTGGGAGATGTAGCTGTAACAATGTATCTTGTCTAGGCCGCAATGAACTCCATTCAATTGGGGGGCAGAGAAGACCCACGGAAG
The DNA here is from genome assembly GCA_033239045.1 of Fagopyrum esculentum. NCBI lineage: Eukaryota > Viridiplantae > Streptophyta > Magnoliopsida > Caryophyllales > Polygonaceae > Fagopyrum > Fagopyrum esculentum. The sequence continues at coordinate 24,609,492 of BSUD01000002.1, read as the reverse complement.
ACAGCGGCATTCCACCACTTGCAACACCACCATAGTGTTACCGCGAAGAAAATATTCAAGAGAGAGCCATTAGGAAGCAGCCCGTGCTTAGTGAGGTTATTAGACAACCATAAATAATACGTCGAAGAAAAGAATGATCCCGAACTATTCATGTGAAGAAGGCTTCCCCATAATAGGGCAGTGCTTGGGCAGTCCTACAAAAGATGTAGCAGCGTCTTAGGCGCATTCATTGTAATATCCGAGAATTTTTAATCCGGAATATCCGATCGGAATATACAAATTATAGCGGAATTCTCGACACCGGACCGCTATCGGACCGGTTTGATCTTAGCGGCCCACCTTACCTATTTGTTTTTAGCGGGCTTGGTGGCCCAAGGCTTTAATTTCGTTTGGAACGTGCAGTCCATTCCTCTTTCTTCATTAAAAGAGGCTGATGGGCCTTTTTTCTTGTTTGTCTATTCCTCAGACAGAATGAAGGCCTAGTAGGCCCAGTTATTTCTTTTTCTCTAGCCAGCCGAGTGGCCCAAATCTCTCTCTCGTAACTGAAAGAGAGTCTCTTTTTTCAACCTTATACGCTTCCTAAAATCCAGTAATCATTCCATCAAAACCGAGACAGAAGCAAGATCGAGTCTTCTTCAACCTGCTGTAGGTGACTCATCTGGTAAGACGTTGTCCCTGCTATCGACCTTTTCTCTCACCTTGTGTAGGAGCAGTAACCTCCCTCTTCCTTGTTCCAACGGTGCAACACCCAAGGGATCCTCCTCAGTGCATGAACGAGACTTCCTAGCCACTCCTGTCAATAAGCATCACCCTAGGGAGCCTCTCCTTGCGTCGTTGCCGGGCAAGTAAATCCTTCAGTTTGCATTTTTGTCGAGTTATGCTAAGGCAGAGAGGAGTAGATACCTTGTAACATTGTAGCCTCCTAGGTTCGAACTTGTGGTCTCATGGTTCTTAGTTTTAGAAGTCTCAGTTTTGCCGCTCGCCAGTTTCAAACTTGAGACTTATAGGTGTAGTAATTTTTATTGTTTATGTGAGCAGTAGGAATCGAAGGTATAGACCTGTCACACCTTGTTTTGTTTCAGAATCTCAGTTAGGAACTTCCGACTTTAAGGATAGTCGTCGAAGCCTTAGATTGATCATTCACGGTTAAATTTTTAATATATTATAGGTAGATGCTTGTAGTTGATGTAATAAAATTTGGGAATGATCCAAAATTCGGATTTGGAGTTATAAGCTCCCAAGTTAGGGAAGTTGAGCAGTTTTCATAACAGTGCAGGTTATGGCTAAGTATAGAAATTCTGGATTTTGGAACTAACTTTGGAGATTTGTGTAGGAGTTGTTGTTGGGTATTTTTGAGAATTTCTTGCTTCTACGAGTAGATGACATAACATAGAAAACCTATAATATTTTTGTGGAATTTTTATATTTTTATTCGAGCCTCGTATCTTTAGCCAAAGTCGGACATGAGCGACTTTCTAGGAAAGTCAAGAATGTGTTTAACTCTTCTAAATCTTTAGCAAGCTTCCTTTTGAGAGTTAGAGTGTGGTTTTGAGTTCCAAAGAATATTTTGGAACTTTGTTATAGATTTTTATAGAGTTTCGGGACCAGGGGTAAAATGGTCATTTACCATTATAAGGGTATTTTAGTAATTTCTTTTATGATCGTTTTGAGTTTCTTAGAATTAGGAGACTTATAAGAAAGTGGTATACATTATTGATCAACTTGCCTTTTATAACAGACGTTTGACATATGCGGTTACAAACCGAGTTGAGATAACAGGATTTAAGATCTGATTCAAGAAAGTCCTTTAGGCTTACTTAGCTAGCTTCTAGCTATTGGTATGAGTGATGATAGTGGTGATTGATTATATGTTTGTAAGTGCGTGACGAGGCTAAAAACCTATGATCATTGTCTTTTAGCTTTAGTCAAAGTAGAATATCTAACATTACACTTAACCGAATTGTATAATGTAAGTAAGGGTCGAACCCAAGAGAGTTTTGGTCAAAGTTTTGTTTAGATTCAATTAACCAATTTGTAACCAGAGGGGGGGGGGTGGATTGTAACAAAAACAAGACAAAAGCGATTAGAAAGTAAGCAAAGATGGTGATAATATGTATGATTTAAAGAGCTACACTAAGTTGGATCTTAGCATGCATACTACTTGGTTGGTTCTTTTTAAAGGCAATTTATCAATGTTCTCATCTTGATCTTAGATATGTGTTAAGTCAACCGGCATTAACACAACTTAATTAGTTTATTAATCCGTAAAGCTACAAGATCAAAACACAAGTTAACATTCTAGTAAAGATAAAGAGATATAAAGAAGAATAAACAACCTGTTAATCTTTCTTTATAGTTATTTTTCTTTCCTTTAGATAATCACAACCAGCTTTTACCTAAAGGTTTACTACTAGATTATGGACCCGAACCCGAAATCGATTAATCCTAGCACTTTGCATGCAAATGTACACTTAAGGTGATAAATCTAAGTGATATAAGACATGCAAACATAAGTGAGAGATCAAGGAAATATAACACAAAGGATACTGAATTAAATTTATATTAAAAGAACTTACAACCAAATAGCAATGCAACTTCAATCAACCCAATGTAGCAAAGGAAGCTTAGAAACTCATTACAATGGCACTTAGAAAATATAGAGCTTTTTAGGAAAAATGTTGATGATTCTAGCAATCAGCCAAGGGCTCTATCTATACTACAAATTACATTAAAAAGGGAGTAAATTGACTGCCTAAACAACCACCATAAATGTCATAAAGGTGGTGCAAACAGCCGGAGTTAAGTCCTTTGGCGCTAAACCACGGGGCGGGCTTCAGGCCCGCATGGGCGGTTTAGGCCAAAACGTTCTAAATTCTTCTTGGCAGCTGGGGCGGCCTGGCAATCCCGCAGGGGCGGGTTCTTTAATGCTCTTGAACGTCTGACAATTCGTCTTCGTGTCGTTTTTGATGATGATCCGCAGAGGCGGCCCAGTGTCACCGTAGAGGCGGTGACAACTGGCTCTTTGGCTTCACAGGTCCGCTGGCAAGGGCGTAGGTAAAGGCGTTGGGGCACCGGCTTCGATTCTTCAGGCTAAGTCACCACAGGGGTGGCCAGAGGCGGCCACAGGGGCGGTGACAAGCTGCTTCCGGGCGCTGGCGAAGGCGGAGGCTGCGTTCCGAAGTGGAGTGTCACCACAGGACGGTGACACTACTCCGCAGGGGCGGTGTGACACCAGAAACATATCTACGTTGCTTTTCTTCAACTCCCAAGTGTTGCTAATGCCTTCTTTTGCTTCATTTGGACTTCTTCATCTGGATCAAGGTATGAGTAGCACAATATGACTCAAAAACATAAAAAGGACTCTAAAAGCTACCTATATTGATAGTGATTCCATCACCTATCAAACTCTCCCATACTTAGACTCTTTACTCGTCCTGAGTAAACAACACATCAAACAAATCAGCACATAAAGCCTCAGAAAGTATGATACGGTAAACAAGACGAGGAAACCAAAGAGTTAAGCTACCAAAGAAAGTGACAAAAAAGAGAAAAAAGAAAAGGTGAGAGACTAATATCCTTATTGTCCAGTGTGACCTACCCGAACATCCTCCTTATGACTCCCTTTCTTATGTCGCCAACTCCAAAAGGAGAACCTACACTCGGTATCGCTCATTTTGCCAAGGAGCCCTTTCGGGTTTTTACCTTGTCACTCTTCTTCTTTTCATGATAATCTCACAAAAATCCTCGCATCCCTCAAGTCCAATATTGCACCAACCTAGAGTGGGTCGGACTACCTTCTTTTTGCCTAAACCGTCCTTTCGGGTTTTCGGTTTATCTAAGGATTTTTCTTGCCTTTTTCTCAATTGTTTGGCCTTTTCTCTTCTTTTTTTTTGGATTGAATATAATGTTGAATTACAACTTGAAATTCTCAAAAAACAAACTGTACATGCATGATATGTTCCCTCTCGACGTGATCATATTCAGGCCCGGGCCGGACTTTATAAAATATTGAGCCCGTTTAGCCGGACCCGGGCCGGACTAGGCCCAGCTACTGGGCCTAGGATGGGTGCCGTATCCGGGCTGGCGGGCCAGGCTCGCGGGTACCCGTTTTTCAATTTTTTTTAAAAATATTACTAAATGTTTTTTATTTCATTTTTTAAAAAATTAATTATATTTAAGATATTTTATGTAAAATATAAAAAATTTATTATAATTATACTAGATATTTTATTTTAATACTTAATATTTATAATAATTATACTATATATATATATATATATTATTTTTTACTGGGATGACGGGCCAGGCTTTTCGGCCCGTTCAGGCCTAAGGCCTTGTCCGGATCCGGCCCGTCGGGCTTGATGGGCCGGGCCTTTCGGCCCGGTCGGGCTTGTTCCCATGTTCATAGCCGCCCGTTTTTCTGGACGGGCTGCCGGATTTGAACAGGTCTAGTTCCCTCACCCATACTTGAAGAACGCTTTGCCCTCAAAGTGTGAAAATGAAAGCAAAGATAGTAATGTGGAGAAGGGAAAGAGGAGAAGCTCACTAGTGGATGGTCCGACTGGACCATCCGGACCGTCCTCCGGTGGGTAGGGGAAGTGGCGGAAGAAGTGCTCCTACCTCCGGTAAATCTCATCAATTCGGCCCTGCTGCGTGTCCATCCGAGCTCCAAAGGAGGTCTCAAATCTGGCTTGCCAAACCAACTACTGAGCCTTCATCCTCTCCTGTTGAGTCGCATGCAAGCATCTTGACGGAGGTCAAAATGCTCGGTCATCCTCTAATCAAAGCCCGTTTGCCAGGTCTGCTGCTGCTCAAGCATCGACGTCGGATAGCTGGTCTACCACTGCTGGTGTTAAGTGATTAGGGCAGCCATCTGGGCTCGGAGACTCTCATGCTCGGGGCATCCTCCTCCGCAGCGGTGGGCATCTCCTCATCGTCAGGAATGGCCATGTGGTCCTCCTATGTGACTCTGCTGGAGCTCGCCGCATGCCTCTCAATGATGACGACGTGAGAATGTCTTGGGACGTAGGGGTCGGCGGCAATGTAAAGGTCGGAGAGCTCATCTCCGAAAAGCAGCGGCCGGGGCAGGTAGGTGATGTGACTCCCATATGCATAAGACAACCAAAAGAGGTTCTCACCATCCCTCCTCAGGATCTTGCAACGCCGGAGAAGACCTTTGTTGTAGAACGGGATCACCATCCCATCCTCCAAGTGTATGATAACCAAAAGAGGTTCTCACCATCCCTTTATAACCTTGATTGGCCCAAGTGTATGGTAACCGGGCAGTGACCACTTGTCTAGTTCTACAGGAGACTAGAATGTGCTCTTGCAACCCAGACCCGTAGGTAACGGATAGTACTGATCTATTCCTATTGGTAGAAGGAAGTGGGGGCGAGTTTCGGGAGATTCGCGTGTGACAAAAGAAGTTGAATTAGTAATTGATAACTTAATGATAGATAATAACCGGTTGTGTGTGAGCATGCTATATGTTTACTTTCCCTTATGTGTGTTTGTGCATTTACGTTCTCTCTGATATCTAGAATGTTAGCTAACGGTTTATACCGATGTTGTAGATGTTCCGCAGGTTCAGGATGCTGCTAAGTGATCCGGATGGTGTGGTCATCCGGGGCTCCCATTCATTATAAGACGGTATCGGGTTTATGTTGTTGCTTTTCATTTTGTTTTGAACTCGGTTGCGAGTCTTTTACGCTTCCTTTTGTTTAAACCTTTAGTTTTATATTGAGTTTTGGTTTTCATTCGTTATTGCCTTGTTGTAAGATCTGTTGTGCTGTTGCTACTCTGAGGGTCGGGACCCATTGTGAGGTCCTAGCCCGTAACGCTTCGAGTTCCCAGAATTTGGAGTGTTACAATTGATAAACTTATTTTTAAGATTTTAACACATATCTTATATCTAACATGCTTAGAATAGTTAGACTCATAAAACATCATTATATAAACTTATAGTTTTTTTATTTTGTACTTGTAATCTTGTATACTGAACTAGAAGTTATAACCAAAAGTTATATCTAATATCTTTTAAGAAAATTAATTTGTAGAATTAAAGTATAAAAGTAAATATTATTTGAATATAAATTTATTTATATAATTTTCTACATAACTCTTTTCATAAAGTTATTGTACCAAATTTTTTTATACTAAAACTACAACTATCATTGTCACATTTTTTATATTAATGAAAATCTTATATTAAGACTTTACCACATATATTATCTTTAATAGGGTGAAGAATTGAAATTAAAAATCTCGTTATAAACCTACAATATTTAATATGCACAGTAAATTATAATATATAAAAATAAATTTTTAGATATAGAGTGAAATCGTATTTGAATCAAAAATTTATTATATGCATGTTTAACTCTTTTAACCATGTTAGAATACAATAACATTTTTATAACCTTATAATAGAAGACTATTATTATTAGAGGTAGTAACAACATGAACATATTAATAAAACAACCATTCAAATTATGATCATATTTATAAACATGAGTGTATGTATGCTGTAAATAAAATGAACATGCGCATTCATTGATTTGCCTAAACATTAAATTATTACCATGTAACAAGATCAATTCATTTAACCGAGACCAATTTCTAATATAAAAAAATTATTATTGAGACTAACTTCTAATAAAAGTTCATTATGACATTTATTCTTTTAAATAAGATCAACTTGTAATAAATGAATATCATTGAGATCATCTTACAAAGAGATTAACTTACGAAAAAAAATTATTATGGACATTTGTTCATTTAAATAAGATCAACTTCTAATAAAAGAGATAAGAGATAAGATAAGATGAAACAATTTGGTTTACTAGGCTTTTTCTAGTTTTGTGTTTAGTAAATGTACCCCTTGAGAGAAGAGTGTGTATTTTTTCCATAAAAGATTATCATTGAGACCATCATATATATATATATACACAAATATACAATGAGATCAAATTATATATTATAAAAGATCATTAAGAACATTTGTTCTTTTAAATGAGACCAATTTCTAATAAAAGATCATTGTTGAGACCAACTTATAAAAGTATATACCTTACAATGAGATCAACTTATAATAAAAGATTATTATGAGCATTTGTTCATTTAAATGAGACCAGCTTATAATAAAAGATTATTGTTGAGAACAACTTATATAAATATATATCTTACAATGAGATCAACTTATAATCTATATATATTATATTAAAGCCAAAGCAATTACCTACAATGTGGTTCATCCTAACTTATAATATGCACATGACATTTTCTTAGAATTTGATTTTTTTAAAAAAAAATTTATATATATAGTTGCCATATGTAAATTAGTAAATAAAATAATAGTATTATTATCCTATGACAGAATTATAATTTATCTACTTACCAAACATATATTTTTTTTATCTATATTCTATATTAAAGCCAAAGCATTTTATTCAATATGGTTCTTCCTCAATTATAATATGACACATGTCATTTTCTTAAAATTTTTCTTTTTAATATATATATATATATATATATA
>BSUD01000002.1:24499438-24598996 GCA_033239045.1 Fagopyrum esculentum | reverse complement strand
TATAAAATTTAGTTTTCATATAACATAAAAAAATTTCATGTTTTGATGCAAAATATGATAAAGTATCAAATAATAATAAGTATATTAAAATTCATAAAATAATATGTAAAAACCTTATATTTTAAAAAATATCATAATATTAATAGTTGATTAAATTTGTTCAATTAAAATATACTTGTCTTCAAAATTTATAATATAAAATTGTTATAATTTTTTCCCCTATTTTTTTTTATAAATTTAATATAAGAAACATTATTTTGGACAAATAATAAGAAAGATGGGTACCATCCGGAAAAGCCAAAACCTCAGGGGTACCAAGCGGAAACGTGAAAAACTTTGGACACCATCCGGAAAAGCCAAAAACTCAGGGGTACGAAACAGAAACGTGAAAAACTTTGGGCACCATCCGGAAAAGCCAAAAACTCAGGGGCGCCAAACGAAAAAATCCTAAATTATTATAGTTTAATTGCTACATCTTCTTTGTTTTATAAAGGTATTATTTAAACTCCCTAAGATAAATTTGTAGTTGAAATTTTTAAATGTTCTTTATTTTAATGCTTATAAATTGTATACTAACATTGACTAATAATTATATTGTCTAAATTAGTCTATTTTTATTGTTTATCTAAAAATATAATTAATTAAATAATAAAATGTTAATATTTCTTTAGATTAATTAATTAAAACCATTATCTAACATCAATTTTTATAAATTTTAAAAATTATATATCCATTAAAACTCATAATTATACCCGTGCCTTGGCACGGGAATTACACTAGTAAAAATTATTATGGATATTTGTTCATATAAATAAGATCAAGTTCTAATAAACGATTATTATTGAGACCATCTTATAAAACTTATGTCTTACAATGAGACCAATTTATAATAATAAAAATTATTATGAACATTTATTCATTTAAATGTGACTGACTTATAATAATAGATTATTATTATTGAAACCAACTTATAATCATATTTATAAAAATCTATATTTGAAAATGAGACTAATTTATAACTAAAAATTATTATGAACATTTGTTCACTTAACTGAGACGACTTTCTAATAAAATATTATTATTAAGACCAATTTATAATCATATTTATAAGAATTAATATCTTAAAATGAGATCAACTCATAATAAAAGATTATTATGAACATTTGTTCATTCAAATGAGACCAATTTCTAATAAAATATTATTATTGAGACAAACTTATAAGCATATTTATAAAAATATATATCTTATAATAAGATCAATTTATAATAAAAAAAATATAATGCATATTCATTCTGAAAGGTATGAATATGTGAGTATGTAGAAAGTTGTATATATTATATATGTATGTATGTTTCATTAAAGTAAATAAGATTAATGTGACTATGTGACTACGTATAAAGGTTATTAAAAAAATATATGATCAATTCATTACTTGATTAACTAAAATAGTTTACCATGTCATATTGTAGTATATGTCAAATATAAATATTATACAAAATTACATAGTGATATAAAGTAACTAAGTGTGTATAAGTTATTAAGTTGTAACAAATTAACATTATTAATTCATTACTTAGCATAACTCAAATATTTTCTCAATTAATATATTTTCAATATAAATATTAGTACAAAATTGTAATATACAATATTAATTTATCCTTCCTAAATAAATACATTAAATATAATAATAAAAGTTTTTTAATAGCGAGATATCCGGGAATATATAGTGATCCGGGACTATCCGGTGATCCGATGATCCGCGGATATCCGGATGTTTAAAACCTTGATCCATATCTGATCCGGTGATGTAACGCCCCGTTTATTAAAGCGTTTGCGATATTTTTCTTTCCGGCGGTTATTGATACATTTAATATATCTTAAGGAAGTTTAACGAGTATATATTTATGTATATATTTTCATGGTATTTTATTATTAATTAAGTCTCGTAATATAGTTGCGAGATCGTTTTAAATATGTCGTAAAGGATATTTGGTGAATTTATTTATAAATTCGATCCACGTAAATTCCCGTATCTTTATTCGGAAAAGTTCGGAAAAGGTTCCCGATCCAAAAACCCCGAACCGGATAAAATGAGATCTAGTTCATTCCAAATTATCTTTTTTTTTTCTCTCCAACCGGAGGTTGTGAGATGCCAGCCACGTTTGGCTTCTTTTCCCTTCCTTTTTATTTTATCTTCTACTTTCATTTCTGGGTGAGAGTAGCAGCCCTAGCTGCCTGTGCCAGACCCGTCATAGCCGCCCCGACTACCCAACCCTTGACCCTGCAGCTCGACCTCTCACCACCCCGACCCCTCGCTCACACCCACGCCGACCCCTCGTCCTCCCCTCTGTCCCTACTCCCTCTGCGCAGCCTCCCCCCAGCCCCCACTGTCTCCCTTCTTTCCCTAGCGAACAACTCCCTCCCACTTCTCTAATCGCCTTTGTGCAACCCGCTGGAGGAGACGCACCACTAGGGATCCGCCAGGAAGGAGTCGCCCCTCGCCCTCCGTCTTGAGCCACCGGGGTCGCCGGCGTAGTGCACCGCCTCCTCGCCTTGACAAAGATCGAAGCTGGATCTACATGCCTCTGCACTCTCCCGCTTCCCTTGCCCCACCTGCTCTCCCCTATCGCAGTGAACCCCGACGGCCTGGAGCCACCCTCCGCCACTCCGTGCCGCCCGGAACGACGCTGGTGAAGCCGCCCCCGCCTGCACGAGCCTAGCCGGAGCCCAGCGAGGACCGCCGCCATGGTCTTCCTCTTCCAGCGTGTCTGGTTCTTCAAAGGGATAAAAGAAACCCTATTAACGTATATTAAATCGGGCACCCTCTTATTTTATGTAATTACAAATTTTACCCACTGTTTTGCATTTACATATTTGGCCCTAGTTTTGGAATCTTGCAATATTACCCCTGCTGGAATAAATTACAGGAAACAGCCCAAAGATTTATTTACAATTTATGACACTGTTTCTATGGGTTATGACTCAAAGATTAAATTACGGAATTTTAACGTTGGCTTTGAAAACGAGTTTTACCTTGGGTTTATGATGATATACAATTTGCCCGGAATATATATTTACGGTTTTAACTTGGGTTTTAAAAGTGGGGGTTTTCATTAGTTTTATATATGTTAATTATTCCGTTCAAATTTAGCGTATAAGCTAAATTTGTATAGTTCTGGTGTTAGGTTCGGAAGCGTCCCGATAAAGACCTGACAAGTCCAAGTCGACATCCGTTGATCGATTTCCGTCTTTTGACGTCGTGTGAGTATCCTTTCCCTCGATCTAGTTATGTTTAGTAGTATCATGCTAGGTTGGATATAACATAACTTAGAGTGAATACCAAGTAGTGGTTATGGACCTTAGGTGAGTGTTTGAGGATTGTGAAATGTTTTATGACTTAAGGTGTTGATGTCACTTTGTGAGGCTTGTGAGGTTTGAGAATTTGAGTATATGGTTGTTGAGTTTATGGGCTAGGATATGCGTTTCCTAACATGGTGTTGTGAACGTTGAGTTTGTTTGGACCGGGCATGTTATCCTAGTATGAGCTATGGGTTATGGTCTTGCGAGATCATAGGGTCTAGAAGTCTAAGGACTTCTAGCTTGTGATGAGTGAGAGGTGAGCATGAGAGATTCTCGGATGCGGTCCTAGAATGAGAGTCAAATGATCTTGCGTAGATCATTTGTGTAGAAGTCTAAGACTTTTTGAGTTGAGCGAGTTGTTGATATAGATATCTTGTTGTGAGCAGGTTATAGGCTTCTTCCCAAGGGAAGCGAGAGTGTTGCGTGAGTTAGCGTTTGGAACGAGGTAAGTCTTCGGACTTACTTAGCTCGTATTCTCTGTATTAGTTTCAATGCGTGTTTGGTGGTGTGTGTTTATTGTTTATGTGTGTGTTTATTGCTTATGTTATAACATCTAAACCGGTAATAGGACCACCGACTTTATATGTTTATATTTGGCCCAAGTGTATGATAACGGGCGGTGACCACTATGTCCGGCCCAAAATGGGGATGGTCGGGAGGTGCCTTGCGACCAGTCCAACAGGTGATGCTGATTTGCATCTGGCCCAAACCTGTTTGGTGAAAGGGGACAAGGGCGGGATCCTTGTGATTTCCGTGCCACAACTAAATGGAAATTAGTAATGGAATAACTTAAAAACAGAAAAAGATAATAAACCGGATTGTGTGTTTTGGAACATGTTGTGTGTTTATGATGCCTTATGTGTGTATGTGCCAATACCATGATTCTAATGCCTTGAATGCTAGCTAACGGTTTTATACCGATATTGTTGTAGATTGCCTTGCACGTTAGGAAAGCGGCCGAGAGATCCAGAAGAGTGGGCAGCCGGGCCGGGGTTCCGTACATTTTAGGAGTAGGTTTTGGTTGGAGTCGGGTTGTGTTTTATTCTTCGTTTATTATGTTGGTATGCCGTGTGTATGGCGTTTTGATCTTTGGTGTTGAATATCGGCTGAAGTCTTTTGTTGTTTTCCTTCGGGTTCTTATCATTTGCATTAAAAGGAATTTTGGTTTGCCTTTATTTGTGCCATGTTGAAAGATCCGGTGAAATTGTTGTCAGGCTAAGGGTCGGGACCCATTGTGAGGTCCCAACCCGTAGCATCCCGAGTCCCGCGGATTCGGGGTGTTACAAAAGTGGTATCAGAGCCCTAGGTTGACAACAATGGCACTCGCAATCTTCTAAAGGCCGAATAAGGAATAAACAGAACCCCGCGGGTTCTGAGTTTTTGTTTTCAAAATCGCATGCATGAGTCGGGGTAGAATGTACGGACCACCACTCCTTCCGCGGATTTCGGCAGCTTAGTTTATTGGATTTTTATATATGTATATATGTAGATATTATAGTATATGTGGATTGTAGTTGCATGTTGGACGTGATTGATATGTATAAATATATATATGGACTATAGTGTGTTCTGGACTTTGTTTGTTGTAGTGGATTTTACCGGATGTGTTATATTAGTAGTTAGGTGGACATGGGACATATATAGGTTATATACGGACTCTTATATATAGTAGTATATAGTATGTGACCTTATAGTTAGGACGACGGAAAAATAGCATAACCTTTAAGACGACGTTGTTGGCTTGGGATATCATTCATACGTGGAGGAGTACGCTCAAGTATCGAGTTGAGCGTTTTGTGTTGACTAACACCATGACGTTTTATCGAATTCCTATAAAAGGACATCAAAGAGGAGGACTAGAGATGACATAAACGAAGGACGAACAAGTAGAAAGAAGAACTCGAGACAACTAAAGATAAAATGAGATGGAGACCATACAAGAAAAGGAGCAACATTAAGATGAAGAAGTGGTTCTAAAGAAGCCATGATTGAACGACAACGAGACCAATAGAACTAATGGACTTAAGTTCTTCAAAAGGACGCGTGGACAACTAAGGATGCGAATCGAGGAAGAGATTGGTACATTCTAGCAAGGTTAAAGGTGGTATCCCATTAAGAGGTGAAGTTTTCTTTAGACGCTCAAAAGCATTTAGGTCAAGACAAGAAGAGTAATCGAATCATTTGCTAAAGATTTAAGATACCGTAAGTTAAGCTTACGAGGTACCAAAAAAAAGTAAAGTTTCAACATTACTAGAGTTATGAGAAAAGGGCATGGTAGGGATTCACATGGAGTTGAGCGGTTTCCATTATAATGATAAGGCTAAGAAACGCCAAGAAGGAAGAAGTGTGTATAAATGATGATCCCATGAAGATGAAAGACGAAACAAGGAGCTTTGATCGAGAGACTTAAGATACCAACCGAGAGGAACGCAAGTGGATGCTAGCTAGTGCTATAATATTTGGGAGGGTGCACTTGAAAGACATCAAGGAAGAATGGTTAAGTCTATGAAAGGGAGTTATATGAAACAACAAGGCAAAGAAGATATAGTTATCTTAGAGAAGTGGAAGGAAGCGTGGACGTATAAAGAGTTAAGGAAGGGTGTGAAGAGTGAAATGAGCAAGTGAAATTTAAGACAAAGTACCCCGAGAAGGTATCCTTCAGGAGTATGGTAACATGGAAGTGCGGTAGGAGGGTAAGTCGTTGATCTTGGAGAGGGTCATCAATGAGTTAATCGGTGACCCTGAGAATGTTTGGGTGCGGGTTGTGTACTGGTGACTGTAGGTAGAAGAGTAACCCAAGATGTGAGATCATGAAGAAGGGGAACAAGAACTTGGAATATTCGTGGTGGTTGAATGTCGGCAATAATGAGGTATATACAGGGAAGTGCAAATGTCATAATCATGTAGCAAATTATCGATTCCAGCAAGTGATAGTAACGTACCGTGTGAAAAGGGATTGTAACGGTATGGGCGACCTTTTTAGGTCATGGGATGTCATATGGAGGAATGACACGGATCAGGGTAAAGGGGACTGGAAGGACGAGGAGAAATGTGAGACTTCTATTGTTGTTGTGCGTAAAGGGGATGCATGCTGTGCTTGTTCTAATGAAACGGATGAGATGTCTTTGTGAGCAAAAGTTGGGTCAAAATCTTCTGGATTCAAGAAGAGAAGTCATAGTGGTTATAGTGTGAAACGGAGGATCTGAATTTTTAGCAACGCTTCAAGCTAGAGTTGATGGCATTAACACTTGAGAAGTAATGTGTTGGGTTTCGGTGATTGTACTTGGGGAATTTTGGCTAGTGTTCTCCACGGGGCGTACTAGTATGGTTGTGAGATTGTTCATGCAATACTAAGAGTTGCTTAAGGTGATCAATAAGAGTAAGAAAAGACCGAAGTTTTAAAGTTGGTTGTCGACAAGAGATGTAAAAAAAAAAGTATATGGAAGATTGAGGTTAGAACCTTTACCGCTGAGTTGACTTTACAAAAGGAAAGTGAAGTATAGTTTCTACTTGAAGAAAGGATGTCTATGGTGAAAGCTTATGTAGAATACGAAGAGCTCCTCCCATATGTTGGGATGTCGCAGAAAGTGAAGAAGATAAGGTCAATTGTTTTGAAACACGGTTAAGTCTTGCAGTTTGGACCCTTATGGCTGCACATAAGTGAGAAACACTAGAAGATGTTTACAATCATGTCATCTAAGAGGGAGGATGAGATTAAGTTATAGGATCACTTAAATAAGGGTACAAGATTCAAAAGACTCGAGCAAGTCTCTCGAGTTCAAGAGATGAAGGATCTTTGAAAGAAGATGATCAAAATTGTAGCTACAAAAGGAACAATACATGTGTTGAAGGACGTCACCCCAACCGGTCGGGGTGGACCACTTGTCAAGCGTTAGGACTTGGTTGTGTCGGTCATTACGATATGAGATGGGTAGAGAAAATATGGAACCCGATATAGGACGGGTTCCGCTGCATCGGAATGTGAATTTTACTGTTAAGATTGATTTGGGCTCAACTCCCATTTCTAAAGCGCTAAACAAAATACATCAAGAAATGATACCCGGAATTGAAAATGCAATCAAAGGAGAAATTGCAAGGACTGGTTGATAAAGATTCGTTAGAACCAATGCACTGCCATAGAGAACAGCAGAAGTTATCTTAAACTCTTGATTTAAGTTTATCTTGAAATATATCTTAAACTCTTGATTTGAAGTTTATCTTGAAACATATCTTAAACTCTTGATTCGAAGTTATTATGAGAACACCAGAATTGTTGTGAAAAAGATAGACAGTTCTCTCCAAATTGAACATCGATTTCCGTGAGTCAAAGGACAAGTACTCCTTACAACGAATGGATGATCTACTCGATTGGTTACAAGGGTCGGTAGTCTCTTATGAGAATCATTTAAGGTCTGTTTGTCACAAACTAAAAATTCGAGATTGGGATATTGCAAATACGGCGTTCCGGACGAACTATGATCACTACGTGTTATATAGATTCCATATGGGCTTACCAATGCCCCTGGATATATTGGTCTACTCTCGAAGAAGAGAGAAATTTTATGACAAGTTGTCTCGGGATGGCAACCCCCGAATGACGTGAAATAAGTTACAAGTTTTCTTGGTCATGTCGATCGTTACCAGATTTGTGGAGATATTCTCCAAAGTAACACCATCTATGAACCTACTTCAGAAGACAAAGAAGTTTGAGTGGGACGAAAATTGACAATGGGGTTGTTGAGAGTTAAGAGGAGATTCATTGGTGCAACTGTTTTGAAATTGACTCAAGGTATGATGGGTTTAAAGTGTACAAGTGATTCTCAAAAACAAAGTCTTGACTGAGTATTGAGGAATGATGTAAAAGTAATAGTGTATGTGTCTCGTTAGTAGAAGCCCTGTGAAATAAAGTATTTCCTTCATTACTTAGAACTTGCAACAAGAATTGAGGGAACGTAACATCAAAGTTTGGTTTGACAAGAACCAAAGCCCGAGGTGTTGATGGTAAGATTTAATCTTTGTTAGAGGCGATCAAAGAGAAACATAATGGAAATGCTGCATTGAGAAAGACCCGAGAAGAAATTGGGTTTCCGATAGATCGGACCTTTTTGAGATCTTAGTGCGAGTTGGGGAAGTGGCCTACAGGTTGGCGTTGTCACCCGGTGTTCATGTGTATCAATCGAGAGAGTGCATACATTACTCGAGGCATATTGTTAACCATGAGACTCTAGTCGCAGACAAGGAACCGATGAGGCTAATTGGAGGACGGAGAATAGTATCTCTGGTTGAGTTTAGGTTGAGATAGTAGCCTCGATAGAATCGACGAGTTAAACCTAATTCTTCTCTTAGTTGAGATATGTGCAAGTGTGATATTATTTGTAGTTGTGCCCGGTGCGAGAATATGTGGTATGACTTGTTATATCTTGTCGTGATAGTTTGAGTGGAATGTGTGTATTGACTGGAGGGTTTAAGCCTTCTTAGTTTGAGAACTCATAGCTCGGCCTTAAGGACCGAGAAGTTCGACACATAGAAAGTTTCGGGACGAAACTTGTTTTAAGGGGGATCTGATGTAACGCCCCGTTTATTAAAGCGTTTGCGATATTTTTCTTTCCGGCGGTTATTGATACATTTAATATATCTTAAGGAAGTTTAACGAGTATATATTTATGTATATATTTTCATGGTATTTTATTATTAATTAAGTCTCGTAATATAGTTGCGAGATCGTTTTAAATATGTCGTAAAGGATATTTGGTGAATTTATTTATAAATTCGATCCACGTAAATTCCCGTATCTTTATTCGGACAAGTTCGGAAAAGGTTCCCGATCCAAAAACCCCGAACCGGATAAAATGGGATCTAGTTCATTCCAAATTATCTTTTTTTTTCTCTCCAACCGGAGGTTGTGAGATGCCAGCCACGTTTGGCTTCTTTTCCCTTCCTTTTTATTTTATCTTCTGCTTTCATTTCTGGGTGAGAGTAGCTGCCCTAGCTGCCTGTGCCAGACCCGTCATAGCCGCCCCGACTACCCAACCCTTGACCCTGCAGCTCGACCTCTCACCACCCCGACCCCTCGCTCACACCCACGCCGACCCCTCGTCCTCCCCTCTGTCCCTACTCCCTCTGCGCAGCCTCCCCCCAGCCCCCATTGTCTCTCTTCTTTCCCTAGCGAACAGCTCCCTCCCACTTCTCTAATCGCCTTTGTGCAACCCGATGGAGGAGACGCACCACTAGGGATCCGCCAGGAAGGAGTCGCCCCTCGCCCTCCGTCTTGAGCCACCGGGGTCGCCGGCGTAGTGCACCGCCTCCTCGCCTTGACAAAGATCGAAGCTGGATCTACATGCCTCTGCACTCTCCCGCTTCCCTTGCCCCACCTGCTCTCCCCTATCGCAGTGAACCCTGACGGCCTGGAGCCACCCTCCACCACTCCGTGCCGCCCGGAACGACGCCGGTGAAGCCGCCCCTGCCTGCACGAGCCTAGCCGGAGCCCAGCGAGGACCGCCGCCATGGTCTTCCTCTTCCAGCGTGTCTGGTTCTCCGAAGGGATAAAAGAAACCCTATTAACGTATATTAAATCGGGCACCCTCTTATTTTATGTAATTACAAATTTTACCCACTGTTTTGCATTTACATATTTGGCCCTAGTTTTGGAATCTTGCAATATTACCCCTGCTGGAATAAATTACAGGAAACAGCCCAAAGATTTATTTACAATTTATGACACTGTTTCTATGGGTTATGACTCAAAGATTAAATTACGGAATTTTAACGTTGGCTTTGAAAACGAGTTTTACCTTGGGTTTATGATGATATACAATTTGCCCGGAATATATATTTACGGTTTTAACTTGGGTTTTAAAAGTGGGGGTTTTCATTAGTTTTATATATGTTAATTATTCCGTTCAAATTTAGCGTATAAGCTAAATTTGTATAGTTCTGGTGTTAGGTTCGGAAGCGTCCCGATAAAGACCTGACAAGTCCAAGTCGACATCCGTTGATCGATTTCCGTCTTTTGACGTCGTGTGAGTATCCTTTCCCTCGATCTAGTTATGTTTAGTAGTATCATGCTAGGTTGGATATAACATAACTTAGAGTGAATACCAAGTAGTGGTTATGGACCTTAGGTGAGTGTTTGAGGATTGTGAAATGTTTTATGACTTAAGGTGTTGATGTCACTTTGTGAGGCTTGTGAGGTTTGAGAATTTGAGTATATGGTTGTTGAGTTTATGGGCTAGGATATGCGTTTCCTAACATGGTGTTGTGAACGTTGAGTTTGTTTGGACCGGGCATGTTATCCTAGTATGAGCTATGGGTTATGGTCTTGCGAGATCATAGGGTCTAGAAGTCTAAGGACTTCTAGCTTGTGATGAGTGAGAGGTGAGCATGAGAGATTCTCGGATGCGGTCCTAGAATGAGAGTCAAATGATCTTGCGTAGATCATTTGTGTAGAAGTCTAAGACTTTTTGAGTTGAGCGAGTTGTTGATATAGATATCTTGTTGTGAGCAGGTTATAGGCTTCTTCCCAAGGGAAGCGAGAGTGTTGCGTGAGTTAGCGTTTGGAACGAGGTAAGTCTTCGGACTTACTTAGCTCGTATTCTCTGTATTAGTTTCAATGCGTGTTTGGTGGTGTGTGTTTATTGTTTATGTGTGTGTTTATTGCTTATGTTATAACATCTAAACCGGTAATAGGACCACCGACTTTATATGTTTATATTTGGCCCAAGTGTATGATAACGGGCGGTGACCACTATGTCCGGCCCAAAATGGGGATGGTCGGGAGGTGCCTTGCGACCAGTCCAACAGGTGATGCTGATTTGCATCTGGCCCAAACCTGTTTGGTGAAAGGGGACAAGGGCGGGATCCTTGTGATTTCCGTGCCACAACTAAATGGAAATTAGTAATGGAATAACTTAAAAACAGAAAAAGATAATAAACCGGATTGTGTGTTTTGGAACATGTTGTGTGTTTATGATGCCTTATGTGTGTATGTGCCAATACCATGATTCTAATGCCTTGAATGCTAGCTAACGGTTTTATACCGATATTGTTGTAGATTGCCTTGCACGTTAGGAAAGCGGCCGAGAGATCCAGAAGAGTGGGCAGCCGGGCCGGGGTTCCGTACATTTTAGGAGTAGGTTTTGGTTGGAGTCGGGTTGTGTTTTATTCTTCGTTTATTATGTTGGTATGCCGTGTGTATGGCGTTTTGATCTTTGGTGTTGAATATCGGTTGAAGTCTTTTGTTGTTTTCCTTCGGGTTCTTATCATTTGCATTAAAAGGAATTTTGGTTTGCCTTTATTTGTGCCATGTTGAAAGATCCGGTGAAATTGTTGTCAGGCTAAGGGTCGGGACCCATTGTGAGGTCCCAACCCGTAGCATCCCGAGTCCCGCGGATTCGGGGTGTTACAAAAGTGGTATCAGAGCCCTAGGTTGACAACAATGGCACTCGCAATCTTCTAAAGGCCGAATAAGGAATAAACAGAACCCCGCGGGTTCTGAGTTTTTGTTTTCAAAATCGCATGCATGAGTCGGGGTAGAATGTACGGACCACCACTCCTTCCGCGGATTTCGGCAGCTTAGTTTATTGGATTTTTATATATGTATATATGTAGATATTATAGTATATGTGGATTGTAGTTGCATGTTGGACGTGATTGATATGTATAAATATATATATGGACTATAGTGTGTTCTGGACTTTGTTTGTTGTAGTGGATTTTACCGGATGTGTTATATTAGTAGTTAGGTGGACATGGGACATATATAGGTTATATACGGACTCTTATATATAGTAGTATATAGTATGTGACCTTATAGTTAGGACGACGGAAAAATAGCATAACCTTTAAGACGACGTTGTTGGCTTGGGATATCATTCATACGTGGAGGAGTACGCTCAAGTATCGAGTTGAGCGTTTTGTGTTGACTAACACCATGACGTTTTATCGAATTCCTATAAAAGGACATCAAAGAGGAGGACTAGAGATGACATAAACGAAGGACGAACAAGTAGAAAGAAGAACTCGAGACAACTAAAGATAAAATGAGATGGAGACCATACAAGAAAAGGAGCAACATTAAGATGAAGAAGTGGTTCTAAAGAAGCCATGATTGAACGACAACGAGACCAATAGAACTAATGGACTTAAGTTCTTCAAAAGGACGCGTGGACAACTAAGGATGCGAATCGAGGAAGAGATTGGTACATTCTAGCAAGGTTAAAGGTGGTATCCCATTAAGAGGTGAAGTTTTCTTTAGACGCTCAAAAGCATTTAGGTCAAGACAAGAAGAGTAATCGAATCATTTGCTAAAGATTTAAGATACCGTAAGTTAAGCTTACGAGGTACCAAAAAAAAGTAAAGTTTCAACATTACTAGAGTTATGAGAAAAGGGCATGGTAGGGATTCACATGGAGTTGAGCGGTTTCCATTATAATGATAAGGCTAAGAAACGCCAAGAAGGAAGAAGTGTGTATAAATGATGATCCCATGAAGATGAAAGACGAAACAAGGAGCTTTGATCGAGAGACTTAAGATACCAACCGAGAGGAACGCAAGTGGATGCTAGCTAGTGCTATAATATTTGGGAGGGTGCACTTGAAAGACATCAAGGAAGAATGGTTAAGTCTATGAAAGGGAGTTATATGAAACAACAAGGCAAAGAAGATATAGTTATCTTAGAGAAGTGGAAGGAAGCGTGGACGTATAAAGAGTTAAGGAAGGGTGTGAAGAGTGAAATGAGCAAGTGAAATTTAAGACAAAGTACCCCGAGAAGGTATCCTTCAGGAGTATGGTAACATGGAAGTGCGGTAGGAGGGTAAGTCGTTGATCTTGGAGAGGGTCATCAATGAGTTAATCGGTGACCCTGAGAATGTTTGGGTGCGGGTTGTGTACTGGTGACTGTAGGTAGAAGAGTAACCCAAGATGTGAGATCATGA
Organism: Fagopyrum esculentum; assembly: GCA_033239045.1. Classification (NCBI taxonomy): domain Eukaryota; kingdom Viridiplantae; phylum Streptophyta; class Magnoliopsida; order Caryophyllales; family Polygonaceae; genus Fagopyrum; species Fagopyrum esculentum. The sequence continues at coordinate 24,585,703 of BSUD01000002.1, read as the reverse complement.
AGAAGGGGAACAAGAACTTGGAATATTCGTGGTGGTTGAATGTCGGCAATAATGAGGTATATACAGGGAAGTGCAAATGTCATAATCATGTAGCAAATTATCGATTCCAGCAAGTGATAGTAACGTACCGTGTGAAAAGGGATTGTAACGGTATGGGCGACCTTTTTAGGTCATGGGATGTCATATGGAGGAATGACACGGATCAGGGTAAAGGGGACTGGAAGGACGAGGAGAAATGTGAGACTTCTATTGTTGTTGTGCGTAAAGGGGATGCATGCTGTGCTTGTTCTAATGAAACGGATGAGATGTCTTTGTGAGCAAAAGTTGGGTCAAAATCTTCTGGATTCAAGAAGAGAAGTCATAGTGGTTATAGTGTGAAACGGAGGATCTGAATTTTTAGCAACGCTTCAAGCTAGAGTTGATGGCATTAACACTTGAGAAGTAATGTGTTGGGTTTCGGTGATTGTACTTGGGGAATTTTGGCTAGTGTTCTCCACGGGGCGTACTAGTATGGTTGTGAGATTGTTCATGCAATACTAAGAGTTGCTTAAGGTGATCAATAAGAGTAAGAAAAGACCGAAGTTTTAAAGTTGGTTGTCGACAAGAGATGTAAAAAAAAAAGTATATGGAAGATTGAGGTTAGAACCTTTACCGCTGAGTTGACTTTACAAAAGGAAAGTGAAGTATAGTTTCTACTTGAAGAAAGGATGTCTATGGTGAAAGCTTATGTAGAATACGAAGAGCTCCTCCCATATGTTGGGATGTCGCAGAAAGTGAAGAAGATAAGGTCAATTGTTTTGAAACACGGTTAAGTCTTGCAGTTTGGACCCTTATGGCTGCACATAAGTGAGAAACACTAGAAGATGTTTACAATCATGTCATCTAAGAGGGAGGATGAGATTAAGTTATAGGATCACTTAAATAAGGGTACAAGATTCAAAAGACTCGAGCAAGTCTCTCGAGTTCAAGAGATGAAGGATCTTTGAAAGAAGATGATCAAAATTGTAGCTACAAAAGGAACAATACATGTGTTGAAGGACGTCACCCCAACCGGTCGGGGTGGACCACTTGTCAAGCGTTAGGACTTGGTTGTGTCGGTCATTACGATATGAGATGGGTAGAGAAAATATGGAACCCGATATAGGACGGGTTCCGCTGCATCGGAATGTGAATTTTACTGTTAAGATTGATTTGGGCTCAACTCCCATTTCTAAAGCGCTAAACAAAATACATCAAGAAATGATACCCGGAATTGAAAATGCAATCAAAGGAGAAATTGCAAGGACTGGTTGATAAAGATTCGTTAGAACCAATGCACTGCCATAGAGAACAGCAGAAGTTATCTTAAACTCTTGATTTAAGTTTATCTTGAAATATATCTTAAACTCTTGATTTGAAGTTTATCTTGAAACATATCTTAAACTCTTGATTCGAAGTTATTATGAGAACACCAGAATTGTTGTGAAAAAGATAGACAGTTCTCTCCAAATTGAACATCGATTTCCGTGAGTCAAAGGACAAGTACTCCTTACAACGAATGGATGATCTACTCGATTGGTTACAAGGGTCGGTAGTCTCTTATGAGAATCATTTAAGGTCTGTTTGTCACAAACTAAAAATTCGAGATTGGGATATTGCAAATACGGCGTTCCGGACGAACTATGATCACTACGTGTTATATAGATTCCATATGGGCTTACCAATGCCCCTGGATATATTGGTCTACTCTCGAAGAAGAGAGAAATTTTATGACAAGTTGTCTCGGGATGGCAACCCCCGAATGACGTGAAATAAGTTACAAGTTTTCTTGGTCATGTCGATCGTTACCAGATTTGTGGAGATATTCTCCAAAGTAACACCATCTATGAACCTACTTCAGAAGACAAAGAAGTTTGAGTGGGACGAAAATTGACAATGGGGTTGTTGAGAGTTAAGAGGAGATTCATTGGTGCAACTGTTTTGAAATTGACTCAAGGTATGATGGGTTTAAAGTGTACAAGTGATTCTCAAAAACAAAGTCTTGACTGAGTATTGAGGAATGATGTAAAAGTAATAGTGTATGTGTCTCGTTAGTAGAAGCCCTGTGAAATAAAGTATTTCCTTCATTACTTAGAACTTGCAACAAGAATTGAGGGAACGTAACATCAAAGTTTGGTTTGACAAGAACCAAAGCCCGAGGTGTTGATGGTAAGATTTAATCTTTGTTAGAGGCGATCAAAGAGAAACATAATGGAAATGCTGCATTGAGAAAGACCCGAGAAGAAATTGGGTTTCCGATAGATCGGACCTTTTTGAGATCTTAGTGCGAGTTGGGGAAGTGGCCTACAGGTTGGCGTTGTCACCCGGTGTTCATGTGTATCAATCGAGAGAGTGCATACATTACTCGAGGCATATTGTTAACCATGAGACTCTAGTCGCAGACAAGGAACCGATGAGGCTAATTGGAGGACGGAGAATAGTATCTCTGGTTGAGTTTAGGTTGAGATAGTAGCCTCGATAGAATCGACGAGTTAAACCTAATTCTTCTCTTAGTTGAGATATGTGCAAGTGTGATATTATTTGTAGTTGTGCCCGGTGCGAGAATATGTGGTATGACTTGTTATATCTTGTCGTGATAGTTTGAGTGGAATGTGTGTATTGACTGGAGGGTTTAAGCCTTCTTAGTTTGAGAACTCATAGCTCGGCCTTAAGGACCGAGAAGTTCGACACATAGAAAGTTTCGGGACGAAACTTGTTTTAAGGGGGATCTGATGTAACGCCCCGTTTATTAAAGCGTTTGCGATATTTTTCTTTCCGGCGGTTATTGATACATTTAATATATCTTAAGGAAGTTTAACGAGTATATATTTATGTATATATTTTCATGGTATTTTATTATTAATTAAGTCTCGTAATATAGTTGCGAGATCGTTTTAAATATGTCGTAAAGGATATTTGGTGAATTTATTTATAAATTCGATCCACGTAAATTCCCGTATCTTTATTCGGACAAGTTCGGAAAAGGTTCCCGATCCAAAAACCCCGAACCGGATAAAATGGGATCTAGTTCATTCCAAATTATCTTTTTTTTTCTCTCCAACCGGAGGTTGTGAGATGCCAGCCACGTTTGGCTTCTTTTCCCTTCCTTTTTATTTTATCTTCTGCTTTCATTTCTGGGTGAGAGTAGCTGCCCTAGCTGCCTGTGCCAGACCCGTCATAGCCGCCCCGACTACCCAACCCTTGACCCTGCAGCTCGACCTCTCACCACCCCGACCCCTCGCTCACACCCACGCCGACCCCTCGTCCTCCCCTCTGTCCCTACTCCCTCTGCGCAGCCTCCCCCCAGCCCCCATTGTCTCTCTTCTTTCCCTAGCGAACAGCTCCCTCCCACTTCTCTAATCGCCTTTGTGCAACCCGATGGAGGAGACGCACCACTAGGGATCCGCCAGGAAGGAGTCGCCCCTCGCCCTCCGTCTTGAGCCACCGGGGTCGCCGGCGTAGTGCACCGCCTCCTCGCCTTGACAAAGATCGAAGCTGGATCTACATGCCTCTGCACTCTCCCGCTTCCCTTGCCCCACCTGCTCTCCCCTATCACAGTGAACCCTGACGGCCTGGAGCCACCCTCCACCACTCCGTGCCGCCCGGAACGACGCCGGTGAAGCCGCCCCTGCCTGCACGAGCCTAGCCGGAGCCCAGCGAGGACCGCCGCCATGGTCTTCCTCTTCCAGCGTGTCTGGTTCTCCGAAGGGATAAAAGAAACCCTATTAACGTATATTAAATCGGGCACCCTCTTATTTTATGTAATTACAAATTTTACCCACTGTTTTGCATTTACATATTTGGCCCTAGTTTTGGAATCTTGCAATATTACCCCTGCTGGAATAAATTACAGGAAACAGCCCAAAGATTTATTTACAATTTATGACACTGTTTCTATGGGTTATGACTCAAAGATTAAATTACGGAATTTTAACGTTGGCTTTGAAAACGAGTTTTACCTTGGGTTTATGATGATATACAATTTGCCCGGAATATATATTTACGGTTTTAACTTGGGTTTTAAAAGTGGGGGTTTTCATTAGTTTTATATATGTTAATTATTCCGTTCAAATTTAGCGTATAAGCTAAATTTGTATAGTTCTGGTGTTAGGTTCGGAAGCGTCCCGATAAAGACCTGACAAGTCCAAGTCGACATCCGTTGATCGATTTCCGTCTTTTGACGTCGTGTGAGTATCCTTTCCCTCGATCTAGTTATGTTTAGTAGTATCATGCTAGGTTGGATATAACATAACTTAGAGTGAATACCAAGTAGTGGTTATGGACCTTAGGTGAGTGTTTGAGGATTGTGAAATGTTTTATGACTTAAGGTGTTGATGTCACTTTGTGAGGCTTGTGAGGTTTGAGAATTTGAGTATATGGTTGTTGAGTTTATGGGCTAGGATATGCGTTTCCTAACATGGTGTTGTGAACGTTGAGTTTGTTTGGACCGGGCATGTTATCCTAGTATGAGCTATGGGTTATGGTCTTGCGAGATCATAGGGTCTAGAAGTCTAAGGACTTCTAGCTTGTGATGAGTGAGAGGTGAGCATGAGAGATTCTCGGATGCGGTCCTAGAATGAGAGTCAAATGATCTTGCGTAGATCATTTGTGTAGAAGTCTAAGACTTTTTGAGTTGAGCGAGTTGTTGATATAGATATCTTGTTGTGAGCAGGTTATAGGCTTCTTCCCAAGGGAAGCGAGAGTGTTGCGTGAGTTAGCGTTTGGAACGAGGTAAGTCTTCGGACTTACTTAGCTCGTATTCTCTGTATTAGTTTCAATGCGTGTTTGGTGGTGTGTGTTTATTGTTTATGTGTGTGTTTATTGCTTATGTTATAACATCTAAACCGGTAATAGGACCACCGACTTTATATGTTTATATTTGGCCCAAGTGTATGATAACGGGCGGTGACCACTATGTCCGGCCCAAAATGGGGATGGTCGGGAGGTGCCTTGCGACCAGTCCAACAGGTGATGCTGATTTGCATCTGGCCCAAACCTGTTTGGTGAAAGGGGACAAGGGCGGGATCCTTGTGATTTCCGTGCCACAACTAAATGGAAATTAGTAATGGAATAACTTAAAAACAGAAAAAGATAATAAACCGGATTGTGTGTTTTGGAACATGTTGTGTGTTTATGATGCCTTATGTGTGTATGTGCCAATACCATGATTCTAATGCCTTGAATGCTAGCTAACGGTTTTATACCGATATTGTTGTAGATTGCCTTGCACGTTAGGAAAGCGGCCGAGAGATCCAGAAGAGTGGGCAGCCGGGCCGGGGTTCCGTACATTTTAGGAGTAGGTTTTGGTTGGAGTCGGGTTGTGTTTTATTCTTCGTTTATTATGTTGGTATGCCGTGTGTATGGCGTTTTGATCTTTGGTGTTGAATATCGGTTGAAGTCTTTTGTTGTTTTCCTTCGGGTTCTTATCATTTGCATTAAAAGGAATTTTGGTTTGCCTTTATTTGTGCCATGTTGAAAGATCCGGTGAAATTGTTGTCAGGCTAAGGGTCGGGACCCATTGTGAGGTCCCAACCCGTAGCATCCCGAGTCCCGCGGATTCGGGGTGTTACAAAAGTGGTATCAGAGCCCTAGGTTGACAACAATGGCACTCGCAATCTTCTAAAGGCCGAATAAGGAATAAACAGAACCCCGCGGGTTCTGAGTTTTTGTTTTCAAAATCGCATGCATGAGTCGGGGTAGAATGTACGGACCACCACTCCTTCCGCGGATTTCGGCAGCTTAGTTTATTGGATTTTTATATATGTATATATGTAGATATTATAGTATATGTGGATTGTAGTTGCATGTTGGACGTGATTGATATGTATAAATATATATATGGACTATAGTGTGTTCTGGACTTTGTTTGTTGTAGTGGATTTTACCGGATGTGTTATATTAGTAGTTAGGTGGACATGGGACATATATAGGTTATATACGGACTCTTATATATAGTAGTATATAGTATGTGACCTTATAGTTAGGACGACGGAAAAATAGCATAACCTTTAAGACGACGTTGTTGGCTTGGGATATCATTCATACGTGGAGGAGTACGCTCAAGTATCGAGTTGAGCGTTTTGTGTTGACTAACACCATGACGTTTTATCGAATTCCTATAAAAGGACATCAAAGAGGAGGACTAGAGATGACATAAACGAAGGACGAACAAGTAGAAAGAAGAACTCGAGACAACTAAAGATAAAATGAGATGGAGACCATACAAGAAAAGGAGCAACATTAAGATGAAGAAGTGGTTCTAAAGAAGCCATGATTGAACGACAACGAGACCAATAGAACTAATGGACTTAAGTTCTTCAAAAGGACGCGTGGACAACTAAGGATGCGAATCGAGGAAGAGATTGGTACATTCTAGCAAGGTTAAAGGTGGTATCCCATTAAGAGGTGAAGTTTTCTTTAGACGCTCAAAAGCATTTAGGTCAAGACAAGAAGAGTAATCGAATCATTTGCTAAAGATTTAAGATACCGTAAGTTAAGCTTACGAGGTACCAAAAAAAAGTAAAGTTTCAACATTACTAGAGTTATGAGAAAAGGGCATGGTAGGGATTCACATGGAGTTGAGCGGTTTCCATTATAATGATAAGGCTAAGAAACGCCAAGAAGGAAGAAGTGTGTATAAATGATGATCCCATGAAGATGAAAGACGAAACAAGGAGCTTTGATCGAGAGACTTAAGATACCAACCGAGAGGAACGCAAGTGGATGCTAGCTAGTGCTATAATATTTGGGAGGGTGCACTTGAAAGACATCAAGGAAGAATGGTTAAGTCTATGAAAGGGAGTTATATGAAACAACAAGGCAAAGAAGATATAGTTATCTTAGAGAAGTGGAAGGAAGCGTGGACGTATAAAGAGTTAAGGAAGGGTGTGAAGAGTGAAATGAGCAAGTGAAATTTAAGACAAAGTACCCCGAGAAGGTATCCTTCAGGAGTATGGTAACATGGAAGTGCGGTAGGAGGGTAAGTCGTTGATCTTGGAGAGGGTCATCAATGAGTTAATCGGTGACCCTGAGAATGTTTGGGTGCGGGTTGTGTACTGGTGACTGTAGGTAGAAGAGTAACCCAAGATGTGAGATCATGAAGAAGGGGAACAAGAACTTGGAATATTCGTGGTGGTTGAATGTCGGCAATAATGAGGTATATACAGGGAAGTGCAAATGTCATAATCATGTAGCAAATTATCGATTCCAGCAAGTGATAGTAACGTACCGTGTGAAAAGGGATTGTAACGGTATGGGCGACCTTTTTAGGTCATGGGATGTCATATGGAGGAATGACACGGATCAGGGTAAAGGGGACTGGAAGGACGAGGAGAAATGTGAGACTTCTATTGTTGTTGTGCGTAAAGGGGATGCATGCTGTGCTTGTTCTAATGAAACGGATGAGATGTCTTTGTGAGCAAAAGTTGGGTCAAAATCTTCTGGATTCAAGAAGAGAAGTCATAGTGGTTATAGTGTGAAACGGAGGATCTGAATTTTTAGCAACGCTTCAAGCTAGAGTTGATGGCATTAACACTTGAGAAGTAATGTGTTGGGTTTCGGTGATTGTACTTGGGGAATTTTGGCTAGTGTTCTCCACGGGGCGTACTAGTATGGTTGTGAGATTGTTCATGCAATACTAAGAGTTGCTTAAGGTGATCAATAAGAGTAAGAAAAGACCGAAGTTTTAAAGTTGGTTGTCGACAAGAGATGTAAAAAAAAAAGTATATGGAAGATTGAGGTTAGAACCTTTACCGCTGAGTTGACTTTACAAAAGGAAAGTGAAGTATAGTTTCTACTTGAAGAAAGGATGTCTATGGTGAAAGCTTATGTAGAATACGAAGAGCTCCTCCCATATGTTGGGATGTCGCAGAAAGTGAAGAAGATAAGGTCAATTGTTTTGAAACACGGTTAAGTCTTGCAGTTTGGACCCTTATGGCTGCACATAAGTGAGAAACACTAGAAGATGTTTACAATCATGTCATCTAAGAGGGAGGATGAGATTAAGTTATAGGATCACTTAAATAAGGGTACAAGATTCAAAAGACTCGAGCAAGTCTCTCGAGTTCAAGAGATGAAGGATCTTTGAAAGAAGATGATCAAAATTGTAGCTACAAAAGGAACAATACATGTGTTGAAGGACGTCACCCCAACCGGTCGGGGTGGACCACTTGTCAAGCGTTAGGACTTGGTTGTGTCGGTCATTACGATATGAGATGGGTAGAGAAAATATGGAACCCGATATAGGACGGGTTCCGCTGCATCGGAATGTGAATTTTACTGTTAAGATTGATTTGGGCTCAACTCCCATTTCTAAAGCGCTAAACAAAATACATCAAGAAATGATACCCGGAATTGAAAATGCAATCAAAGGAGAAATTGCAAGGACTGGTTGATAAAGATTCGTTAGAACCAATGCACTGCCATAGAGAACAGCAGAAGTTATCTTAAACTCTTGATTTAAGTTTATCTTGAAATATATCTTAAACTCTTGATTTGAAGTTTATCTTGAAACATATCTTAAACTCTTGATTCGAAGTTATTATGAGAACACCAGAATTGTTGTGAAAAAGATAGACAGTTCTCTCCAAATTGAACATCGATTTCCGTGAGTCAAAGGACAAGTACTCCTTACAACGAATGGATGATCTACTCGATTGGTTACAAGGGTCGGTAGTCTCTTATGAGAATCATTTAAGGTCTGTTTGTCACAAACTAAAAATTCGAGATTGGGATATTGCAAATACGGCGTTCCGGACGAACTATGATCACTACGTGTTATATAGATTCCATATGGGCTTACCAATGCCCCTGGATATATTGGTCTACTCTCGAAGAAGAGAGAAATTTTATGACAAGTTGTCTCGGGATGGCAACCCCCGAATGACGTGAAATAAGTTACAAGTTTTCTTGGTCATGTCGATCGTTACCAGATTTGTGGAGATATTCTCCAAAGTAACACCATCTATGAACCTACTTCAGAAGACAAAGAAGTTTGAGTGGGACGAAAATTGACAATGGGGTTGTTGAGAGTTAAGAGGAGATTCATTGGTGCAACTGTTTTGAAATTGACTCAAGGTATGATGGGTTTAAAGTGTACAAGTGATTCTCAAAAACAAAGTCTTGACTGAGTATTGAGGAATGATGTAAAAGTAATAGTGTATGTGTCTCGTTAGTAGAAGCCCTGTGAAATAAAGTATTTCCTTCATTACTTAGAACTTGCAACAAGAATTGAGGGAACGTAACATCAAAGTTTGGTTTGACAAGAACCAAAGCCCGAGGTGTTGATGGTAAGATTTAATCTTTGTTAGAGGCGATCAAAGAGAAACATAATGGAAATGCTGCATTGAGAAAGACCCGAGAAGAAATTGGGTTTCCGATAGATCGGACCTTTTTGAGATCTTAGTGCGAGTTGGGGAAGTGGCCTACAGGTTGGCGTTGTCACCCGGTGTTCATGTGTATCAATCGAGAGAGTGCATACATTACTCGAGGCATATTGTTAACCATGAGACTCTAGTCGCAGACAAGGAACCGATGAGGCTAATTGGAGGACGGAGAATAGTATCTCTGGTTGAGTTTAGGTTGAGATAGTAGCCTCGATAGAATCGACGAGTTAAACCTAATTCTTCTCTTAGTTGAGATATGTGCAAGTGTGATATTATTTGTAGTTGTGCCCGGTGCGAGAATATGTGGTATGACTTGTTATATCTTGTCGTGATAGTTTGAGTGGAATGTGTGTATTGACTGGAGGGTTTAAGCCTTCTTAGTTTGAGAACTCATAGCTCGGCCTTAAGGACCGAGAAGTTCGACACATAGAAAGTTTCGGGACGAAACTTGTTTTAAGGGGGATCTGATGTAACGCCCCGTTTATTAAAGCGTTTGCGATATTTTTCTTTCCGGCGGTTATTGATACATTTAATATATCTTAAGGAAGTTTAACGAGTATATATTTATGTATATATTTTCATGGTATTTTATTATTAATTAAGTCTCGTAATATAGTTGCGAGATCGTTTTAAATATGTCGTAAAGGATATTTGGTGAATTTATTTATAAATTCGATCCACGTAAATTCCCGTATCTTTATTCGGACAAGTTCGGAAAAGGTTCCCGATCCAAAAACCCCGAACCGGATAAAATGGGATCTAGTTCATTCCAAATTATCTTTTTTTTTCTCTCCAACCGGAGGTTGTGAGATGCCAGCCACGTTTGGCTTCTTTTCCCTTCCTTTTTATTTTATCTTCTGCTTTCATTTCTGGGTGAGAGTAGCTGCCCTAGCTGCCTGTGCCAGACCCGTCATAGCCGCCCCGACTACCCAACCCTTGACCCTGCAGCTCGACCTCTCACCACCCCGACCCCTCGCTCACACCCACGCCGACCCCTCGTCCTCCCCTCTGTCCCTACTCCCTCTGCGCAGCCTCCCCCCAGCCCCCATTGTCTCTCTTCTTTCCCTAGCGAACAGCTCCCTCCCACTTCTCTAATCGCCTTTGTGCAACCCGATGGAGGAGACGCACCACTAGGGATCCGCCAGGAAGGAGTCGCCCCTCGCCCTCCGTCTTGAGCCACCGGGGTCGCCGGCGTAGTGCACCGCCTCCTCGCCTTGACAAAGATCGAAGCTGGATCTACATGCCTCTGCACTCTCCCGCTTCCCTTGCCCCACCTGCTCTCCCCTATCACAGTGAACCCTGACGGCCTGGAGCCACCCTCCACCACTCCGTGCCGCCCGGAACGACGCCGGTGAAGCCGCCCCTGCCTGCACGAGCCTAGCCGGAGCCCAGCGAGGACCGCCGCCATGGTCTTCCTCTTCCAGCGTGTCTGGTTCTCCGAAGGGATAAAAGAAACCCTATTAACGTATATTAAATCGGGCACCCTCTTATTTTATGTAATTACAAATTTTACCCACTGTTTTGCATTTACATATTTGGCCCTAGTTTTGGAATCTTGCAATATTACCCCTGCTGGAATAAATTACAGGAAACAGCCCAAAGATTTATTTACAATTTATGACACTGTTTCTATGGGTTATGACTCAAAGATTAAATTACGGAATTTTAACGTTGGCTTTGAAAACGAGTTTTACCTTGGGTTTATGATGATATACAATTTGCCCGGAATATATATTTACGGTTTTAACTTGGGTTTTAAAAGTGGGGGTTTTCATTAGTTTTATATATGTTAATTATTCCGTTCAAATTTAGCGTATAAGCTAAATTTGTATAGTTCTGGTGTTAGGTTCGGAAGCGTCCCGATAAAGACCTGACAAGTCCAAGTCGACATCCGTTGATCGATTTCCGTCTTTTGACGTCGTGTGAGTATCCTTTCCCTCGATCTAGTTATGTTTAGTAGTATCATGCTAGGTTGGATATAACATAACTTAGAGTGAATACCAAGTAGTGGTTATGGACCTTAGGTGAGTGTTTGAGGATTGTGAAATGTTTTATGACTTAAGGTGTTGATGTCACTTTGTGAGGCTTGTGAGGTTTGAGAATTTGAGTATATGGTTGTTGAGTTTATGGGCTAGGATATGCGTTTCCTAACATGGTGTTGTGAACGTTGAGTTTGTTTGGACCGGGCATGTTATCCTAGTATGAGCTATGGGTTATGGTCTTGCGAGATCATAGGGTCTAGAAGTCTAAGGACTTCTAGCTTGTGATGAGTGAGAGGTGAGCATGAGAGATTCTCGGATGCGGTCCTAGAATGAGAGTCAAATGATCTTGCGTAGATCATTTGTGTAGAAGTCTAAGACTTTTTGAGTTGAGCGAGTTGTTGATATAGATATCTTGTTGTGAGCAGGTTATAGGCTTCTTCCCAAGGGAAGCGAGAGTGTTGCGTGAGTTAGCGTTTGGAACGAGGTAAGTCTTCGGACTTACTTAGCTCGTATTCTCTGTATTAGTTTCAATGCGTGTTTGGTGGTGTGTGTTTATTGTTTATGTGTGTGTTTATTGCTTATGTTATAACATCTAAACCGGTAATAGGACCACCGACTTTATATGTTTATATTTGGCCCAAGTGTATGATAACGGGCGGTGACCACTATGTCCGGCCCAAAATGGGGATGGTCGGGAGGTGCCTTGCGACCAGTCCAACAGGTGATGCTGATTTGCATCTGGCCCAAACCTGTTTGGTGAAAGGGGACAAGGGCGGGATCCTTGTGATTTCCGTGCCACAACTAAATGGAAATTAGTAATGGAATAACTTAAAAACAGAAAAAGATAATAAACCGGATTGTGTGTTTTGGAACATGTTGTGTGTTTATGATGCCTTATGTGTGTATGTGCCAATACCATGATTCTAATGCCTTGAATGCTAGCTAACGGTTTTATACCGATATTGTTGTAGATTGCCTTGCAGGTTAGGAAAGCGGCCGAAAGATCCAGAAGAGTGGGCAGCCGGGGTTCCGTACATTTTAGGAGTAGGTTTTGGTTGGAGTCGGGTTGTGTTTTATTCTTTGTTTATTATGTTGGTATGCCGTGTGTATGGCGTTTTGATCTTTGGTGTTGAATATCGGCTGAAGTCTTTTGTTGTTTTCCTCCGGGTTCTTATCATTTGCATTAAAAGGAATTTTGGTTTGCCTTTATTTGTGCCATGTTGAAAGATCCGGTGAAATTGTTGTCAGGCTAAGGGTCGGGACCCATTGTGAGGTCCCAACCCGTAGCATCCCAAGTCCCGCGGATTCGGGGTGTTACAGGTGATCCGGAAAAATCTTCCGGATCGGATCGGATTCGGACCGGATCAAATCGGATACTAAAATATCGGATTATTTCGGATCACGTCAACGGATTTTTCGGACCGGGTCAACGGATCGGATTGATTTTGCCCGTGGAGTGTACTCCTTTTCCAAAAAAAAAAAAATGTATAGGTGTAAAAAAACATTGAAGTAAAAGCAAAAAGAAATTACTTTCCACCGAGCCCAAAAGCTCTCTCCTGTAGCAAAACCTAAATTTTGGGATAACCTCCCATCCAACCATGGCTACCGCCTCCTCCACCTCTTCACCTCCAAACTTTCACCAAAGCGAATCCCGTCCCCTTCTCGGACTAGCCTCCTGTAACACCCCGAATTCTCAGAACTCGGAGCGTTACTGGTTAGGACCTCACAATGGGTCCCGACCTCAGTTTGACAACAATTTTACTAGGATCTTGCAACAAAACACAAATAAGAAAAACCGAAATTCATAAAAAAGTACTTTTAACAGGATGAATGCAACAAAGTCTAACAGCCTAAAAACTTAAACGACGGAAAAGACTAACTGTCTTAACAAGAGAAAGAACAACAACGCAACAACCCAAACCCCCCACTCTAAGGAGTACAGAGACCCGGCTGACCACTACTTCCGGATCACTCAGCCGCCGTTCTAACCTGCGGTAAATCTAAAAACACAACAAGACAACCATTAGCTAGTTATCTAAACATTAGGAGAATAATAATAGCACACACACACATAAAATAATAAAGACTCATCATGCTTTCAAACAAACCATTTATTATCTTCATTTAAGTCATTCACTCTAATGATACTTATTTTGTGACACGAGGAATTCCCAAACCTCGCCTCCGCCCCCGTGTACCCATCAGGAGTGGATCCGATGCATCTCACCGTGTACCTGTATGGTCTGGGTATAGAGAATCTCCCAGTCTCCTGGCAGAGCTGGGCAGTGATGTCACGGGCCCGTTATACATACACTTGGGCCTTAAAACGTAATAACCACGGTCGTCCTAACAAGTTTTTATTTATTATAACACACATTATACACACACAACCATCATCACCCAACTAATATCCAGAAACCAGCTAAGTAAGTCGCAAGGACTTACCTTGATCAAAATCGTTTTCTCAAATCTCAACTCGGTCCGAACCCGTGGTAACTCAAACGCCTGTCAAATAAGGCATGTGGATCAAAATCACATCCAGATGTCCAACCTCATGCGAAGGAATTACGGAAAAAGCTCTCTTACGGTAAAAGACCATTTAACCCTGATCCCGGAAACTCTCAAAAGTCTAACATTAAATTTCCAATATATTCTTTTAGAACTAAAATCCAGGATCTAGTTCTCGAGGGTAGTTTACTAGGAATGATAAGGTTAAATCTCAACACTCGTCAAAGAGAACAACATTATTCCTTTCCCGGTTACTCTACTCTGATTCATATATGTGTACGTATATTATACGTTACTCTTACCCATCCATGTATATATACACTCTACCTATTCATATATATACATTATACATATCTTATATTTATACCTATATTTATATATATACTTTTATATATATATATATATATTTATATATACCTATAGATATATAATTAATTATATATACTTACATATGCATCGCACTTACCTATTTTTATACCTATATACCCACTGTACTTATGATCTGTATGTTTACACACTACATACTACATCCAGCACTCAAAGCTTATGTATATATCTACACACCGCATACTGCACTCAAAGCTTATGTATATATTTACACACCGCATACTACACTCAAAGTTTATTTCTATACTTATATACATTCTGTACGAAAGAAGACTAACTTACTCGTCCGGCGCAATCGTCACGCTTATGTAGGGGAGAGCAATGGCCGAAGTCGATCGAAACAGAGCCTGCGTAGTACCCGTCAACAGGAGGATCAACGGCTATATCTCGATCGGGTCTGTGTGAAGGTAATAGATGAAGAAGACCCAAGGACGCTCACCTTCGGCGATGACAACTCGAGAACGTCGGAAAGCGATGACACTTGGTGATGTGCTGCCGCGCCGGGGTCCGTCTACAAGAGTCAGTTTACGGTCCCTGTGGAGTAGGGATGGAGTCTACTTCCGCCTGCGGTGTTGGTGGTTTCGCGGCTGCAGAGACTGGGCAGCGACAACGGAACTGTGCGGCTCTCGTGCTCTCCGCTGAAGGCGAGTTCGGTGCGGGAATCCTGGCGGTTCTGCTCCATCGGCGATGATGCGAGGATGGCGGTAGAGACATGTTAAACGGACTGGGAGTGCTGTTGTTCGTCTTCGGCGGTTGTCTTCACCCTTCCCGGCGTGCAATCCCGGTGAGAATCGTTGGTGGTGGTTGGTTGGCCAAAACCTGCGGCGGCTTCGTCTTCGTCTTCTCCAGATCGTGAAGTAAGGTGGTAGGTGAAAGAGAAGCGGAACACATCTTCACGTAGTTAGGTTTAGAATTAGGTTAATTTTAGGATTAGATTAATTAGATGCAGTTGGGCCGGCTGAAGGAGCATGGGCCAGTAATTGGGCTTCTCCTTAAATGAACTAAAGGGTTGAAAGAATACTCGTTTGCTCGCCCGGGATCGTTAAAAATTATGGAACTTACTTACGGGATTACTTACGGAATTATTCACTGTATTATATAAGTTATCATTTTATTTTAAAGGTACGGAATTATTTCCGTTTACATAATTTATCATTTTATGTGAATTAAGGTCACATAAAATAATAGAAATTATATATCGTTTTATTTAATTTTAATTTTTTTTTTTTAACTAAAAGGATAAATGTTGGCGGATCGGAATCCGGTTGAATTCAGTATTAAACGGAGGTTAAAATTTTCGGCTATTACATCAGTGCCCTCTTAAAAGAAGTTTCGTCCCGAAACTTAGGATAAAATACCTAATCACATGATTTTCTTGGTATAACTTAGTTTCCACAATTTCCGTTTTCTACCATGCAACTACTCAATCATTGTACTCAGACACGCATCACATTAAAACATAACTACTCAATCCAAATTAAAACATGAAAAGTTAAACCACACAGCATCCGAGTACTAACTCGTCGGTACAAAAGTAGTAGCTAACCCCGCATAAAACTCGGAGTAATTACGTCTAATACTCTCCTCTGTCTCCCAATTGGCCTCATCAACTCCTCGTCTAAACCACTGGAACTCTACAAAAGCATGAACCGGCTAAATTTTCTGATCTTCATAGCTAATGACGTGTGTCGGATTCGGTAGGTACCCTCTCAACGGTTTGGTTTTCTAAGCTTATTTCCAGCTCTTTTGATGACTCTACCAAATTTCCTTCCACTTGGCCCACTTGCTTTTTCCTTTCGAAAGTCCCCGACTATCGATTCTGAAATAATGATCTTAAACTTCTGTCGGCACTTTACTAAGTGTCTAATGCTCTTTGTAATACAAACCGCTTGGCCCGATTTTCTCAATGTGACCTAAGCGGATCGTTCCTTAATTAATGGATTTTCACCCACTTCTTGTCAAACTTTCAAATTTATATACTCAAAACAATCACACACCCAAGTGGACCTTTTCATATAGATCTCTAATTCCTTAACTTGAAATCATAGTTCACCTAACATTGATTTTCTTCATCTGTGGGTTATGGGCCTACCACGCTTCTGGTGTAACACCCATTAGTCATAATGGCGTCTTTCCGAGGGTCAACATGATTTACCCAACTCCCGCCTATACTTCCCTCCTACTACTAGCAAGATCCTCTTCAAACAGACCCTTACTCTCTTACTCAACCGTAGTCTGTTCTTAACCAACCAGAAAGCAACCTCTAACCCGATTCTCTCCATATCCTTAGATCATCCCAGAAGGTTGTCGTCGCCTATTTGGAGAATCCTTCAAGGTATCGGTAACGTTACGTCTTAAATCCGCAGTCACTAATGTCTCTTCTTAATGGTACCTACTCGTCGATACCAACCAACGCTTACACGTCTTCATCTGACGTCGGTCCGTCTATAATTGACTTATCTCAATATCCCGGACTTACTCTTCTCATACCTATACTGGCGTTAAATTCTTGGTGAGCATCGTCTGCCCGATTAATCCTTTCCTGCTTCGCTAATTCGTTTTATCTTCCACACTTTTGTTTCCTTAGGCTAACTCTACTTCCCGAGCCCAACTAGGTCATTCATCTTGACATAAATAGTCATTTCAAGTCTTCAATGATGGCTGGTAAGTGTCTTTGTAGTCCTGGTGACTTTAAATATCATCCCCTAGCAGTCTCCTTGCATGGACCATCGGTGTTGATGACTTAGGTCCCGTGGTAATTGGGTTACCTTGAACTTTCGAGTCCACCAAGGCCGTTCTCATATATACATTCCTTCGCTGGTGTTACCGGAAATATTGCCTTCATGAAACTCCGTTATTTCCGCTATAGGGCTTCAACTCTTTGATACCGGTATTGTGATTTCTTTCAAATTCCTATATCATTGAGGAGGTCAAAACCTCTCCACACTTGTAAGGTCTACATTTTGCTTCTACACTCCATTGTAGGTATCCCATTCCATGCACCTTAGACCCTCATATCCGGGTCGACATTTTATCTCCCTTGGTCTCTCAAGCTTGTCTTGTGAATTCTTCTACTAGGTGACTCATCTTATACATTTTTCTTCTCTACATCGGTCTCTAATGGCCCATCCATCAATAATAAGAGCATAAAAAATATGACAAGCAAAATTTACAATTTGAACCTTCCGACCTAACAATTTCATTCTCCGTCTAACAAGACCAATTACACCAAAAAAAACAAAAAACGAGAATTCAAATATATATATATATATATATATATATATATATATATATTATTTATACAAATGAGTAATTTTCATAAATGAAATGAAAAGGTTTAAATTATGGGCGGTCAATCTTTGACTCGTATCTTCAAATCAACCCATTTTGAACAATCTTCTCCCTACAAATCAACTTCTTTTATCCATCAAGTTCTACACCTTTATCCATCAAGATGCCCGTGCTCTGCAATCTCGTCTTCTCAGATTTGATGCAGTCATTTGCTGGCGGTTTCGTGCGTTTATCGAGAAGGAGGCGTGGATGTGTGATCGATTCCTGATGGCTCTTTGCAGTCCAAATCTGAGGTGTCCACAGTTGTTCCCCAGGCTTCCCCTGTGTACTTCCTTCGAAGATGAACTTTAATACTCGTTGCCTCCTGTCGGCTGGATCATCCTGCTTTCCACTTGAAGACTTTTTTTGCTTTCGGTTTCATTTTGATGTATTTTTGTGTAGTTCTTTTCTCCCTTATTTGTGTCATGACGGTTAGACCGTCTGCCGATTTTTTCGGCCTTTCGATCCACTAGACGGCGTGCCACCTAGTTGCTTCGAACCGCTTTCCATTTTCAAAAAAAAAAAAAAAAAAAAAAAAAAAAAAAAAAAAAAAAAAAAAAAGCAAAAAGAAAAAAAAAAGAAAAGGAAGCAAAAAATGAAAACATCTTATACTCTAATGGGTCCAAAGGAAACCCATGTGGGCAAAGTAAAGTGGGTATGCTAGAGATTCCAAAATAAGACCATCAACTTTGAATCTGACTCCACTAATTATAGGAGAAAATAATTGAAGCTGACCCACAATCTATACCCATAAAATTAGGGCCTGTTTGGTATCGTATGAGTATTCTTTTTTTAGATTCTTTGATATGGAGATTGTTGAGATGGTTGGAGATTGTTAGGGTTGAGGATTGTTAAGGATTCTTTTTTGAGTAAATTTTACGTGTTTGGTATTAGATTAATTCGATAGATTGTTTACGGAAAGATTACGACAATACCCCTAATTTTTCATCATCGGCCTTCTCCTTCAACGACTTGATGTTGTATCTTCAGCCCACAATTTCCTTCTCATACCTTACAGATTCAACTCCTAAACTCAATTTTTGAATTAGGGCTTTTTTGTTAACAATCTACTGCAATTTTGTCTCCAAACTGCTCAGTAATTTCTAGTTTCTGAGATTTTTGAATTAGGGCTTTTTTGAAGTCTTGGATTCGTAAAATTGAGAAGTATTTTTGGGGGCATTTGAAATAGCAGACACAACAAAATTGAGAAGTACAATTTGAGGAGTAAATTGAATTAGAGTTTTTTTGTTAACAATCTACTGCAAATTGAGTTTAATCACTTTCATTCTTCTTCATTCCCAACAGTACACTGTACCTTGAACTACAATTTGAGAAGTAAAGCCTTCTTTCTCACAATCCAATGGCTCGATCCGGTGAATTCGCACACTCCTGCGACGAGAATAGCTCCACCACCACTCCGCTGTCGCCTCCTCTTCTCGGGTCATCAGCCTCATCTTCGGCGGGATTGACGCCGGCGGTCGAGCGTGGATGACGGTGATCCTTATGCCTGGCCTGCAAATCTCGTTAAATTCTTGAGTGAGGAGAGATCGAAAGTGGAGATGAGAATGAACGAGAGAATAGAAGAGGGGTATGTGTGTAATTGAAAAGAATCTAACCCAATGAATCTCCAAGAAGCTTGGGTGAGCAAGCTTCTTTTTACGGGATTCTTTTGGCAAAAGAATCCCGTAAAAGAATACAATACATAAGCTGCATCTGATACCAAACGGTGACAATTTTCCCATCCAGAAGAATACAGTGAAAAAGAATCTAAATGAATCTCCTCCCAACTAATACCAAACAGGCCCTTAGTGTATATTTACTCTCATCTGACACCTCCATTGCTTCAATGGCTATCCAATCTCTTTATATCATCTCTGCATTCATTTCTTGTCAGATTATAATCAACCAAAGCTACCACCTCTTTCTTTCTTCAATGCAGTGTACATGAGTTAGTTTTACAAATGCTCAAATTCAATATTATTCAGTTTAGAGTTTTCTCATATACAGTGGAGAAGAGAGCTGTTCTTTGCTAGGGTTTCGTCAGATCCGACCTTAGAGAAGAAGGTGAGAGTTCAGGTTCGGTTTTTTTTCGCGAAAGCAAGGTTCGATTGAGAAGGCCGAAGGTTGGAGCGTCGCTGGCGTTGGTATTCTGGTTGCAGGGAGGTGTTCACAGCTTCGTTATAGGGAAGTACCGTTCCTATGTTCTTGTGTTGTTGTTTCAGATCTGTTGAATCTGTTCTTGGCTATGTCTTGCTGTTGATTCGCTCTATTTTCCGATTCGGTTTTGGATTGTAGCCTGTTCCGTTGCCTTGGATAATTGTGGTTCATTTAGTGGATTGAGTCTCTTTGAGGCTCCGAGGAGTAGGGTTTTATTCCAACCTCGTAAAATTGCTTGTATGCTCGTTTTTATCTATTCTTGTGTGCTGCGAGTTTGTACGATATTGCGAGTCTTCTGTCTAAAACTGAAATGTTAGAAAACTAGGCCTAAAACGACTATAAAATGCTAACACTGGAACTTGGAGCTAACTTCATTGATGTCGAGGTTCTTGCCAAAGTGTTTTCATTAAATGGCTTTACTAGTTGTTCATATGCTTGCTTTCTTAAATTTCTGCCTGACACTGAAATGAATTACGGGTTCTTGTTCTTAGATATTTATTGAAGAGAATCAGCTAAGATGGCTCCTTGGTATTCGCAGGTAGCAAATGAGTTCTTTAACTCTCTTGGTGAAAGGAAACCGGAACATGTGAAAATCATTGTTTGTTCTCACAACTATGAAAGGTTGTGGCAAAGATACAAGCAACTGGAGCTGACGTAGTCAAGGTTGCTACAACTGCTGGAGACATTTAGACTGTGTTCGTATTTTTCAAGTCCTAACACATTTTCAGGTGAGAAACAGAGATTTTTATGTTTGATTTAGAACATTTGGAGCCATTAAATTGAATCGAGCTGTGAGAAAAGTTTCTATGCCGCATTCCACATGTTAATATCGCTGTTTCTTGGGACAATTTTGGACTGTCTTATAATAATTTGCAACTGGAAATTGTTTGTTATTGCAGATCCCAATGATTGGACTAGTAATGGGTGATAAAGGGTTCATGTCAAGAATTCTTTGTGCTAAATTTGTCAATGACAAACTAACCCTCAGATTCAAGCAATTGCAGCACTTGGTTGATTGTTGGCATGTGCATCGGTAGGTTGAACTGCTTCCAACTATTCCTTGTCAATCAGTCCTTGTTTCAAATACCAAACATATATGCTTACGTATGTGATCATATGATTTTGTTTTCATGCAGAGGCTGCTATATATTCATAGCTGAGCAAGGAGTTCATTTAGAGCAGCGCAAGCGCACTCCAAGACCGGCATGGGTTCGTTATCACGAGTGTAGGCCATGGTAAGTAGAATCCGACCACTATTCACCAAATCTTTGGATCTACAGCTTAGAAAGAGGGTAAACAGCAAAGTCATATAAGTATGACTTTGCCCTCTTTCTAAGTTGTAGATCCAATAATATGGATAGCGGTCGCATTCTACTTAACATGCATTGCACCCGTGATAACGAACTCATGCCGGTCCTTGAGTGTTCTTGCACTGCTCTAAATGAACTCCTTGCTCAGGTATGAATATATAGCAACCTCTGGATGAAAGACAAAATCATATGATCACGTAAGCATGTTTTGTATTTGAAACAGGGATTGATTGACAAGGAAAAGCTAGAAGCATTCAACCTACCGATGCACATGCCAACAGTCAAACAAGTGCTACAATTGCTTGAAGCTGAGGGTTCCTTTGTCATTGACAACCAACAAGTCTCATAAACAAAGGGTGGAACCGTGACCACTCTTCTGACATTACAAAGTACATCGTAAGTAGCATGAGGGCGGGACTCGAAAGCATGCTTAAGACCGAGTTTGGAGGAAAGATAATGGAACCTTTCTTCAGCTTGCTCTAGGCCAGGATTCTCAACAACCTTGCGTATGTGGAGAATAGTGGAACTTTGAGCCTGTCTCGCTTATAAAGAGGGCTTGTCATTTAAGTGTAGCCTAAATAAAAAGAAAGGATGTTTTCATTCTTTGCTACTCTTAAGTTTCTCAGATTTATCCGCTGTATTAAACAGTCATGTTGTAGCGCAGCTGCGTGAATTCCTGTTCAGCTCGTTTATAATCGAGTCAAACATAACCCGATTTGAGTACCTTGACTCATATAAGTTCATACAAAATGTTCCTTGGAGGGTAAGCTCAACAATATGAGCTAGTGCTAACAATATCATGGCTGCCAATGTCGATACCTTCATATAATTTTCTAGCTTAACCGAACCATCCAAGCTATGTAAGAAGAGTCAAAACTAAACTTTGCATATATTAGAGATAGTTACCTGTTTTCTGCTAATTGGGCTTCAATGCCAAGTATCCCTTATGACAGAAGCAAAAAAAACAACAACTAAGTATATGACAGAAGCATGATCCAGGAAAATTTGCACATAATTTTCTAGTTGCAAATGCATTTCCTTTAAGGATGGAAATATGATCTAGGAAAATTAAACGCATCTGAATAAGAGATTATATGACAGAAGCAAAAAAAAAAAAAACATGAAGGGCAAAAACATTGATTGCATCTGTAATATCTCAGAATAGCTTTGAAAAACAATATCTTGCATTATCCAGTGCAAGAAATCATAGCAAATATTAACATAGATGACAGGGAATATCTTGCATTATCCAGTGCAAGAAACAATAGTATTTTCGACTTCAGTTCCGTCTTCAATAAAACAATATAAAATGAACATCAAAATAGACATACATGATACATCTCTTCTTGCGACATGCCCGAGTGGATACAAATGGATGGGAAGTTACACTCAGCAAGTAGCTTGTTCAACTATGCAGCTCCACTGACACTTTTAACAAAGATGACAACAAGGTGCTTATTATACTGATAATGTAGGTGAAAGTTTACAAGTTCCTACCAAATGAAATTAGCAGCTTTAAGAAAACTGTTTAGGAAAGTTTTAGTTTTTTAAATATCTTTTTCAAAGAAGTCGATTGTATGCTGCATACCATCTAATATCACCACAAGCTTTACACTTCTAGTAGAGCATTGCCCAAATCAAACAAGTATCTAGGCTTTGTTTTGATAACATGACACCATCTCTTTTATAACTCATCTACAACAACAACACAAATAATACTTGTTTGGCTTGAAATGAAAATATAAACGGGTCATCTTTTAACAATCTACCGGTATGCATCAACTTAGAGAAATTGATGCAGACACTTCCGTCGCCATTTATCTTTAACCCCCTATTTATGTCAACCCAATGACAACGAAACACCACAACTTTGAAAGACCCGTAGTAATCCAATTCATATAAGTATGTGATCTTCCCATCGTATTCTTGCGCATCTGGTTCCACCATAACTCCTGAATTTTGTGTTTTTCGAAACCGTACTCGGTCGACAATCTGAAATTTGTATCGTTGATCATAAAGATTTTCACTCTCTTAGCATAGCTACTTAGTCCACCAGCCAAAGCCTTTCTCAATTTTCCTTCTTTTGTATCGACATTTATACTATGCACTTACAAATTAGAGAAGATTCATATGACTAATAAAAGATACATTGTAAATTGAGTAAAAACATATTCATATGACAAACTTACAAAGACATATGTAAACTAAATAACTTTAACCGGATAATTCATTTATAATCCACTCATTCTGAACACTTTCGTTAGCGCGCTTGAGATCTCGGATTTTGTTGTTGCTTTTGATTTATGAATTCACTAGTTTAAATACAAAAAAGAGTTAGTTTCATTCAAATAAATATGTACAATGATTTCAATAAAAATGAAAATCTGATTTATTTATTTTTCATACTAATACTTACTCTTTCAATTTGTTCATCTCAATAGAGTGTAGTAAAACATGACGATATGCTTGTTTTAAACTTTTTTCATCAATTCGAATATTCTTCTTCATTCCAGCCACTCTACCATTAAAATTATATAAATAAATACTCTTGTCATCTCCGCTGTCATCATTCCTTTTGGACCTATTAAAAATTGTCTCAACACTATCTAAGTATCTTGAACAAAAGATGATTGTCTCCTCGGCAAGAAAGCCATTTGCTATTGATCCTTCAGGTTGACTTTTATTAGAACACTTTTCTAACAACAGACACTTCCACTTACGCTTGAGAGCGCCCAACCGGGGTTTTAATCCCTTTGTGTTTTACAATGATAAATACATACCAGGTCGTCAAAATATGTTAGATAGCCAAATAATACAGTTTTCAGGTATTCAATATATATCTTAGAACATGGTAGGAGACAATTATTGTTTCAGCAAATTCCTTTGTTATTGGTTTTGTTGTAATTCTAATTCTTGTATTGAGTCATTTAGGAAAGGACTTTGAGTAAATCTAGCAAAACTACACTTAGATCTTGGTAGAGTTATGTAACTAGGAGTCATATAAGAGGTTGCGATGTTATGTATCTTAATGCCTACAAGGAGCTAATGTTGCTACTTAGGAAACTAAGTTTGGTAGCATTGGTAACTAGTATGGTGTTAGATTATGACATAAGTTGGACCTTTATATGCTTAGGAGGTATTGAGTTGTAAGGATATATGTGATTGGTGTGTATATATCTTGCATGTTGTAAATGGGCTCAACGGCCCACTATCTCCTTGATCCAGTTGTGAGGATGGTTGTGCATTTGTTGGGCCGATTACTTGAAGGCTGAAGAAGAGCTTTAGGGTTATAACGCGTGTTGCTAAAACTAGTCGCTTAACCTTAATGAAGCTGTTGGCATATAAGCATCATGATGAAGCTCCTCAGAAATGTAGGTGTAGGCTCGTGAAGTTGGCTCATGAAAGAAAGAGAGATTAGAGAAAAGAGAGAAGAAGATCGGGTCATCCAAATCTTGCTTTGAGTAAGAAGGATCCGAACGTAGAAGAAGAAGAAGCAGAAGGAAGTCTGAGAGATCTGCTATCTCTTGGAACTCTTCTCATCATCGCTTTGTTGCCTTGCAATTATTGCGAAGATCAATCTCAGATCTTCGCTTTGGTGCGTTTGAGAGGGCTTTTATAATCTTTGCTTCTCTTATCTCTTTAAGTCTTTCTAGTCATAATCTTTGGTAGATCTGTGTAGTGCTAGTATCTCGAGTCCTTTGCTTGTAACCTGTTCTTGGATACCTAGTTAAAAATGGGATCGGATCTCCCCTCTTGTGGTCCCGCAGAGTAGGGTTATTTCTTACCACCGAACTGCGTTAACAAGTGATTGTGTTCATCTTGTATGTGTTTCTTTAGTCGGTTCTCTGACTGAGGAGTTTGAAAACCTTTAAGAACGTTTTCTGGGTTTAGTGAGGTCAGGTGTGGTATTTATGAGGTCACATGGGAGACCAATGGGAGTAGTGCGAGTAGCTATCTTGAGCGTTATGTGCAGTTCATTTTTGACAACGAAATGGTGGGGTTAGTTTTAGGTTTAATGTCTTAAGTGTTTAATGCTTATGTCCTTATGAGCTTATTTGATTTTATATATGATATGTGATATATGAGTGATGTGATAGGCGTAATTTCACCATTGGGTATACAATGGTTATAACTTCGGGTCAAAATTTTTATAATGGAAGAGGTATTGTAAAACCCTTTTGGTGAATTATTTTTTTTTATTTATTTATGCGATCATGCTATTAGCATTTTTAAGTTTCGGGATGAAACTTATTTTTTCTAAGTTTTGGGACGAAACTTATATTAACGGAGGGAAGATGTAATATCCGTAAAATTTAACGGTTAGTAATGAGTTATCGTTTCTACTAGATAACTATTTCGACATGACACACTAAGGACCCGTTTGGTTTTAACTCCGGAATCGGAAACGGAATGGAAACGAATCTAGTCCATATGTATACCCTTGTTCATGAAAGTTTTTGGAATCTTTCCTTGTGGTTTGAAATAATGGAGTTGAATTTGATTACTTTTGATACCCTATAGGGAAACAAAATATGGGAAGACAAGTGCATCTTGCATGAAACTACAAGGAATGATTCCATAAAATTTCATTAAAAGGATTGTAATATCCGGAAATTTAATTTCCGTTTATTTTCGAGACAAACCGGAACTCGACCGGTTTAGACTTTTTCGTCATTATTGTCATTTTATGTGACACCGAGTTCTTCAAATTTTTTTTTTTTTTTTTTTTTTTTTTTTTTTTTTTTTTTTTTTTTTTTTTTTTTTTTTAATCTTTTTATGCGAGGTTTCTGCTCACATAAAATACGCGGGATCGATCTACCTTTTCTTAACCATCAAAAGAGTTCAATTATTTTAGATAGGCCATCCGGGCCCAGTAGAAGGATGATGGAGCCAGCCCATGCCTTGTGTGTTTTACGTTCAACCTTCCTTCCCTTTTATTTTTACGTAAACCCTAGAACTCCTCCCCTCTTCCTCTACCTTGCTTCACGTTGGCAGCAACACCTCTCCCTCTCCGTCTACGATCTCCCTTGCACGCAGCAGCTTCGAGCGGTCGCCGTCGACGCCGGTCCGGGCGGTCCCTGCACACAGCCGCCACAGGAGATCGCCTTCAACCCTTCTCTTGCACACAACAGCCATGACGGCTTGCGTGAGCGCCTTCTGCACGCCGGCGACCTCAAGAAACCAACATCGGACCTTCTCCTCGCCTTCTACATGCACAGTACGACAACAGGAAGCAGATCTGTAGGCGGTGCCGTCCTTCCTGGCTTCAAATGCACCCTAGAAGCAGTGAGTCACGGCCCTTCTTTGCCCTCGTTCACACAAGCATGTCTTCTCCGACTAGTTGGGTAAGGACCGCAACCCTCTTCTCTGCGTTACCCTCTTTGTGTATATGCTGGTTAGAGTACTAATGAACAACATCCATTTTTTTATATCATTGTTTAAGGAACCCTAGTCAAGGAGATTAGAGTTTTTACTGTCCTCCTACCAAAAAAATACAAATAAAAATCAAAGAGGAAGCCAAACCCCCTGACAAGAATTACAAAGACTTGTGATAGATAATAAGAAAGGCTTATACACGACTATTCACTGCCAAATACAATGAACAACAAGAAATTTATGGAAGTAGAACTGATTACACGAACAAAAGAGCTAACAAAATCCAACTCGAGAGTTTCAAATTGGCATGAAAGGAAAAAAATGGCAGCTAATACAGAAACAACAACGACAACTTTCTATAGATCACTAGATTACAAGCCACATGGGAGGAATCACAATAGTACAAAAAAAAAGAAGAGATATGAGAAAATTAATACAAAAAAGGGAAATAATACCTGATTAATCGACCAGAGAATAATAGAAGGGGGCGGAGTGGATTATCAAAACCCTAGCTTCTGCAAATTTGCACCAACAAGCATCACTACAAAGTAACAACAAAAAACTCAAACCCAAAACAGAAGGGGGCGGAGTGAATTCCGAACAAGGATGTGTGCTCACTAGATCCAATTCCACACTATTGCCAATAGATCCATCGCTCCGATCACCACCACCTGTAACACAACGAATTAGAAGAACGAAATCAGAGAGTGGAGAAAAATGGATATGGGAAGAATGGGGATGTATGCAGTTACCTTATTAATGAATCATCTGTGAGAATCCGAGCTAAAGTGAACGAAAGTGGAGAAGAAGGAGATGCGAAGAGCCAGAGAAGAAAAGATTATCAAGTCGCCGTATCGGGGAGAGAGAAAGGTGTCATCAATAACCCTGATAAGGCTGAAATGGGAGGGGGTAACAAATGGGTTAAACCGTTAGAGGCCCAAAACGGATTTATTACTTTCGGGTCTTAAACCAAACATCTTATTTGAACCCAATCGTAATGAATCCGTTTCCTTGGGTTTTTTTTAGTAAACCAAACGGACCCTAAGTGACTCTACGTGCACGCCTATGAATGAAGTGATGTTTGTAGTAGTGGATTAATGATAAGTATATTAGGAGTAGTGTGTGTTGTAAGATTAAGTAAACCTAGGATATATTAATGTAAGCATATGAGTGAGTTTAAGTGATAGGTTTCGTCGTGTTTTAGAGTTTATGAAGGAAATGAAAAAACATGTTTATATATGGATTGGAGACTAGTGGGATGTCATCCGATGCAAATAATAGGTAATGGTTAGTGGTTGGATTCTAATTAATTAGTTTCGTTTTTATTGCTACAATACGATGGGTTGTTTAAGTTGATGTTTAGACCATTTACTAGTTTAGTGGTAATCGAGCTTAAATTAGGGTCAAATACTAAGAAAGGGTACACAATAGTGTGTAGCTATAAATTATGGATTTTGGAATATTTTAGGTGTTTAGTTCGATTCGGGTACTCTCTAGACGTTCGTCATTTGTGTTTGATTGGATTGTCTTCTTCGGTTCGAAGTAAGTCGTCGAGACTTACTTAGCTGCATTTTCATTGGCTAGCATGTGCTTTGATAGTGGTGTATGCTATGTGAGTTATTAATTACGAACTTGAGTAGGACGATGATCAAATCGTTGATTAAGACTCAAGTGTATGTATAACGGGTCGTGACATCACTGACCAGCTCTGCCATGAGACTAGGAGGTTCTCCGCGACCAGTCCAGACATGGTATACGGTGAGATGCATATGATCCATTCCTATTGGTATACGGGGATGGAGGTGGGTCGGAAGACCCTCGTGCCACACAATAAGTTGAATTAGAAGTGAATCACTTAAATATAAGATAATAACCGGATTTATGTGAAAGCATGTTGATTTGTTAATATTCCTTATATGTGATTGTGCTATCTCACTTATTATCTATGCATTTGGGATTGTTAGCTAACAGTTTTACACCGCTTTGGTTGATAGATTGCAGGTATGATAAGAAGCCATGGAGTGATCTGGAGCGAGTGGTCAGCCGGGTCTGTGTACTTATTAGGATTGGGTTGCGATTATTGTTATTATGTTGCATTCCATTCTGACTACTGTTATATTAGAATGCTAGTTGTTATTCGATATTGAGGCTGACAATTTCATTGCATGAATTTGATTTCAGAATTATAAGTATTTTCAGTTTTATAAATTGTGTCATGTTGCAAGATATACGTTTGTCGTTGTCAAGTTAGAGTCATGATCCATTGTGAAGTCCTTGCTCGTAATATTCTGGGTTTAAAATCCGTGGTGTTACAATAGTAGATCATAACGATGTGCTTGTTTCAAACTTTTGTCATCAATTCGAATATTTTTCTTCATTCCAACCACTCTACCACCATAATTATATAAGTAAATACTCTTTTCATCTTCGAGGTCATCATTCTTTTTGGACCTATTAAAAACTGTCTCAACACTTTCTTTGTATCTTGAACAAAAGATGATTTTCTCCTCGAGAACAAAGCCTTTTGCTATTGATAGTCATGGGTCCGGTTTGGGGCAAACCGCCGAACTGTGGTTTTCAATTCAAACTGGCCAAACCGGCGGTTATTTGTCGAAACGGTTTGGCCAAACCGGTTGTTAGTTGTCGAAATGACAAACCTAAATCTAAAATGGTGGGGTTAGTTGTAGGTTTGTTATTTTGATAAACCTAAACTAACGGTTTACTCCAAACCGGCGGTTTAACCGCGGATTGGTTATTTTTTTTAAACCAAACCGGCAGTTAACCGACGATTTGGTCCAGTTTGCCAATTTTTTTTACAAACCGCCGGTTTGGTTTTTCCCGGTTTATGTTTGGCCCAAGGCCAAACCTAAACCGATAGTTCCCAAACCTAAGGTTTATCCTTTATTAGGGTTTGAGTGTGCCTTCGTCCCATCTTTGAGAGTTAGCTTGAGACTTACCCGGTAAAGGTTGATTCCATTCCCTTGGGTGGTGTGTTGATTTGAGATTATAGTTCATTTCCTTAGTACCTTCAGACTTACCAGTTGAGAGGATCTTTGGTTTGGGATAGTGAGTAGTGAGACTTACCCGGTGATCTATTCTCACCTTAGAAACACCTTCCTTTGCAAACCTCAGCTTTGTCCACGTTATCCTTTGAGATCGTGAGTTGGAACCACAACCGGATGCTTTAATCTCTAGAATCTGCAGTTTCTTTATCTGACTATTATACCATCTTTGATAGATTTTCTTTGTTGCTTCTGGTTTATTGACAACTTGAATTACCGTTCTTTGTTTCACCATAGTCTCTGTGTTCGACCTTGGAATGCTTTTATTACAATCGATCCATACACTGCGGGTTCTCTATTTGCAATTATTCTTGGCATAAATATTAAAGCTTGCACACACCTCTTGGAGCGAACAATATCCAACAGTGAGATCAAAGGGATTCTAGAGAAAATTTTCTCTAGAACGAGGAAAGATTGGGTGATAAAGCTAGATGATGCATTATGGGCATACATGACCGCTTTTAAGACTCTCATCGGAACAACACCATACAATCTTGTGTATGAGAAGTCTTGTCACCTTCCTGTAGAGCTAGAACACAAAGCATATTGGGCCGTCAAATGGCTCAACTTCAACATGAAAGAGGCGGGAGAAAAGCGTTTGTTGGACATCAACGAGCTAGAGGAGATCAGCCTAAATGCTATGAGAATGTAAGGATCTACAAGGAAAGAACGAAGAAGTGGCATGATAAGCATATCATTCCAAAGGACTTGAAGGAAGGAGATCTCATTCATCCATTCAACTCGAGACTTCGACTCTTTCCAGGTAAGGTTAAATCTCGTTGGACAGGACCTTTTGTTATTAAGCATGTTTCCCCACATGGTGTAGTTGAAGTATGGGGTGAAAAGTGTGGAAGTTTCAAATAAACGGCCAACGATTGAAGAAGTACACACCGGAAGCTCCGGTTGAGGAGGTTGCTCCTATTCTCCTCCATTGATCATCAAAAGAGCAACGTCTAGCTAAAGACTTTAAACGAAGCGCTTCGTGGGAGGCAACCAACGGTAGTTCTAGCCTTTTTCTTTCTTTTTGCTTGAGAGTAGCTTAGGATAGTTAGCCTAGTTGTTTTCTTTTGATTTGTTTTTGTTTTTCCTCGATACGCTCTTGGGTTTTTTTGTATCATAGATCGCATGAAGTAGGTACAATCTTGAAGAATTGATGGAAAAGGTTGATGCAAGTGTGCTCAATGATGTTTTCAAGGAGCAAAGGACAATAAATTAACTTACCATAAGTAAATCGATCGAATCAGGCTCCAAAGCAAGTCGATTTTTGACAACAGAAAGAAAAATCGACTGAAAAATCGGGTTACCATAGAAAAATCGACCGATGTTCCTTAAAGATGAGCAAAAAGGCCAGAAAATCGGACCGACGAAAAAATCGGCCCTAAAAATTGTCCTATTTTCTTCGTAAATAGACCGGCCTATATAAATCCTTCTCCACTCTTTTTCCTCACTCCACACTTAGAATTTTTGAGCCCCTCTTTACTCGGCAAAGCCGAAAATCGCCCCTCCTCTAACCTTCTCTTTGGTAACCATTTTGCACGATTCTTGAGTCTAATTTGAATCCCTTGTAACGAGAAAAAAGAATCTAGCAACAACAAGCGCGGAAAACTGCTCATTCGTCCGGAATTCAGGTTTTTCCGTCCAAAACCTAAGTTTTTCGCTCGATTTTGATTTGTGCTTTGAAGTTGTTGGATTCTTGTGTTTGTTGAGGGGTTTTGCTTAGAAACAATCCTAGGAAGCTGTTTGTGGTGTTGCATTGGTTAAAGCTTTACATATTTTTTTTTATTTTGATTGAAATCGAAGAAAAAATCGGATCAACCCATAAAAATCGGCCGATTTTTGTGAAGAACAACCCGATTTTTCATTACAGAAATGGAAGCCGTAAGGATAACCACTAGGAACCTAAACAAGAGGAAAGGATGTTCATCTAGGGCCCCTCCAGCACCATAACCACTTTCCCTAGAATGACCAAACCTTCCTCCACCTTCTTCCAAACACAAGAAGAGGTATGAACGCCTCTTGACTCGACCAATTATCCCTCCTCGCTATGTTGTGTTGGATGACTTAGATGCATTGTTTGTGAGGGTGTATATTGACTTGATGTTGGAGAGAACAGGGCTGAGTCAGTTTGCGCTTATTAGAGAGGATTCTTATGCTGAGATCACTCTAGAGTTTCTTAGTACATTCAAGCATGATCCTACAAATAGGAGAGTTTTCTTTTGGCTTATGGATGAGGTTCATGAGATGTCTATTCTTGCGTTTGGAGACTTGTTTGGTTTTCCATCATCTTCTGTAGGCACATTCCCGAGAGGAGTGAGTGCTAGTGCTTTCTGGGAGAGCATCTCCATAGGAGAGGCCGGAAGGGACAGATGGAGACCGGGGAACTCCAAGGAAAAGAACATGTATAACTTGTCCTTCAAGATAGCTCACCGGATCCTCAGTGAGTCTTTGTTCGCAAGAATGGAGACACCGCAGAAGGTCAAGGCAGATGAGCTCTATATCCTCTACTGCATGACTATAGGTACTATCCCAGACACCACCACCATACTTGCTGACTATCTTGGAAAGATAGCCAACAAGAAGGCAGGATACATATGCGCTGGAGGCCTTGTCACTTATCTGGCCAAGGCATTGGAGCTGAATTTCTCTGACTGCAGTTTAGCTGAGAGTGCACACCCCCTTGGTTAGCAAAGATTGGTTGCTAGACAGGTTTTGATTCCTAGAGGTATGGGCACTCTACATGTGGCCATACCATGGGCGAAGAAGCCAGTGGAGATAGAGTGGAAATCCGAGTACACTATCAGGAACAGAAGCAACTGGAAGGAGACGTTTGAGCACTATATTGATGGGACAACCCCTCCTCTTGAGTGGAACCCCACTCAAATCGCACGCCCTTCTTGGTCAACTCAGTGAGGGGGGCGGCAATGGTGCTAAAGTCCCGAACGAACCTCCTATAGAACCCGGAAAGTCCAAGGAAACTCTGTATGTGAGGAACCGTTGTCGGATGAGGCCATTCTTATATTTCCTTGGTCTTCTCTTCGTTCACCTGCAAGCCTTCCTTTTCTACCACAAAACCCAAAAAGACCACAGATTCTGAGCAAAAATGGCATTTCTTAAAGTTTACAAACAACTGTTGTTCTTTAAGCACAAGAAATACACTTCTCAAATGTTCAACATGCTCATCCAACGTCCAACTATAAACTAAGATATCATCAAAATACACCACAAAAAAGTTACCTAAGAAATCACGTAGGACATGGTTCATCAGGCGCATAAAAGTACTAGGTGCATTCGTTAATCCAAAAGGCATTACAAGCCACTCATATAACTCATACTTAGTTTTGAAAGCAGTTTTCCATTCATCACCCTTATGCATCCTAATCTGATGATAACCACTCCTAAGGTCTATTTTAGAGAAAAGAGTAGCACCATGAAGTTCATCTAGCATACCATCATGACGAGGAATAGGATGTTGGTACCTTACAATAATTTAGTTGATCGCACGGCAATCGACGCACATCCTCCAACTCCCATCTTTCTTAGGTACCAATAGAACTGGAACGGCACATGGACTCAAGCTCTCCCGAATATATCCCTTGCTCAAAAGATCCTCCACTTGAGCTTGTAGCTCCTTTGTTTCCACCGGGTTTGCTTGATATGCAGGACGATTAGGAATGGATGACCCAGGTATGAAGTCAATTTGATATTCTATGCCTCGGATAGGGGGTAGTCCCGGGGGAATCTCTTCGGGCATAATCTCCTTGACTCCTCAAGTAGTCCTGAAATACAAGGAGGCAAAGACAAATCATTAGGTTCCATAGTATATAAAGTTGTTACACAAACAAGAAGGAAGCAAACATCCCCCCTTTGTAGGGCTCGACGGGCGTCGTGTAACCGTGCAGTGAGTAGGGTCTTGTGCTCGGATGTTGTTCCAAGAACCATCTTAGTCTTTCCCTTTGTCCGTGCGGCCTCACCTTTCTCCAACTTCTTCCTTTCTCTACACATGTGGTCTTCCATGATCTCGGATGGGGTAAGAGGCATAAGCTTTACTTTCTTTCCAGACATGGCGAAGAAGTATATGTTGGTGTACCTGTCATGGAACACCCTTTGGTCAAACTTCCATGGTCTCCCAAGTAAGAGGTGGCAAGCCGTGATTGGAAGCACGTCACAAACAACGTCGTCTTGGTAAGGTCCGATGGCAAAGTAAACCAAACATTTCTCCTTGACTTGAAGGGGAGCATTGGTGTTGAGCCATTGGGGTGAATATGGTTGTGAGCGTGCCTTCGTTTTGAGCCCTAGGTGTGCAACGACCTCCTGACAAACAATGTTACAACAAGACCCACTATCCATAATAACGGTAAATAATTGTCCCGAAATTAAGCAACGAGTGTTAAAGAGATTCTCCCTTTGTGAGACATTGGGAACGAGTTCACTCGCTTGGAGGGCCTTCTTTGTGACAAGGCAGAAATCTCCCACAGGAGCATGAGCTTCAACTTCAACACCTTCTATGATTGGGGCTACTGTTTTATAGTCATCTTCGGATTCATGATTCTCGGTGACCTCTTCCCCAAATGCATTCAATAAAACCTTGCGAGGATTAGGGCATTCCCGGGCATAATGACCATGCTTATACACTTGTAACATTTCACTTCTCTAGTCCGGCTTGTTTCTGGTTTTGGTGTGGAACTAGGAAGAGGCACTATGGTTAGGGGTGGAAGTGGCATTGGGAGCTACTGTTGGGGATGAACCGGTTGTGTAGGTAGGACGATTATTTTGAGAGGGTTCGGTGGATTCATGACTTGTCCATCTTTTTGATGACCCGGTTGCCTTACGTTTTTGGATAATATTATAGGCATGGGTAGAATGGTTAAGGGCATCAGCAAGGCTTTTGTGTCTGAGTTGTTCAACTACTTCTAACACATCGGGGTTAAGCCCAGACAAATATTTGGCTAGGATATAGTTGTCAGGTTGTCGAGTGATAGCATGTATTATAGTCTATATTTTGGGACTTGTTTAGACGTTTTATCTTCATAAATGTGCATGTATGGATGTATATTATGTGATTATATTGTTGTTTCATCTACCTTTATGGGAATCGAGGTCTACACCAGGTTTCGTTGTAATCGTAGGTAAAATGGCACATTTTGGACAAAAATGGAGCTAAGGAGCTAAGGAGTCATAGGAGCTACATTCTGGAGCTTAAGGAAGAACTCAAGAAGCAAGGAATTAATGAAGAAGATTTTCTTTGGACCAGATTTGAGAGATTTCACATTCAGTTGAGAGTCACCTCGGTAAGCTACAGAGTTACCTCGACCGAGGTGATCTTGAGGAGCGCCCCGACCGAGGCGAACACCCTGTCGCCGGCGAGAACATATTTTTGGGCTGAGATCTTTTATTTTTGAGAAGAAGATATCTTATATTTTTTGGGCTGGATTTTTGGAAGGAAGATCTTATTTTTGGGAGATCTATTTTAGAGATATGGATATATTTTATAGGAAATTATCTTTTTAAGATATAATTATCTTTGGAAGATAATTCTCCTATATAAAGGGTTAGATTTTCCAAAATTCAACCATCTGTGGATCACCCATTCTTCGCATCGTCGCAGGCTTAAGTGAAACTAAGCACAGAATAAAAAGCAATGTACGGGTCAATTGTAATAAAAAGCAAGAATTTCAGGGGTCGATCACAGGGACTTAGGTGAAACTAAGCACAAAATAGGTTGTCAAATATTGCAACTAACCAAAGCAATTGAAGTAATCAAAGATGATGTATAAAGTCAAGTAAAGGGAAATGCGGATTATAGGGATTAAAGCATCTAGTTTATGTTTCAACTCAAGATTTTAAAGAAAAGCGGACAAAGCTGAGATTTTTGTTGAGGGAAGGTGTTTCTAAAGTGGGAATAGATTACCAGGTAAGTCTCACTACTCACTATCCCAAACCAAAGCTCCTATTACCGGGTAAGTCTCAAGGTACTAGGAAAAGGACCTATAATCTCAAACCAACACACCACCTAAGGGAATAGAATCAACTTTTACCGGGTAAGTCTCAAGATAACTCACAAAGATGGGATGAAGGCACACTCAAACCCCAATAAAGGATAAACCTTTATTACCTACACTTATGATCATGGGTAAACAAACAAAGGAATCACCAGGTAAGTCTCATCCTAGGCTTGCATTGAACCAAGAAAGGTGTAATAAGAATAGGATTTGGCAAACTAGAACTCTTAACTCTCAGTTTCGGATCAGAAAAGGTCACCTCGTTCAGTCAAGTTCCACCCCGGCCGAGATGTTCATCGACTGAGCGAGGTACTCTAGGGTTAAGGTTAAAGACTCGAGCTTTCAGGGTCCTGCTGGGATTAAGATCATTCTATATCGTCTTTCCCACAACTTTCAGCCAATCACCCTAGAATCGCATAAGAAACTTAGCCAACAATCATCATGATTTCAAGAATCAAATAAAAGGGAAATGAATGAATATTCAAACAAGAAAACCTTAAGAAAAAGGTCTCAATAACTGAATCAAATAACAACAAGTCAGCGTTCCTTAAATCACAAATCAAATAAGACGACAAACCAAAAGGGAATCTAAGAAAGTCTTACAAACTCCCTCTAAAGCTAATTCCAAACTATAAATCCTTCCTTCCTTGATCTTCAATCCTTCAATCCTTCCTTCAAGGTTTCCAAAAAACCTCTTAATTGCTGGGTATTCTCAGCCTCCAAGCATGTGCTGATCCGAAGATGGTTGAATTGTGGAAAATCCAACCCTTTTTGTAGGAGAATTATCTTCCAAAGATAATAATATCTTAAAAAGATAATTTCCTATAAAATATATCCAAATCTCTAAAATAGATCTCCCAAAAATAAGAATTTCCTTCCAGAAATCCAGCCCAAAAATATAAGATATCTTCTTTCCAAAAATAAAAGATCTCAGCCAAAAAATATGATCTCGCCGCGACAGGATGTTCGCCTCGGTCGGGACGCTCCTCAAGATCACCTCGGTCGAGGTGACACTGTAGCTGACTGAGGTGAATCTCAACTGAATGTGAAATCTCTCAAATCTAGTCCAAAGTAAATCTTCTTCATCATTTCCATGCTTCCTAAGTTCTTCCTTAAGCTCCAGAATGTAGCTCCAATGACTCCTTAGCTCCTTAGCTCCATTTTAGTCCAAAACGTGCCATTTTACCTACGATTACAACAAAACTTGGTGTAGACCTCGATTCCCGCAAAGGTAGATGAAACAACTATATAATCACATAATATACATCCATTCATGCAGATTATTGAAGATAAAACGTCTAAACCAGCCCCAAAATATAGACTATAATTCATGCTATCAAAGCTCGGTTAGTTGGGCTTCAAGGTTGTCAAGACGTTGGTTGGTTCGGTTGCCCCCATTATCATTGACGGATGCCACCTGTTTTGGATTACAAATCAAGCAAGAAATACAAACAAAACCAAGTGTCCACAGTTTGGTCCCACAACAAGCAAGTAGGTGCTCAAAACCAAAACAAAATACCAAAGTAAGAAACTCAAAGGCAAAACCGAAAGTGGAAAAATGCTGATTTTTGACTCGGAGGCCTATTTCCCTTCTCGGAAAGGTGTGATAATTGAAATTCGGAGTTCGGATGCCTGTTTTCCGCAAAACCGCAAAGCCCTCCCTCACCTTTTCCTTTGCTTCAAGGCAAAACTCTCCCTCACCTTTCCAATGTAGTAGGCAAAAGAAGGTGTTCTAAGATGCAATATACCAATGGCAATATATCTTCACAAGGTAACCATAGAAAAGCATACACCAAAGGCAACAAAAACCACAACAAACAAGAGCCTTCCGGCGAGTATTTACTTAGTCCCTAACAAGTAGTTAGTCAAAGCAATAATAAGCGTTTTCTCCAAAACGTGTGGGTTGTGTTTAGGTTGGCTAGAACGCTCAAGGACAACTTTGATAACAAACTTGATAACACTCAAGGATAACACATACACACAAGGATGTTTTTTTGGTTGATAATATTCAAGGATAATGCATCAAACAAAATTTTCTTTTGTTTTTGTTTTTGTTTTTTTTTATGCTCGACTTCTTTTACTGAATTATATATATATATATATATATATATATATATATATATATATATATATATATATATATATATATATGGAATGCATGCTTTCTTTCTTTTTTTTTTGTAAGGCCAACAAAGATCTCTCTAAACACTCACAAGAAGGAAGATTGCAAACACCAAAATTTTGGGGAACTACTCAAAATTGCAAAAACTAAAAACAAGTTTAGGTAAGCAATTCGTACCCCGAAAGCTTGAGGAACTCACACCGTTGGGCTCTGATACCACTTGATGCGCTCATCATCGTGAAGATCCACCGGTGTTATTCCTTCTGACCACTTCTTTTTTTTAATTTTTTATTGATGGGATATGTCAAGCAAGGATCGTCCAGCCTCGCACCTTGGATCTCCTTGACTCGAGATCTTCTTTCCTCGGAATCTCACTTCGGACATTGGATCTCCTTTGTCCTCCTAGCCTCTCATCGTAAGGACACCACTCGGCCTCTCACCTTGTGGGTTTTGAAACTTTGGCCTCTCACCTTAGTCTCTAGGTTTGTTTTTCTCAAAGTGAAAACACAACTTTTGATTGAAGATTCGACTCTATTCCGTGTTATAAAATGTTGTGGGAGAGGCCTTATATAGGCTGAACATTCAGAGCACCTAACTCCCAACATTAAAGGCTTACAAGCTCAAGAGTTGTGACATTAAACAAAGGACAAACATAAGGATTTTCAACCACCAACTTCAAGAAAATAAATGGCCTAAAAACTGTAAGTGTGGTCGGCCAAATAGAGCTCCAAGGGACCAAAATGTGGCTGAAAATAAATCCCCAAAATGTGGTATTGATCTTCTTGAAAGGTTGGCTTAAGTACAAGTGAACATTTTATTTCACTTGTATTAATCAACCTCCATTATTCAACAATATCAAGCAATAGTGGGCATCATATCATGAAATAAAATCAAGCATGACCACATAATATAAACAAAAAAATACAACTAAGGTTGAAGTTTAAGGTGATCCAGAATCCTCAATCACCTCAAGCATGTTCACCAAGTGATAATCATGGACGTCCCCAAATGCCGAAGCTCCGAAAGGATGGTAGGTCAATGTGGTTTGGCCTAGCATGTGATCTCTAGCTCGAGTGAGAGGTGGTGTTGACCTCGGTGCTGACACATCAGTCTCGTTGCTTAAGTCTGGCGGGCTCACATCATCTTCAATGGAGTCTTTTCTTCTCCTCTTCTCCACGCTTGGGATTTCAACCTTAGAAATGCTAGAAAATTTGGAATGGATTGGAAGAAGCTCTACAAAAGTATGCAGCCTGCAAACAAGACACTCCTCAACCATCGTCGGAGAGAAAGGTCGTGGGCTAGAAGTTGTGTGCCAAGTGTGAAGGTGGTCCAACATGCAAACTCGGATGGCCCAGAAAGCATCTCGGCCGAGATGGGTGAGGGATGGACCAAGATGATGGGCTGCATGGCTAAAATTATGGCTAAACACAAGCCGGTGCATGGCTCGAACCAACTAAGGTCAATTTCTTCTTCTTTTCTTCATGCTTGCTCCATTGGAACCTTGAATCCAGGCCGTCACGAGGCTTGATCCTCTTATATGATCAATAATGCATAAAACCTTCCCAAAATACCTACAAAACCGACAAATGCTCGTGTAGACGTCTATTCTGATGATATAACTCGATAAAACATAAAACGTCCCGAACATGTGCAGAACCATGCATGAATGAATGTAAAAACTACCTAAAAGAGTGCCTAATCGAATGTCATAAATCACGTCATCAAAATACCCCATGCTTGTTGCTTGCTCGTCCCCGAGCAAGGTTCAAATGTAGGCTACGAGATGACGTGAGTTATGAATGCAGAAAAACATAAAATCTTTTTGGAATTATGCTTCAAGTCTAGATCACCTTCATAGTTATGTTTCATGGCAATGGATGAGCAATCATGCATTAAAAGAATATAGACACGGAAAGACATTCACACTTAACACTAAAACATGTATGAAAGGCAAAAACGAGAATGTCAAGATGATCATGAGAATAGCCAATCTAGATCATTAAGTCATACACATATGTAAATAGGTCACAAGGACTTAGGAAAGAAGAGGCCAAGAAATGTGATGATAGGGTGGGGATTTTTCAAGTCAAGTTGTGCTAATCCGGGAAAGGAGTTAAAGCACAACATTTTTGTTCTTCATCCACCAAAGTGTATTTTTCTCCTTCTTTTCTTTCTTTTCTTTTTCTTTTATATTTTCTTTCACTTATTTTTGAGACAATGGCATTGGTGTACAAAAGCTGAAACCTTGGTGATTAGCAGTCCTCGGGATTATTCGGAGGTGCCTCACACCAGGCACACATACCAAGGCTCGATAGGACATTCGGTTTATCCGACTTTGGCAAGACACAAACACCCGAGTATGTGAATGGTGCCGAGTTACTCGTCATCAAAACCAAAGTCCCCAAACCTATATTTTTTTCTACACTTTTCACAACTCATTCAACTTCTTCATTCACTTCAAATCACCCCACACTTGGTTTTCACACAACACACTAACATGCTCCTATTTCTGGATGAGTCAAAAGAGGTAAAATTTTCAATCAAGTGAGGTGGTCAAACAACATGATCAAGATGAGAAGAAGAGAGATGAATTGCCTTAATCATTCCTAGATGATGTGCAAGAACTAGCTTGTAATTTCGACTATTGATAGCATGAATTATAGTCTATATTTTGGGGTTTGTTTGGACGTTTTATCTTTCATAATCTGCATGTTTGTATGTACATTATGTGATTTTACTACCATTTCATCTACCTTTGCGAGAATCGAGGTCTACACCTAGTTTCGTTGTAATTGCAGGTAATATGGTACGTTTTGCATCAAAAAGGAGCAAAAGGAGTCATTAGTCATTTGGAGCTACATCCAGGGAGCATGGCCATGGATTAAAGATGCACTTTGGACCAGTTTTGAGAGATTTCACATTCAGTTGTGAGTCACCTCGGTTGACCACAGATTCACCTCGACCGAGGTGATCCAGAGACGCCGACTCGACCGAGGCAAACACCTAGGACGCGGCGAGAATATTTTATTCTTGGAAGAGATCTTTTAAAATTGGAAAGTGATCTTATATTTTTGGGCTTGGCTCCTGGAAGGAAGGAGATATGCAGAATCATATATTTTACCTATATTTATGGGAAAATATCTTTCTAAGATTTATTATCTTTGGAGGGTTATTCTCCTATAAAAAGGGTTGGATTTCCACAATTCCAACATCACGCTATACCGTCGATCAGGGTTTATAGCACGCAGCAGCAGCATACTCCAATTTGGGAGAGAGTTGAAGAACCTTTTTGAAGGTTGAAGGAAGATTGAAGTTCATAGCTTTTATAGCTTTATTGAAGGGTTTTGTAAGATTGTCTTCAATTCCCTCAATTGTTGTCTTGTCTTGTTGGATTATTATCCAAGGAACGCTTTGTTGTGATATTTGATTCAGTTATTGAAGTCTTTTCATTAAATTCTTCTTTGTTCAAATATTCACCTTCTTCCCCTATATTTAATACTTTCATTATGATGATGAGTGGCTAATTTCCTTGTGTGATTCTAGGGTGATTGGCTGAAGGTTGTGGGAAAAACAATGATAGAATAATCTTAGATTCCAGTAGGATCCTGAAAGTTCGAGTCTTTAACCTTAACCCTAAGCATCTCGCTCAGTCGATGAACATCTCGGCCGGGGTGGAGTTCTTCTGTCCGAGGTGACTTATTCGACCTAAACTGAGAGTTAAGTGTTAGAGTTTGCCAAATCCTATTCTTATTACACCTTTCCTGGTTCAAAGCAAGCTTAGGATGAGACTTACCCGGTAATTCCTTAGTTTGTGTACCAACGATCATAAGTATAGGTAATAAAGGTTTATCCTTTATTGGGGTTTGAGTGTGCTTCCATCCCATCTTCGTGAGTTAGCCTGAGACTTACCCGGTAAAGGTTGATTCTATTCCCTTAGATGGTGTGTTAGTTTGAGGTTATAATTCTTTATCTTAATTCCCTGAGACTTACCCGGTAATAGGAATTACGGTTCAGGATTAGTGTGTAGTGAGACTTACCCGGTGATCTACTCCACTTAGTAACACCTTCCCCACGCTAAAATCTCAGCTTTGTCCGCTTATCTATAGATCTTGAGTTGGAACCACAACTAGATGCTTTAATCCCTAGAATTGCATGTTTGCTTTATTGACTTCTTATTCATCTTTGATTGCGTTAACTGCTCTTGTGGTTAGAATTGACATAGCATACCGTATTGACTTTGTTTCATCGAGTCCCTGTGATCGACCCCTGGAATTTTCTTGCTTTTACTAC
Organism: Fagopyrum esculentum; assembly: GCA_033239045.1. Lineage (NCBI taxonomy): Eukaryota > Viridiplantae > Streptophyta > Magnoliopsida > Caryophyllales > Polygonaceae > Fagopyrum > Fagopyrum esculentum. The sequence continues at coordinate 24,543,779 of BSUD01000002.1, read as the reverse complement.
GATTGACCCGTACACTGCGGGTTCGCATCCTTGTTTTAAGCTTAAGTCTAGGATTATAAATTTAAAGCTTGCACACACCGTTTGGAGCGAACAAGTTTTTGGCGCCGTTGCCGGGGACTTGGTCTAGACCGAGCCGGTACGGTTTGCTCTTGGGGCATTTGCCCCGTTTTGTCTAACCACTTTACTTGAGTGACTTTCGCAGGTTCTTTCTTAGGTATATGCGAAGAACCCGCGCTGGGAAGGAAATCGTTCCTTACGATCCCGAACCAGAAAAGACATACAAGAGACGCTTAAGAGAAGCGAAGATGGCCCAACAAGACGATCGCGATCTTGCGGCCCAATTGAGAGAGACGCAGGAGCTGCTGCGCCTCAGCAAGGAAGAACTCATGCAAGAGAAAGAGGAGAATCGCACCAGGACTGCAGCAATCGAAGCTGAGATTGCTGTCATTCGGGACCAGATTCTACTTTGACCGAGGGAGGATCCAGTAGTTGATCCTCGACCGAGGCAGATTCCAGTACCCGACGCCCCGGCCGAGGTACTTCCACCTCGGATACCTGTCCGAGATGTTCTTCTTGCAGGAATTCCACAAACCCTAGGTCAAAGGATGGACCCTAATCAACAACTGAGGCGTCCAGGAGTGAACCTAGGAGATCCAGCAGATCATGACTACGAACTTCGACCGCAAGTTCTAGCCATGATTCGCCAATGCCAATTCGGAGGGCTAGAGAAGGAGTCGCCGCATCAACATCTTCAAAACTACGAGATCTTGATGGAGACCTTGCGACCTCCCAGAATTGAGAATAACAACTACAAGCTAAGACCTTTTTACTTTTCTTTAAAAGATAGAGCTCTTACTTGGTATCAATCTCTTCCTCCAGGAAAAATCAGCACATGGGAGGAGATGACCACGGAATTCTTGACCAAATTCTTTCCCCCCTCAAAGACCGCTGAAATGAGAGGAAAGATCAAAGCTTTCATCATGAAGGATAAGGAGAGCTTGTCCAAATCTTGGGAGCGGTTCAAGGATATCCTTTTGGATTGCCCACATCACGGGATTCCAAAGATCGAGTTGTTGGAGATCTATTTCAAAGGGCTGGACGGAAGCACCCAGTTCAATCTCCAACTACTCTCCGCCGGTACCTTCATGGACATGGCGATTGATGAGGCTTGGGACTTCATTGAGAAGCAAGCCTTGCACATGGAGAAGTATACCCACCAAGGAGCTGAAGGTGGAATTAAAAGAGTCAACTTTCAAGAGACTCAACCCAACAACAATCAACTCACGTCTTTGAAGAACGACGTGAAGCAATTGAAGGAGCTCTTGATGGCTCAAACTAAGAAGGAAGAGCAAGGGCAAAGGAACAACAACAATAACGGGTACCGTAACAACAACAACAATGGTTCCCGAAACAACAACTACAACAACAATAGAGGATCCAATAGCAACAACTGGAGGGCGAATAACCAAAATCACGGTAACAATCATTCAAACTCCAATTCTAATGATTCCTCTAACCCTTTCCTCTCTCCCCCTTCTTCTTCTTCTTCTTCTACTCCATTGAAAAGCCAAGGGCAAGGATCAAGTTCGTCTCAGCCAGAAAAGAAAGACGCAGTTCTGGAGGCAATCTTGATCAAGCTTAGCGCTATGGAGAATTCTATGACTTCGTTTTCAAGGGCCCAAAAGTCCTTCGAACAACAACTTGCGAATAGGGCGAATGAAGCGCCAAGAGATCCAGTGAAGCTTCCAGCGAAGACGGAAACTAACCCTAAGGGCCAGTGCATGGCCATAACGACGAGGAGTGGGCTCAAAACTGCAGATCCAGTACCTCGCTCGACGCAGACCACCTCGGTCCAGATCCAGTCGAAGAACACCTCGACCGAGATGCCAACCGAGGCGGAGCAACAGAAAGCAGGAGGAACGACAGAAACTTATGTTCCACCTCCTGCATATAAACCACCACTTCCATTCCCTCAGTCCAGAGCCAGAGCACATCTAGACAAGCACTTTGGTAAGTTTCTTGACTTGATGAATAAGCTACATATTAATATTCCTTTCCTTGATGCTATTCTAGGTATGCCCGCCTATGGGAAGTTCTTAAAAGAGATCTTATCAAGGAAAAGGAAACTGGAGGATGTTGGTGAAGTTAGGATGACATCTAAATCTTCGGAGCTTATAAAGATCATGAAGGAAAAGATGCCGCCTAAGTTGAGAGATCCCGGCTCATTTTGCATTCCCATTCAAGTTGGGGATGTCACTTGTGAAGCCCTTTGTGATCTAGGAGCCAGCGTGAGCATCATCCCGCTGGAGTTGTGCACTAAGATCGGTCTTGGAGAGCCCAAGCCGGTCAAGATTCGACTCTACATGGCGGATCGCTCCATTACCCATCCCGTGGGCATCTTGGAGGACGTTCCGGTCAAGTTAGGTAACTTCTATCTGCCCATAGATTTTGTCGTACTTGACATTCCCGCAGATTATCCTGTTCCTATTATTCTCGGGAGGCCATTTCTAGCAACTTCGGGTTGCAACGTGGATTGCAAGAACGCCAAGTTGAAATTCAACTTATGTGGCGATGAGGTGGAGTTCGCACTACTTGCAGCCATGAAAGGGGAGCAACTAACTGATGATATCTTCAACATCTACGATGAAGAAGAATCAAGAGAATTGGTGAGCTCTATCCTTATTAACGATCCACTCGAAAGAGTTATTAGCTTCAGTTTAATGGAGGAAGGTATAAATGCTTCTTGTGATGCAGATATACGGAGTTTGAAGGCACTGGAAGAAGATCCAGGAGCTAAAATTGAGAAGCTGATCCAGGAGACGAAGATCTCCAGCCCCGGACCCAGTGGCAGTACCTCGACCGAGGCACTTTCTGGACAGAGCGAGGCGATTGAAGAACACATCGGTCAACGCCTATGCGCCTCGACCGAGGTCGATGGCGAGATGATTCAAACTGAGACTTCATCAAGTCCAGTTTCTGATACCACTCCACTGGAAAGAGGAAGCACGGATTCCCCCCAGAAAGCACCCCCAGTAGTGGAGCTTAAACAACTCCCTAGTCACTTGAGGTATATCTTTCTTGGACCGGATTCTACTTATCCCGTTATTGCTAGTGCTTCCCTCTCCGATTCTGAATTATCTAAGTTAATGCATGTCCTGAGAAAGCATCGAAAAGCCATAGGTTACACCACGGATGATCTTATTGGCATTAAACCTTCTTTCTGCATGCATAGAATTCTAATGGAAGATAATCATAAGACTTCACGGGAACCTCAAAGACGGTTAAATCCGATCATGAAAGAGGTTGTGAAGAAGGAAGTTCTTAAGTTGTTGGATGCAGGTATTATTTATCCTATCTCGGACAGCAAGTGGGTTAGCCCGGTACATGTCGTTCCGAAGAAAGGAGGGATGACCGTTGTGACGAATAAGAACAACGAGTTGATCCCAACAAGGACCGTTACGGGTTGGAGAGTTTGCATCGATTATAGGAAGCTGAACACGGCGACTCGGAAGGATCATTTTCCGCTTCCTTTCATTGATCAAATGCTCGAACGGTTGGCCCAGCATTCACACTTTTGCTACTTGGAAGGCTATAGTGGATTCTTCCAGATTCCTATCCATCCGGATGATCAGGAGAAGACCACTTTCACTTGTCCTTGGGGGACGTTTGCCTATCGGAGGATGCCATTTGGATTGTGAAATGCACCCGCTACCTTCCAGCGATGCATGATGGCTATCTTTTCCGAGTACATAGAGGAGATCATGGAGGTATTTATGGATGATTTTTCTGTATATGGTTCCTCTTTTGATGATTGCCTATTTAACCTTTCTCTAGTACTTAAAAGATGTGAAGACACTAACCTTGTTTTAAATTGGGAGAAGTGTCATTTTATGGTTAATGAAGGCATTGTGCTAGGACACCTCGTTTCTAATTGAGGTATTGAGGTTGATCGAGCTAAGATCGAGACTATTGAGAAACTCCCTCCTCCTTGTTCTGTTAAAGGTGTGAGGAGTTTTCTCGGGCATGCAGGTTTCTACAGGAGATTCATCAAGGACTTCTCCAAGATTTCTAAACCTCTAACTAACCTCTTGAATAAAGATGTTGTTTTTGAGTTTTCGCAGGAGTGTCTTGATGCTTTTTACAGGATTAAGGAAGCGTTGATCTCCGCTCCCATTATCCAGCCTCCTGATTGGACCTTGCCCTTTGAGGTCATGTGTGACGCTAGTGATGTAGCCGTAGGAGCAGTGCTTGGATAGAAGAAAGATGGACGAACCACCGCCATTTATTATGCTAGCAAGACGCTAGATGAAGCACAACGCAACTACGCTACCACCGAGAAAGAGTTATTGGCGGTTGTATATGCTTTCGAGAAGTTTTGTTCCTATCTAGTAGGGGCGAAAGTCATTGTCTACACCGACCATGCAGCCATTCGTTACTTGTTGGCTAAGAAAGATGCAAAGCCGCGCCTTATTCGATGGATTCTCTTACTTCAAGAGTTTGACCTAGAGATCCGCGATAAGAAGGGATCCGAGAATTCAGTTGCGGATCACCTCAGCCGGCTACCGGAATCCTCCCGCGAGGCGGATAACCCACCCATAGACGATTCATTCCCCGATGAGCACTTGCACGTCTTGGAGCATTTGATGGATCTACTTACTTCACCCCACGATGGAGGTGAAGTATGGGGTGAGGGAACCTCCTACCTCGTTTGAGACGCATCATGGTCCAGCTAGCGACCTTAAATCAAGCGCTTCTTGGGAGGCAACCCAAGGTATTGCTTTCTTTTCCCGTTTTCTAGTCTAGATTAGATAGTTCTTGTTTTTGCTTTGCTTTGCTTTGTTTTTGGTGTTCTGGACAGACAACAGGGAATATCTAAGGAGGAGCACAACTGGAAGGACAGAAGTTCGAGATTCTGAGAAGACAGAAGGACCTCGGTCACTGTCAGAGCTCCTCGACCGAGTTGATTCTTGAGCAACCGAGGCGACTAGGGTTTCTGCAAAACCGCCTCGGTCCGTACCACCTCGGTCCAGTCGAGACCATCTCGACCGAGGTGACAGCAGATCCAGTAACAGTATAAAAGGGGGAAAAATTACTTTTTCACATTTTTTACCTACCTCGACCGCGGCGACAGATCCATTTCGCTCACTCTCGATTCTTGCTCGTTTTCGACATTTTCTGCTTCCAAACCAAGATTGAAGGATAGAGGAATCGATTGCAACTACAGATCTGCAAGAAATTCGAGCAACTCGGCCAGAACGAGGTAAAAACGATCGAAACCCTAAACTCGTTCGTTTACTGCAATTTGGGCTTTGGTTGCCCTTGAATCTGTTGAGGAAAGACTTAAGTACCCCTTAGGAAGCATCGGTAGTGATTTTTGGGGGAAAAGAACTGAAATTCAGAGAGTTGAAATCGCGACTGTCTTCGCCTCGGTCCAGTCGACCTGCACCTCGGTCGAGGTGATTCTTGGAGTTTGTCAGTCGACCGAGGTAGTCTGACAGTGTTGTTTGAAGATGAGTTCTGACAGATTGTTAGCCCTTAGAGATAGATCTTCTCCTTCCCCTTCTTCTTCCTCATCCCGACCTTCTATACCGGTGATCCACGAGAGACACCTTGTAGATTACGAGCGCATTGCTAGCCGTCCAGTGATAGCACCTAGATTCCTGGACATTTCTGCCTTTGACTGTCTCCACGTAGATGGAGATCTTAGGAGGATGATCACCACCGTCGGGCTGGATCCGTTTACTGAGATCCGAGCCCCAGCCTACTTAGAGCCGACCCTCGAGTTTGTCAGCTCCTTCACTTACCTCCCCACAGAGAGGGCTGTGAAGTACCGGTTGATGAACCGGAACTACCTAGTACCTCTGGACCATTGGAGAGACATTTTTGGCTTCCCTGCCCCCACTGCTGTAGACTTCCCGACCCGATCTGTAGCTAGAGAGTTCTGGGGTCAGATCGCCCACATTACAGAGCATGCAGATAGGTGGCTCCCTGGTGATTCCAGGGCGAAGCTTATTTTTCATCTAGCCTTTCGATTGGTACACAGGATCTTCAGCGAGACGCTTCTGGCGCGTACTGAGACGCCCCAGAAGGTCCGACAGGGGGAGCTCTTTGCTTTGTACTGCATGGTCACAGGTGGATACCCTGACTTTGGATTGATACTGGCAGAGGATCTGCACAGGATCAAGGCCAAAGGGAAGGGAGATATATGCTGCGGAGGGATAGTGACCCATATCGCTAGGTATCAGGATATGGATCTGAGTAGGTGTACTATGGTGACGGCTGCCAAGCCGCTCGGACTTCAGGAGATGATCACACGGAGGATCCTAGTTCCCCGTGGTTTGACTACACCTTACGTCGCTATGCCATGGGAGCTGACTGCACCTCAGGGCATCAAATGGTCTGCATAATTCTCTGTCTTTGATCCACATTTTTGGCAGACCGCTTGGGGTCCACTTATGGAGGATTACAGAGAGGGAGCAGCTGCCCCTGCTGCAGCTGAGGAGGAGGAGGAGGAGGCTGAGGATGAGGACGACGATGAGGACACAGTAGATGAGAGAGGAGGTGGCGTCCCGATGGACACAGGGACAAATACAGCTGGGACGAGCGCACCACCTATTATAGATCTGGATGACGAGGAGGACACTGAGCCGGCACCAGCTGAGACTTCTCCGGTAAGACCTGCTAGACGCAGGAGGCGGGGAGTGAGAGATAGAGCTGCTCACCGACGGATTGATGACCTGACGGATCAGGTTATCGGCTCATATGCTGCACTTTCGCTGGATATCCGCGAGATGCAGGAGCGACAGCATCATCAGCACATGATGGCTTAGCTGCAGTTTGAGCATATCATGGGACATCCTTATGATCCGACTCAGTATCCCTACATACCACCACCACCACCGGATCGAGACTACTGAGGAGCTGCAGGATTTTATTATTATATTTTTTATGCAGTTCGGCTTTTATCCGGTGAGTTCTCTCTTGTTTAGACTTTTATTATACCCACTGGGACAGTGTGTCTCAAGTATGGGGTGTTTGTGTTATTTGACTACGTGACTACGTGATGTATTTGACACCTTTGATGTATTATATTTATCGGATATTTTCGTATCTATGCTTCATTGCCTTTATATGATTATCTGATATTACATACATACCTACAGGTTATTTGATTGAGAAAAACGTCGAAACTGAAAGAAAAATGGTTTTTAAAAAATTTTTTTGACCTCGACCGGGGAGATTCTGGCCGAACGAGGTGTTTCACCTCGGTTGAATCAAGAACACCTCGACCGAGGTGTGTTAACTGAGAGTTTTCGAAAACAAATTTTTGTTACTTATCTGGATATGACCTCAGTGAAGATCTTGTTTACTGACTGGTTTTAAATTCTTTATGTGTTTGAAAGGTTTTATAATATGTTTAAGTTGCTAAATGCTTTGCTTGAAATTAATGGCATGTTTAATACTTTGTTTTTATCCAAATTATGTTGAATTTGAAGGTTGACACCGCAGGTTAAGTTCTCTCACGTTCTTCTTGGAAAGACCAAGGCAATTCATTCTCTTCTCTCTTCTTCTTCTTGATCATGCTTAGTCCCTCATATACATTTTGCCTCCCTTACCGATCCGGGAATTTGGAAGCAAGCAAAGTGGTGAAAGCAAGTTAAAGTTGAGAAGTGGGCTGGAAGTGGAAGTGTTAGAAAGCAATTATAGGTTTGGGGAAGTCAATCATGAAGATGAGTAACTCGGCACCATTCACATAGCCGGGTGTTTGTGTCTTGCCAAAGTCAGATTGAGCGATATTCCTAACGGGTCATGGTATGTGCATCAAGGGTTTGATGCATCTCGAGAAATTGATGATTGCAGATTTCCTAGGCTTCGGTTATTGTGCACCTCTGTCCATGCATCCCAAAAAGTAAAGTAAAAAAGAAAAAGTGTGAGATAAGCGAAGCTTATTGGTGGAAGATGTTGAAAGTCAAAGTGAAAGTGAAGTTCATCCTTTTCCCGGATTCTAGCACCACATTACCTTACATACATCCCTACCCTACACGTTTCTTGACCTTTTCTTTTGGGAAGCCCTTGAGACCTTGAGCTTGTTAATTGACTTAGCGGTTTAAACTGGATTATACATGATTAATTTTGATAATTATGATTTATTATGCATTCTATGATTTTATGCAAAGATGAACAACTTTTCTATATTTATAAATTGTTTTGAGCATATTGAGTTTTTAATTTCCAGGAAGTACTCTCTTAGAGTGATCTATGATAGTTGCACACCATAAAATGTTTTTGAAAGACTTTTTCATTGATTTTCTTGACTTATAATCCATTCTATCTTGTCTTCTATATGCGGAACTTGCTTGGGGACAAGCAAGGGCTAAGTATGGGGTATTTTGATAGCATGAATTATAGTCTATATTTTGGGGTTTGTTTGGACGTTTTATCTTTCATAATCTGCATGTTTGTATGTACATTATGTGATTTTACTACCATTTCATCTACCTTTGCGAGAATCGAGGTCTACACCTAGTTTCGTTGTAATTGCAGGTAATATGGTACGTTTTGCATCAAAAAGGAGCAAAAGGAGTCATTAGTCATTTGGAGCTACATCCAGGGAGCATGGCCATGGATTAAAGATACACTTTGGACCAGTTTTGAGAGATTTCACATTCAGTTGTGAGTCACCTCGGTTGACCACAGATTCACCTCGACCGAGGTGATCCAGAGACGCCGACTCGACCGAGGCAAACACCTAGGACGCGGCGAGAATATTTTATTCTTGGAAGAGATCTTTAAAATTGGAAAGTGATCTTATATTTTTGGGCTTGGCTCCTGGAAGGAAGGAGATATGCAGAATCATATATTTTACCTATATTTATGGGAAAATATCTTTCTAAGATTTATTATCTTTGGAGGGTTATTCTCCTATAAAAAGGGTTGGATTTCCACAATTCCAACATCACGCTATACCGTCGATCAGGGTTTATAGCACGCAGCAGCAGCATACTCCAATTTGGGAGAGAGTTGAAGAACCTTTTTGAAGGTTGAAGGAAGATTGAAGTTCATAGCTTTTATAGCTTTATTGAAGGGTTTTGTAAGATTGTCTTCAATTCCCTCAATTGTTGTCTTGTCTTGTTGGATTATTATCCAAGGAACGCTTTGTTGTGATATTTGATTCAGTTATTGAAGTCTTTTCATTAAATTCTTCTTTGTTCAAATATTCACCTTCTTCCCCTATATTTAATACTTTCATTATGATGATGAGTGGCTAATTTCCTTGTGTGATTCTAGGGTGATTGGCTGAAGGTTGTGGGAAAAACAATGATAGAATAATCTTAGATTCCAGTAGGATCCTGAAAGTTCGAGTCTTTAACCTTAACCCTAAGCATCTCGCTCAGTCGATGAACATCTCGGCCGGGGTGGAATTCTTCTGTCCGAGGTGACTTATTCGACCTAAACTGAGAGTTAAGTGTTAGAGTTTGCCAAATCCTATTCTTATTACACCTTTCCTGGTTCAAAGCAAGCTTAGGATGAGACTTACCCGGTAATTCCTTAGTTTGTGTACCAACGATCATAAGTATAGGTAATAAAGGTTTATCCTTTATTGGGGTTTGAGTGTGCTTCCATCCCATCTTCGTGAGTTAGCCTGAGACTTACCCGGTAAAGGTTGATTCTATTCCCTTAGATGGTGTGTTAGTTTGAGGTTATAATTCTTTATCTTAATTCCCTGAGACTTACCCGGTAATAGGAATTACGGTTCAGGATTAGTGTGTAGTGAGACTTACCCGGTGATCTACTCCACTTAGTAACACCTTCCCCACGCTAAAATCTCATCTTTGTCCGCTTATCTATAGATCTTGAGTTGGAACCACAACTAGATGCTTTAATCCCTAGAATTGCATGTTTGCTTTATTGACTTCTTATTCATCTTTGATTGCGTTAACTGCTCTTGTGGTTAGAATTGACATAGCATACCGTATTGACTTTGTTTCATCGAGTCCCTGTGATCGACCCCTGGAATTTTCTTGCTTTTACTACGATTGACCCGTACATTGCGGGTTCGCATCCTTGTTTTAAGCTTAAGTCTAGGGTTATAAATTTAAAGCTTGCACACACCGTTTGGAGCGAACAACTATCAATTCTCAATCAAATCAAGGCAAACATCATCATCACAACTCATACATAGGATTCAAGAGAAGTATTCAAGTCCACATATGCATGTATTCATTCAACACACAAGGCCATCCATAACCAATCCACAAAATTCATCATTAGGGTCACATCTATACTTAGAAGCACAAAAATTTTTAAATTTTTTGATTTTTTTTGGATTTTTGACATATGTATATACAATGCAAGATATAAAAAGAAATGTGTGACAATGAAATTGAAACTATCCTAGATGCGATCATACAAATAATTATGAAAACCTCACCCCATACTTAAGAACCACATTGTCCCCAATGTGCAAATCAAGTAAGGAAGAGTGAAAGAAGTTCTCACAATGTAAAAAGGTCGGGATGTCGGTATTTCGGTTCACTCAAGTGGAGATGAAAAATGCAAACTGCATCCATGAAGTACGGGCACACACTAAGGCAAACATGGCTCAGTAGAGGGATCTCGGATCATCACCAAGGCAGCTAGACTGAGGTCCAGACCGAGGTGAGGTTCTGTTGAGTTCATCTCGGTTGGCTCAACACCATTTCGGTCGAGATGACCTTCAACACTTCCTTTGCCTTTGTGCTCGGGTCTTGCACTTCACTCTAATGAATGCATAAGGTCCACAATGTCCTCCAACAACATCAACACTCATCACAACATCTATATCATATCATCAAAGACAAAAGAAAACAGACACAAAAGCAAAAACGAAAACAAAAGCAAAACGAAAAGGGAAAAACGTGTACCAATGGGTTGCCTCCCATCTAGCGCTTCTTTAAGGTCATTAGCGTAACCAATCTCCGGAGTGTCTACTCAAGGTGGATCAAGGCAAACACATCAATCGGGGCTTCCCGGATGTACTTCTTCAACCGGTGCCCATTCACCTTAAAGTTACCACAATGATCTCCTCCAATTTCAACCGCTCCATAAGGAAATACTTTCCTCACCACATACGGGCCAGTCCATCTTAACTCGAGCTTTCCGGGGAAGAGACACAGCCTTTAGTTGAAGAGAAGGACCAAGTCTCCTTCACTCAACTCCTTCGGTACGAGGCACTTGTCATGCCAACGCTTGGTTCTTTCCTTGTAGATTTGGGCATTCTCGTAAGCATAAAGTCTAAGCTCCTCAAGTGCATTAATATCTAGAAAGCTCTTCTCACTGGCCTCTTTAATATCAAAATTCAACCACTTAATGGCCCAAAACGCTCTATGCTCCATTTTGATCGGGAGGTGACAAGACTTGCCATAGACCAACTTGTAGGGGGTGGTTTCAATCGGTGTCTTCAAGGCGGTTTATATGCCCACAAGGCATCTGATAGCATGTATTATAATCTATATTTTGGGACTAGTTTGGACGTTTTATCTTCAATAATCTACATGTATGGATGTATATTATGTGATTATATTGTTGTTTCATCTACCTTTACGGTAATCGAGGTCTACACCAAGTTTCGTTGTAATCGTAGGTAAAATGACACGTTTTAGACTAAAATGGAGCTAAGGAGCTAAGGAGTCATTGGAGCTACATTCTGCAACTTAAGGAAGAACTCGGGAAGCATGGAAATGCTTAAGAAGATTCACTATAGACCAGATTTGAGAGATTTCACATGCAGTTGAGATTCATCTCGGACAGCTACAGTGTCACCTCGACCGAGGTGATCTTGAAGAGCGTCCCGACCGAGACGAACACCCAAGCCGCCGGCGAGATCCATATTTTTGGCTGAGATCTTTTATTTTTGGAAAGAAGATATCTTATATTTTTTTGCTGGATTTCTGGAAGGAGTATATTATTTTGGAAGATCTATTTTAGAGATATGGATATATTTTATAGGAAATTATCGTTTTAAGATATTATTATCTTTGAAAGATAATTTTCCTATATAAAGGGTTGGATTTTCCACAATTCAACCATCTTCGGATCAGCGAAGACTTACATGCTTGGAGCATCCAGCAATTAGGAAGATTTTCTGGAAGTTTGAAGGAAGGATTGAAGATCAAGGAAGGAAGGATTCATAGTTTTTGAGATAGCTTTTGAGGGAGTTTGTAAGACTTTCTTAGATTCCCTTTTGGTTCGTTGTCTTAGTTGATTTGTGATTTGAGGAACGCTGATTTGTTGTTATTTGATTCAATTATTGAGACCTATTTCTTAAGGTTTTCTTGTTCAAATATTGATTCCTTTCCCATATATTTGATTATTGTTATCATGATGATTGTTGGCTAAGTTTCTTATGCGATTCTAGGGTGATTGGCTGAAAGTTGTGGGAAAGACGATGATAGAATGATCTTAATCCCAGAAGGACCCTGAAAGCTCGAGTCTTTACCTTAACCCTAGAGTACCTCGCTCAGTCGATGAACATCTCGGCTGGGGTGGAACTTGACTGAACGAGGTGACCTTTTCTGGTTCAAAACTGAGAGTTAAGAGTTATAGTTTGCCAAATCCTATTCTTATTACACCTTTCCTGGCTCAATGCAAGCCTAGGATGAGACTTACCCGGTGATTTCTTTACTTGTTTACCCAAGATCATAAGTGTAGGTAATAAAGGTTTATCCTTTATTGGGGCTTGAGTGTGCCTTCATCCCATCTTTGTGAGTTAGCCTGAGACTTACCCGGTAAAGGTTGATTCTATTCCCTTAGGTGGTGTGTTGGTTTGAGATTATAGTCCCTTTCCTTAGTACCTTGAGACTTACCCGGTAATAGGAGGTTTGGTTTGGGGTAGTGAGTAGTGAGACTTACCCGGTGATCTATTCCCACCTTAGAAACACCTTCCCTTTGCAAACCTCAGCTTTGTCCGTGTTCTCCTTAGAGATCTTGAGTCGGAACCACAACTAGATGCTTTAATCCCTAGAATCCGTATTTCCCCTTACTTGACTTTACATCATCTTTGATTACTTTAATTTCTTTGGTTAATTGCAACATTTGACAACCGATTCTTTGCTTTGTTTCACCTAAGTCCTTGTGACCGACCCGTGGAATTCTTACTTTTTATTAAAATTGACCCGTACACTACGGGTTTGCATATTTGTTCAAGCATACTTCTTGGGTTATAAATTTTAAAGCTTGCACACACCTTTTGGAGCGAACAACATCATCAAGCTTCATGGACCAATCCTTTCTACCTCTTGACACCGTCTTCTCTAAAATCCCCTTGATCTCCCGGTTGGAGATCTCAACTTGCCCACTTGTTTGTGGTGATAAGGTGTTGTAACCTTGTGAGTCACCCCATACTTGGCCAACAAATCTCTAAAGTTTCTAGCGGTGAAGTGCCTCCTTCCATCACTTATAATTGTTCTTGGTGTTCCAAATCTCGGGAAGATCACTCGGTTGAAGAACTGCACCACTACCTTGGCGTCATTTGTGGGAGAGGCAATTGCTTCCACCCACCTAGATACGTAGTGCACCGCCAAGAGGATGTAGAGGTTTCCATATGAAGAGGGGAATGGACCCATGAAGTCTACACCCCAAACGTAAAATATCTCCACCTCTTGAATATTGTTCAATGGCATCTCGTTTATCCTTGAAATGTTGCCCATCCTTTCACAAGCGTCACATGTCACAACAAAATTCTTCACATCACGAAACAAGTTAGGCCAATAAAATCCGGATTGCAATACCTTGACGCAAGTCTTATGTGAGCTTGCGTGTCCTCCACATGGTAGAGAGTGGCAATGCCGGATCACGCTCTCCATCTCATCCTCCAGAATACGTCTTTGGAATACTCCATCCGGCCCTCTCTTGAACAAGAGAGGTTCGCTCCAAAAGAAGTATCTCACATTCTTGAAAAACTTTTTTCTTTGGGCAAAGGACAAACCCGGAGGCACTTCTTCACAAACCAAGTAGTTCATGATGTCCGCGAACCATGGCTCTCTTCCTCTAGACACATGAAGTAGACACTCCTCCACCACTTGCAATTTCTCATCCCGGAATGAGTCATCAATCGGGATCTCGTCTCTCTCAATCTCCAAGGTAAGAAGTCTACTAAGGTGGTCCGTCACGCAGTTTTTGGACCCCTTCTTATCTCTAATCTCCAAATCAAATTCTTGGAGAAGAAGGATCCACCGGATTAGATGAGGTTTGTCATCCTTCTTTGTGAGTAGATAACGGATCGAATCATGATCCGTGTACAGAATCCCCTTGGCTCTTGCTTGGTATGACCGGAACTCCTCGAAAGCATACACAACCGCTAGCAAATCCTTCTCGGTGGTGGCATAATTGAGTTGGGCCTCGTCTAGTGTCTTGCTAGCGTAGTATATGGAAGGTGTAAGCCCATCCTTCCTTTGTCCTAGCACGGCCCCAACGGCCACATCACTCGCATCATACATCACCTCAAAAGGTAAACTCCAATCCGGAGGTTGCATAATCGGGACGGTGATCAAAGCGTCCTTCAACCTACAAAAAGCCTCAAGGCAATCCTTTCAAACCACAAACTCAATATCCTTCATCAATAGGTTAGTGAGAGGCTTAAAAATTTTAGAGAAATCTTTAATGAATCTCCGGTAAAAACTAGAATGCCCTAAGAAACTCCTTACCCCTTTCACCGAGGTAGGTTGTGGCAACTTCTCTATTGTCTCAACTTTGGCTCTATCAACATCAACGCATGTATGGGAAACCAAATGTCCCAACACTATACCTTCTATAACCATGAAGTGGCATTTCTCCTAATTTAAAACAAGGTTAGTCTCTTCACATCTCTTCAACAACAAAGATAGATTAGCAAGACAATCATCAAATGAAGATCCATAAACCGAGAAATCATCCATGAACACTTCCATGATATTTTCAATATATTCAGAAAAAATAGCCATAATACACCTTTGCAAGGTGGCGGGTGCATTACACAACCCAAATGGCATCCTCCTATATGCAAATGTTCCCCAAGGACATGTGAATGTAGTTTTTTCTTGGGCACCCGAGTGAATCGGGATTTGGAAAAACCCACTATAACCATCAAGATAACAAAAATGAGAATGTTGAGCTAACCTCTCTAGCATTTGGTTAATAAAGGGAAGAGGGAAGTGATCTTTCTTAAATTCCACATTAAGTTTCCTTTAGTCAATACACATCCTCCACCCCATAACCGTCCTAGTCGGGATAAGTTCATTGTTCTCATTAGTTACTACGGTCATACCACCCTTCTTAGGCACTACATGTACGGAAATAGCCCACTTAATATCCGTAATCGGGAAAATGATTTCCTCATCTAGCAATTTTAAGATCTTTTTCTTGACTACCTCTTTCATAATAGGGTTCAATCTCCTTTAAGGTTCAATAGATGGCTTATGATTATCTTCCATTAAGATTTTATGCATGCACAATGATGGTTTAATGCCAACTAAGTCATCAATGGTGTAAACTATAGCTCTCATATGCAATTTCAATTCAATTAAAAGCTTCTCAAGCTCATCATCACTTAAAGATGCATTCACAATAACAGGATATGTAGAATTATCACCAAGGAAAACATACTTTAAATGAGAAGGGGGAGGTTTAAGATTAAGTTTAGGAGGACCTTTTGCAATGGGATGTGCTCCTTATAACTCAACCTTATATGGTTGAAAAGTCATTGAAGACTCCCCAAGACACCTTGAAGCTTCATCAACAACAATTGGACCTTCTTCTTAGATTTCGGGGGCTTTGGTTGGATCAAGGGCATTTCGGTCGAGGTGTGAACCGAGGTGAGGATTTGTTGTGTTCACCTCGGATGCCTCTAAACTCATCTCGTTCGAGATGACTTGCTTCCAACCAAAATCAGCATATGCTTTGCCCAACAACACAATTTCAGAACTTGTTTCCTCTTCTAGTGCTTCAATTTCAGCATTTGGCTCTTCTTCTAGTGCGTCCAAGGCTTGGATTTCTTCATTGCAATGCTCCTCTAGACCTTCCTCCATGATGCTCATGCTAAGAACCTTCTCCAAAGGATCCTTGATCAAGATGGAACTCACAACCTCCCTAGACATCTCTTCATCCTCAATGTTGTAGACATCTTCATCTAAAGTTGGCCCGTTCACCATTGTTGACAACTTGAACTTTGTGCTCTTCTCCGATGTTGAATGATAACAAGATTTATGACTTAGGATTAGGTAATCAATTAGATAGATTTCTCACTCATTCATGCACGTTTTGGCATTGGTTCGTGACGTCTTCGCTCAATTCATGCACATTTCTAGAAAAGACGTCTACACTACCTTTTATCGGTTTTGTAGGTAATTCGGGGATCTATTGGACGTTAATCGATACATTTGAGGGCCAAGCCTCATGATGGTACACATCCAAAGCCTTGGAGGAGCATAATTGGAGCAACAAAGGACACAAAGACCACTATTGGTGCAAGCAATGGAACAACTCATGGCTAGACGATCATAGCATGTTTCTGTTGAAGAAAATCGACCTACACCCAGGAAAATCGGCCGATTTTTTCCTCTGGGTCGATTTTTGGGCCTTTGACAGCTTAAGCCACGTGTCCCACGATCTCTTGTCCGTCCTTGCTCTTGGTGGAGAATATAAGTGGTCCTGCAGGTGGTTGCTGAGGATCTCTCCTCTCCCACACTCTCATTCACAGCTCATCAATTTTGGTAGGAAGATTGGAGGAGAAGAAAAGCTCTAAAAGATTGAAGGAAGAAGAAGAACACCATTGTAGGAGAATAGTGAGGTTTTGAGTGATTTCGAGTTGCTTTTGTAATCTTGGATTGAAGAAGTATTGCAAGGATTGTTAAGAACGTTTTGAATCTTCATTTAGAGTTTGTAAGTCTTGCTACAACTTGGATTTGGCTGAGATTTATTGATTTTGCTTATCATCTTTCATTACTCATCTATGAACACCATGTATGCTTGTTTGATGATTTCGGATCTTGATATGCATATTATTGGCTAGTTTCTTGTGATTTTAGAGTGATGGATTGATGGTTATGGCTAGGGTGATGATAGGATGGGCTTATATGTCAGTTTAGGATGATTTATATGCACGAAACTCACAACAGAAGGAAAAATCGACCTGTTCATCAGATAAATCGGCCGATTTATCTGTAGAACAGCCCGATTTATTCTTCTGTTGCTCTTTAAATGATAAATCTGCATGCTAGGGTGTTTGGTTGTTTAAATCCTAGTGTTTATTAAGCCTAATTTAGCTTAGGATCACCTAATGCTACCAACCTAAGTGAGGGAAGAGATCTACCCGATGATTTCCGATCTTAGATACCTAAGATGATGAATGCTAGGTAGTAGTGAGCCTCATAAGCCGCTATTGGATTGAGTGTGCTAGGATTATTGCTTGAGATTCCCTTATTCCAAGACTTACCCGGTATGGAGAGGGTTACCCTTAAGTAGTATCTAGTTTGTGTGGAATTCCTTATTCTAACCCCTTGAGACCTACCCGGTGATAGGAGTTTGATGCGGGATTAGTGAAGTGAGAGACCTACCCGGTAATCGCTTCCATTAGTGAAACATTCTTTCCCCAACACCGCAGCTAGTCCTTAGAATCCTTAGAACCTTGAATCCTATGCCATAACCAGAAATCTTGACCTCTAGAATCTACTTTTCTCTCTTGATCATATACTTGTGCTTTGTGTTGCTTACTCGTTTGCTAGCTAAATTTGTTAGTTGTTTATCATCTTGCTTGACTTGTGATCTTTGCTTGATCACCACAAAAACCAACAAAAACATTGCGTTTTCCATTTTCTTTGTTCCTCATCTTATCTTAGTCTAGATTCACACTATCTTTGATCATTGCTTGACTCGATCTCACCTTAGTCTTTGTGTTCGACCTCGGAATACTTACCTTTCTACAAACGTCCCGTACACTGCGGGTTCGCTAGGAGTTAGGATAAATATAACGAGTATAAATTTAAGACTTATTGCGTGCACATCACATCTATTCCTAGACGTGACAAGTTTTTGGCGCCGTTGCCGGGGACTAGGTCTAGATTGAGTCATCTCGTGATTGTTTATAATGTAGATCTTTCTTGTTGCTTTTGATCTCTCTTTGGTGTGTGTCTTTGCTTTTCAGGACATCATCTCTCTCTTTAGGTGTATGCGAAGATCTCGTGGCAAGGATTTAGCTCCATTCGATCCCGAACCAGAGAAAACCCTTCGATCTAGATCCAAGAACATCCGAAAAGAGAAAGAGATGGCCGGAAGGAACCTCCAAGCTGAGTTGGATGAAGCCTTAGAGCAAATAAGGCTAAGAGATGAGCTCTTGGAGGAAGAAAGGAGACTTGCCAATGAGAGGCAAGAGGAGACTAGAAGGGAGATTGAGGAGATTAGGCAAGCCCTTGTTCAAGGAGAGCTTAATCGCCGACAACCTCCACCTCCTCCACCACCGGTGGAACAACCGCAGCCGGCGGCTAATGTTAGGGTTGTGCCCATTGCCATTGAAGAGCCACAAACCCTAGGGAGACGTATGGATCCGGCACAAAGAGCACACCGTCCGGGTGTGAACTTAGGAGATCCCGCAGCCCACAACTACGAGCTCCGCCCTCAAGTTCTACAAATGATCCGGCATAATCAATTTGGAGGGATGGAAGGAGAGTCTCCTCACCAACATTTGATGAACTACGAGATTTTGATGGAGACTCTTAGACCGCCAAGATTGGAGAGCAACAACCATAAGCTAAGGGCTTTCTCCTTCTCTCTTAAGGACAAGGCCTTGGCTTGGTATCAATCTATTCCACAAGGGCGAGTTGGTACTTGGGAGGAGATGACAACCGAGTTTTTGACTAAGTTCTTCCCACCTTCCAAGACTACGGAATTGAGAGGGAAGATCAATGCCTTTGTGATGAAGGATAGAGAGAGTTTGTTCAAGTCTTGGGAGAGATTCAAAGACCTTCTCCTAGATTATCCACACCATGGCATACCGAAAATTGAGCTATTAGAGATCTACTTCAAGGGACTTGATGAAGATAGCCAATTCAAGCTTCAATCCCTTTCTGGTGGGACTTTCATGGAGAAGCATGTGGATGATGCTTGGGAGTTTGTGGAGAAACAAGCTCTTGTGATTGAGAAATACTCCCATAGAAAGAGTGAAGGGAGAAAGGCGGGAGCTTATGAGGTGAGTGAGGTCACCATGAGCAATTTCAAGCTTGACGCCATCAACAACGAGCTAAAGTCCTTGAGGGAGTTGTGTGCTACAACTTTGAAGAACCAAGCAACCCCTCAAGTGCTTCCACAAGCCAACCTATCTTCCAAGGAGGAGGATGTGAACTATATGGGAAGGGGCAACTACAACAACTACCAAGGCCCAAGGAACTTCAACAACAACCGGCAATTCAACAATTACCGGCCCAACCATAACCATCCCGGGTTTTCTTACTCTAACCCGGATGGAGCCTTGAACCCTCCCGCTTCTACAAGCACAACTCCACCACCAAGAGCTTCACAAGAACCTCCACCCGGATTCACTCAACCTCCAAAGGATAGAACCGAAATGATGTTTGAGCAATTGCTTGGAAGGTTGAGCGGTCTTGAGAGCACGGTGACTTCTATCTCAAAGGCTCAAAAGGTGTTGGAAGCACAAGTATTCCAAAAGGCGGGTGAAGCACATAGAGATCCGGGAAAGCTTCCCGGAAGAACCGAAGAAAACCCAAGAGGCCAAGTGTTGGCTATTACAACAAGAAGTGGGTTAAGCATGAAGGACCCTTTGCCCAAGGAGAATGCTAAAGGGAAGCAAGTGGTGAATGAAGAAGAGACTTTGCAAGGAGATGGAGGCAAGAGCAAAGATGTAGAGCCAACCTATGTGGCACCGCCTCCATACAAGCCACCACTACCGTTCCCTCAATCACGAGCAAGAGCTCGTTTGGACAATCATTTTGGTAAGTTCCTTGAACTAATGTCTAAATTGCATATTAACATTCCGTTCATGGATGCTATTTTAGGGATACCGGCATATGGCAAGTTCTTGAAGGAAATACTCTCCAACAAAAGGAAGTTGGAGGAGTATGGTGAGATAAGGATGACTAAGAGATCATCGGAGTTGATTCAAACGATGAAGGAGGAGATGCCTCCCAAGCTAAGGGATCCGGGATCCTTTTGTGTGCCAATCGGAGTAGGAGAAGTGAAGTATGACGCCCTATGTGATCTTGGGGCAAGTGTAAGCATCATCCCGCTTGCAATTTGCAACAAGGTTGGGCTAGGAGAGCCAAAGCCGGTCAAGATGACCCTTTACATGGCGGACCGCTCAATCACTCATCCGGTTGGGATATTGGAGGACATTCCGGTGCAATTAGGGAAGTTTTATGTGCCCATAGACTTTGTTGTTTTGGACATCCCGGCGGACTATCCGGTTCCTATCATTTTGGGGAGACCCTTCCTAGCTACTTCCGGATGTCTAGTAGATTGCAAGAATGGAACCCTCTCCTTCAACATTGGAGAAGAAAACATCAAGTTCAAGCTATCAACAATGATGAAAGGGCCAACCCTTGATGAGGATGTGTTCAACATAGTTGAAGAAGAGGAGTCTAGAGAGGTTGTGAGCTCAATCTTGCTCAAGGATCCACTTGAGAGAGTTCTTAGCTCAAGCTTGATGGAGGAAGGAGTTGAGGAGAGTAGCAATGAAGTGATCAAGGCCTTGAATGCATTTGACGAGCTACCAAGTGTTGGGTTTGAAGTGCTAGAAGAAGAGGAAAACTGCCAGAAAAATCGGACTGGGGGCCAAAAATCGGCCGATTTTTGTACTTGTACTGAAATTTCAGCCAGTTTTGCCAAAACAGAAACTCAGATCGACCCCCCTTCAGAAAAATCGACCGATTTTTCTTCCTGGGTCGATTTTCCTGAGTCTTTTCAGCATCAACCACTTGAGTATGAGCAATCATCAAGGGACTTCAAGGAGGCTTCCATGGCTTTGCAATCATCTCAACCTACATTGTATGGATCGTCTCCAACCGAAAAAGGTCCTCCTCAACTTGATCTTAAACCTCTTCCTTCTCATTTAAAGTATGCTTTCCTTGGTTCAAATTCTACTTATCCGGTGATTGTGAATGCATCTTTGAGTGATGATGAGCTTAATAGGTTGTTGAATGAATTGAAACTGCATAGAAAGGCAATAGGATACACCATAGATGATCTTGTTGGCATCAAGCCCTCTTTGTGCATGCATAGGATAATGATGGAAGATAATCATAAACCCTCTATTGAACATCAAAGAAGGCTAAATCCTATAATGAAAGAGGTAGTTAAGAAGGAGATCATAAAGTTGCTAGATGCGGGAATTATCTACCCTATCTCGGATAGTAAGTGGGTTAGTCCCGTTCATGTAGTACCTAAGAAGGGTGGGATGACCGTAGTGACTAATGAGAACAATGAACTAATCCCCACTAGAACGGTTACGGGATGGAGGATGTGTATTGATTATAGAAAGCTTAACATGGCCTCTAGGAAAGATCACTTCCCTCTCCCTTTCATTGACCAAATGCTAGAGAGTTTAGCTCAACATTCCCATTTTTGTTACCTAGATGGCTATAGTGGATTCTTCCAAATCCCTATCCACCCCGATGACCAAGAGAAAACAACCTTTACATGTCCATGGGGTACTTTTGCATATAGGAGGATGCCATTTGGGTTGTGTAATGCACCCGCCACCTTCCAAAGGTGTATGATGGCCATCTTTTCGGAATACATAGAAAATATCATGGAAGTGTTCATGGATGATTTCTCTGTTTATGGTTCTTCTTTCGATGATTGCTTGGCTAATTTGTCCTTAGTATTGCAAAGATGTGAGGAGACAAATCTTGTCTTAAATTGGGAAAAATGCCACTTCATGGTAAGTGAAGGTATTGTGTTGGGACACTTGGTGTCTAACCGTGGCATTGAGGTTGATAGGGCCAAGATTGAAACTATAGAGAAGTTGCCACTACCTACCTCGGTGAAAGGGGTAAGGAGTTTCTTAGGGCATGCCGGTTTTTACCGGAGGTTTATTCAAGACTTCTCTAAAATTTCTAAGCCCCTTACTAACCTACTAATGAAGGATGTTGAATTTGTTTTCTCCAAAGATTGCCTTGAGGCTTTTTGTAGGTTGAAGAACGCCTTGATCTCCGCACCTATCATGCAACCTCCGGATTGGAGTTTACCGTTTGAGATCATGTGTGATGCAAGCGATGTAGCCGTTGGGGCTGTCTTGGGGCAAAGGAAGGATGGGCGAACTCATGCCATTTATTATGCTAGCAAGACTCTAGATGATGCCCAACTCAACTATGCCACAACCGAGAAAGAGTTGCTAGCGGTAGTGTATGCCTTTGAGAAGTTTCGGTCATATCTTGTTGGAGCGAAAGTCATAGTCTATACGGATCATGCTGCGATCCGTTATCTCCTAACCAAGAAGGATGCCAAGCCTAGGTTGATTCGGTGGATCCTTCTTCTTCAAGAGTTTGATTTGGAAATCCGGGACAAGAAGGGATCCGAGAACTCCGTGGCGGATCACCTTAGTAGACTACCTCCCTTAGAGATTGAGAGAGATGACATCCCGATTGATGACTCATTCCGGGATGAGCAATTGCAAATGGTGGAGGAGTGCTTGTTCCAAGTGTCTAGAGGAAGTGAGCCATGGTATGCCGACATTGTAAACTACTTGGTGTGTGAGGAAGTGCCTCCCGGTTTGACATATGCCCAAAGGAAGAAGTTCTTCAAGGATGTGAGGCACTACTATTGGAGTGAGCCACTTTTGTTCAAAAGAGGGCCGGATGGAATGTTTAGGAGATGCATACCGGAAGATGAGGTGGAGAGTGTGATCCGCCATTGTCATTCCTTGCCATGTGGAGGGCATGCTAGCTCACACAAGACATGTGCTAAAGTGTTGCAATCGGGTTTCTTTTGGCCAAGTTTGTTCAAAGACGTGCAAAGCTTTGTGGTAGCTTGTGATGCTTGCCAAAGGACGGGCAACATCTCAAGGAGGAATGAGATGCCCTTGAACAACATCCAAGAGGTAGAAATATTTGATGTATGGGGTGTGGACTTCATGGGGCCATTCCCTTCTTCATGTGGCAACCTCTACATCCTATTGGCGGTAGATTATGTCTCAAGATGGGTGGAGGCAATCGCCTCTCCCACAAATGATGCCAAGGTGGTGGTGCGGTTCTTCAACCGAGTGATCTTCCCTAGGTTTGGAACACCAAGGGTGATCATAAGCGATGGAGGGAAGCACTTCACCAATAGGAATTTTGGAGCACTTTTGGCTAAGTATGGGGTGACTCATAAGGTGGCAACACCTTACCATCCCCAAACTAGTGGCCAAGTGGAGATCTCCAACCGGGAGATCAAGGCCATTCTTGAGAAGACGGTATCAAGGACGAGAAAAGATTGGGCTATGAAGCTCGATGATGCCTTGTGGGCATATAGGACCGCCTTCAAAACACCAATTGGCACCACTCCTTACAAGTTGGTCTATGGAAAGTCTTGCCACCTTCCGGTAGAGATGGAGCATCGAGCATATTGGGCTATAAGGTGGCTAAATTTTGATCTCAAGGAGGCCGGAGAAAAGCGGTTGCTAGACATGAACGCCCTTGAGGAGATCCGGTTGGATGCATATGAGAATGCTCGGATCTACAAGGAGAGAACCAAGCGATGGCATGATAAGAGGATCATTCCAAAGGAGTTGAGTGAAGGCGACCTTGTCCTTCTCTTCAACTCGAGGCTGCGGCTCTTCCCCGGAAAGCTCAAATCAAGATGGACCGGGCCATATGTGGTGAAGAAAGTTTTTCCTCATGGAGCGGTGGGGATAGGAGGAGATCATTGTGGTAACTTGAAGGTGAATGGGCATCGATTGAAGAAGTACATCCCGGAAGCCCCGGTGGAAGTGATTGCCCCACTTCACCTTGATTGAAACGCTCCTGAATTTGGTCAAGCTAATGACCTTAAAGAAGCGCTTAATGGGAGGCAACCCATTGGTACATATTTTTCCCTTTCTTTTTCTTGCTTTTGTTTAATCTCACTCTTGGTGTGCTTTGTTTTTCTTTTGTGTTTTTGGGTGCTAGATCTTGTTGATTGTCATGAGTTATGAGATGTTGGGGGTCATGTGAAGGCCTCATGGGATGGTTGAAAAAGCAAGATCCGAGCACATGGGCAAGGAAGAAAGCACCCAGGAAATCGGACTGATCATGCACAAAATCGGCCGATTTTCCTGGGTTGCTTGGACGATTTTTCCTCTGTAAAGAAAAGTGATAATCTCCAATCGAGCATGGGTGGAGCGGACGTGGAACTTGGACAGCTTGCGGTGCCAAGCGCGGGTTCCGACACCATAATGAACATCAAGAGCTCTCTACCATCCTTGATCGGTCATCCACCATCATCATCCAATGAGAACCGAAATACCAAAGCATCACCAATCTTACATTGTGAGGACTCTCTTTCACTTCTTTATTTAGTTTACACATTAGGGACAATGTGTTTCTAAGTATGGGGTGGGGTTTTCATGATCACTTGCATGATTAGCATCTAGGATAGTTTAATTTTGTCACATCTTCCATTATGTCTTGCAGTGTACATACATATTTCGAAAATTAAAAAATTCAGAAAATTTTAAAAATTTTTAGTGCTTCTAAGGCTTGGATATGACCCTAATGATTGAACCTTGTCTTATGGATTGGCTATGGATGGCCTTATGTGTTAAATTGATGAATGTATATGTGGACTTGAAGTACTTCTCTTGAATACCATGAATGAATTGTGATCATGAATGTTTGTCTTGATTGAATTGAGTATTGAAAGTCGAAATTGCATGCTAGTTCTTGCACATCAATTAGGAGTGATTAAGGCAATTCATCTTTCTCTACTTCTCATCTTGATCATGTTGCTTGAAGCACCTCAATTGAGATAAATTGGACCTCTTTTGACCCATCCGGGAATAGGAGCATGATAGTTTGTTGATGTGTGTGAAAAGCAAGTGTGGGGTGAAGTTGTTGATGAAAGAATGATGTGAATAAAATGCTGAAATTGTTGTGAAAGTGTAGACAAAAATATAGGTTTGTGGACATGGGTTTAAATGACAAGTAACTCGGTACACTTCACATAATCGGGTGTTGGTGCCTTGCCAAAGTCAAATAAACCGATAGTCCTAACGAGCTTTGGTATGTGTGCCCGGTGTGGATGCATCTCGAAAATTTAGAAAAAGCCCGAGAATGGCTAATCACCAAGGTTTCGGCTTTTGCACACCAATGCCATTGTCTCAAAAATAAAAGAAAGAAAAGAAAATGAAGAAAAATATACACTTGAGGGAAGTTGATAAGAAAATTTGAAGTTGTGGTTGTTTAGTTTCTTTCCCGGATTAGCATCACATAGCCTAGAAAATTCCCACCTAATCACAACGTTTCTTGGCCTTCTATTTTACAAGTCCTTTTGACCTACTTGCATGTGTGTAAGACTAAGTGATTTAGATTGGACATGCTCATGATCATCTTGACTTCTTCATCTTTACATTTCATCGCATGCTATCAAGTTAAGTGTAATTGTCTTTCCATGCTTTCATTTATTTGATGGGTAATTGCTTGTCCATTACCATGAAACATGACTATGAAGGTGATCCAATATTAGAAGCACAAACCCAAAAAGATTTTGCCATTTTTCTGCATACATAAATCATGTCATCTCTTAGTCTATAGTTGGGAATTTGCTCGGGGACGAGCAAACCTTAAGTATGGGGTATTTTTGATAACAAGATTTATGACTTAGGATTAGGTAATCAATTAGATAGATTTCTCACTCATTCGTGCACGTTTTGGCATTGGTTCGTGACGTCTTCGCTCAATTCATGCACATTTCTAGAAAAGACGTCTACACTACCTTTTATCGGTTTTGTAGGTAATTCGGGGATCTATTGGACGTTAATTGATACATTTGAGGGCCAAGCCTCATGATGGTACACATCCAAAGCCTTGGAGGAGCATAATTGGAGCAACAAAGGACACAAAGACCACTATTGGTGCAAGCAATGGAGCAACTCATGACTAGACGATCATAGCATGTTTCTGTTGAAGAAAATCGACCTACACCCAGGAAAATCGGCCGATTTTTTCCTCTGGGTCGATTTTTGGGCCTTTGACAGCTTAAGCCACGTGTCCCACGATCTCTTGTTCGTCCTTGCTCTTGGTGGAGAATATAAGTGGTCCTGCAGGTGGTTGCTGAGGATCTCTCCTCTCCCACACTCTCATTCACAGCTCATCAATTTTGGTAGGAAGATTGGAGGAGAAGAAAAGCTCTAAAAGATTGAAGGAAGAAGAAGAACACCATTGTAGGAGAATAGTGAGGTTTTGAGTGATTTCGAGTTGCTTTTGTAATCTTGGATTGAAGAAGTATTGCAAGGATTGTTAAGAACGTTTTGAATCTTCATTTAGAGTTTGTAAGTCTTGCTACAACTTGGATTTGGCTGAGATTTATTGATTTTGCTTATCATCTTTCATTACTCATCTATGAACACCATGTATGCTTGTTTGATGATTTCGGATCTTGATATGCATATTATTGGCTAGTTTCTTGTGATTTTAGAGTGATGGATTGATGGTTATGGCTAGGGTGATGATAGGATGGGCTTATATGTCAGTTTAGGATGATTTATATGCACGAAACTCACAACAGAAGGAAAAATCGACCTGTCCATCAGATAAATCGGCCGATTTATCTGTAGAACAGCCCGATTTATTCTTCTATTGCTCTTTAAATGATAAATCTGCATGCTAGGGTGTTTGGTTGTTTAAATCCTAGTGTTTATTAAGCCTAATTTAGCTTAGGATCACCTAATGCTACCAACCTAAGTGAGGGAAGAGATCTACCCGATAATTTCCGATCTTAGATACCTAAGATGATGAATGCTAGGTAGTAGTGAGCCTCATAAGCCGCTATTGGATTGAGTGTGCCAGGATTATTGCTTGAGATTCCCCTATTCCAAGACTTACCCGGTAAGGAGAGGGTTACCCTTAAGTAGTATCTAGTTTGTGTGGAATTCCTTATTCTAACCCCTTGAGACCTACCCGGTGATAGGAGTTTGATGCGGGATTAGTGAAGTGAGAGACCTACCCGGTAATCGCTTCCATTAGTGAAACATTCTTTCCCCAACACCGCAGCTAGTCCTTAGAATCCTTAGAACCTTGAATCCTATGCCATAACCAGAAATCTTGACCTCTAGAATCTACTTTTCTCTCTTGATCATATACTTGTGCTTTGTGTTGATTACTCGTTTGCTAGCTAAATTTGTTAGTTGTTTATCATCTTGCTTGACTTGTGATCTTTGCTTGATCACCACAAAAACCAACAAAAACATTGCGTTTTCCATTTTCTTTGTTCCTCATCTTATCTTAGTCTAGATTCACACTATCTTTGATCATTGCTTGACTCGATCTCACCTTAGTCTTTGTGTTCGACCTCGGAATACTTACCTTTCTACAAACGTCCCGTACACTGCGGGTTTGCTAGGAGTTAGGATAAATATAACGAGTATAAATTTAAGACTTATTGCGTGCACATCACATCTATTCCTAGACGTGACATTGAATGAGAGAGTTCCATTCTTACAATCAATAAGACATCCGGATGTGGCCAAGAATGGCCTTCCCAAGTGATGGGAACGGGATAATCCGCCGGAATGTCTAACACAACGAAGTCAAGTGGCACATAGAACTTTCCGAGTTACACCGGGATGTCTTCAAGTATTCCTACCGGATGGGTGATAGATCGGTCCGCCATATAAAGGGTCATCTTGACAGGCTTTGGCTCAACTAGCCCAACCTTTTTTATAGTGCAAGCGGGATTATGCTTACACTAGCTCCAAGGTCACATAGAGCTTCATATTGCACATCACCAACACCAATCGGCATACAAAATGAGCTCGGATCTCGCAACTTAGGATGCATCTTTTCCCTCATAGTTTGGATCAACTCGGAGGATCTCTTTGTCATCCTCACTTCGCCATACTCCTCCAACTTGCTCTTATTGGAGAGTATCTCTTTCAAAAATTTACCATAATCTGGCATACCTTATACAACATCCATAAACGGAATGTTAATATGCAACTTAGACATAAGTTCAAGGAATTTACCAAAGTGTTTGTCCAACCGAGCTCTTGCTCGAGATTGGGGAAATGGTAGTGCTGGTTTGTATGGAGAAGGTGGTACATAGATTGGTTTATCCTCCTTGCTCTTGCCACCTTCATCTTGCTTTGGTTCTTCTTCCACCATCACCTTCTTCCCCTTGTCAACACCCTTGGGCAAGGGATTATTTGTGCTCAATTCACTCCTAGTGGTAATTGCTAACACTTTCCCTCTTGGATTATCTTCGGTTTTCCCGGAAAGCATTCTCGTATCTCTTTGTGTCTCTCCCGCCTTTTGGAACACTTGTGCTTCTAGAACCTTTTGAGCCTTGGAAATGGATGTCATGGTGCTCTCAAGACCACTCAATCTTCCAAGGAGTTGTTCAAACATCATTTCCTTCCTATCCTTTGGAGGTTGAGCAAAACTAGACGGTGGCTCTTGTGAAGCCCTTGGTGATGGTGCTTGGCTTGTTGAAGCGGGAGGGTTTAGTGCACCATCCGGGTTAGAGTATGAAAACCTGAGATGGTTGTGGTTGGAGCGGTAGTTGTTGAAGTTCCATTGAAGTTCCTAGGGCCTTGATAGCCCCCATTGAAATTACTCCTCCCCTTATAATTCACATCTTCTTCCTTAGAAGCCAAATTTGCTTGAGCTTGCACTTGTACTTGAGGAGTTGCTTGATTCTTCAAAGTGGTAGCACACAACTCTCTCAAGGAATTTAACTCATTGTTGATGGCATAAAGCTTGAAGTTGCTCATGGTCACCTCACTCACTTCATAAGCTCCTGGTTTTCTACCATCACTCTTTCTATGGGAGTATTTCTCTATCACCAACGCTTGTTTCTCCACAAACTCTCAAACCTTATCCATATTATTCTCCATAAACGTTCCTCCGGAAAGTGATTGGAGCTTGAATTGGCTATCTTCATCAAGCCCTTTGAAGTAAATTTCCAACAACTCTATCTTCGGAGTTCTATGGTGTGGACAATCTAGGAGGATTTCCTTGAATCTCCCAAGATTTGAATAGGCTCTCTCTATCTTTCATGGTGAAGGCATTTATCTTCCCTCTTAGTTCGGTTTTCTTGGAAGGCGGGAAGAACTTTGTTAAGAACTCGGTTGTCATCTCCTCCCAAGTGGCCACTCGTCCTTGTGGTATGGATTGGTACCAAGCGAAGGCCTTATCCTTAAGTGAGAAGGAAAAATCCCTAAGCTTATGGTTGTTGTTCTCCAATCAAGGTGGTCTTAGAGTCTCCATCAAAATCTCGTAATTCATCAAGTGTTGATGAGGTGACTCTTCTTCCATCCGTCCAAATTGGTTGTGTCTAATCATTTGTAGCACTTGAGGGCGGAGCTCATAGTCATGAGCTGCGGGATCTCCTAAATTAACACCCGGACGGTGTACCCTTTTGAGCCGGATCCATGCGTTGGCTTTGTGGCTCCTCAATAATAATCGGCTCAAACCGAACATGCGCCGCCGGTTGAGGCGGTGGTGGAGGTGGCGGTTGACGAAGATTAAGCTCCCTTTGCTCCAAAGCTTGCCTAATTTCCTCAATCTCCCTCCTAAAAGCTTCTTGCCTCTCGTTTGCAAATCTCTTCTCATTTTCCACAGCTTCTTCCCTAAGCCTCATTTACTCTAGAGCTTCCTCTCTAAGTCTTAGTTGCTCTAAAGTTGCATCCAATTCAGCCCTAAGGTTTGCTCCGGCTATCTCTTTCTTCCTCTTAGCACCTTTGGATCTAATCTTAAGGGTTTTCTCCGGTTTGGGATCGAATGGAGCTAAATCCTTGCCACGAGATCTTCGCATGCTCCTAAAGAATGGGAGATGTCCTGAAAAATCAAAGACACAAACCAAACGAGATCACAAGCAAAAGAAATACATAAACTATAAACAATCACACACAGTAATTCATTCTTAACCTAGTCCCTGGCAACGACGTCAAAAACTTGTTGTGGTCTTTAGGAGTGATGTGCTAAGCAAATCCGAGGCAAGAGTGCCAAGAACTTGTTCGCCCAAATCATTCACATAACGTTTAAATTTTATAACTCGAACTAAATCCTAAACACCTATCCAACCCACAGTGTATGGATCACAAAGTAGAAAGGAAAGCATTTCGAGGTCGAACACAAAGACCGAGGTCAGATTAAATCAAGAAATGATCATGGATAGTAAAGGTCTAAGATGAGAAAGGAGATGGAAACAAAGAAATGAAAATCAAATGTTTTTTATGGGTTTATGGTGATCAAGCAAATATCACTATCAAACAACAATGACAAGCAAACACAAGATATAAGATCAATGTATATGAAGTGGATTCTAGAGATTCGGATGTCCGGTTATGGCATGATCTCAAGCTTCTAATCAACTTAGGAACAAGATGCGGTATGTTGGGAAGGAATGTTTCTCTAATAGGATCAATCACCGGGTAGGTCTCATGGTCCACTAATCCCGCACCCAAGGTCCTATTACCGGGTAAGTCTCTAGGAACCTAAGGTTGGGATTTCTACACAAACCAGATTACTACCTATGGGTCAAACCTCTCTGTTCGCTCCAAATGGTGTGTGCAAGCTTTAAATTTATAACCCAAGATGTATGCTTAAAACAAGGATGCGAACCCGCAGTGTACGGGTCAATCGTAGTAAAAGCAAGAATTCCGGGGTGTCGATCTCAGGGACTTAGGTGAAACAAAGCAAGTATAGATTGTCTATATTACAACTAACCACAAAAGCAATTAAAGCAATCAAAGATGATAATATAGTCAATTAAGGAAATATGCAATTTCTAGGGATTAGAGCATCTAGTTGTGGTTCCAACTCAAGATCTAAAGATAAGCGGACAAAGTTGAGATTTTGCAAAGGGAAGGTGTTTCTAAAGTGGAATAGATCACCGGGTAAGTCTCACTACTCACAATCCCAAGCCAAAGAACCTATTACCGGGTAAGTCTCAAGGTACTAAGGAAAGGAATTATAATCTCAAACCAACACACCAACTAAGGGAATAGAATCAACCTTTACCGGGTATGTCTCAGGCTAACTCACAAAGATGGAATGGAAGCACACTCAAACCCCAATAAAGGATAAACCTTTATTACCTACACATATGATCATTGGTAAACAAACAAAGGAATTACCGGGTAAGTCTCATCCTAAGCTTGCATTGAACCAGGAAAGGTGTAATAAGAATAGGATTTGGCAAACTCTAACACTTAACTCTTAGTTTCGGATCAAATAAGTCACCTCGGTCAGACGAATTCCACCCCGGCTGAGATGTTCATCGACTGAACGAGATGTTCTAGGGTTAAGGATAAAGACTCGAGCTTTCAGGATCCTACTGGAATTTAAGATTATTTTATCATTGTTTTTCCCACAACCTTCAGCCAATCACCCTAGAATCACACAAAGAAATTAGCCACTCATCATCATGAAAGCAATAATTAAATATAAGGGAAGAAAGTGAATAATTGAACACAAAAACCTCAAGAACAAGGCTTCAATAACTGAATCAATTATCAAACAAACAAGCGTTCCTTGGATCACATTCCAATAAGACAATCAACAAGAAGGGAATCTAAGAGAGTCTTACAAAACCCTTCACAAAAGCTATAAAAGCTATCAACTTTCTTCCTCCAATCTTCCTTCAACCTTCCAAAAATCCTTCCTAACTGCTGGGTGCTCTAAGCATGCGGTGATCCGAAGATGGGTGAATTGTAGAAAATCTAACCCTTTATATAGGAGAATTATCTTTCAAAGATAAAATATCTTAAAAAGATAATTTCCTATAAAATATATTCATATCTCCTAAAATAAATATCTTCCTAAGATAATTTTATAGGAAATATCTTAAAAGATATTTTCCTAATAAAAATATATCTTATCTCCTAAAATAAATATCTTCTTGAGATAATTTTATAGGAAATATCTTAAAAGATAATTTCCTAATAAAAATATATCTTATCTCTAAAATAGATCTCCCAAATATATTATCTTCCTTCCAGAAATTCAGCCCAAAAAGATAAGATCTCTCCTTCCAAAAATAAAAGATCTCAGCCAAATAAAATATATCTCTCCGCGTCAGGATATTTGCCTCGGTCGGGGCGCTCCTCAAGATCACCTCGGCCGAGATGACACTGTAGGTGACCGAGGTGAATCTCAGCTGAATGTGAAATCTCTTAAATCTGGTCCAAAGTGAATCTTCTTTATTAACTCCATGCTTCCTGAGTTCTTCCTTAAGCTTCAAAATGTAGCTCTTATGACTCCTTAGCTCCTTTAGCTCTATTTTAGTCCAAAACGTGCCTTTTTACCTACGATTACAACGAAACTTGGTGTAGACCTCGATTATCGCAAAGGTAGATGAAATGACAATATAATCACGTAATATACATTCAAACATGCAGATTATTGAAGATAAAACGTCTAAACAAGTCCCAAAATATAGACTATAATTCATGTTATCACTCTCTTACCGGGTAAGTCTCAAAAAAGAAAGTCCTAAGAAACAATCCTAGCACACTCAATCTAATAGCGGTTGTTGAGGCTCACTTCTACCTAATGTTTGTCATCGTCTATACTTAAGAGTGGGAATTACCGGGTACGTCTCATCCCTCACCTAGTTTACTAACATAGGTCACCCTAATGCAAGATTAGGCTCAACAAACACTAGGATTTCAACTCTTAAACTCCCCAACATGAAGATATAACACTAGGAACAACATCTCACACACTTCGGGTGGATCAAGAACATCTCAGCCGAAATGGTTGTAGAACAGGCCGAGATTGCAAACTGAGCTAGGGATTTCGATCAAGCAACTATCCTAAGATACATCTAAGTCCAGTCTATCATTATCCTAGCCATAACCTTTCATCCATCTCCCTAGAATCACATGCTACTTAGTCAACAACATCATTTCAAGTTCATTCATCATCAAAACAACAAACATGCATGCCATAGCTAGATGAAGATACGAGAAGCAATATAAGCCAAAAACAAGCTCATTATTAACTTTTTAGAATGAGCTTACAACCATCCAAATGTAATATCCGGAAAAAAAAATTTCCGTAGTAAACCGGATTTCGATCTTTTGATCCTTAGCTATCTACGTAGTTGAACACTATATCTAAAAATTTTATTATTTCATATAATATTACTTCACATAAAATGATAAGAATTTTTATTAGTAGCAAACCCTAACTCAAACCCTAGTGTATATCATGACTTGTCTTTGACAAAGTCATGACGTCCTGATGACGAGATCAAGACGAGCCCAAGACGAAGTCAAGACGAGACCATGACGAGTCTTGACGAAGCCATGCATGGCTATGACAAGCTGTTGACAAGGTTGTGACAAGGCTTGACAACTTCAGCCCATCACTTCCCTTACTACATTCTAGCCCAACCGCTGCTCTCCAGCCTAGAAAGCTTCAGCCCATCTTCTGTCCCTTGTCTCAGCCCAGTCCAACCTTTAACTCCTCCTAGTTGGGCCATCGGATTATCGTCCTCACCAGTGGGTTGGTCGCCACATGAGCCCAGCAAGGAAGGGTACGCAGCACAGGAAGACAAGGCGCCTGCAGGGCCGGCCTGCCTCTTCGCTCCACAACAAACTCGGGAAAACGTGGGGGGGGGGGGGCGTACAGATTATTGAGATCCCCTCAATTACGCCCCACATCTCCCTCAATCAATACCTTCCATCTTCAGTAGATACCGAGTACGCAGGCGTCCAGAGACCTTGAGCAGCCTTCTGCACCAACATTCTAGTCCTCGGATCTACCAACTCCTTGTCTCGAGAGAGGTACAGCAACTCCAGGTTGAACGTCGCCCTCCTTGCATCCTGAAACCTTCCCAAGGGTTGTGTAGAAGATCACTACAGAAGACCAGATCTCTCTCCTGCTGCATAGCCAAAGCCGAAACAAAACTGCTGCAGATGAGTACCACAATTTCAACCTCGTCCCCTATCTGTTTCCTATCTCCCAGCCTTCTCACTTCCTTATGGTCGACAGCGAGATAAGAGGACATGCCCGCACCTACAACAAGTGTGAAGTGCATACTGGCCCAACTCCCTTACAGTCTCAGTCGATCCTGGTCTGTCCAACCGGGTAAGGACCTACCTATACTTCGATCTTCATCTTCGTTTATACCAACAACAAAGACTCACGTACCTCCTCTTCTGTGCCGGACCAGCTTCCCTCTCGACCATGTTAGGACAGTAGTGTGCCAGGTTAGAGCCTTTCCATACCTGCAGCAGGAAAGATGAGCCACTTCTCGGTTCCAGTTGGTAAGTGATCAACTCTCCCTTACTCTTGCGTATGATGTAGATGAAGTCTGAGTTGTATATATAAGTGACCTCAACAAAAATCGAACTCAGGATGTGTGGTTTAGAGTTTATAGATTAGGGAGGGTTCAGTGAGTTTCGAACTAATGACCTCTGTACAAATAAAATGTTGAATTATGCTGACAAGAGAAATCGAAGTAGAGACCTTTTACATGCTTTGTTTCCAGCCTTGACCTGCTGACTTTAAGAACTGAATTCTACCCCTTAAATCGAACATCCACCGTTGAATTTTTGATATGTCGTAGACCAATATACATAGTTCATAGTGTTAAAATTTGGGAACGAGTTAACGGTCGGATTAGAATCTATAAGCTTCCAAAGTAGAGTAGTTGGGCTGTTTTTACAGCAGAAGAAAATTTGACTAAGTATAGAAATTCTAGCTTTTATTCCAACTTTAGAGAATTATGTAGGAGTTATGGTTGAGTATTTTTTAGGGATCTTTGCCCCTATGTTTAGTGTGCATATCAAAGAGGATCTAGAGAATTATTTATGGATTTTAATACTTTTATTTGAGCCTCATATCTTAAGCCAAAGTTGGACCTTAACAACTTTTTATGAAAGTCAAGAATGTGTTTAACTCTTCTCAAATTTTTAACAAACTTCCTTTCTTGAGTGAGAGTGTGATTTTGAGTTCTAAAGAATAGTTTGGAACCTTGTTATAGAATGTTATAGAGTTTCGGGACCAGGGGTAAAATGGTCATTTACACGTATAAGGGTATTTTGGTAATTTCTTTATGATCGATTATATATCTTAGAAGTTGGAGACTTCTAAGAATGTGGAATACATTATTGATCCACTTGCCTTGTATAACAGGCGATTGAGTTTCTACGGCTACGGCCGAGTCGAGATAACGGGATTTGAGTTTTGACCCACGTAAGTCCTTGCGACTTACTTAGCTGGTTTCTGGATATTAGTTGAGTGATAATAGTGGTGTGTGTACCATGTGCGTTATAATAACAACTTGTTAGGATGACCGTCGTTGTTATGTGTTAAGGCCCAAGTGTATGTATAACAGGCCGTGACATCACTGCCCAGCTCTGCCAGGAGACTGGGAGGTTCTCTATACCCAGACCATACAGGTACACGGTGAGATGCATCGGATCCACTCCTGATGGGTACACGGGGGCGGAGGCGAGGTTTGGGAATCCCTCGTGTCACTAACTAAGTATCATTAGTAAGAGTGAATGACCTAAGTAAAGATAATAAATGGATTGTTTGAAAGCATGATGAGTGTTTACTTTTGTTATGTGTGTGTGTGCTATTATTATTCTTCTAATGTTTAGATAGCTAGCTAATGGTTCTTCTGTTGTGTTTTTAGATTTACCGCAGGTTATAACAGCAGCTGAGTGATCCGGAAGTAGTGGTCAGCCGGGTCTCCGTACTCCTTAGAGTGGGGTTGGGTATTTACCTTGTGGTTTCTTTCTTCTTGTTAAAGACAGATAGTCTTTTTGGGGTTTAAGTACTATAGGCTGTTAGACGTTGTTACATTCATCTCTTTTAAAATACTATTTTATGAATTTCGGTTTTTCTTATTTGTGTCTTGTTGCAAGATCCTAGTAATATTGTTGTCAAACTGAGGTCGGGAGCCATTGTGAGGTCCTAACCAGTAATATCCCGGGTTCCGAGAATCCGGGGTATTACATCAAAGGTAGCTTTAAATCGAGCTCAACAATCTCTACAAGTTTCCTCACTACAAGACTCTCAAAAACTCACTCTAAGTCTATGAAAAATGGTGTTTTTCTTCTTCTCTTCAGTCTTTTCTTATCCTCTTCTCCACACTTGGGATTTCAACCTTAGGAATGTTATAGATTTGGAATGGATTGGAAGAAGGCGTGCAAAAGTATGCAGCCTGCAAACAAGACACCCCCCAACCATCATGGGAGAGAAAGGTCGTGGGCTAGAAGTTGTATGTCAAGTGTCAAGGTAGTCCAACATGCGAACTTGGATGGTCTAGAAAGCATCTCGGCCGAGATGGGTGAGGGATGAACCGAGATGATGGGATGCATGGCTAAAATCATGGCTAAACACAAGCCGGTGCATGACTCGAGCCAACTAAGGTCACTTTCTTCTTCTTTTCTTCGTGCTTGCTCCATTGGAACCTTGAATCTGGGCCTTCACGAGGCTTGATCCTCGGATATGATTAATAATGCATGAAAGCTCCCCCAAAATACCTACAAAACCGACAAATGCTCGTGTAGACGTCTATTCCGACGATATAACTCGATAAAGCATAAAACGTCCCGAACATGTGCAAAATCATGCATGAATGAATGTAAAAACTACCTAAAAGAGTGTCTAATCTAAGGCCATAAATCACGTCATGAAGTGACATTGTTGTCTACCGTCGAAGGACCTTACAAGAGTAAAGATGATAAAGAAATAAAGGAAAGTGGCGAGAACGAGACTTAAGAGAATCAGTGAAGAAATCTCGGCTTTGAGACAATAATCTCGCCCGAGATTCATACCGAGGTTTGCGTATGTCGAGATCTTATTAGTCATAGTTATCTTTTTAGTTATTTTAATACATTTAAAGATCTAAACATTCTGAAGGTATATTTTTGGTTTTGATCCTATCTTTTAGGTTTATCTTTTATTTTATTATCTAGAGGAATCTCGTCTATAAATAGCCATAGAAGTCGAAATTAATGAGATTGATTGATTTGTTTATTATTTCCATAATATTGTGAGATACTCACTACTTCGCTCACAAAGTTTGTGCTTTATTCAATTCCATTCACTGAAAAAGAGGGCCTGATGCGGGGTTGATGCCTTAATTTCCCGATCTACACTGAAGTACACGAACACGACAAAAAAGCAACTCTCGGCTAGGAATCTTGGGTGAGATTCGTAGGATTAGACCAAGACTTGTGAAACTCGAACAAAAAAGAACGTGAGTTGATGGAATGATAATGGATAGATAAGAAGATGATAGTATAGATTGAAATTGATGGAAATAAACGAAGATACGAACCAATGTATTCTTGCAAAGAACCCCGACCAAATGGATCAAAACCCCTTAACAAAGAGCTTACCTTAACCCTTCCTTCTTCAACCTTACACAAGCCTTCTAAATAAGACAATCACTAGGAGGGACTAGAATTGACTAGTGCCAATATCCTCAGGGCTTCCGGTCTAGTGCACGGTACTCTCCCATTCTACTACCTTGGTATACTAGCCCCTGATGTCTCTCCATTCTTTCTGGTGTTCTGTGCTCATTATCCCCAACAAGGTCATGGATAAGATTCAGAGTCTGCTTCGATCTTTCCTCTGGACGGGTTCCGACTCCAGCAAGCGCGCTCTTATTGCTTGGGACACCATCTGATCCCCTAAACGCCAAGGTGGTTTAGGCTTCAAAGAACTACTAGCTTGGAATAGGGCCTTCCTTTCTAGACTGATCTATGATCTTGACTCAAATGCTGACAACATTTGGTGCAACTAGATCAAGCAAAATGTCTTCAAAGGCTGCACGATCTGGAACTTTAGGACGAATGGAAACCAAAGTCATTCTTGGAGCTCTATTCTCAACGTTCGTGATGATATCATTGTTGGTCTTAATGCCAAAGAAATCCCTTACCATTCTATCATCCTCTTTGGAGCCTTCTCAACCAAGAAAACCTATTGCCTCCTTAGAGACTTTACCTCTACATCATTTGCCAGCCCCTTCAAAGCCATTTGGTCGGACTTGAATATCCCTAAATGTAGCTTCGTAACTTGGATCGCCTACCACAAAAAGCTCCCCACTCTTACCAAGGTCCAGCATTGGAACCCCGCCATTAACCCCACTTGCATCCTCTGTCGAACCCACTCGGAAGACGAGGACCACCTTTGGACTCGATGCAACTACACCTCCCTCATTTTGGATATGATATCCAGATGGACCTGAATCCCTTACCCACCTCCTTACCTTCACAAACATTTGGTCCTGGCTTGGTGCTCAAAGAAGAAACAAAAACAACCTCAAGAAATGCCTCTGGATAACATCCATTTCTGCCTTCATCTATTTCACGTGGAAAGCCCGTAACATAATGATGTTGCAGCGTACCTTTACCCCGGCCGTCAACTGCGCAAATGAAGCCATCTCCGCCATAAAGATATTCACCTCAATGCACTGGAAAGCCCGCTCTCCTGACTCTATCTCATGGGCTAATATGCTGGGAATTCACCTTCCCTAACTTCCCCACTGTTGCACCCCTTTCACTGTATTCTGCATTCCTTGTCTTTGTGTTTTTTTCTGGAAGTTCCAGTACATCCTTTAACCCTTTCTTATACAAGTAAATTTTAAAAAAACACACACACACACAAGAACAACCTAGCAAGGGCTCACAACGATTCAATCAAAAGGCTCTCTTTTTTATTCAATAGAAATGATTAAATGAAAACTCCGTGAGCGAAGTCACAAGTATTTCACAATAATGTGGAAATCAATAATTAAACTAAGCCACCTATGAATCTTGTCCCCAAAGGCTATTTATAGGAGGGATACCTCTAAAGAGATAATCCTAAATGATTGGATCAAAACTAACAAGATACCTTTAGAATGTTTAGAGACTTTTAAGGTATTAAAATAATTAAAGGTAACTAGAGGATAACAATCCTCAAGTCAAGAATCTACTCGATCTCCCACAATAGTAGGAATCTCGGTCTTGGTTTCATAATCTCGGGTGAGATTATTGGGGTGGGCCGATATTTGTCCTGCCATACAATTCTCCATTCTATGAGACCCTCCAATGTTTGAATCGTACTAGAAACCTC
Source organism: Fagopyrum esculentum (assembly GCA_033239045.1). NCBI lineage: Eukaryota > Viridiplantae > Streptophyta > Magnoliopsida > Caryophyllales > Polygonaceae > Fagopyrum > Fagopyrum esculentum. Next base: position 24,504,555 of record BSUD01000002.1, on the reverse strand, counting down.
TCCTTGAGCGTCTTTTGCTCTTGGACTAGTGATGGTTCCATGTTTAGTAGGAGATATCAAGGACGGTCCAGCATCATACTCTCCTTCTTGAAAAAGATTCAACCTTGAATCATAGCCTTGCTCACCACTAGTCACATAATGACTCAAGTATCGTTGCTCTTGGACTGGATCAACTCTATGCGGTAAAACCATCAACCTTCCCATCCTTAGCCGTTCGGTCTCAAAATGCACATCAATATGAACAACATGCACATCAATATGCACATCACTAGATGCAAACGGACTCAAATGACCTCGTGGTGAAGGCTCCTCTTTCCTTGACTGTCCTGGAAGATCCCTCAAGCTTTGCAGCACTCTTGCGGTTAAAATTTTCATCATAACTTGCAACAGTAGGGAATCTCAGTCAAAAAATCTTGGGCAAGATTTTCACAAGAGGGGCTGAGATTTCTTCTAAGGTTTATATATCGTCTTCGATGATGAAAACTGGATATACTGTGGAATTATATTCTTCCTGGCTGCCACGAAACGGGATCTCTTGGATCAAGTAGCCATCCCTTGCCAAATTGAGTATCCTTGGCAACAAATAACTTCACTTCCTCCTTTAGCTTTTTGCGTGATTCCTAATGCAACTCTTGAACAATGTCCTCCTGTTTTTCTACAATAAACTCTACTCGCTCCTCTAAAGACAACGGTATACGATCAAAGAAATTTAAGGGAAACAACTTAACTGCATAGTCATGATAGTTCAAGGCTAGATAGAAGTAAGAACTCCTACAGTAAGCAAGACTTATAGGCAATAACACTACAATCTTAAAGATGCAATTTCTCCCCTTGTTAGGTCTAGCTAACTCCTCAAATAAGCTCATATTAATGTCTTCCAATGAATTGACATTAAACTCCAAGGGTCAACATAGTGATGAAAAATACATCTAGATATGCTCATAAGATGCAATATGCACCTAGATATACTCATAATATTCCTCCAATATCTCATGAAAGCACTAACTATATCCTCAAGAAAATATGGTCCATAATCACATGCACTCATCCTATCATAAAACATATACCTCTCCAAGCGACCTTTATTAACCGTAGAGGTCTTTTCTCTAACGAGACACTTGCAATAGCAACTAGGTATGCACACATGGTCGAATTTAATAATGAACTCTCCAAACAAGTTAAACTTATTCCTAGAATCCTCAAACACACAATGCTTAAGAAAATCACCAAATCAACGTGTGTAATACATCTACATTTAATATGCTCAATTCCTAGCACAATATAATCTACGATGGTGATTAACACAAAATTCCTAGGAACCTCAATGATCAATCTACTATCACTATAAAGTAAATAATGTAACAAATATCTAAACCTCCTAAATAAGAAACTGAAGTTATGATCGCACTTAAGAAAGTACAGACATGCTACCCTCAAATTCTCACCCAAAAGACTGAATAATTACCTCCCTTTAACATAGTGAACTCTTGATCCAAATATGTAGGAACAACGTCAATAGGTGGAGGCTCATTAGATAACTCTTCCTTACAATCAAAAATAAACCTTGAAAGACCGGGGCGGGGTTTTACACTCGGGGACAAAATAATCTTCGACAAAGGTCAATCTCGGGTAAAAATCGCGGGTGAGATTTTGCTCATCCTCATTCATTGATCTCCGTGGCGGGACATAATTATCAAATCTCAACTAGGGGGTGAGATTTTCAAATCTTGGGCGAGATACTTTGGATCTCGGTCGAGATTTCCTATTGGCACGAGATTATAATGAACTAAAACAAGATTCCAATTCTCCTACATGCTTGTGCATGTTGTCAAGACATTCTTGGATTTTCCTCAACACGGCATGAGCTTCGGGGTTGTTTAACCCACTTCTTTGTGACCTTCTATGGTCTTTAGACCTAGACATCAAAGTAACAACAAACTCGTGGAGTTAGTGAAAACGAAGGTTCCTTACTTGTTTTCTCTCGCACTCGCACTCGGTTGTGATACCAAAAGCTAATTTGATGTAACTGTCTTGGGTGGATTAATACTCCTCTAAGTTCGGTGAACTAGTCTCAACTAGAAACTCCTTGGTTGACTCAAGTAGTCAACTTGGTTGGGAAGAAGGTTCTTTTGTTGGAAGATAGTGAAGGAACTCCTTTTGGAAGTCTCTTCACAAAATTGACACAAAGTCAAAAGAATATTGTAGTTAGACACAAATACTATGATAGAAAGTATAGATATTAACTAACACATCCAAAGAAATTGACTCAATGTGTTTAGAGTAGAAAGAGGCAAGAAAAAGGTACAAAAGAGATTAAGAAGAGAGTTTTATGTATCTTTAACATCTACAATTAGAGAAAAAGTAGATATCTAAGTATGTTTAATCTCAACAAAAAGGAATCTTGGTCTAAACACTCAAACCTCGGGTGAGATTGCTATCTCAGGGTCGAGATTGCTCAACAGATAGGGTTTTTGTATATGGACTGGATCAAGGGTGGTATGAAAATTCTTCTTAGGATGTCCTCTTGAACAAAGTGCACTTGAATTTCTCAGATGAAGCCTCAAACGTTTCTCAAAAAAATTCACAATAGCAGCGAATCTCGGGCGAAATCTCGGCCGAGATTTTCAGTGTCGGGCCGAGATTGTCGAATCGTCGATGATTGATTGACTATTGATAGCATGAATTATAGTCTATATTTTGAGGTTTGTTTGGACGTTTTATCTTTCATAATCTGCATGTTTGTATGTACATTATGTGATTTTACTACCATTTCATCTACCTTTGCGAGAATCGAGGTCTACACCTAGTTTCGTTGTAATTGCAGGTAATATGGTACGTTTTGCATCGAAAAAGAGCAAAAGGAGTCAAGAGTCATTTGGAGCTACATTGAGGAGCAAAAAGGAATCCTTCAGGAAGCATAGCCATGGATTAAAGATTTATTTTGGACCAGTTTTGAGAGATTCTACACTCAGTTATGAATCACCTCGGTTGCCCAGAGATTCATCTCGACCGAGGCGATCCAGAGACGCCGACTCGACCGAGGCGAACACCTAGGACGCGGCGAGAATATTTTATTCTTGGCTGAGATCTTTTAAAATTGGAAAGTGATCTTATATTTTTGGGCTTGGCTTCTGGAAGGAAGGAGATATGCAGAATCATATATTTTACCTATATTTATGGGATAATATCTTTCTAAGATTTCTTATCTTTGGAGGGTTATTTTTCCTATAAAAAGGGTTGGATTTTCCACAAATCCGATCGTGCTTAGAGCCCGCGAACATCCGCATACAGCCCGCTTACAGCTGAAGAAGTCGCATACAACGCAACGGCCGCATTCTACTCCAATTTGGGAGAAAGTTGAAGAACCTTTTTGAAGGTTAAAAGGAAGATTGAAGACTATAGCTTTATAGCTTTTTGGAGGGTTTTGTAAGATTGTCTTCAATTCCCTCATTGATTGTCTTGTCTTGTTGGATTATTATCCAAGGAACGCTTTTGTGTGATATTTGATTCAGTTATTGAAGTCTTTTCATTAAATTCTTCTTTGTTCAAATATTCACCTTCTTCCCTTACATTTAATACTTTCATAATGATGATGAGTGGCTAATTTCCTTGTGTGATTCTAGGGTGATTGGCTGAAGGTTGTGGGAAAAACAATGATAGAATAGTCTTAGATTCCAGTAGGATCCTGAAAGTTCGAGTCTTTAACCTTAACCCTAAGCATCTCGTTCAGTCGATGAACATTTCGGCCGAGGTGGAAACTGGCTGACCGAGGTGACTTATCCGACCTTAAACTGAGAGTTAAGTGTTAGAGTTTGCCAAATCCTATTCTTATTACACCTTCCTGGTTCAAAGCAAGCTTAGGATGAGACTGACCCGGTAATTCCTTAGTTTGTGTACTAACGATCATAAGTGTAGGTAATAAAGGTTTATCCTTTATTGGGGTTTGAGTGTGCTTCCATCCCATCTTTGTGAGTTAGCCTGAGACTTACCCGGTAAAGGTTGATTCTATTCCCTTAGATGGTGTGTTAGTTTGAGGTTATAGTTCTTTATCTTGATTCCTTGAGACTTACCCGGTAATAGGAGTTACGGTTTAGGATTAGTGTGTAGTGAGACTTACCCGGTGATCTACTCCACTTTAGTAACACCTTCCCCACGCAAAAATCTCAGCTTTGTCCGCTTATCTATAGATCTTGAGTTGGAACCACAATTAGATGCTTTAATCCCTAGAATTGCATGTTTGCTTTATTTGACATCTTATTCATCTTTGATTGTGTTAATTGCTCTTGTGGTTAGCATTGACATTAGCATACCGTATTGACTCTGTTTCACCGAGTCCCTGTGATCGACCCCTGGAATTTTCTTGCTTTTACTACGATTGACCCGTACACTGCGGGTTCGCATCCTTGTTTTAAGCTTAAGTCTAGGGTTATAAATTTAAAGCTTGCACACACCGTTTGGAGCGAACAAGTTTTTGGCGCCGTTGCCGGGGACTGTTCTTGCTTTTTCTACTAATCATTCTACTTGAGTGTTCTTGCAGATTAGTGTTCTTAGGTACACGCGAAGTTCTTGTTCCGGCAACGGAACAAAGTTTCGCCAAAGAACAAGTTTTTGGCGCCGTTGCCGGGGACTTGGTCTAAACCAAGCCGGTACGGTTTGCTCTTGGGGCATTTGCCCCGTGTTGTCTTACCACTCTACTTGAGTGACTTTTGCAGGTTCTTTCTTAGGTATATGCGAAGAACCCGCACTGGAAAGGAAATCGTTCCTTACGATCCCGAACCAGAAAAGACATACAAGCGACGCTTAAGAGAAGCGAAGATGGCCCAACAAGACGATCACGATCTTTTGGCCCAATTGAGAGAGACGCAGGAGCAGCTACGTCTCAGTAAAGAAGAGCTAAGGCAGGAAAAAGAAGAGAATCAGGCCAGGAATGCAGCAATCGAAGCTGAGATTGCAGCAATTCGGAACCAGATTCAACCTCGACCGATGCAGGATCCAGTAATTGATCCTCGACCGAGGCAGGTCCCAGTTCCTGACGCCCCGGCCGATGTGCATCCACTTCGGATGCCAGTCCGAGATGTTCTTCTTGCAGGAATTCCACAAACCCTAGGTCAAAGGAT
>BSUD01000002.1:24467326-24499428 GCA_033239045.1 Fagopyrum esculentum | reverse complement strand
TTGAAGGAGCTACTGATGGCTCAAACTAAGAAGGAAGAGCAAGGACAAAGGAACAATAACAACAACAACAACGGGTACCGTAACAACAACAACGGGCCCCGAAACAACAACTACAACAACAACAATAGAGGATCCAACAGCAACAACTGGAGAGCAAATAATAACCAAAACAACGGTAACAATTATTCAAACTCCAACTCTAACGACTCCTCTAATCCTTTCCTCTCTTCTCCTTCTTCTTCTTCTACTCCATTGAAGAGCCAAGGGCAAGGATCAAGTTCGTCTCAACCGGAAAAGAAGGACGCAGTCCTGGAGGCAATCTTGATCAAGCTTAGTGCTATGGAGAATTCTATGACTTCATTTTCGAGGGCCCAAAAGTCCTTCGAACAACAACTTGCTAATAGGGCGAATGAAGCGCCAAGAGATCCAGGGAAGCTTCCAGCAAAGACGGAAACTAACCCTAAGGGCCAGTGCATGGCCATCACAACGAGGAGTGGACTCAAGACCACAGATCCAGTACCTCGATCGACGCAGACCACCTCGGTCCAGATCCAGTCGAAGAACACCTCGACCGAGATACCAACCGAGGCGGTGCAACAGAAAGCAGGAGGAACAACTGAAGCCTATGTTCCACCTCCTGCATATAAACCACCACTTCCATTCCCCCAGTCCAGAGCCAGAGCACATCTTGACAAGCACTTTGGTAAGTTCCTTGACTTGATGAATAAGCTCCATATTAATATCCCTTTTCTTGATGCTATTTTAGGTATGCCCGCCTATGGGAAGTTCTTAAAAGAAATCTTATCAAGGAAGAGGAAGCTGGAGGATGTTGGTGAAGTTAGGATGACATCTAAGTCTTCGGAACTCATAAAGATTATGAAGGAGAAGATGCCACCTAAGTTGAGAGATCCCGGCTCCTTTTGCATTCCCATTCAAGTTGGGGATGTCACTTGTGAAGCCCTTTGTGATCTAGGAGCCAGCGTGAGCATCATCCCGCTGGAGCTGTGCACTAAGATCGGCCTTGGAGAGCCCAAGCCGGTCAAGATTCGACTTTACATGGCGGATCGCTCCATCACCCATCCCGTGGGCATTTTGGAGGATGTTCCGGTCAAGTTAGGTAACTTCTATCTACCCATAGATTTTGTCGTACTTGACATTCCCGCAGATTATCCGGTTCCTATCATTCTCGGGAGGCCATTTCTAGCAACTTCGGGTTGCAATGTGGATTGCAAGAACGCCAAGTTGAAATTCAACGTTGGTGGCGATGAGGTGGAGTTCGCACTACTCGCAGCCATGAAAGGGGAGCAACTAACTGATGATATCTTCAACATCTACGATGAAGAAGAATCAAGAGAATTGGTGAGCTCTATCCTTATTGATGATCCACTCGAAAGAGTTATTAGCTTCAGTTTAATGGAGGAAGGTATAGATGCTTCTTGTGATGCAGATATACGGAGCTTGAAAGCACTGGAAGAAGATCCAGGAGCCATGACTGAGAAGCTGATCGAGGAAACAGAGATTTCCAGCCTCGGATCCAGTAGTAGTGCCTCGACCGAGGCACTTTCTGGACCGAGCGAGGCGTCTGAAGAACACCTCGGTCCACGCCTTTGCGCTTCGACCGAGGACGACAGCGAGATAATGTCAACTGAGATTGCTGAGAATAAAAATTTTTCTACTCCCTTCTCTGACATTCACCCACAGTTGGTGGATCATTCCCTCCACCAACTTTCTGATAATAAAGGTCCTTGGTATGCTGATATCGTGAATTATCTTGTTTGCCAGGAAATACCGCCCGGAATGACGTACTCCCAAAAGAAAAGATTCTTCAAGGAAGTACGACATTACTACTGGGATGAGCCGCTGCTATTCAAGCGCGGACCGGATGGGATGCTTCGAAGGTGCATTCCGGAAGATGAAGTTAATAGCGTCATAAGGCATTGTCATTCACTTCCTTGTGGAGGACATGCTAGCACCGATAAAACATGCGCTAAGGTATTGCGTTCCGGTTTCTTTTGGCCTACATTATTTAAGGATGTGCAATCTTTTGTTGTTTCTTGTGATGCATGCCAAAGAACAGGGAACCTATCAAGGAGAAACGAGATGCCGCTTAACAACATCCAAGAAGTGGAAATCTTTGATGTATGGGGGATTGACTTCATGGGACCTTTCCCATCCTCCGGAGGAAACCTCTACATTCTTCTTGCCGTTGATTACGTCTCTAGATGGGTTGAAGCCATTGCTTCTCCCACTAACGACGCCAAGGTGGTTGTGAAGTTCTTGAATAGAACTATCTTTCCACGATTTGGAACTCCACGCATCATCATCAGCGATGGAGGGACGCATTTCATCAACCGGAAGTTTAAAGCACTTCTATCAAAGTATGGGGTAACCCACAAGGTATCAACCGCTTATCACCCTCAAACTAGTGGACAGGTCGAGATCTCGAATAGAGAAATCAAGGCAATTTTAGAAAAGACCGTCTCTAGAACGAGGAAGGATTGGTCCATGAAATTGGACGATGCTCTTTGGGCGTACAGGACAGCATTCAAGACTCCCATAGGTACCACCCCTTATAATTTGGTATATGGGAAGTCTTGCCATTTGCCCGTTGAATTGGAGCACAAGGCGTATTGGGCTATCAAATGGTTGAACTTTGACATCAAGGAGGCCGGTGAGAAACGACTATTGGAGCTTAACGAGCTGGAAGAGCTACGTCTGAACGCCTATGAGAATGCCAAAATCTACAAGGAAAGGACGAAGAGATGGCATGACAAGCGTATCGTTCCAAAGGAGCTTAACGAGGGAGATTTAGTTCTACTCTTCAACTCCCGCCTCCGTCTTTTTCCAGGTAAGTTGAAATCTAGATGGACCGGACCTTACGTTGTGAAACACGTTTTCCCTCATGGTGCAGTTGAGATATGGGGCGAAACTAGCGGAAGCTTCAAGGTCAACGGTCATAGACTTAAGAAGTACCAACCGGGGACGCCGGTTGAGGAGGTTGCACCGATTTACCTCCTTTGAGATGCATCATGGTCCAGCTAGCGACCTTAAATCAAGCGCTTCTTGGGAGGCAACCCAAGGTATTGCTTTCTTTCCCGTTTTCTAGTCTAGTTTAGATAGTTTTTGTCTTTGCTTTGCTTTGCTTGGTTTTTGGGTTTTTGGACAGACAACAGGAAGGAGCACTCCAGGAAAGGGGGAAGTTCGAGATTCTGAGAAGAAAGAAGCACCTCAGTCACTGTCAGAACACCTCGACCGAGTTGATTCTTGAAGCAACCGAGGCGACTAGGGTTTCTGCAGAACCACCTCGGTCCGTACCACCTCGGTCCAGTCGAGACCATCTCGACCGAGGTGACAGCAGATCTCGCGACAGTATAAAAAGGAAATTTTACTTTTCACTTTTTATTTTCACCCACTTCGACCGCGGCGACAGAAGCATCTCGTTCCCCTCGTTTCTCGCTCTTTTTCGACGATTTCTGTTCCAAAACTGCAATTAAAGGGAAGAGGAGTCGATTGCAACAACAGATCTGCAAGAAATCTGAGCATTTTCGACCGAAACGAGGTAAACGAAGTTCGAGAACCCTAACTCCTCGTTTGCTGTTTATTGGGCTTTGGTTGCCCTTGATTCTGCTGAGGAAACCCATAAGTACCCCTTAGGAAGCAATTGTAGTGATTTTAGGGGGAAAAGAACTGGAAATCTGAGAATTGGAATTCGAACTGCTACGCCTCGGTCCAGTCGGCCTGCATCTCGACCGAGGTGATTTCTGGGACTTGTCAGTCGACCGAGGTGGTCTGACAGATTGATTTGTGAAGATGAGTTCAGATAGGATACTACCCCTGAGAGATAGATCTTCACCCTCCCCTTCCCCTTCTTCTTCCCGTCCCTACCGCCCGACTATCCACGAGAGATGTCGGGTAGATTACGAGAGGATAGCGGGCCGTCCGGTTATCGCACCGCGATTTCTGGAGGTATCCGCTTTTGACTGCCTAGGGTTAGAGGCTGACCTTAGGAGGATGATTGCCACAGTTGGGCTGGATCAGTTTTCTGAGATCCGAGCCCCAGCCTACATAGAGCCGACACTAGAGTTCGTCAGCTCCTTCTCCTACCTACCCACAGAGGGATCTGTGAAGTACCGGCTGATGGGCCGGAACTTCCTGGTCCCATTAGAGATATGGAGAGAGATTTTCAGCTTTCCTACCCCTACCGCTGTAGACTTTCCCTCCCGTTCAGTAGCTAGGGAGTTTTGGGGTCAGATAGCCCACATCACCACTCATGCAGACAGATGGCGCCCTGGAGATTCCAGGGAGAAGGTCATCTTTCACCCAGCCTTCAGACTCGCCCACCGGATATTCAGTGAGATGCTTCTGGCGCGTACTGAGACGCCCCAGAAGCTCAGACAGGGGGAGCTCTTTTCACTCTACTGCATGGTCACAGGAGGTTTCCCCGACTTTGGCTTGCTCTTGGCAGAGGATCTGCACAAGATCAAGGCCAAGTCGAAGGGGGATATCTGCTGTGGAGGTCTAGTCACCCACATCGCCTCCTACCACGGGATGGATCTCAGTATTTGCACATTGGCGGCGGCTCCGAAGCCGCTGGGTCTGCAGGAGATGATCACGAGGCGGATTCTGGTTCCCCGTGGGCTGACTACACCGTATGTTGCCATGCCTTGGGAGCGGACAGCGCCTCAGGGCATCAGATGGTCTGCACAGTTTTCTGTCGCCGACCCGCATTTCTGGCAGGCTGCATGGGTCCCGCTGATGGAGGACTATAGAGAGGGAGCAGCTGCTGCTGCTGCAGCTGCAGAGGAGGCAGAGGAGGCTGATGAGGAGGATGATGACGAGACAGTTGATGAGAGAGGAGGCGGCGTCCCGATGGACACAGGGACAGACACTGCTGGGACGAGCGCGCCTCCCATTATTGATCTTGATGAGGATGAGGAGGACACTGAGCCGGCGCCAGCTGAGACTTCTCCAGTCAGGCCCGCTAGGCGCAGGAGGCAGAGGGTTAGAGACAGAGCAGCACATCGACGGATTGATGACCTGACGGATCAGGTTATCGACACTTATGCTGCACTTTCTTTGGATATCCGGGAGATGCAGGAGCGGCAGCATCATCAGCACATGATGGCTCAGCTACAGTTCCAGCATGTCATGGGCTATCCCTATGACCCTACTTTGTACCCCTACATTCCACCACCACCACCGGATCAGGACTTCTGAGGAGCTGCAGGATTTTATTTATTTAATTTTTATGCAGTTCAGCTCTTTATCCGGTGAGTCCTCCTTTCTTTCAGACTTTTATTACACCCACTGGGACAGTGTGTCTCAAGTATGGGGTAGTTGATGTATTATTTGACTTATTTGACTCATGATGTATTATTTGACCTTTGATGTATTTCATTGACCGGATATTTTCATATTTATGCTTCATTCTGCATTTATATGTTTATCTGAGATTGCATGCATACTTACAGGTTATTTGATTGAGAAAAACGTCGAAACCGAAAAAAAAAATGGTTTTTAAAAAATTTTTTGACCTCGACCGGGACAGTTCTGGCAAAACGAGGTGTTTCACCTCGGTTGAACCAAGAACACCTCGACCGAGGTGTGTTAACTGGGAGTTTTCGAAAACGATTTTGTGCTACTTATCTGGATATGATCTCAGTGAAGATCTTGTTTACTTACTGGTTTTAAATTCTTTATGTGTTTGAAAGGTTTTATAATATGTTTAAGTTGCTAAATGCATTGTTTGAAATTATTGGCATGTTTAATACTTTGTTTTTATCCAAATTATGTTGAATTTGAAGGTTGACACCGCAGGTTAAGTTCTCTCACTTTCTTCTTGGAAAGATCAAGGCAATTCATTCTCTTCTTCTTCTTCTTCTTGATCATGCTTAGCCCCTCATATACATTTTGCCTCCCTTTACCTATCCGGGAATTTGGAAGCAAGCGAAGTGGTAAAAGCAAGTGAAGTTAAAGTTGAGAAGTGGCTGGAAGTGAAAGTGTTAGAAAGCAATAATAGGTTTGGGGAAGTCAATCATGAAGATGAGTAACTCGGCACCATTCACATAGCCGGGTGTTTGTGTCTTGCCAAAATCGGATTGAGCGATATTCCTAACGGGTCATGGTATGTGCATCAAGGGTTTGATGCATCTCGAGAAATTGATGATTGCTGATTTCCTAGGCTTCGGTTATTGTGCACCTCTGTCCATGCATCCCAAAAAGTAAAGTAAAAGAGAAGAAAGTGTGAAATAAGCAAAGCTTATTGGTGGAAGATGTTGCAAGTCAAAGTGAAAGTGAAGTTCATCCTTTTCCCGGATTCTAGCTCCACATTACCTTACATACATCCCTACCCTACACGTTTCTTGACCTTTTCTTTTGGGAAGCCCTTGAGACCTTGAGCTTGTTGATTGACTTAGCGGTTTAAACTGGATTATACATGATTAATTTTGATAATAATGATTTATTATGCATTCTATGATTTTATGCAAAGATGAACAACTTTTCTATATTTATAAAATGTTTTGAGCATATTGAGTTTTTAATTCCATGAAGTATTCTCTTAGAGTGATCTATGATAGTTGCACACCATAAAAATGTTTTTGAAAGACTTTTCATTGATTTTCTTGACTTATAATCCATTCTATCTTGTTTCTATATGAGGAACTTGCTTGGGGACAAGCAAGGGCTAAGTATGGGGTATTTTGATAGCATGAATTATAGTCTATATTTTGAGGTTTGTTTGGACGTTTTATCTTTCATAATCTGCATGTTTGTATGTACATTATGTGATTTTACTACCATTTCATCTACCTTTGCGAGAATCGAGGTCTACACCTAGTTTCGTTGTAATTGCAGGTAATATGGTACGTTTTGCATCGAAAAGGAGCAAAAGGAGTCAAGAGTCATTTGGAGCTACATTGAGGAGCAAAAAGGAATCCTTCAGGAAGCATAGCCATGGATTAAAGATTTACTTTGGACCAGTTTTGAGAGATTCTACACTCAGTTATGAATCACCTCGGTTGCCCAGAGATTCATCTCGACCGAGGCGATCCAGAGACGCCGACTCGACCGAGGCGAACACCTAGGACGCGGCGAGAATATTTTATTCTTGGCTGAGATCTTTTAAAATTGGAAAGTGATCTTATATTTTTGGGCTGAGCTTCTAGAAGGAAGGAGATATGCTGAATCATATATTTTACCTATATTTATGGGATAATATCTTCTTAAGATTTCTTATCTTTGGAGGGTTATTTTTCCTATAAAAAGGGTTGGATTTTCCACAAATCCGATCGTGCTTAGAGGCGAACATCCGCATACAGCCCGCTTACAGCTGAAGAAGTCGCATACAACGCAGCGGCCGCATTCTACTCCAATTTGGGAGAAAGTTGAAGAACCTTTTTGAAGGTTGAAAGGAAGATTGAAGACTATAGCTTTATAGCTTTTTGGAGGGTTTTGTAAGATTATCTTCAATTCCTTTCCTTGTTGTCTTGTCTTGTTGGATTATTATCCAAGGAACGATTTTTGTGTGATATTTGATTCAGTTATTGAAGTGTTTTCATTAAATTCTTCTTTGTTCAAATATTCACCTTCTTCCCATATATTTAATACTTTCATTACGATGATGAGTGGCTAATTTCCTTGTGTGATTCTAGGGTGATTGGCTGAAGGTTGTGGGAAAAACAATGATAGAATGATCTTAATCACAGTAGGATCCTGAAAGTTCGAGTCTTTAACCTTAACCCTAAGCATCTCGTTCAGTCGATGAACATCTCGGCCGGGGTGGAAACTGGCTGACCGAGGTGACTTATCCGATCCTTAACTGAGAGTTAAGTGTTAGAGTTTGCCAAATCCTATTCTTATTACACCTTTCTGGTTCAAAGCAAGCTTAGGATGAGACTTACCCGGTAATTCCTTAGTTTGTGTACTAACGATCATAAGTGTAGGTAATAAAGGTTTATCCTTTATTGGGGTTTGAGTGTGCTTCCATCCCATCTTTGTGAGTTAGCCTGAGACTTACCCGGTAAAGGTTGATTCTATTCCCTTAGATGGTGTGTTAGTTTGAGGTTATAGTTCTTTATCTTGATTCCTTGAGACTTACCCGGTAATAGGAGTTACGGTTTAGGATTAGTGTGTAGTGAGACTTACCCGGTGATCTACTCCACTTTAGTAACACCTTCCCCACGCAAAAATCTCAGCTTTGTCCGCTTATCTATAGATCTTGAGTTGGAACCACAACTAGATGCTTTAATCCCTAGAATTGCATGTTTGCTTTATTGACTTCTTATTCATCTTTGATTGTGTTAATTGCTCTTGTGGTTAGCATTGACATTAGCATACCGTATTGACTTTGTTTCACCGAGTCCCTGTGATCGACCCCTGGAATTTTCTTGCTTTTACTACGATTGACCCGTACACTGCGGGTTCGCATCCTTGTTTTAAGCTTAAGTCTAGGGTTATAAATTTAAAGCTTGCACACACCGTTTGGAGCGAACAAGTTTTTGGCGCCGTTGCCGGGGATCGGTTTAGGCCGAATTCGGTTATCGGTTGTCAAGCTTGGGAGCTTTGCTCTTGTTATTTGATATCTCTTTTGAGTGTTCTTGCAGGTTTGTGTTCTTAGGTACATACGAAGTTCTTGTTCCGGCAACGGAACATAGTTTCGCCAAAGAACAAGTTTTTGGCGCCGTTGCCGGGGACTTGGTCTAGACCGAGCCGGTACGGTTTGCTTTCGGGGCGCTTGCCCCTGTTGCTACTAACTACTCTTTCTATGAGTTTTGTAGTTTTCAGGATTTCTGATGGCTATGTTTGATCCAGCCTGGATAGCAAGACAAAGTGCTAGGGCGGATCATTATGAATACTTGGAGGAGAAGTACTCCTTCTATTGGTTCAACAATGAATGGGAAAGAGAAGAGGCCATTCAACATGAACTTGCGATATGGGATGAGAAGAATGTCCCTAAAAACATTTATGAGCAACCTTTCGAAGACTCTCTCGAATCAAGATTGGAGAAGTTGATGAAGAAGGTGACGGAGCTCAAGGAAAGCACCCTATCCTATGCTAAGCCGGAAGAGGAGCATAAGGAAGTGTTGCACGTTTCGAGCATACATCCAGTCAAACCAGAAGTTTCTCCTGAAGCTTTAGAGGGAGAAGATGTGGAAGATCTCGATCTGACTGTTGAGACCTCGGTCGAGGTGGAAGTAACCTCGGTCGAGATGAAAGAAGAACCTGCAGAACCGGAAGAGGCAGATGCAGAAGACTTTGGCCAAATTACTGAGATTGTGGTCAAGGTGGAAGAAAGACCAGCTGAACTGAGAGAGATTTCGTGGGTGGATTATCAACCCAACACGAAACTTGCCTCAAGCTTTGGAGAACTTTGCAAGGTACGTTCTCCTACTTCATTTGAATTCCCTATTAATATTTCTGAATTTTTCAGGAAGACACCGGAGAGTTGGAGGTCTCTTCCGAAAGAACCTCCTAAGATCAAGATGAAACCTCCCTTGAAACTGTTGGAGGAAGATACTCCTTGGATTATAAGGAGTGAAGTTCGCAAGCACTACACCGTTAAGGCGATGAAGTGTTTCTTGTTCAAGTATGGGGTCCCTCGCATGCTCAGGACCTTGTACCATCCCCAAGTTCTAGATGGGGAAGCTGCTATGATTCTCGAGAAACTGTTTTCTCGATCCAGGAAAGGATGGGACACGAGGGTAGATTATGTCCCATTGAAGTGCAGGAAATCTAGAAGAATTCCGGTGAGAATCAAACCGTACAAGCTTGTACGTGGGAGATCTTACCATTTGCCGGTGAAATTAGGAACCGGAACCTTTTTGGAAGACTCTTATGATGGATGTGATGAGCACTCCACAACGTTCGAAGTGCATTGAGTAATTCTATGGAGAAGGGTCCAGCTAGCGACCTTAAACCAAGCGCTTCTTGGGAGGCAACCCAAGGTATTGCTTTCTTTCCCTTTTCTAGTCTAGTTTAGATAGTTTTTGTCTTTGCTTTCCTCTAGACAACAACCAGGTATTCCAAAAAGGAAGGATCACAGTTCAGGAGCTACACTGGAAGAACAAAATTTCGAGAAGTTGAGGAAACGAGCTTTACTGAGATACATCTCGGGGACTGTCAGAACACCTCGACCGATATGTGCTTCGCCAACCGAGATGGTCTTATCTTGGAGCTGTTTCTTACTTCTTCATGCAGCTTAGCTATGTTCGGTGAGTACTCCTTTCTTTCAGACTTTTATTACACCCACTGGGACAGTGTGTCTCAAGTATGGGGTAGTTGATGTATTATTTGACTTATTTGACTCATGATGTATTATTTGACCTTTGATGTATTTCATTGACCGGATATTTTCATATTTATGCTTCATTCTGCATTTATATGTTTATCTGAGATTGCATGCATACTTACAGGTTATTTGATTGAGAAAAACGTCGAAACCGAAAAAAAAAATGGTTTTTAAAAAATTTTTTGACCTCGACCGGGACAGTTCTGGCAAAACGAGGTGTTTCACCTCGGTTGAACCAAGAACACCTCGACCGAGGTGTGTTAACTGGGAGTTTTCGAAAACGATTTTGTGCTACTTATCTGGATATGATCTCAGTGAAGATCTTGTTTACTTACTGGTTTTAAATTCTTTATGTGTTTGAAAGGTTTTATAATATGTTTAAGTTGCTAAATGCATTGTTTGAAATTATTGGCATGTTTAATACTTTGTTTTTATCCAAATTATGTTGAATTTGAAGGTTGACACCGCAGGTTAAGTTCTCTCACTTTCTTCTTGGAAAGATCAAGGCAATTCATTCTCTTCTTCTTCTTCTTCTTGATCATGCTTAGCCCCTCATATACATTTTGCCTCCCTTTACCTATCCGGGAATTTGGAAGCAAGCGAAGTGGTAAAAGCAAGTGAAGTTAAAGTTGAGAAGTGGCTGGAAGTGAAAGTGTTAGAAAGCAATAATAGGTTTGGGGAAGTCAATCATGAAGATGAGTAACTCGGCACCATTCACATAGCCGGGTGTTTGTGTCTTGCCAAAATCGGATTGAGCGATATTCCTAACGGGTCATGGTATGTGCATCAAGGGTTTGATGCATCTCGAGAAATTGATGATTGCTGATTTCCTAGGCTTCGGTTATTGTGCACCTCTGTCCATGCATCCCAAAAAGTAAAGTAAAAGAGAAGAAAGTGTGAAATAAGCAAAGCTTATTGGTGGAAGATGTTGCAAGTCAAAGTGAAAGTGAAGTTCATCCTTTTCCCGGATTCTAGCTCCACATTACCTTACATACATCCCTACCCTACACGTTTCTTGACCTTTTCTTTTGGGAAGCCCTTGAGACCTTGAGCTTGTTGATTGACTTAGCGGTTTAAACTGGATTATACATGATTAATTTTGATAATAATGATTTATTATGCATTCTATGATTTTATGCAAAGATGAACAACTTTTCTATATTTATAAAATGTTTTGAGCATATTGAGTTTTTAATTCCATGAAGTATTCTCTTAGAGTGATCTATGATAGTTGCACACCATAAAAATGTTTTTGAAAGACTTTTCATTGATTTTCTTGACTTATAATCCATTCTATCTTGTTTCTATATGAGGAACTTGCTTGGGGACAAGCAAGGGCTAAGTATGGGGTATTTTGATAGCATGAATTATAGTCTATATTTTGAGGTTTGTTTGGACGTTTTATCTTTCATAATCTGCATGTTTGTATGTACATTATGTGATTTTACTACCATTTCATCTACCTTTGCGAGAATCGAGGTCTACACCTAGTTTCGTTGTAATTGCAGGTAATATGGTACGTTTTGCATCGAAAAGGAGCAAAAGGAGTCAAGAGTCATTTGGAGCTACATTGAGGAGCAAAAAGGAATCCTTCAGGAAGCATAGCCATGGATTAAAGATTTACTTTGGACCAGTTTTGAGAGATTCTACACTCAGTTATGAATCACCTCGGTTGCCCAGAGATTCATCTCGACCGAGGCGATCCAGAGACGCCGACTCGACCGAGGCGAACACCTAGGACGCGGCGAGAATATTTTATTCTTGGCTGAGATCTTTTAAAATTGGAAAGTGATCTTATATTTTTGGGCTTGGCTTCTGGAAGGAAGGAGATATGCAGAATCATATATTTTACCTATATTTATGGGATAATATCTTTCTAAGATTTCTTATCTTTGGAGGGTTATTTTTCCTATAAAAAGGGTTGGATTTTCCACAAATCCGATCGTGCTTAGAGCCCGCGAACATCCGCATACAGCCCGCTTACAGCTGAAGAAGTCGCATACAACGCAGCGGCCGCATTCTACTCCAATTTGGGAGAAAGTTGAAGAACCTTTTTGAAGGTTAAAAGGAAGATTGAAGACTATAGCTTTATAGCTTTTTGGAGGGTTTTGTAAGATTGTCTTCAATTCCCTCATTGATTGTCTTGTCTTGTTGGATTATTATCCAAGGAACGCTTTTGTGTGATATTTGATTCAGTTATTGAAGTCTTTTCATTAAATTCTTCTTTGTTCAAATATTCACCTTCTTCCCTTACATTTAATACTTTCATAATGATGATGAGTGGCTAATTTCCT
Source organism: Fagopyrum esculentum (assembly GCA_033239045.1). Classification (NCBI taxonomy): domain Eukaryota; kingdom Viridiplantae; phylum Streptophyta; class Magnoliopsida; order Caryophyllales; family Polygonaceae; genus Fagopyrum; species Fagopyrum esculentum. Next base: position 24,486,846 of record BSUD01000002.1, on the reverse strand, counting down.
TGTGTGATTCTAGGGTGATTGGCTGAAGGTTGTGGGAAAAACAATGATAGAATAGTCTTAGATTCCAGTAGGATCCTGAAAGTTCGAGTCTTTAACCTTAACCCTAAGCATCTCGTTCAGTCGATGAACATTTCGGCCGAGGTGGAAACTGGCTGACCGAGGTGACTTATCCGACCTTAAACTGAGAGTTAAGTGTTAGAGTTTGCCAAATCCTATTCTTATTACACCTTCCTGGTTCAAAGCAAGCTTAGGATGAGACTTACCCGGTAATTCCTTAGTTTGTGTACTAACGATCATAAGTGTAGGTAATAAAGGTTTATCCTTTATTGGGGTTTGAGTGTGCTTCCATCCCATCTTTGTGAGTTAGCCTGAGACTTACCCGGTAAAGGTTGATTCTATTCCCTTAGATGGTGTGTTAGTTTGAGGTTATAGTTCTTTATCTTGATTCCTTGAGACTTACCCGGTAATAGGAGTTACGGTTTAGGATTAGTGTGTAGTGAGACTTACCCGGTGATCTACTCCACTTTAGTAACACCTTCCCCACGCAAAAATCTCAGCTTTGTCCGCTTATCTATAGATCTTGAGTTGGAACCACAACTAGATGCTTTAATCCCTAGAATTGCATGTTTGCTTTATTTGACATCTTATTCATCTTTGATTGTGTTAATTGCTCTTGTGGTTAGCATTGACATTAGCATACCGTATTGACTCTGTTTCACCGAGTCCCTGTGATCGACCCCTGGAATTTTCTTGCTTTTACTACGATTGACCCGTACACTGCGGGTTCGCATCCTTGTTTTAAGCTTAAGTCTAGGGTTATAAATTTAAAGCTTGCACACACCGTTTGGAGCGAACAACTATCAGTGAAGGTGCTTTGGGATATACTCCTCCCTTGTTTCCTTGATGATCCCTTTTCGGTTGGATCGCAGCAACTCGTGTCTGACATATATTCCCATTACGATATAGTTGACAATATGGCATTGGCAGTTTAGGACTTTTGAATATGGATTTCTTGTGGAGTTGAGGGATGGGTAGATCAATATATGGCTATTGCAGGTGGTTATAGGAAGAGATCTTGGGAAAAGATGTTCGGTTGGGATTTGAAAGATATGATAAGATCTTACCTACTAGATAAGATCTCAACAATAGCTCACTTGTAAATCTCTTTTCTCCTTGGATATTGTAGCTGGTTAATATAAGATCTAATATGGAAATATCAACTGAATATAGATAAAACACAAAACTTGCTGGCCAAATAACAAAAAATCTCGGCTTTGGGGTTGTGAAATATCGGGCGAGATTCTCTGAATTGGACGAGATTTTCTGGTTGAGGTTGGTTGGCTTGTGTTTAGGCTATGGTGTTTCTCTCTTCTCTAATAGACACAAGTCAACTCTCGTTCAACTCAAATAATCTCACAAAGAAATAACAATAAAGAAAAGACTCAATTTTTATATGACTCAAAGAAGATTCAAATAAAAAAAGACTCAAACCAATCGTTTTCGCATCCATCTCAAAGGATGTTTGGCATCATTGGTAAAGCATGTCTAATTTTCATCAAGTTAAGTTAAGAAGTATTTTCTTCTCCTTGATTTTGGGAATCAAAATCTTTGTAACACCCCAAATTCTCAAAACTCGAGGAGCTACTGGTTAGGAACTCACAATGGATCCCGACCTTAGTTTGACAACAACTTTATTAGGATCTTACAACAAGGCACAAACGTATTTAAATCATTTGAAATATTAAATAATATTTACATGAATGATATGTATCAGCCTTAGAAGACAGAGATAATAATACAATGCATATGAAGAAACTGAAGATGCCCCCGTCCCCATCTAAATGAGTACGTGGACCCGGCTGACCATCCGCTCCGGATCTCTCTACAACTACCTAAAACTGTGAAGAACTAACATCACGGATAAACCGTTATCTAATATCTAACATTAGAAGGATACATAAGCACAAACACACATCAAAGCACCGTGTAAACACAATGCCTGATATAACAAAAATCCGATTATTATCTTTATTAATGCTATTAACATTATTCATTATAGGTGTGTGATAGGTGATGAAATCACTATCATTTAGGGTAGTTTTCAAAGTCTTTTTTATTGCATTTGTGTCGGTTTATGCTACTAACTCCTTGGTCCAGAACAAGAAGACTAAAAGAAGCTAAGGAAGGAGTTATAAGCACTTAGGAGTGAAGATCGATCACGAAGTAAGCTTCTGTTGCCTCACCGCCCCAGTGGAGCCTTGTCCCCGCCCCTGCGGGTAACTCCTTACTCTAGAGCGCCCCCTGCGCCTTCACCAGCGCCAGCCATGAAGTGTCTCACCGTCCCTGCGCCACTTCCTTGGCTCCCCTGCGGTGACCTGCTCTGAAGAGACGATGACCAGTTCCCCTGCGCCTCCCACTGCGCCCCTGCCTGCGCCTCAACATGGGAGCTGGAAGATGAAGAGGCTGTGTCACCGCCCCTGTGCTGACATAGGGACGCCCCTGCGGCTCGGCATCAAAAATGCCACAAAGACGAAGGGTCAGATGTTGAAGAGCATTAAAGATCCGTCCCAGCAGAATTGCTTAGCCGCCCTTGCGGCCTTGAAGAAGATCAACCGATTCTGCCTAAACCGCCCCTGCGGTTCCTGAAGGCCGCCCCTGCGGTTTAACGCCAGAAGCTTTACTCCGGCTGTTTACACCACCTTTATGACATTAAAGGTGGCTGTTTTGGGCCGGCGATTTAGTCCTATTTAATGTCTTTTGTAGTATAAATAGTCCTTGGTTGATTGCTAGAATCATCCAACTTATCCAAGTTTTTCCACACAAAAATCCATTTTAGAATTAAGTTTTCCATTGTAATGAGTTGCTAACTCCCTTACTACATTGGATTGGTTTGAAGTTGCGTTGTTACTTTGGTTGTAAGTTTTTTTTAATATAAGTTTTTATTCAGTAATGCTTTGTGTTTCCTTGATCTCCATTGTCTAATTGCATGTTTACTATTGGTTGAGATTGATCACCTTAGGTTCTAAAGTGCATGCAAACAACTAGGATTAATAGGTTCCGGGTTCGGGTCTTTAATCTAGTAGCAACTTTAAGTAATAGCGGGTTGTAATTACTTAAAGAAAAGGAACACAAATACAAAGATAAGTTTAACGATTTTAATCTTCTCTTTATATCCCTTAGTCTTTGTTTGAAAGCTAACTTGTTATTTGTTCTTGTAGGTTTACGGAACACTAACCTGTTAAGTTGTGTTGATGTCGGTTGGCTCAACACATATATACGATCGAGACGGGAGATTACTTAAAAACTTGTAAAAGGAACTCACCAAAGTAGCAATTGCATGCTTAGAATCAACCTTGTGTAGATTCACTCATCATTGTATTACTTATCACATTAATCGTTTTCATAAGTTCTTGTGCGCATCAATTCAACCAACCCCCCTCCTTTTCTTGTTACTTGTTACTATAATCGATAATTGCATCTAAAACACCTTAACTCTCTTGGGTTCTGCCCTTACTTATCCACTATACTTGTTTTTAGTGCTAAGTCGGGATTTACTTTTGATTGGGTATAGACGACCACAGAAATACCTTCGGTCAAATTTTGGCGCCGTTGCCGGTGAGTTTTAGTGTTTTATTGTTATTATTGATTATTGGTTTGAACCATTTTTATGGTTCAAACCTGTGCTACTAACCCCAACCTTGCTACTTTTGATCCAGAAATTGAGAGGACGCACATCCGGCAACGAAGACAACAACAACTTCAACAAGAGACTGTTGACCGTACTCTTCGTCAACTTATGCAGCCCGCCTTGGCTCAAAACCCTCTTGCGATCACTATACCGGCATTAGGGGAAGGAGTCATGTTCGCTCCAAACGGTGTGTGCAAGCATTAAATTTATAACCCTAGACGTAAGCTTAAAACAAGGATGCGAACCCGCAGTGTACGGGTCAATCGTAGTAAAAAGCAAGAAATTCTAGGGGTCGATCACAGGGACTTAGTGAAACAAAGTCCAATTACGGTAAGCTTTAGTAACTACTAACCACAAAAGCAATTAAAATAATCAAAGATGATATAGAAGTCAATTAAGGAAATATGCAATTCTAGGGATTAAAGCATCTAGTTGTGGTTCCAACTCAAGATATAAAGATAAGCGGACAAAGCTGAGGTTTTTGCATGGGGAAGGTGTTACTAAAGTGGAATAGATCACTGGGTAAGTCACACTACTCGCTAATCCTAAACCGTAACTCCTATTACTGGGTAAGTTTCAAGGAATTAAGATAAAGAACTATAACCTCAAACTAACACACCATCTAAGGGAATAGAATCAACCTTTACCGGGTAAGTCTCAGGCTAACTCACAAAGATGGGATGAAAGCACACTCAAACCCCAATAAAGGACAAACCTTTATTACCTACACTTATGATCTTAGGTAAACAAACAAAGGAATTACCGGGTAAGTCTCATCCTAAGCTTGCATTGAATCAGGAAAGGTGTAATAAGAATAGGATTTGGCAAACTATAATACTTAACTCTCAGTTTCGGATCAGATAAGTCACCTCGGTCAGCCAAATTCCACCCCGGCCGAGATGTTCATCGACTGAGCGAGATGCTTAGGGTTAAGGTTAAAGACTCGGACTTTCAGGGTCCTACTGTGATTAAGATCATTCTATCATTGTTTTTCCCACAACCTTCAGCCAATCACCCTAGAATCACACAAAGAGATTAGTCACTCATCATCATGAAAGCAATGATCAAATATATGGGAAGAAGGTGAATATTTGAACAAGAAGAATTTAATGAAAAGACTTCAATAACTGAATCAAATATCACAACAAAAGCGTTCCTTGGATAAAAATCCACCAAGGCAAGACAACAAGGAAGGGAATCTAAGATAATCTTACAAAAACCCTTCAAAAGCTATAAAAGCTATAGACTTCAATCTTCCTTCAACCTTCAAAAAGGTTCTTCGAATCTCCCAACTGGAGTATGGCTGCAGCGGTGTATTAGGTGTAAGCGAGGTGATAGCGGATGTCGGATTTGTGGGAAATCCGACCCTTTTTATAGGAAAATAACTCTCCAAAGATAAGATATCTTAGAAAGATCTCTTCCCATAAAAATAGGTAAAATATATGATCTAGTATATCTTCTTCTTTCCAGGAGCCAAGCCCAAAAATACAAGATCTCTTTCCAAAGATAAAAGATCTCAGCCAAGAATAAAATATTCTCGCCGCGTCCCAAGTGTTCGCCTCGGTCGAGTCGACTTCTCTGGATCACCTCGGTCGAGGTGAATCTGTGGTCAACCGAGGTGAGTCACAACTGAATGTGAAATCTCTCAAATCTGGTCCAAAGTGAATCTCTAATCCATGGCTATGCTTCCTGGATGGTTCCTTATGTTTCTGAATGTAGGTCCAATGACTCCATAGCTCCTTTTGCTCCTTTTTGATGCAAAACGTGCCATTTTACCTACGATTACAACAAAACTAGGTGTAGACCTCGATTCCCGCAAAGGTAGATGAAATGGTAATATAATCACATAATATACATACAAACATGCAGATTATTGAAGATAAAACGTCTAAACAAACCCCAAAATATAGACTATAATTCATGCTATCAAGTCAATTTTTAGCTCAAACCAGGCCTCATTCACTTGCTTCCATCCTTCCATGGGCTAAGTGGTGAAGACCCCATTAAGCACCTTGGGAAGTTCCATACCGTGTGTATGAGCATAAAGCCGGCCAACAGAGCATTCGGTTTCATACTCAAAGATTCCGCGGATGATTGGTATTACCACCTTCCATCCGGGAGTATCGACACTTGGGAGAACCTCCACAAGGCGTTTTTGGAGAAATACTTTCCAGCTAAGAAGGCCAATAGCTTGAAGAAAGCTATAAGCAACATCGAGAAAGAGGCAAATGAAACTCTCTACGAGTACTTCGAGAGGTTTGCACGCCTCCGATCCAGCTGTCCTTTACACGGATATTCAACTCAATATCTAGTCTTGTACTTGTACAATGGCTTGCTAGACAATGAAAGGAGGATCGTTGATGCAGCTTGCGGAGGTAATATTCTTAACTCTACTCCTCACGTTGCTTTGGAAAAGGTACAGGAACTAGCGGAAGGTACTCGGAACTTTGGAAGAACCCCGGCTAAGAAAGGAGTTCATGCTGTGAGTTCCGGGAAGAGCGAGATTTCTACCGAGCTCGCGGAATTGAAGGAAATGGTGAAGATACTAACACTTATGGGAACGCCACAACAACTCAAAGCTTGTGGAGTATGTGCTGACCCGTACCATCCAACGGACATGAGTCCACAAGTCCAGGATGACGATGCTGAGGTAAACGCAATGGGTTACGGACAACCACATCAGCAAAGGCCTAGGAACGATCCCTATGCGTAAAATTTCATGCCAAACTGGTGTGACCAACAGAATTTTCGTTGGAGGGATCAACAAAACCAACAACAGCAGCCCCGTCAAGGTAAGTAACACTCAACTGAAGATATGTTGCAGGTTTTGACTAAACACTTTGCTACTCATGTCCAAATAACAGAATCATGCATCAAGAACCTTGAAAAACAGGTTGGTCAAATGGCGGAAGCCATTACAAGAATTGAAACTAGGGCCTCCGGTGGATTACCTTCTCAAACGGTTATAAACCCAAAGGTGATGCTGGAAGAGGGTCAATCATAGAGGAAGGGTCCCTACGTCGAGCCAACGACGTAAAACAAAGGCGCTGCTAGGGAGGCAACCCAAAGGAATAAGAAGAGGAGTTTTTGTAAAGAAAACCGCCCCTGCGGCTCTAAGTCCCCGCCCCTGCGGGGACGCCCATGGCCAACACCGCCCCCGGCGCTTGGCCAGCGTCTGTTCACGTTGGTCACCGCCCCGCGGTGACATCCCTAAGCCCCTACGGTGGCCACCCTTGACACACATCCTCAGCTCCCCACCCGGCGCTGAGGCTGCGTACCACCTCTTCCTTGTCACCGCCCCCGCGCTGACAAACGCCGCCCCTGCGGTTCTGTTAAGGAAAGAAAAAATACACTTCCTAAAAATAACCTACATCTACCACCCTCTTCACTCCCTCTCCATTCACACCACGAAACCCAGCCGCCTCGCCTCCCACGCCCTTGCGCCCTCCGGAAGCTCTCGCACCGCCATGTCCTGACGCCATTGCGCCACCTCCGGCAATCTAGTGTCACCACACCCTTCGCGACACCAACCCTTTCCTCCACCTTCACACAAACACCACCTCGACCCTCTCACTCTCAACCTCTACCGACCCCCCTCAGGTGACGTCTGCAACAGCAACCAAGACGCCGGAACAGCCCCATCGCCACCACCTTCGCCAAACTCCAAAATCGCCCTCTGCTCTTCGTCCGCACCTGCGCCTGCAAGCTTCCGCCCCCGCGTCGTGCCGCACCTGCGCCTGCTTCAGCCGCCCTTGCGGAAATCACGACAGTAGGTTCGTCTCTTGATTAAATTTCTGAACTTTCTAACTCCTTTGCCTGATTAGCTACAAGAGATGGAGAATCAGAAGAAATACAAGTTATCGGAAGGTGAGAAGAATCGGTATAGGATTGCTCAAATCCGGGAAGTGTATGCAACTCGGTTCCTAGACGTTCCCACCTTGGAAAATCTGGGCATGTTAGAGAGTATGCAGGAATTTATCAACAATGTCGGACTGGGAGATTTTCTGATAAGAAGTGCTCCAACACACCCCGACCTCAACCGCAAATTCATTGCTACATTCAAGATGGAAACGGAGGACCACTTGTGTGTTGGACTCTCCTTCAAGTACAACAGAAAGAAGTACACATTGGATTACACCCAACTGCAGGAGGCATTAGGGGTGACTATAGCAGCTTCCGATGATTGGTGGGAACCCATTCCGACGCCCGATTTGCTAGAGTTTTGGCAGGCCGCCACCAGGTCGGAGTTTCATGTAGGGGGTGAGTACTCCAACAAATTCACTCACCCCTGTTTGAGGCTCATCTCGAAGATCTTTATGAGTGTCTTTTGTGGACACAAGGAGGAGAATAAGGTCGCTCTCAAAGACCTTCCATTGCTTTACGCTTGCCTCTCCACGAACGACTGGGTGCCAGATTGGTCATATCTCTTCCTTACCGCTTTAAAGCAGATTAGGAAGAATGAGCCTCGAGACATAGTGGAAGGTGGGATAATATCCTTATTGGGTGCACAGGTGATGGATCTTTCTGCATTGGAAGAGGGTTTGGAGACGCCACTATATACTAAAGGTCTGATGAGGATATGCATGCTCCTCAAGAGAGACGGGGAGCATCGTTTTTGGATCTCACTTGTAGATAGGAGTCACATCACATACCTACCCCGACGACTTCCATTAGGAGACGAGCTCTCCGATCTGTATGTACCAGCTGACCTAGTTTCTTCGAGACGGCCTCAGGTAGATATTGTTGGGAGGTACGCAACAGGCTCCAGCCGGGCCCATACCACTGATGAGGAGATGCCGACGGTAGCACACGACAGTCAGACCATGGAGAGTCTTCAGGCTCAGATGGCAGCTTTGAGTACACAGCATCAGGCATGGCAGACCGAGTACCAGCAGTCCATGCTTGAGCAGCAGCAGGCATGGCAGTCTAGCTTCGCCTCTTCCATGACCACTCACTTTGACCGCTGTCAGGATGCTTGGCAGGCAGCTCATCAGTTGCAGTTGGAGTCTCAGCAGCTGGCTTGGCAAGCTAGCTATGAGACTTTATTTAGAGAGAGGATGGAGGCTCAGGAGGACAGTATCGACACGCTCTACCACCGGTAGGATCACTTCTTCCGCCATTTCCCATACCCACCGGAGGAGGGTCCAGATGGTCCAGCCGGACCATCCCATTGAGGGGTATACTTCTTTTCTCTTTCCTCATATTTATCTTTGCTTCATTTCCACTTTGAGGGCAAAGTGTACTTCAAGTATGGGGGAGGGACATATCATTGCATGTATAGTTCATCAAATTGTTTTTGAGTTTGTTTTTGCATTCAGTTTGAAAAAAGAAAAAAAAAAGCCAAAGAAATTGAAAAAAGGCAATAAAATCCTTGGATAAACCGAAAATCCGAAAGGGCGGTTTAGGTAAAAAGAAGGTAGTCCGACCAACCTTAGGTTGGTGCAAAATTGGACTTGAGGGATGTGAGTTCAAGTAAGAAAAGAAGAAGAGTGGCAAGGTGAAAACCCGAAAGGGCGCCTTGGCAAAATGAGTGACACCGAGTGTAGGTTTCCCTTCCGGCATTTTGGCACCATAAGAAGGGGAGTCATAAGGAGGTTGTCCAGGTAGGCCACTCTTGGAGCGATAAGGATGGTAGTTTCTCCCTTTTTCTCACATTTCCTCTCTTTTCCTTCTTTCCTTCTTGGCTTTTCTCTTTGGTTTTTATTGTCTTTTCTGCTTGCCCATGCTTCCTAAGGCCTTTGAGTCTAGTTGCTGTCATTTGTTTTACTCAGGACGAGTAAAAGGTCTAAGTACAGGGGAGTTTGATAGGTGATGGAATCACTATCATTTATGGTAGTTTTTAAGAGTCTTTTTATTACATTTGTGTCGGTTTATGCTACTAATTCCTTGGTCCAGAAGAAGAAGACTAAAAGAAGCTAAGGAAGGAGTTATTAAGAACTTAGGAGTGAAGATCGATCACGAAGTAAGCTTCTGTTGCCTCACCGCCCCAGCGGAGCCTTGTCCCCGCCCCTACGGATAATGCCTTACTCCGGAGTGCCCCCTGTGTCTTCACCAGCGCCAGCCATGAAGTGTCTCACCGCCCCTGCGCCACTTCCTTGGCGCCCCTGCGGTGACCTGCTCAGAAGAGACGATGACCAGTTCCCCTGCGCCTCCCACTGCGCCCCTGTCTGCGCCTCAACATGGGAGCTGGAAGACGATGAGGATTTGTCACCGCCCCTGCGCTGACATAGGGACGCCCCTGCGGCTCGGCCTCAGAAATGTCAGGAAGACAAAGGGTCAGACGTTGAAGAGCATTAAAGATCCGCCCCGGCGGAATTGCTTAGCCGCCCCTGCGGCCTTGAAGAAGATCAACCGATTCTGCCTAAACCGCCCATGCGGTTCCTGAAGGCCGCCCCTGCGGTTTAACGTCAGAAGCTTTACTCCGGCTGTTTACACCACCTTTATGACATTAAAGGTGGTTGTTTTGGGCCGGCCATTTACTCCTATTTAATGTCTTTTGTAGTATAAATAGTCCATGGTTGATTGCTAGAATCATCCAACTTATCCATGTTTTTCCACACAAAAATCCATTTTAGAATTAAGTTTTACATTGTAATGAGTTGCTAACTCCCTTGCTACATTGGGTTGGTTTGAAGTTGTGTTGTTACTTTGGTTGTAAGTTCTTTTTAGTATAAGTTTTTATTCAGTAATGCTTTGTGTTTCCTTGATCTCCATTGTCTAATTGCATGTTTACTATTGGTTGAGATTGACCACCTTAGGTTCTAAAGTGCATGCAAACAACTAGGATTAATAGGTTCCGGGTTCGGGTCTTTAATCTAGTAGCAACTTTAAGTAATAACGGGTTGTAATTACTTAAAGAAAAGGAACACAAATATAAAGATAAGTTTAACGGTTTTAATATTCTCTTTATATCCCTTAGTCTTTGTTTGAAAGCTAACTTGTTATTTGTTCTTGTAGGTTTACGGAACACTAACCTGTTAAGTTGTGTTGATGCCGGTTGGCTCAACACATATATACGATCGAGACGGGAGATTACTTAAAAACTTGTAAAAGGAACTCACCAAAGTAGCAATTGCATGCTTAGAATTAACCTTGTGTAGATTCACTCATCATTGTCTTACTTATCACATTAATCATTTTCATAAGTTCTTGTGCGCATCAATTCAACCAACCCCCACCTCCTTTTCTTGTTACTTGTTACTATAATCGATAATTGCATCTAAAACACCTTAACTCTCTTGGGTTCTACCCTTACTTATCCACTATACTTGTTTTTAGTGCTAAGTCGGGATTTACTTTTGATTGGGTATAGACGACCATAGAAATACCTTCGGTCAAATTTTGACGCCGTTTCCGGGGAGTTTTAGTGCTTTATTGTTATTATTGATTATTGGTTTGAACCATTTTTATGGTTCAAACTTGTGCTACTAACCCCAACCTTGCTACTTTTGATTCAGAAATTGAGAGGCTGACATCCGGCAACGAAGACAACAACAACTTCAACAAGAGACTGCTGACCGTACTCTTCGTCAACTTACGCAGCCCGCCTTGGCTCAAAACCCTCTTGCGGTCACTATACCGGCATTAGGGGAAGGACTCAATTTTGAGCTCAAACCGGGCCTCATTCACTTGCTTCCATCCTTCCATGGGCTAAGTGGTGAAGACCCCAACAAGCACCTTGGGAAGTTCCATACCGTGTGTATGAGCATGAAGCCGGCCAACATTACCGAAGAACAAATCAAGATGAGGGCATTCGGTTTCACACTCAAAGATTCCGTGGATGATTGGTATTACCACCTTCTATCCGGGAGTATCGACACTTGGGAGAACCTCCACAAGGCGTTTTTGGAGAAATACTTTCCAGCTAAGAAGGTCAATAGCTTGAAGAAAGCTATAAGCAACATCGAGTACCAACAATCCATGCTTGAGCAGCAGCAGGTATGGCAGTCTAGCTTCGCCTCTTCCATGACCACTCACTTTGACCGCCATCAGGATGCTTGACAGGCGGCTCATCAGCAGCAGTTGGAGTCTAAGCAGCTGGCTTGGCAAGCTAGCTATGAGACTTCATTTAGAGAGAGGATGGAGGCTCAGGAGGACCGCATCGACACGCTCTACCACCGGCAGGAGTACTTCTTCCGCCATTTCCCATACCCACCGGAGGAGGGTCCGGATGGTCCAGCCGGACCATCCCATTGAGGGGTATACTTCTTTTCCCTTTCCCCACATTTCTCTTTGCTTCATATCCACTTTGAGGGCAAAGTGTACTTCAAGTATGAGGGAGGGACATATCATTGCATGTATAGTTCATCAAGTTGTTTTTGAGTTTGTTTTTGCATTCAGTTTGAAAAAAAATAGCCAAAGAAATCGAAAAAAGGCAATAAAATCCTTGGATAAACCGAAAACGCGAAAGGGCGGTTTAGGTAAAAAGAAGGTAGTCCGACCAACCTTAGGTTGGTGCAAAATTGGACTTGAGGGATGTGAGTTCAAGTAATAAAAGAAGAAGAGTGGCAAGGTGAAAACCCGAAAGGGCACCTTGGCAAAATGAGCGACACCGAGTTTAGGTTTCCCTTCCGGCGTTTTGACGACATAAGAAGGGGAGTCATAAGGAGGTTGTCCGGGTAGGCCACTCTTGGAGCGATAAAGATGGTAGTTTCTCCCTTTTTCTCACATTTCCTCTCTTTTCCTTCTTTCCTTCTTGGCTTTTCTCTCTTGTTTTCATTGTCTTTTCTGCTTGTCCATGCTTCCTAAGGCCTTTGAGTCTAGTTGTTGTCATTTGTTTTACTTGGGACGAGTAAAAGGTCTAAGTATGGGGGATTTTTATAGGTGATGGAATCACTATCATTTAGGGTAGTTTTTAGAGTCTTTTTATTGCATTTGTGTCGGTTTATGCTACTAACTCCTTGGTCCAGAAGAAGAAGACTAAAAGAAGCTAAGGAAGGAGTTATAAGATCTTAGGAGTGAAGATCAATCACGAAGTAAGCTTCTGTTGCCTCACCGCCCCAGCGGAGCCTTGTCCCCGCCCCTGCGGGTAACGCCTTACTCCGGAGCGCCCCCTGCGCCTTCACCAGTGTCAGCCATGAAGTGTCTCACCACCCCTGCGCCACTTCCTTGGCGCCCCTGCGGTGACCTGCTCTGAAGAGACGATGACCAGTTCCCCTGCGCCTCCCACTGCGCCTCTGCCTACGCCTCAACATGGGAGCTGGAAGACGATGAGGATTTGTCACCGCCCCTGCGTTGACATAGGGACGCCCCTGCGGCTCGGCATCAGAAACGCTAGGCAGACGAAGGGTCAGGCATTGAAGAGAATTAAAGATCCGCCCCAGCGGAATTTCGTAGCCGCCCCTGCGGCCTTGAAGAAGATCAACCGATTCTGCCCAAACCGCCCATGCGGTTCCTGAAGGCCGCCCCTGTAGTTTAACGCCAGAAGCTTTACTCCGGCTGTTTACACCACCTTTATGACATTAAAGGTGGCTGTTTTGGGCCGGCCATTTACTCCTATTTAATGTCTTTTGTAGTATAAATAGTCCTTGGTTGATTGCTAGAATCATCCAACTTATCTATGTTTTTCCACACAAAAATCCATTTTAGAATTAAGTTTTCCATTGTAATGAGTTGCTAACTCCCTTGCTACATTGGGTTGGTTTGAAGCTTCTTTGTTACTTTGGTTGTAAGTTCTTTTTAATATAAGTTTTTATTCAGTAATGCTTTGTGTTTCTTTGATCTCCATTGTCTAATTGTATGTTTACTATTGCTTGAGATTGATCACCTTTTGTTCTAAAGTGCATGCAAACAACTAGGATTAATAGGTTCCGGGTTCGGGTCTTTAATCTAGTAGCAACTTTAAGTAATAACGGGTTGTAATTACTTAAAGAAAAGGAACACAAATATAAAGATAAGTTTAACGGTTTTAATCTTCTCTTTATATCCCTTAGTCTTTGTTTGAAACCTAACTTGTTATTTGTTCTTGTAGGTTTACAAAACACTAACTTGTTAAGTTGTGTTGATGTCGGTTGGCTCAACACATATATTCGATCGAGATGGGAGATTACTTAACAACTTGTAAAAGGAACTCACCAAAGTAGCAATTGCATGCTTAGAATCAACCTAGTGTAGATTCACTCATCATTGTCTTACTTATCGCATTAATCGTTTTCATAAGTACTTGGCGCATCAATTCAACCAAACCCCCCCCCCCCTTTTCTTGTTACTATAATCGATAATTGCATCTAAAACACCTTAACTCTCTTGGGTTCGACCCTTACTTATCCACTATACTTGTTTTTAGTGCTAAGTCGGGATTTACTTTTGATTGGGTATAGACGACCATAGAAATACCTTCGATCAGTGTGGCACGAGAAGTCCTTGACTCTCGCCTTCGGTTCTTTATCCAGCTGGAGTGGTTCGGCACACCTCCCCATATTCGCAATGGAGTGGTTCAGTACCCTCACCGTATACCAAGTCTTGCCTAGTCGCAAAGCACCTCCCAGACTCCCTCAGGAAAACTGGACAAGTTACCACCGCCCGTTACCCGTGGGCCATTTATAAGTCGGTTGTATATAACTAACAACATAATATAAACACGTAACGCAAATACCACTCATGTCATTCAACCAACATAAGACTGTTTGGGCTTACTTGAACCGGTCAAGTCCCGTCAACCATATCACTTGATCCCGCTGAGTATAATCTTGGTTGCCTGATCATAACATAGAACTCATATCAATATATTGTCCGACCCTTAGAAGTCCAAACTTCTAGGTCAACAACGGAAAACCGAGAAACAACACTAAACCAACTCTTTTTTGAGAAAAGACGGTTTTACCCCTAGGATCCGGAGAACTTTAAGGGTTCCCTGAAATCTAAAGAACTTCTACTAGAAACCCAACTCGGATATCTAACTCTCCGGAGGAAGGATCTACTGAGTTTGAAAGGTGACTATCTTTCAAACTTACTATCTACTACTAAGGCTCAACTAATATACTACTACTAAAACCCAAAACATACCGAGACACCTACTCACATGCCCAACCATGACTTCCTATGATATAATCCATAAAGATACACAATCCCAAACCATCTCCAAAAACACACACTTAAACCTAGCGCAACTGATCTAAAACCAAACTATACTTATACCCAACTTCGGAACATCACAAATCCGGATCAAATCCATGGATCGGTCTCAAACCTTAACAAATGCTACTATGCATATCCATAAACAACATATCCAAAATTCAAGTCTAACAGATATCAAAAACCTATTCAAATCTATCTCACAAAACTGTATCACAAGTAGTTTTCTCAACACTTAGAATATTTCAGCACATCATAAAACTGCATGAGGAACCAACTTTGGAGAACCATATCTCCTAAACTATAACTCAGAATATTCTCAAATTTCAGTATGTTCTACTATGCAATACCAACTATATCATATCCGAAACTCATCAACAAAGAAGGAGTCTAACTTACCCAAAAGTTGATTGTTGGTCACTTCTTAAAACTCGGAAACGCATAAGCTCTTCAAGTCATATTCTAGGGATGTTATGAAATATTCCAAGATCCCAACAGGTTCTAATCAGGAGGCTACTACTCGTGCAGAAGACGCTAATGAGGCCGCTTGCCGGATCTACTCCAGGGAAGAAGAAGAGATCCCTAATGTTGTTCCACCCTCTTCCAGATGCACGGGTCTACTCGATTTGGTTACAATCGACGAGAGGGGACATGAGACTGTTGTGGCCCACCGAGTTGCTAACGTGCAGAAGGGGCTTCGCTGGTGATGTTTGAGGTTGCTACATGAGAGGGCGTGCGTCCATGAAGGATGAGAGGGGAGAGCGGCTGCCAACATCGTGAACCAAGGTAGAAGAGGGGATTAGCGGTTAGGGTAACGAAGGAGAGGAAGGGGAAAAAACGTCCCTGATGGGCCCAGCTGGCTCCTCACAACGGGCCCGGATGACGAGTCTTGACGGGCCTGGATGACCTATTTCAACGGATACAACTCTTTTGACGGATACGAAAAGGTAGATCGGTTTCGCGTACTTTATGTGAGTAGAGACCTCGCATAAAATAATAAAAATATCGAAGAACTCGGTGTCACATAAAATGACAAAACTGACGGAAAAGTCCAAACCCGTCGAGGTTCGGTTTGGCTCGGAAATAACACGAAATTAAATTTCCGGTTATTACAATCTTTCTCTCTCAAAGTTCTTCTTTGGATCTTCGATCAAGCCTTCACATTCGATGATGCTTCAAGAATCACATATTCACTCCACTTCATGGATTGTTCGATCTACCTAGATCAAATCAATTAATCGTTTCCGCATCCATCTCAAAGGTTCCGTCAATCCATTTCCATCATTCCAATCCAAACGCATATAACAAAACGGAGTAGTTTAAGTTCAAGCTCGATCTTGATCCAAATTTTTTCCTTGAATGCGCCCAAGGACGCACCAATTTCCATATATGATTTACAAAGTTGATTATGGAGAGGTTATCTTTTTCAACTTTAGTGCAGTTTATCTTCATGTTATTTACCTTGAGTAAACCTTCGCTAAGGGCGTAAAATTTTGCCTATATAATGGATGTATTCCCACATTTTCCATCACCTAAAGTGATAAGGGTAGCATTATGATCTCGGATAACATATCCGAAAGCTTAATCACCATTATATCCCTGGTACCATCAAAATTAATTTTGTGAACCCCTCGCAGGGTCTATGTCATCAAATGTTCCTAATTTTTCTAGTTTGTTTGGCCTCTTATCTTTTTTCTTATTTTGTTGTTGATTTTCCTCATCCTATTTTTGAATTGTTTTATCACCTTTGAAAATATCTCTCTTGGTGCTTCGTTACTAAATAATGTCATATTGCTAGTTAATTAGATGTTCCACTAGCTACAAGCTAGTTGCCCTATTGATGTAGTATTATCTTTGTTAGAATTTCCGGGATTGTTTTTTCTAACAAATCTATGTTGTGTAGATAATTTCTCATTTGTTCATCATTAATATTTTTTAGCGTGAACGAACATTTGATAATACTACCCTTATATTCCATCTCATTCTAGTTTCAAACTCCTATCTTAATTTTATTAGTTTTTCTATTATCAAGATGTATTTTTTTCAACTTTGTATTTTCAAATGTCTATTGTTTAGGTAATTTTCCTCCATTGTTTTAACTCAAATGCTATCGGGTTCCTCCTTTATGATCCATATAATACTCACCATGAATATTAAGTATTTATATTGTAGATTTGGACGTTTCAAGAAAGAAAAAAATAGAATAGTTAGGTGAATTTTTCTGTCATTAGGAAAAGTTTAGTGTTGTTGATCTCAACTGATTGTTATTCTCTTTTATGTCTCAAGTGTTAGTAATAAACTTCCAATTATTGACGAGAGTATCTTAATGCCCATTTTAAAAGAGGAGTTTTCAATTCATGTCTCCACTTTCAATGTAAGAAATTCCTTATCACAACATGTTTTTTTTTCTTATTATGTAGTTATGTTCATGAAGAAAATAGATTTACCAGTTTATCCGTCGTTGTAGATGTCTTGCGGGATAGGGACGTCGCCGAGTGATCTGGACGGAATGGTCAGTCGGGTTCCCGTAGATAATAGGATGAGGTGTTGGTTCTTTATTTCAGTTCTTCTTTTGCATTTTGACTTTATAGATTGTAGTACTTGACTAAGAGTCTTGTCCTTTGTTATTGGTTATTGACATTTTTACTTTTTTTTTATCTATTTCATTTTTATTTTTATTTGTGTCTTGGTGCAAGATTCAGTGAACTTGTTGTTAGACTATGGTCAGAATCCATTGTGAGGTCCTAACCCGTAGCGCCCAGAGTTATGAGAATTTGGGGTGTTACAGGTTGGTTGAGTCAAAAAAAAAAGTTGAGAAATCAGGATAAGTTTTAACTTCGAGGCTTTGATTACCGCTATCCGAATCCATTTTTTAACAGGTATATTGTAAGTACCAACAAAATATATATGGAGTGTGTTACTCCGATTCCTTACTACGCCATTTATAGAACACAAAATTTTAAAAAAATACCCTTGTGCGCTTTATGAGGTGCACGCTTTGTGCACATTTGGATGTGCATGCATTGTGCACATTTGGATGTGCATGCGTCTTAGGAAGGGCATGATATTTGGCGTGTCTCAACAATTAATTGACGTGTATTTGGCTTTCGGGTTCCCCAAATCTCTTCTAAATTAAATGCACTTCAAATCCAAATCCAACGCTACAGCCAAAAGAAGAATTCCTAGAGCCCAAATGTCATACCACTTTCCCACCTGAAAACTTCCATATCGAGAAGTGTTGAAGATCCGAAATTCTTGGTAGAAGAGAGAAGAAGCCTGAACTATCAGAAGTGAAGCCTCCGAATTTCGAAATCGGGTGGAAGAGGACGAAGCCGATCAATTGAAAACGCCGTTGGGGCACGTGATCATCGATTTTCTGAAAAATATGGAGGATATAAGGATGAGAGAGGAATTCGAATCGACAACGCTACTAACGAAGGCTGGGGTGATTATGGCGACGAGGGCGAAAGAGGAGGTTGAGGTGTTTAGAGATGAAGTTAAGGTCGATGAAAAGTTGGTTACCGAATTGTGTAGGGTTTTTGAGGCTCATGGAGATAGATTTGGATATGGTCTCTACTGATGTTAAGGCTAATTGTTGCTAAGTCCCATTGTCATCATGCCATCATTGTTGCCTCATCTTTTTGAATTAAGATCCATCCATTATGAACACATTGAGCTCAACTGCTGCAACAATGGGCTATACATTTTGTTAATGCAACCGCCGACAACCTCCCCGAAACACGATGAAGAAGACGATTGTTGTTTTATTTTAAGATCCAAAACGTGATTGGGTTCATTTAACTAGATTGTTTTTTTTTTTAAAACGCGGTTCAGCTTGATTTTCAAATTTAATTTAATGAATTGTGTGGATTTATAGTAAATAATAATAAAATATCCAAAAGTGGGCCCCCATTGACGACAAAACTAACGGATTTGGGAGTGGGTGTTAAAACGCTAACGCAATGCATTTAATGGGTGTTTTTTGGCAATTAAGCATTTAACGAGTGATCAAGTGAAATTGACCCTATTTAGCTAGTGGTAACAATTGCTACACATATAAAAAAAATTTAATACCTGTAATGACCGGCCAAATTGTTTCTCACTTATACTGTAACGACTGTTACACAACCCAATAAATGCATTCCGTTAGCCAAGGCTAACGATAGCGGAATTTTTTTTTTTCTTTTTTCTCCACTCGTAACGATTGTTACTTACTAATAAAAGAAAGCCTACGAAAAACGTTACATAACCACTAGACCTGTTCAACTCCGGGCCAGCCCGCCCGGCCCGGACCGCCCGCCCGCGAAAACGGGCGGGTATGAACATCAACAGAGGCCCGACCGGGCCGCTAGGCCCGGCCCGCCAGTCCCGGCGGGCCGGGTACGAACAAGGCACCAGGCCCGGTCGGGCCGCCCGGCCCGGAGCCCGGCAAAAAAAAAAAAAAAATTTTATGAACTTTAGGTTTAGGGTTATACGAAAACTTCTAAATTCCGAACCTTCCCTCTTCCAGGCACACTGCAAATTATACAGGTATATACTGCTGAAGTACTGAGTTTTTGATTGTGAATTTGTGTTTTCGTTGAATCTTTTGATTATGTTTGTATGATATTTTTCGAGTTTTACAGGCACACTGCAAATTATACAGGTATATACTGCTGAAGTACTGAGTTTTTGATTGTGAATTTGTGTTTTCGTTGAATCTTTTGATTATGTTTGTATGATATTTTTCGAGTTTTACAGGCACACTGCAAATTATACA
>BSUD01000002.1:24400624-24467154 GCA_033239045.1 Fagopyrum esculentum | reverse complement strand
CCCGCCGGGCAGCCCGGCCCGCCCGGCCGGGCGGGTACGGCAGCCATGGCAGGCCCGTGAGCCGGGCTCAGCCCGGCCCGGGTCCGCCAAAACGGGCTTTTTTTTTTAAAATGCCCGGCCCGAGTCCGGCCCGAGCCCGGACTTGAACAGGTGTAATAACCACGACCATAACGGTCGTTAGAAGTATTCTAACTAGTCAACTAGGTATAGGGTCGGAGAAAGGGCCTTTAAACCCGAGTTTGAAACTCTAAAGCGGTGTTTTTTTTATTAGAAATTTAATAATCATAAATAGCTAATAAAATATCCATACACCGGTTGAAAGAAAGTTAATAAAGTGGTTTCGTAAAAGATTCCAAATACTTCATAAATGATATGGTATGCGGAAAATTTAAAACCACATATTTGAGGGTCTATTAGATATCCATATCTAGCTATCAGCAAAAACTAGTAGTATCACATATCTTGTATTTCTCCTCCCTCTTCTATTCTTCCTCTCCGAAACTCTTTCTCTAGAGAAAATTCTTCATAATTTTTTTATCTCTTCTATGTATTGTCGTTCATATACTAAAATCTAATAAACAATGATATCGGATATCAATCTCATACGCATACCTTGATAGAAATATTGATACTCATATTTGATACATTGATATCTAGATGTGGATAATAAGCATGCCCTAAGAGAGACAGTATATCACATTACATTTAGATTGTCCTTTTCATTGTTAATTTTGTGTAATATAGGCACAAGATATGAGCAATGCGTTTGATGATACAACATAGAATTTCAGGGTGGTGGGATGAACTTGAAGGAAGCATCACAAAGACACTGCCCTGTAACACATGGACACAATCCTTTGCAAGCCCAGCAACTGTCGAAAGGTGGTGGAGGTGGCGGTGCCGACCGCCAACCTCCTTTCCTTGCTTCAGCTACTCCTTTGGTTCGCATAAGTTGCCCGCCTGTTCCGACAAGTCACAAACCCAATAACTTTGATAAGTACAGAAAGATAACGAGGATGAGACGAAGTTTGTTTAGTTTCGGTTACCCGGAGAGGAGAGCAAGAGAAAGACGAAGAAGGCGATCCTGAGCATTGCAGGTTTGCTGAAGAATGTTGATATTCCCTGTGAGCTTTGAGTTATGTAAGGTTATGGTTGCAACCATTTATATTCAAGAGAGAGTTGCTTTTAGGTGTCAATGAATGCTGACAAGATACGTAACCACATGGTAACCAATTGACGATGAGATACTCTTGAATGAGGGCATGCGTTACTTGTGAAATTGACAATGACAATGCATTCTCATCTGTCATGGCGTCCTACCCTCTCCTATCTTTGCACAAATAGAAGTTTTCCATGCCCTAACGACATCCTTTTCGCGTGCAAATACGTAGCTCATTTAGTCAAGTGAATGACCCAAACCGAACTTTTTACGATCCAAGTTTAAGTACCTCAACTTCTATAACACCCTAATGAAGTTTGTCTTTTCAAGCCGATCTTGATTAGCACTTATCATATAACAACACTACATACTACAAGTCATGTATAATCACCTTTGCGTTCATATCTTATTATTATAGCATTCAAAATATATAATGGATTCAAACTCTGAGATCGATAACATAAGCTATAGCTTCACGATTTCAAGAAATTATCAAATTACACTATTATACATACAAGATGATCATCTTCAGCTGCAACCCCAAAGCCTTATATACGAACCTGCTGCGATGGGTAAACGTCGACAATTCTCAATAATTTGGGTGCCAAAACAATTCTCAATAATTTGGGTGCCAAAACATTCCTTTGATGCCCTCAGGATCAGGTTCAAAACCTAGATTCCTATAGAAGTCGACAACTGCAATGGGTAATCAACCAAGTATGAGACCTAACATGGGTTCAAGTCGATAACTCTAATCATAAGGCTGGTAAACAAAAACATAACAAGTCTAGAGACAAGTACCTTTACTGTCAGCAAAAAGTGTTATGTTGCCGATATCCCGTTGTAGAAGGGCCCTTACAACCTTCTCAATTAGGGCTTTTCCCAGCCCTTGACCCTAAATAGGATACCTTTCAGGAAAACCAGTATGCAGGAATGATATCCATGGATGCTTATCTAGAGAAAGTACCTGGTAAGCTGGATCAACCAGGACATCCCAAATTGTTGCATTGAATGCGTGATCTGATGTAGCACGAGCCATGCCAATAAGCCTCTTCGGAGTTTGTTCACTTACCTCTGTTATACAACTAGTCCAAGTAATCTATATGAAACAAAATAAATGGGAATGATAGGAAATAATTCACTAAACAAATTGGGCCCTTGTAAAGGGAAGCAAACATTCACCTTCATTGGGTGATAGGATCACAGAATGCAAGGTTGCAACCATGTAGCTATTTTTCAAAGCAGCAGCTAGCTTTAAGAGAGGCCTCCGAGGCCACCCTACCTGATAAACTAGTAGAATCAGATTCAATACTCAGCTTATGAGTGCACACTGAAATGTGTTGCAAGAAGAACTTGTACTATTGCATCCACAGAAGGAAAAAAAAAAAAAAAAGAAAAGGAAAAGGAGCAGTTTATTACACCTTATCACACAAGGATTGCAAGTCATACACATCAATATTTCCACCAGAAGAAAATATTATTTGTTCAATTGTTCCATCAGGTTGAGTCCTTTCGACAAGCACGAACTCTTCCGGCAATGGCTGTTCATCTTCTTCTTCTTCAACTGGAGGCTCAACAACTCGGGTTGAATTGTTTTTCAGAAGTCTGCAGTAACAAAGTATCAGTAAGAGAAAAGAAAGTATTACAGTTCAGTAGTGATGATGATACAAATGAAATCAGCTGATAATCAAATCCTTTGACAGTGGATTGAAGCAATTAGCAACAAAGTCGGAAGGCTAAAGAGATGTCATCATGAATACATTTAACTGAGGATACACCATGTTAGCATCCAAATTCCCTGAGCTATGCAGGAATCACTCTTCGAATTAAAAACAAAAAGATACTGCTTTTAAAAAAAAGAGAAATATTTAGTCTCTTGGGCTGTCGAGACAGGATCTAGGACACAAACTCCCCCGAAATACACTAGTGCATATGCTTGTATCGTTATACGAATTCATATTTGAGCATCCATCTCTATGCACATCTGTCATGCAGGTTTCTATTGGCAATGCCATATTTATAATGTCTTCTAACATATTGATATCTTATTTAAGGGGGGAGAGGAAGTATGAAAAACATATTGTCATCCCACTAAGGATATGCAGTTTTTGCCCTTCATCCAACATATACTGACAATGACACAAACTCCCCACCCTTTATTTGATCTCAGGAAAAAAAATCTTGAAATGTCAACTGAGAAAATTATAATGAAGAGTACACAGATTAAGGAATAAGAATAAGACAAACAAGTGTTCAAATATGCACAAACAGAACAAATATAATCATGTACAGGATGTTATAAACGTCTAGAAACCAGAATCACAATACATGGGAATTCCCAATGCATCCTTGTTCCTACGAAAGGTATGATTCTAAATCAGTTTCTGCTAATTACTTACAGGAAATGTGCTCACATTATTTCTGTACATACCCAGACTTAAAGGAGTCCCAAAATCCAGCCTTAAGCTGATGAATCTTCATCCTTTTGCTTCCTGGAAAAAACATATAAGCTGTAAACTTCAATTTGTTTCTCAGAAACATAAATTAATTGCTCAGCCAAAAGATCATTTAATTCTCTCAAGAGTGCTCAACAAGGCATGAAACATTTCATAAGCACTCTATATTTATCCATTCAAGAATAATAAAATAGAGAAAAAAAGAAAATCTGTATCCTAATGAAGAGGCCTTTTAATATCCAAAGTCCAAAAAAAGCCATTAATTAATCGTTTTTTCTTCAAAAAATGGAAGGCAAACGATTAACTTAATAGCATAATGTTCAATAGTTTGAGTGATGCTCGATTAACCAAACAGGCAGCAGCATGGTGACCTTTTCTTCAGTACACCAAAATGTGGAAACCATATGTTGCGACATCTCTTGCTCTTTCTTCTTTTCAATGTAAATGGAGAACTTTCTTATGGATCAGGGTGGCAAATATTTTTTATTAAAACAAAAGGGTGTCAAATATTTCTCTAAGATGAGCTTTATCCCGTCTTTAGCAAATCAGTCTCAACTCTCAGTTCTGTTTCTTTGATAACTTGGTTGTTGTAATCCAAGTGCCAGTTCACTGATGCCCTATGTATGCTGATTTTTGTGATACATGAGCTGACTTACAAATATGAGCATATGGAGATAAACGGGGTGATACCAACTTATCAAGAGGTCACTCAACCACAAACATATAGAAAAAGACCGACTGCATGTACTTGGTACCAGGACTGGGAATTAAAAGATGATGCATTAAGTATACAAACAGGAGATGATAAAGACAGTATTGCTAAGGCTACTGTTTCGAACATAATGCAGAATAAAAGTGTGGATGGCTAATTGTGTAGGATGAATTTGACGCTAAGATGCTCTTTTCACGTAAAAAATGGTCATCAAGGATAAATTTGCCTACCCGTATAAGACTAAGATAGGTTGTGATCAGTGGAATATACAAGAGCCTAAAGCAATATATTTTCCAGACTTTCAACCATGAAGGTTCAAATCTTTTACTTTCCCAGTAGCCATTATACCAATAAATTTATAAAACATATTACAAGATATATTAACTCTGTGAAGCACGATTTCCAATTTTTTTTTCCTTTTATTAATTTTAAATAAAACTTCTTATTAAGACTAGAAATACCAAGATTGGTAAACCAACCTGCAATAAGTGCAAAATTCAGAACTGGAGAAGAGAACAGATGCGATGATTGTCCAGAAGAACTGTGAAAAAAGTTGGAGGAGAACACACATAATCAGAACCCATCAGTAAGCAATGAAATACTAGGCATCAACTAAAAGCAGGAACTTCTATGATAATGGTGACTGAATAGACTATTGAACACGAATCAACAGTATCTGGTGCAACATGCTCCTAATTCCAATTGTCAATCACTTGTGATAAAAAAAATCATCAATTCTCCCTAACAAATATAAAATCCTCCCTAACAAATAAAAAACGTTTTAGGTGGTTATTCTTGGGGGTGATTTGGTATCCATTTTAGGATATGACGGTATGAGGTTAGGTTGTTTGGTAAATGGTACGGATTCAATAACAGCCATATACTCGAATCTTATTCCTGTTGTTTGGTATGAAAAATGGGGTGGTGGGGGGTGGGGTGGGAATTTCAGTATCAGGTTTAGCCATCAGTCAGGCCTGATATTAGTCAAACAAACCAAGCACCGTGTATGGGTATGAGATATTTAGGTATGGATACCAAATGATCCCTTACTGCTTCAATACCATCTCAATATCTTAATTTCATGACATAGAACAAATTATGGAAGTTTTACACTGAAATTTAACCAAGTAATCAGAACTGAACCCATTCAAGAGTATATCAACATAACTGCATTCTTCAATTGGAAGTTCCCTTTTACCTACTTTTTGCTCATCAACACCAAGTCAACTTAAAGCTATCTATACCTATTACAAACATCGAAAAGTTGAAAACCCTTTGTATTAGAAACAGACCTGTCTTTTGCGGGCCATAACCTTGAGCGCGGAGTCGAGCACTTGCAGACCATAAGATCTGAAGATTGCAAAACAAAAAATCAGCATAGGGTATTAACAAGAAAAGGTCAAGAGCAGGAAATTGACTGCAAACATTTAAGTATCAAAGACTCTATCAGATCACAGCGAATACTAAGATTCCACGAAAAGGAAGGAGGTAGATAGATGCTTTGTAGAGAGAAGAGGGGCTTTACCGGCGGCGGCAGCAGGCCGCGGAGATATCATCGGATGTTTTGGTGGCCGGTAGCAGCGAAGGAATGAAACGCTCTACTCCGCAAATGCGAAATAGATAATGTTTCGGTCTTTTTATCTCCAAACCTGATAAAATTTCACAAAACTATTCTTATTTGAAGGAATTTTTCCATGAAAATCGCAACACTTTGTTTTGTTCAAAACGAATCGATTAGTACAGAAAGTCGAGACACAAAATCAAAATTGTAGTGTAAATTTACTGTAAATTAAAAATATAGAGTACAGATTAAGTGATTTTAACCACTAAACAAACATAAACAACAATACACATTTGCAACTAACATGACTAACATCTAGTATTCAACCATAATATTCAATTTGAAGATTCAATAATATTAAACACATCCACGTTAAGTAGTATTTTGCTTGTATTTTTTAAAGGGGTCATTTTTCAAATCATACTTAAAAACGCAGATTTTGTTTTTTGAACCCTCATTTGTCAAATTAAACCCTAATCAAACTTGAAGGTTTAATGGCTTTTAGAGAAAAATTTTATATCCTAATTTGTTATTATTGTAAAAGTTATAGATAGAATTTGGCCTACTAGGTCTTTTTCAGATTTCGTTTTATTAATTGTACACTAAATTTATTACTGTTTAAGATGATGTTAATAGGTAAATTAATTTCACATTTTCATCGTCCCGCTTCATTCATTCACGAAACCAACTTTCTTGAAACCACCAGGCGTTCGACCGTTCGACTCAACTCTCAAACTTCTCCCTCAATCTCTCTCTCTCGTAATCTCAGTTTCTTCAAGTTTCTGATCTTCTCCTGTTATCTTCGGCAATCTCTGTCAATCGCATTCTTAAATTCGTCTTCTTTGATACCATAACTCAACCCAAATATCTCCTTCACTTGTTAATCAACCGTAAACCCTAACCAACACAAAATGTCGACTCGATCTAAGGCCCTAGCAAACTGATCGTCTCCTTCTGAAGTTCCTACATTCAATCTTCTAACCCCAACGCCTCCTTCACTTGTTGAAGAGGATGTTTCAAACGAGGGGCAGACACCTCCGATGTCTGATCGGGATGCAAGTCTTCAAATAGTTTTATTTGGTGCTCCTAGAGAAGAAATCCATGTGGTTAGTATTGATTTGATAATCTTTCAATTTTTCTGGTTTTATAGTTTCTGGTATTTGTTCATATTAGAGTTTGATAGGTTTATATATGGTTTCTAGTATGTGTTTTGATATGGTTTATGGTATGTTTTGTTCGTCTTTATATTTACATGAATTTTCTGGTATTAGTTTTTAGTGCATTTGTTTATGGTATTAGCTTTTCTGGTATGTTATTGATTTTAGGTTTTCTGGTATGTCTTCTGGCATTAGTTTCTCGTAAGTGATGTTTATTTGTTTCCTGTATACCTATCTATTTGTGTTTCTGGTATTTGTTTTTATATGGTTCCTGGTAAGCTTTGTTTCGTTTTTATATTACATGAGTTTTCTGGTTTGTGTTTCTGGTATTTTGTTTTCTGGTATGAGTTGTTGATATGCTTCTAGTTTATATTGATATGATTTGTCTGGTATGCTTATCATTTTGAGTTTCACATGAGGTTTTTGTATTACTTTCTAGTATTGAATGTTGATGTGTATATTGATATTATTTTCTGGAATGTTTACACAGACACGGGAAGAATGCCTATTGATGTACATGAAGAGTCCGCTGTAAGTTGAATGTTTGAAATGAGTTTCTAGTTTCTTGTTGTAATGTTTTTCTGGTATTAACAAACTTGTTTCCTTCACTAGCTGATGTACATGTTTGATGATAACCTCAAATATGAGACAATACGGATAACTATGTTGTCTCGTGTAAATATAATCAATTTTATACTTGAAGGTTTCAATGTCAATGGGCAACAAATGTTCAAAAATTGTATATTTGTGGACATAATCTCTTTGTGTACAAATCTGAAGCTTTCCAACCAATTAATACACTTCATGCTTCTGCATGAGGTGAACACAGACCGCAAACACTCGATATGGTTTGCAATCAACAAAACTCTGCTTAAGTATTTATAACTACACACCCTTTTCAGATTGGTACCTCCATTCCACTTTCTATTGTTAATGTGTTTCTTTCTTTTTTTTTGAATATTTTGGTTTATAAGGTTTGGCTTAAGCGAGTTTGCTGAAATTACCGGCCTAGAGTGTCGGTACAACGCTTACAAGGAAGAGGAAAATGTCGACATGAGTGAGTTGGTTGGCATTCTCAAATGTCAATTGGGAACTTTGGAGGATAAGTATTCAAAGCTTCGTAAGACTGATGAACGCAAAGATAAGATGGCTTTGATCCTCTTTGTTGAATTTTTTTTACTTGGGAATGATAAGAAGAAGACGGTCTCCAATCTCACTATTTTCTTGGACAAGGACATGGAAGCCTTTAATTTCTTCCCATGGGGGCGCCTTGTGTTCACTAAGACACTTGAGAGCCTTCAAAAGTGTGAGTCAACTAAGTATCATAAATCAAGAAATTACTGCCTTTCTGGTTTTCCTTTGGCACTCCAGGTATATGATTGGTTTATGTTGTTTCTGGTATGGTTTTAATTTTATACTTCCTCTGGTATGAGTTTACTGCCTATCTGGTTTTATGATATATTTTTCTAGTTTCATTTTCTGGTATGAGAGTTTGTTTCTAGTTTGATATCATTTATTGATATGATTTTCTAGTATGCTCTATTCATGTGTTTCTTGTATATATTTTATAGGTTCACATCCTTGAATCAATCCCCAAACTAGTATCGTTGTTTGTCAGATGTGTTGATGAAGAAACAACCCCACTTTGTAGTAAATGGATTTCATCAAACAAGGGGAAGATGAAATGCAGCTTCCAAAATATTAAAGATACGGCGTCAACCTTGACCCAAGATAACATCAAAACTATCTCACTATCCTCAGATGATCCAGAAACTGAGGATGACCACAATTGGTGGGGGGATGAAATCATTGACGAAAATGGCTATCTATGTCATCTGTTCAAGGTTGGGTTCCACAATGTCCAGGTATGCAGGCTTGGAGGTTCTGGTGTCAAGGTTATCAGGGATGCCCCAAAGAAGGAGGAATTTTATAGTGATGACTTTGTTGTCCTCCTCCTCGTCCTTCTCGTCGTCTTCTTTTGAGGTTGCCAGGACTAGAAAAAGTTGTACAGAAAGAAGATGCCCCAAGCAAAAGGAAAGATGAAGGGGGAAGTAAAAGGTATTTCAATATATTTCATATCAACTCTATCTTCTAATTATGTGGCATTAGTTTCTAGTATGTTAATCTAATATGATTTGGTGATGTGTGTTCTGTTTATATTTGTTTGATTTGTTTGTTATGAGTTTCTGATATACTTTTTTGATATGAGTTTCTGGTTTAGTTTTCTGGTATGAATGTTGTCTTACTTTCTGGTATGAGTCTGGTGTTAGTTTATGGTATGTATTTTGTCTTAGTTTTGGTATGAATGTTGTCTTAGTTTTTGGTATGAGTTTTGTTATAATTTCTGGTATGATTTTTTTTATTTGTTTCCTGTGTACATTGTTATGTTTTGTCTGGTTTGAGTTTCTGGTATGTTTTTCATTTAGTTAATAATGTTTTTTATGTAGGATTGCATCTAAGAAACTTAAGAAAGAGGAGATTGTTGAGGAGGCTGAATAAATAGTTACATACCCATTTATATTATCATACCAGAATTATCATATTTTTTTTAACTATTTGTTCTATTATTTTAGCCAAGAAGAAATGATTGCAGTGGCTAGTCCCCCCGAGGTTGTGGTTGCACCATGTAGCCCTGTTGGGATGGTTGATCCTCCAGAAATGGATACCAATGTCCCTATAGAAGTTGTGGTTACACCACCTCTGGCTTATCTCACCCCATTATTCCTACCATAAATAGTTAAATGAGAGTTTACATACCAGAATTTATTACTTTCAAAAGCTTATTTGATATCGTATATGTAATCTTGTACTATGTGAATGTATAGGGAGCTTGATTGGGTGGAGGATTTGAGGAAACAACTACAAGCTCAAAATCAATTGATTTTTTAGTTGAAGAAGAAGGTTGAGGAGCAAGATGAAACAATCAACCAAGTACTTATGAGGCAGAAGGAACATATTGTTTCCCAACACCGAATAGAAGGGCAATGTTTCCGGATCCTCACTAAGCTTGAAAGGATGTCCCTGCTTCTAAATGAACCCAACTCTCCAAGAAACCCCCACCCCCACCTCCAGCTGATGATGTTAAACCTAGAAATTCTTGGGGTTTCAAGTTTGGAAGAGACGCCATCCCCAGAAAAGCCTCAGCCCCAGCCCAAGGAAGAAGTTGAAGTTGATAAGCCAAAGGAAGAGGTAGATGAAGAGGTATAAAACATGACTATTCTTCATGTATTTTTGTTTCCGTGCACATTTGTGAAGGTTTGTGTTATGTTGTGAATCTGGTACAAAAACCAAAACCAGACATTGTTGCCAAAGGGAAAGCAAAAGCAAAAGGACCGAGGAGAATGGGTTTATGTGAAAAGAAACTAGCGACCTTGTCGTCCCAATAAAGATCCCTAAGGCACCCAAACATAGTATTTTGAGCAAGAAGATTAGAGATGCATTTTATGTTTGGTACCTTGACTCGACGAAAGAAGATTTTGTAATTGGATATCACCATGAACCAAATAAGAAACACTTCAAGTTGTTACTCCAAAAAACTAGATGGTTGTGAGATTATGTAAGTTAATACTAACCTTACTTTTATTCAACATAATAATTTGTAGATGTGCTTCTGGTATGCCTTTCTAGTATGAGCTATTGATGTGTTTTTGATATGAGCTTGGGTCCACAGTTTGTTTTATGAGTTTATGCTATGCTATGTTGAATTGCTTTCTGGTAAGAGCTAGTTGTATTAGAGTCTGGTATGACTTTGATTTGTTGATGTGTATTTTGGTTTTTTGGTATTATGTATTTCATTAGTTTTCTGGTATGGGATTCTTGCATATTGGGTTTTTATCTATGTGATCTGTTATGATGATTTATATGCCAGAAATTATCATGTGACCACGTGAGATGATTTATTGCTTGAGGTTTCTGATATTTGTTTATGTTTTCGGATTCTAGTATGATGGGTTTTCATGTTTGTGTATCTTGCCTAATGGTTTTCATGTAATGAGTTATGGTATGAGATCTTGATGTGTTTTTGGTATGAGTCTTATATGAGTTTTTGGTGTGGATTTATTGAAATATTCTCAGGTATTGAATTATTAGTTTTTTTTCCTACTTTACAACAACTCAATGAAATGCTCGTCTATCTCAGAAAAGTTGTTGTTGATCATCCCGAGGTTTATGGTCGTGTTGCCATACTTCCTGAAGTATTTCTCTCATATTTCAATGATGAGGTCTATCAATCATTCCTAGAGGTAAAAAAAGTCAAGGGAGGTGTAGTTCAATTTTGGTGACTCAATTATAAACTATATATTTAATTTGAACCCCCAACCTTCGCCAAGAACTTATACGATATCGATACCATATACACTACCATGAACACCAGGGATAAACACTGGATAGCGATTCAGATTGATTTAATTAAATGGTGTGTTGTTGTATATGACTCAATTGTGGGCTGTATGTCTGATGGGGACTTGAAGGATTTGCTTAACCCATTCTTTGTTATGTATCCTCAGGTTTTGAAACTTCATGGACATTTTGAAAGGTTTGGCGACAACCTTGATAAGCTACTGACATATGTTCGAAAGACAGCTAAAGAGGTTCCACAAAACAACCCAAGGTAATTTATACAATACTACTCATATGTTTTTGGTATGTTCATTAGTATGTTTGTTTGGAAAAACATTTATATAATTTATTGTTGAACGGCAGTGGAAGTTGTGGTGTATTCACTATCAAACACATACAGTACTTGTAATCTGGACGAACTGATTTGTCGATCATATGTCAAGAATGCATCCTAACTTTCAGAGAATAGTTTTGTTTGATTATGTACAATAGGGAGTGGGTGAAGCCCCACGTGTCGCTTTGAAATTGTAATTGACCTTTATTTTGTTGTTTAATTGACTATGTTGTAATTGTGTGTTTGTGTAGCATCAATATGTACATTATAAACGAATATTTTGGTATTGAATCTGTTGTAATAGGAATTCAGGTTATATTGACTCTTTTGTAATCTAATCTTGTTGATGACTCAATAACAAATATTCTGGTATTATGGTTTCCGTACCAGAAATTGTCATCTTGCTATTTTCTGGTATGATTTTTGTCATTAGTTTTCTGGTATTTGTAAAGGGTATGGTATTCTTGTATGTTGGTTTTCATTTATGTGATTTTGGTATGATGATTTCTTTACCAGAAATGGTTATGTTGCGATTTAGGATTCTGGTATGATTAGTTTTCATTTATATGCCTCTAGTATGAGTATATATGGTATTTTGCTTATGGTTTATGATTCTAGTATGATGGCTTTTCATTTGTCTGATTCTGGTATGACGATTTCTCTACCATATACTATCATGTGAGTTCTTGAGATCATTTATTCCTTGATATATCTGGTATTTGCTTATGTTTTAGGATTTTGGTATCATTGGTTTTCATTTCTGTGCCTCTGGTATGAGTATTTATTTACCAGAAATGTTCATTTTGTGATTTTATGGTATGATCTATTGCATTAACATTTCTGGTATTTGTTTATGGTATTGTATTCTGGTATATTTGTTTTCATGTATGTGATTCTGGTATGATTCATTGTCTACCATAAATGTTCAATTTGTGATTTTATTGTATGATTTATTGCATGAGCTTTCTGGTATAGATATATGGCCTGATGGTGATAACATGTATTATAGTCTATATTTTGGATTGATTTGGGCATTTGCGAGAATCGAGGTCTACACCTAGTTTCCTTGTAATTGTAGGAAAAATAGCACGTTTTGGAACGAAATGGAGCTAAGGAAGCTAAGGAGTCATTGGAGCTATATTTTGGAGCATTGAGGAGCTACAAGAAAGGCTCAGGAACCATGGAAATGAGATGGAAGATTGATTTTGGACCAAATTAGAGAGATTTACATTAAGTTGAGATTCACCTCGGTTGGCTATAGTATCACCTCGACCGAGGTGATCTTCAGGACAGGCTGGACCGAGGCGAATAATCCACCAGCCACGAGATCTTTTATTTTTGGCTGAGATCTTCTATTTTGGGCAAGTGATTTTCCTATATTTTAGGATGGATTATCTGGATGAAAGGATGTCTTTTTGGCTGATTTATTTGGAAGATTGGAAGATACTCTAAGGAAGGAAGTTGGCTTTGAAGATCTTCTATTTTTGGAAGGTGATTTTCCTATATTTTAGGATGGATTTCCTAGATGGAAGTATGTCTTTTTGGCTGATTTATTTTGGAAGATATTCTAAGGAAGAAAATTGCCTTTAAAGATATTTAATTTTTGGAAAGTGAATTTTCTATATTTTAGGATGGATTTCTGGAAGGAAGCATACCTTTTTGGCTGATTTATTTGGAAAATTGGAAGATATTCTAAGGAAGGAAATTGCCTTTAAAGATACTTTATCTTAGGAAGGTGATTCTCCTATATAAAAAGGTGTATTTTCTAGAATTAAATTATCTCGGAATAAGGGAGATCTTGGAGCTAAAGTTCTCCAAAGTTGAAGGAAGTTTGGAAGGAAGTTTGGAAGGTTGAAGATCAAGGAAGGAAGGAAGCTAGTTTTGAAGGAAGTTGTAAGATTTTTTTAGTTTGGTTTGATTTGCTGTCTTTCTGGTTGTGTTTGAAGAATGCAGTTTGATTGTTTGTTTGATTGAGCTATTGAGACCTTTGTGTTAAGGTTTTCTTGTTTGAATATTGATTCCTTTATCATATATTTGAATATTGTTATCATGATGATTGTTGGCTAAGTTCTTTATGCGATTCTAGGGTGATTGGCTAAAAGTTGTGGGAAAGACGATGAAAGAATGAGTCTTTATCCCAGTGGACCCTGAAAGCTCAAGCCTTTACCTTAACCAATGAACACCTCGGTCAGTCGTGGAACATCTTGACCGAGATGGTACATAAACTGAGCGAGGTGAGCCCTTTCCTGATCCTTATCTAAGTTGAGGTTTCAGTTTGCCAAATCCTATCCTTGTTATACCTTTCCGGGTTCAACGTAAGCCTAGGATGAGACTTACCCGGTGATTCCTTTGTTTGTATACCCAAGATCATGAGTGTAGGTAATAAAGGTTTATCCTTTATTGGGGTTTGAGTGTGCCTTCATCCCATCTTTGAGAGTTTGCCTGAGACTTACCCGGTAGAGGTTGATTTTATCCCCTTGGGTGGTGTGTTGGTTTGAGATTATAGTTCCTTTCCTTAGTACCTTGAGACTTACCCGGTGAGAGGATCTTTAGTTTGGGATAGTGAGTAGTGAGACTTATCCGGTGATCTATTCCTACCTTAGAAACACCTTCCCTTTGCAAACCTCAATTTGTCCACGTTATCTTTTGAGATGTTGAGTCGGGACCACAATTGGATGCTTTAATCTCTAGAATCTGCATTTTGTTTACCCGGTTATTACATCATCTTTTGATATCTTTACTTTGTTGCTTGTGTTTAATTGAAAACCTGAATTACCGATCTTTGTTTCACCATAGTCACTGTGTTCGACCTTTGAATTCTTTCTTTTATTACAATCTATCCGTACACTGCGGGTTCGCTTATTTGCAATTATTCTTGTATAAATATTAAAGCTTGCACACACCTTTTGGAACGAACAAATTGTATTCATGTATTTGATTCTGATATGAGTTTTTGATAGAGTTTTTGTTATTATGTGTTGATAGGCAATCTTCCAGTTCTCTTCCGCTTTATAGGAGGGTTGCATTTAATAGATGCAATGCAACTTGAAATATCTAAATCCTCATCGTCAAGGCTTGGGTATATTGTCTCCACATATGTCGTTCTCCAATATTCAACATTGTAATAATTACTTACTAGAGAAGCCGGATTCATTTTCACCATCTTTGATGCAACTATGACATGAACACACGGCATTTCTTCAATATCAAATTCCTTACAAGTGCAACTCTTATCCACTAAACAAACAACTTCCCTTTCCTGGTTCCAATGTACCTCAAAAAAAAGCCTTTTTGTATCAAGCACGTTGCATCCATACTTTGTCGTCTTCCCATATTTAGCTTGTATTAGAGCATCGACGTTTGGTGTTACCAATTATGTACATGATGCAACCTTTTCCCTTCGCGTTGCAAACCATCTTGATAGCATGAATTATAGTCTATATTTTGGGGTTTGTTTGGACATTTTATCTTTCATAATCTGCATGTTTGTATGTATATTATGTGATTATATTACCATTTCATCTACCTTTGCAGGAATCGAGGTTTACACCTAGTTTTGTTGTAATCGTAGGTAAAATGGCACGTTTTGCATCAAAAAGGAGCAAAAGGAGCTATGGAGTCATTGGAGCTACATTGAGGAACATAAGGAACTATCCAGGAAGCATAGCCATGGATTAAAGATTCACTTTGGACCAGATTTGAGAGATTTCACATTCAGTTGTGACTCACCTCGGTTGACCACAGATTCACCTCGACCGAGGTGATCCAGAGAAGTCGACTCGACCGAGGCGAACACCTAGGACGCGGCGAGAATATTTTATTTTTGGCTGAGATCTTTTATCTTTGGAAAGAGATCTTATATTTTTGGGCTTGGCTCTTGGAAGGAAGAAGATATGCTAGATCATACATTTTACCTATTTTTATAGGAAGAGATCTTTCTAAGATATCTTATCTTTGGAGAGTAGTTTTCCTATAAAAAGGGTTAAATTTTCCACAAATTGGGAGTGTGCTTAGACATCCGCATACAGTTGGAAACCCCGCATACGCAGCAGCCATACTCCAGTTGGGAGATTTGAAGAACCTTTTTGAAGGTTGAAGGAAGATTGAAGATCATAGCTTTTATAGCTTTTGGAAGGTTTTCTTGTAAGATTACCTTAGATTCTCTTCCTTGTTGTCTTGCTTGTTGGATTTATATCCAAGGAACGCTTTGTTGTGATATTTGATTCAGTTATTGAAGTCTTTTCATCAAATTCTTCTTGTTCAAATATTCACCTTCTTCCCATATATTTGATTATTACTTTCATGATGATGAGTGGCTAAATTCCTTGTGTGATTCTAGGGTGATTGGCTGAAGGTTGTGGGAAAAACAATGATAGAATGATCTTAGATTCCAGTAGGACCCTGAAAGTTCAAGTCTTTAACCTTAACCCCAAACATCTCGCTCAGTCGATGAACATCTCGGCCGGGGTGGAATTTGGCTGACCGAGGTGACTTATCTGATCCGAAACTGAGAGTTAAGTGTTAGAGTTTGACAAATCCTATTCTTATTACACCTTTCCTGGTTCAATGCAAGCCTAGGATGAGACTTACCCGGTAATTCCTTAGTTTGTTTACCTAAGATCATAAGTGTAGGTAATAAAGGTTTATCCTTTATTAGGGTTTGAGTGTGCTTCCATCCCATCTTTGTGAGTTAGCCTGAGACTTATCCGGTAAAGGTTGATTCTATTCCCTTAGATGGTGTGTTAGTTTGAGGTTATAGTTCTTTATCTTAATTCCTTGAGACTTACCCGGTAATAGGAGTTACGGTTTTGGATTAGTGAGTAGTGAGACTTACCCGGTGATCTATTCTACTTTAGTAACACCTTCCCTATGCAAAAACCTCAGCTTTGTCCGCTTATCTTTAGATCTTGAGTTGGAACCACAACTAGATGCTTTAATCCCTAGAATTGCATATTTCCTTTATTGACCTCTTATCCATCTTTGATTGTGTTAATTACTCTTGTGGTTAGTATTTACATAAGCATACCGTAACTGGACTTTGTTTCACTAAGTCCCTGTGATCGACCCCTGGAATTCCTTGCTTTTTACTACGATTGACCCGTACACTGCGGGTTCGCATCCTTGTTTCAAGCTTACATCTAGGGTTATAAATTTAAAGCTTGCACACACCGTTTGGAGCGAACACATCTACCCACCAACCGTCTGTCAACTCAATAAGGGCAAGCACCGAATAATCTCTTCCATCACACAATACACCATTAATACATTCTGCATTGTTGCATGTCATAGTGTTGTAACATTTGGTTGGGCAAAAAGCTTGGGACCATGCAGCAAATCTAATATCATCCAATAGCTCCGCCAACTACTTCCTTCTCCTACACATCATTTTCAAGTACACATGAAGTTATATACAATACTAGAAAATTCATACCATACACATAATATGTTTTCATACTTGAAAAAAGGTAATATCATAATCATTGTTCATCAATGATAATGTTCAATACCAGAAACATACCATGTATGATAGCAGAAATTAGCACAAAATTCATATCAGGATTGATCAGAAAATTTATACAACAAGCATAACATTTGTTCATACCAGAATCATTATCAATGAGAGATAAGGTACATGACGAGGCTATTTTCTTAGGTCGTTTATATCCTATCAAAGTAATTTCCGAACTCAATACTAAAGCAAGTATAGTGATTAAGTAAGCGTCGAACCCAAGAGAGATAGAGATTAATTAAAGCACAAATGTGATTAAACTATCAATTATATGTAACCAAGGGGAGTTTGTGATTGTTAAAGTAACAAATAGACAAAGCAAACAAGAAGTTAATTTCAATGATTTTAAGAAAACGTTGCACTTGACAATTATCCGCTTCAACATAAGATATGGTTGATCATTGTTTTCATGAAGTTTATTCCAAAGTTTGTTCTTATCTCGATCATATTTAAACACCGGTTCAACCAGCCCCGATATTACTTATTGTTAATCCTAACTCGTAGACCTACATAATCAGATTTTAACAATAGCATTCAAATAAAGATAAAGAGACACATGATTTAGAAACAACCCGTTACTAAAATCATGTGGTTATGTTCCACTCACAAATTACACTTGCAACCCGCTTATGTAAACGTGTTTGCTACTAGAAAGATGACCCGAGCCCGGAACCACAATTCCTAGCACATTGGATAAGACCCAAGTACCTAGATGATCAAGCTAGATAGAGGGTGAGATACAATCGAGAAGTTAAGCACAAGAACATAACACAAATCATTATGGAATAACAACTTCAATTATAAAACTTACAACTAGATCTATGTCGAGAGCTTCCAATGTCAAGCACAACTAAAGGTGCTTAGCCCTCCATAGAGAACAAAACAAAACAAAGAAAATAAAAGTGTTTTTGGTGTGATGAGGTGAAATTGAGATATCCTAACACTAACCTAGCATCTCTATTTATACTAATTAGGACACTAAATTGCAGTAAATAGGCAGCTCAAACCGTCACTTTAAATGCCAAAAAGTGAGAGTCTAAACAGCCAAACTTATTACGACTGTTGCATAACCGCGGGCGCAGATCTGAGAGCCGCGGGGGCAGTTTAGTGCAAAACGTTCCATCTTCAACAGAGCCGCGGGGCAGCATGGCAGAGCCGCGGGGGCGGCATGGCAGGGCCGCAGGGGCGGGTCATTAATGCTTTGGAACGGCTGACTGTTGATCTTCTTGACCTTTCTGGGGTCAAACCGCGGGGGCGGCTTAGTGTCGCCGCGGGGGCGGGACAGTGTCGCCGCGGGGGCGGTGACAAGGTTCCTCTGGAGTCAGTGTCGCCGCGGGGGCGGGATAGTGTCGCCGCGGGTGCCGTGACAGGGTTCCTCTAGAATCAATGTCGCCGCGGGGGCGGGACAGTGTCGCCGTGGGTGCCGTGACAGGGTTCCTCTAGACTTCTCTTTGCTTCCGTTCTTCTTCCAACTCTTGCTAAATCTTTCGATTTCTTCATTGCTTAGTTCTTCAGCTGGATTTACACAGTTGGCAACAAAATACAACCATTTGACTCTAAAAACATTCTTAAACTACCTTAATAAGATAGTGATTCCATAACCTATCAAATTCCCCCATGCTTAGACTCTTACTCGTCCCGAGTAAACAAAAAATCTACCTAATGTGAAACAAAAAACCTCAAGAAGCATGATGAATATAGAAAGGCAATGAAATAAAGCATGCAAGAATCAAAAATCTATCAAAGTGATATGAAAAGAGAAAAACTATCATCCTTATTGCTCCAAGAGTGGCCTACCCGTTCCTCCTTATATCTCCTCTTCTTATGTCGTCAACGTCAAAAAAGGGAACCTATCACTTGGATTTCGCTCATTTTGTCAAGGTGCCCTTTCAGGTTTTCACCTTGCCACTCTTCTTTTTTCTAAGATAGTCTCACCACTTCTCACATCCCTTAAATCCATTTTTACACCAACCTAAGATTGGTCGGACTACCTAATGTTTGCCTAAACCGCCCTTTCGGGTTTTCAATTTATCCAAGGAATTTCATACCTTCTTTTTCATTTTCTTTGGCTTTTTCTCTCTCTCTTTTTTTTTCTTTCTATTTTTCATTTTTTTTGACTGAATATAAAACATTACAATTCAATAATTAAATAGAACAAACAAGATAGATCCCTCTCCCCATGCTTGAAGATCACTTTGCCCTCAAAGTGTGAAATGAAGGAAAAAACTAAAAAGGGAGAAGGATGAAGAACAAGCTTACTGATGAGATGGTGGACAATCGGGGTACTCCGGTGGATACGGGAAGCATGAGAGAAGAGCTCCTGCCACAAGTGGAGATCAGGTGGTGGCGTGTTGGATAAGTGGATGTGTGTGTGGAGGATAGGTTTTGAGTGTAGAAGAATGGTGAATGTAAGTAGTGAGGGAAAGAGGGGATGATGGTCGAAGAAATGAGTGGAGGTGAAGTTTTTCTTTCTTTCTTTTTTTTTCTTTCTTTCTTTTTTTTATGTACCTGTCATCATGGCCACTGCGGTCGCGGTTCCTCTTTGCCGCGGGTGTGGCCACTGCTGGGTTAGCCGCGGTCGCGGACTTTCATAGCCACGGGGGCGGATGGACGACAGAAAGACTTTTATTTCTCCTTCCTCGGGTTGCCTCCCGAGCAGCGCCTTTGTTTTACGTCGTTGGCTTGACGTAAGTCCTTGATCATGCTTGTATGACTCCTCCGGGATCAATTTGTTGATGTTAAGGTCTTATCCCGTTGATGCTATCCATGATCCAACCACTTGTTTTCTCACTCTCTTCTAGTGCAAAAGAGAGATTAGTAGCATTATTTTGAACCATACAAATGGTTCAAACAATTAATTGACAATAAAAATAACAAAGTACTTAAAAACTCTAATCTCCCCGGCAACGGCGCCAGATTTGACGAGGCTATTTTCTTAGGTCGTTTATATCCTATCAAAGTAATTTCCGAACTCAATACTAAAGCAAGTATAGTGATTAAGTAAGGGTCGAACCCAAGAGAGATAGAGATTAATTAAAGCACAAATGTGATTAAACTATCAATTATATGTAACCAAGGGGGGTTTGTGATTGTTAAAGTAACAAATAGACAAAGCAAACAAGAAGTTGATTTCAATGATTTTAAGAAAATGTTGCACTTGACAATTATCCGCTTCAACATAAGATATGGTTGATCATTGTTTTCATGAAGTTTATTCCAAAGTTTTTTCTCATCTCGATCGTATTTAAACACCGGTTCAACCAGCCCCGATATTACTTATTGTTAATCCTAACTCGTAAACCTACAGAATCAGATTTTAACAATAGCATTCAAATAAAGATAAAGAGACACATGATTTAGAAACAACCCGTTACTAAAATCATGTGGTTATGTTCCACTCACGAATTACATTTGCAACCCGCTTATGTAAACTTGTTTGCTACTAGAAAGATGACCCGAACCCGGAACCACAATTCCTAGCACATTGGATAAGACCCAAGTACCTAGGTGATCAAGATAGATAGAGGGTGAGATATAATCGAGAAGTTAAGCACAAGAACATAACACAAATCATTATGGAATAACAACTTCAATTATAAAACTTACAACTAGATCTATATCGAGAGCTTCCAATGTCAAGCACAACTAAAGGTGTTTAGCCCTCCATAGAGAACAAAAAAAACAAAGAAAATAAAAGTGTTTTTGGTGTGATGAGGTGAAATTGAGATATCCTAACACTAACCTAGCATCTCTATTTATACTAATTAGGACACCAAATTGCAGTAAATAGGCAGCCCAAACCGTCACTTTAAATGCCATAAAGTGAGAGTCTAAACAGCCAAACTTATTACGACTGTTGCATAACCGCGGGCGCGGATCTGAGAACCGCGGGGGCGGTTTAGTGCAAAACGTTCCATCTTCAACAGAGCCGCGGGGGCAGCATGGCAGGGCCACGGGGGCGGCATGGCAGGGTCGTGGGGGCGGGTCAATAATGCTTTGGAACGGCTGACTGTTGATCTTCTTGACCTTTCTGGGGTCAAACCGCGGAGGCGGCTTAGTGTCGCCGCGGGGCGGGACAGTGTTGCCGCGGAGGCGGTGAAAAGGTTACTCTGGAGTCAGTGTCGCCGCGGGGGCGGGATAGTGTCGTCGCGGGTGCCGTGACAGGGTTTCTCTGGAATCAGTGTTGCCACGGGGGCGGGACAGTGTCACCGCGGGTGCCGTGACAGGGTTCCTCTAGACTTCTCTTTGCTTCCGTTCTTCTTCCAACTCTTGCTAAATCTTTTGATTTCTTCATTGCTTAGTTCTTCAGCTGGATTTACACAGTTGGCAACAAAATACAACCATTTGACTCTAAAAACATTCTCAAA
Source organism: Fagopyrum esculentum (assembly GCA_033239045.1). Taxonomy (NCBI): domain Eukaryota; kingdom Viridiplantae; phylum Streptophyta; class Magnoliopsida; order Caryophyllales; family Polygonaceae; genus Fagopyrum; species Fagopyrum esculentum. Next base: position 24,445,561 of record BSUD01000002.1, on the reverse strand, counting down.
CTACCTTAATAAGATTGTGATTCCATCACCAATCAAATTCCCCCATGCTTAGACTCTTACTCGTCCTGAGTAAACTAAAAATCTACCTAATGTGAAACAAAAAACCTCAAGAAGCATGATGAATATAGAAAGGCAATGAAATAAAGCATGCAAAAATAAAAAATCTATCAAAGTGATATGAAAAGAGAAAAACTATCATCCTTATTGCTCCAAGAGTGGCCTACCCGTTCCTCCTTATATCTCCTCTTCTTATGTCGTCAACGTCAAAAAAGGGAACCTATCACTCGGATTTCGCTCATTTTGTCAAGGAGCCCTTTCAGGTTTTCACCTTGCCACTTGATAACGTGATTTATGACGTTAGTTTAGGCATTCAATTAGATAGTTTTTCCCGTTATTCATGCACGGTTTGGCATTAGTTCACGACGTTTACACTCATTTCGTGCATATTTGTAGAAAAGACGTCTACACGAGCTTTTGTCGGTTTTGTAGGTATTTCGGGAATCTTTTGGACTATAATCGATACATTCGAGGGTCAAGCCTTATGGTGGTACACATCCAAAGCTTTGAAGGAACATAATTGGAGCAATGAAGGACACAAGGACCCTTGTTGGTGCAAGCAATGGAGCAACTCATGGCTAGAGGATCATAACAAGTCTCTGTTGAAGAAAATCGGACCAACACTCAGGAAAATCGGCCGATTTTCTTGACTGGGTCGATTTTTGGCCTTTGACAGCTTAAGCCACGTGTCCCACAATCTCTTTGTCCGGTCTTGCTCTTGGTGGAGAATATAAGTGGGCCTGCAAGCTGTTGCTGAGCAATTCTCCTCTCCCACATTCTCTCATTCACAGCTCATTCCATTGGGGATAGACTTGGAGAAGAAGAAAATCTCTCTCATTTTTGGAGGAAGAAGAAGAACACAAAACTTAGAGTGATAGTGAGTTTTTGAGTGATTTTGAGTGATTTTTGGAGTCTTTGATTGAAGAACTATTGGAAGGATTGTTGGGAACGTTTTGGAACTTCTTTTGAAGGGTTGTATGTCTTGCTTAAACTTAGATTCAGCTGAGATTCATTGTTTTTACTTGCTTATCTTTCATCATCCATCTATGAAAACCATGTATGCTTGTGTGATGATTTTGGATCTTAAAATGCATATTATTGGCTAGTTTATTGTGATTCTGGAGTGATGGATTGATGGTTATGGCTTGGGTGATGATAGAATGGACTTATATGTTAGTTTAGGATGATTTGTACGCACGAAACCCAAACCAGGAAGAAAAATCGGCCTGTTCTTCAGCCAGATCGGCCGATTTAGGTATGATCCACCCGATTTTTCTCTTTGTTGCTCTTTAATTGGTGAATCTGTATGTTAGGGTGTTAGGTTGTTGGAATCCTAGTGTTTATTAAGCATAATTTAGCTTAGGATCACCTAATGCTAGCAACCTAAGTGAGGGAAGAGACCTACCCGGTGATTTCCGACCTTAGATACCTAAGATGATGAACTCTAGGTAGTAGTGAGCCTCATAAGCCACTATTGGATTGAGTCTGCTAGGATTATTGCTTGAGACTTCCCTTTTCCGAGACTTACCCGGTAAGGAGATGGTTGCCTCTTAAGTAGAGTCCGGTTTGTGTAGAATTCCCTACTTTAACCCCTTGAGACCTACCCGGTAATAGGAGTTTGATGCGGGATTAGTGAAGCAAGAGACTTACCCGGTAATTGCTTCCATTAGTGAAACACCCTCTCCCAACACCGCAGCTTTGTCCTTAGAATCTTTAGAACCTTGAGTCCAATGCCATAACCGGAAATCTTGACCTCTAGAATCCACTCTTCTCTCTTTGATCACATATTTTGTGCTTGTGTTACTTGTTTGTTTTGCTAGTTTGAGTTGTTAGTTTGATTTATTATCTTGTTTGATTTGTGATCTTTGCTTGATCACCACAAAAACTAAACCAAAAATATCATGATTTTCGTTTCTTTATTTCTTTCTCTTTTCTTAGACTAGATTCACACTATCTATGACCATTTGTCTGACTTGATTTCACCTTAGTCTTCGTGTTCGACCTCGGAATACTATCCCTACTACAAAACGTCCCGTACACTGCGGGTTCGCTAGGAGTTAGGAGAAATATATCGAGTATAAATTGTAAGACTTTTGTGCTATACAATCTTAGCGTAACACCACTCTGCTTTTTTCTAAGATAGTCTCACCACTTCTCACATCCCTTAAATCCATTTTTGCACCAACCTAAGGTTGGTCGGACTACCTAATGTTTGCCTAAACCGCCCTTTCGGATTTTCGATTTATCCAAGGAATTTCATACCTTCTTTTTCATTTTCTTTGGCTTTTTCTCTCTCTTTTTTTTTCTAATTTTCATTTTTTTGACTGAATATAAAACATTACAATTCAATAATTAAATAGAACAAACAAGATAGATCCCTCTCCCCATGCTTGAAGATCACTTTGTCCTCAAAGTGTGAAAATGAAGGAAAAAACTAAAAAGGGAGAAGGATGAAGAACAAGCTTACTGATGAGATGGTGGACAATCGGGGTACTCCGGTGGGTATGGGAAGTATGAGAAGAAGAGCTCCTGCCACAAGTGGAGATCAGGTGGTGGCGTGTTGGATAAGTGGATGTGAGTGTGGAGGATAGGTTTTGAGTGTAGAAGAATGGTGAATGTAAGTAGTGAGGGAAAGAGGGGATGATGGTCGGATAATTGAGTGGAGGTGAAGTTTTTCTTTTTTTTTTTTCTTTCTTTCTTTTTTTTATGTATCTGTCATCATGGCCACTGCGGTCGCGGCTCCTCTTTGCCGCGGGTGCGGCCACTGCTGGGTTAGCCGCGGTCGCGGACCTTCATAGCCTCGGGGGCAGATGGACGACAGAAAGACTTTTATTTCTCCTTCCTCGGGTTGCCTCCCGAGCAGCGCCTTTGTTTTTGTCGTTGGCTCGACGTAAGTCCTTGATCATGCTTGTATCACTCCTCCGGGATCAATTTGTTGATGTTAAGGTCTTATCTCGTTGATGCTATCCATGATCCAACCACTTGTTTTCTCACTCTCTTCTAGTGCAAAAGAGAGATTAGTAGCATGATTTTGAACCATACAAATGGTTCAAACAATTAATTGACAATAAAAATAACAAAGTACTTAAAAACTCTTATCTCCCCGGCAACGGCGCCAGATTTGGCGAGGCTATTTTCTTAGGTCGTTTATATGCTATCAAAGTAATTTCCGAACGCAATACTAAAGCAAGTATAGTGATTAAGTAAGGGTCGAACCCAAGAGAGATAGAGATTAATTAAAGCACAAATGTTATTAAACTATCAATTATATGTAACCAAGGGGGTTTGTGATTGTTAAAGTAACAAATAGACAAAGCAAACAAGAAGTTGATTTCAATGATTTTAAGAAAACGTTGCACTTGACAATTATCCGCTTCAACATAAGATATGGTTGATCATTGTTTTCATGAAGTTTATTCCAAAGTTTGTTCTCATCTCGATCGTATTTAAACACCAGTTCAGCCAGCCCCGATATTACTTATTGTTAATCCTAACTCGTAAACCTACAGAATCAGATTTTAACAATAGCATTCAAATAAAGATAAAGAGACACATGATTTAGAAACAACCCGTTACTAAAATCAGGTGGTTATGTTCCACTCACGAATTACACTTGCAACCCGCTTATGTAAACGTGTTTGCTACTAGAAAGATGACCCGAACCCGTAACCACAATTCCTAGCACATTGGATAAGACCAAAGTACCTAGATGATCAAGCTAGATAGAGGGTGAGATACAATCGAGAAGTTAAGCACAAGAACATAACACAAATCATTATGGAATAATAACTTCAATTATAAAACTTACAACTAGATCTATGTCGAGAGCTTCCAATGTCAAGCACAACTAAAGGTGCTTAGCCCTCCATAGAGAACAAAACAAAACAAAGAAAATAAAAGTGTTTTTGGTGTGATGAGGTGAAATTGAGATATCCAAACACTAACCTAGCATCTCTATTTATACTAATTAGGACACTAAATTGCAGTAAATAGGCAGCCCAAACCATCACTTTAAATGCCATAAAGTGAGAGTCTAAACAGCCAAACTTATTACGACTGTTGCATAACCGCGGGTGCGGATCTGAGAGCCGCGGGGGCGGTTTAGTGCAAAACGCTCCATCTTCAACTGAACCGCGGGGGCGGGTCATTAATGCTTTGGAACGGCTGACTGTTAATCTTCTTGACCTTTCTGATGTCAAACCGTGTGGGCGGCTTAGTGTCACCGCGGGGGCGGCACAGTGTCGCCGCGGGGCGGGACAGTGTCGCTGCGGGGCGGTGACAGTGTTTCTCTGGAGTCAGTGTCGCCGCGGGGGCGGGACCGTGTCGCCACGGGTGCCGTGACAAGGTGCCTCTAGAATCAGTGTCGCCGCGGGGGCGGGACAGTTTCGCTGCGGGTGCCGTGACAGGGTTCCTCTGGAATCAGTGTCGCCGCCGGGGTGGGACAGTATCGCCGCGGGTGCCGTGACAGGGCTCCTCTGGACTTCTCTTTGCTTCCGTTCTTCTTCCAACTGTTGCTAAATTTTTTGATTTCTTCATTGCTTAGTTCTTCAGCTGGATTTATACAGTTGGCAACAAAATACAACCATTTGACTCTAAAAACATACTTAAACTACCTTAATAAGATAGTGATTCCATCACCTATTAGTACAATACTAGAAATAATACGAGTCATCACATTCACGGACAACAATAGCAAATGCTAGCGGGTATATTTGTTGGTTTGCGTCTTGAGCTGTTGCAAGCAATAATACCCCACCATATCGTCCTTTCAAAAATGTTCCGTCCACTGATACAACCTTAAACAATAACAATTACCAATCAATTAGTTTCCGGTATACCAGAAAAGGATAATACCCATACCAAATACTTCATTATTCAAATATAATTCGCTATACCAAAAACCGAGCACGTACACAAACCATAAATGATCTTACTAGAAGCACATATATCTAACAATATTAGACACTGAATACACAAACCAGAAATTAGCATACCAGAAACATAACTCTAATGCTTACCAGATAAGGCTACTACTAGAAACTATATCATTCATACACAATTCTGAATACCAGAGGCATATCTTTTATACATACCAGAAAAAGGATAATACCTTTTTCATTATCGCATATCTTTGATAAATTGTCTCAAAGCAAAGAACACATATTTGAATGTGTTTTCATCATCCAATTGCAGCGCTACAATAGTGTTCGGATCAGCATCTTGCAATCGATGTAAGTACACCGACACACCCTAGTAGTTCTCTTTATTTGTTCCTCTTATATTATCCTTCACGGCCTCTTGTAAATGAGATTTCACAAAAAGTGACAATGAGCTACAAAACATCATCATCCGGAGATTAGGAATAAAATTAAGCAAACAATAATACGAAAAAAAATAAAATTCATGATAAATTATATTTGAGGTGTAGTAAAAATGGATGGTCACAACCAAATCATTAGTAGAGATAATTAATGAGGATAAGGTCATCACCCTTGAATATATTTATGATTGGATTTGAAATCTTGATATCCAACCTAAATTAAAAACTTCATTCGAAAAATCTCAACAAAAAAATTCCAACAAAAACAAAGCTAGACGAAAGAAGAACTATTGTAACAAGGAATTGGAAATTGTGTAATTATCATCTTGGGGACTTGTTCCACCTACTTAATGATAGTCCCCTCACTAAACAAATTATTGCTAAAATTGATAGATATATCTCGATCGGACTTAGTAACATTAGTCATGAAAACAAAAGAGCAAATCAACTGTGTTGCAGATCAAAAAGCTAAATCTTCGTTTGTGTGTTATCAGATTGCAAGAAGCTATCAGAATGCAGATAAAAAAGATCAAAATCGAAGATGACAATTTGTGTATTATCAATGCACTCCAAGGTTTGTGAAATTGTTCGTGGGAGGTCGAGATGATATTATCCAGCTTCAGTGTAACACCCCAAGTTTTGGGAACTCGAAGCATTACGTGCTAGGGCATCACAATGGGTCCCAACCCTCAGAGTAGCAACGAGACAACGGATCTTACAACAAGTTACATAACAATGAAAAACAAAAATCAATATAAAACCGAAGGTTTAAACAAGATGAAGCGCAAAAGACTCGCAACCGAGTTCAAAACAAAAAGGGGAAACAACAGCTGAAACATGAACCCGATCCAGCCCTATAATGTACAGGAACCCCTGTTGACCACACCAACCGGATCACTCAGCAGCATCCTGAACTTGGGGAACATCTACAACATCGGTATAAACCGTATACTAATATTCTAGATATCAGAGAGACAATAAAGGAACAAACACACATAAGGTAAAGTAAACACATAGCATGCTCACACTTAGCCGGTTATTATCTTTGATTACGTTATCCATTTACTAATTCGACCTATGTTATCATACAAGAATCACTAGGATCTCGCCTCTGTCCCCTTTCACCAATAGGAATAGAGCAGATGCATCCCTTTGTCACCTGCTGGACTGGTAGCAAGAGCACCTCCCACTTTCCCCATTATGAACTGAGCGGTCACCGCCCGGTTATAATACACTTGGGTCAATTAAGGTTATAAAGGTCAATCCTAGTTCCGGTTATTAGTTATAATATTAAAGATAAACAAACACCACCAATACGGTCAAACCAATATACGGAATGAAGCTAAGTAAGTTCAAGGGACTTACCTCACTCAGATAACTTCGCAAACAACTCAGATAACCTCAAGGAAGGAGAACGGAAAGCCTGCTCACACAAGGCATCACGAATCAGAACCAAAATGATTGCTAGAAGTCTATAACTTCTAGTCTCCATGATCTCTAAGAAATCAACACAAGCTAGGGTCACAAACCCTAGTCTTACAGAACACTAAGGATCGACAACAACATCACGAAACATGGAAAGGAACGAGAGAAAGCAAGGAAGGAAGCAACTCACAAGAACGGGAGTTACTACAGAAGAAACCGCAGGGGCGGTTGAACAAGGTGTAAGGGAGGCTTGCCGCGGGGGCGGTGCGTTGACAAAATTCTTTGTCTGCTTCTCGACGACATCAGAACCACAACAACGTCAAAGCTTGCTCTTCCAACACTTTCACACTTACAACTCAACCAAGGGAGCTTGTGAACATCAAAGGATCATCAACGGAACGCTCCACAAGAATCAAGGATCAAACTTGATTCTTGGAGAAGAAGAAAAGAGGAAATGAAGGGAGAAACAAAACAAAAGGAAGCAAGGTGCAACAACACCTGAACGTGATGAAGAACAAAGGAGAAAGAACTTACACGTTTAGCAAGATCACAAGAAGCAAGGCTACAACACTCAAGGGTTGAAGAAAGCGTAAGCAAGAAACGGGAAGAAGAAGAAAATACGGGAATATATAGAAAAGGGTTGGAAGATAGATAGATAGAAAGGACGTTCTAGGGTTAGGAAGAAGATAAGAAAGTCGGTCCATAAGATAGAAGATCGAATATTCTATCTATGGAAGGAAGATAAAATGGACGAAAATAGATCGAGCACGATCTGCTGCGAATCCGCATAGGTGGATCGCCCATGCCGCAGGGGTGGTGACAGGCTCAACTTGCTGCTGGAGTGGCCATTTTCACCGCGGGGGAGGTGAAGGTTAAAACTGGGGTCTTACATCAGACCCCCTTAAAAAGAAGTTTCGTCCTGAAATTTGCAAGAACCCAAAAGATCACACAACAACAACGTGAAACACTGAGCACAACTTAACACGAAGCACATAACTCATAACGTCACAAAAGCATTCGCAACTCAAAAAAAGGAAAAACCGAAACACACAACTATGCTAAAGGTGCATCAAGCTCAGCGTAAAACTCCGGATAGTTTCTCTGCATACTATTCTTTGTCTCCCTAGTCGCCTCATATGCTTCTCGCATTGACCACTTAATCTTCATCATAAGTATGTCCTTCGAACCTAAGTGTCTCGTACCACGGTCTAAGACAGCTATCGGGTGCTCTACGAACGTATGGTCTGGCTCGATCACTAAATCCTCATGGCTCACGATGTGTCTCGGTGGCAAGGCAAGTTTGTATGCTACATCTCTAACTCGCTCACGGATCTCAAAAGGTCCGACGAATCTAGGACTCAACTTCCCTTTGACACCGAAACGTCTCACGCCTCGTGTCGGGGATACTCTCAACCAAACCTGAGCTCCAACTCTGAACTTCAAAAGTGTGCGCCTCTTATCTGCATAAGACTTCTGTCGACTTTGTACTGCTAACATCCGTTCACGGATCACTACTACTCGAGCCATGTCATCCTGAATGTGTTGAGGTGCTACTCCGCTAGCACTACTCGGATCGTCCCAACACAACAGTGTACGGCATCTTTGTCCATATAAAGACTCATAAGGAGTCATCCAGATCGATGCGTGTAAATTTTTGTTATTCGAAAACTCCACTAAGGGAAGGTGATATGGAAACACCTGTCCCCAAAGGCTCTCAACATATCCTCCAAAGTCTGGATGGTCTGCTCTGATTGGCCATCGGTTTGAGGATGATAAGCAGTCGTGAACTGTAGACTCGTACCTAGGGCGGCATGCACTTGTTGCCAAAACCTCGAGGTGAACCGTCCGCCTCTATCAATGACTATAGTCCTAGGTACTCCATGAAGTCTCACTATCTGTCTGGTGAACTCCTCTGCCAACCGACTTACCGGCCACGTTTCCTTGATCGGAATGATACGTGCGGTCTTCGTCAATCGATTTACTATGACCCAGATAGCATCAAAACCTCAACTCGGTCTCAAACCGGTAACAAAATCCATAGAGATGTCCTCCCACTTTCAATGAGGAACGGGAAGTGGGTGTAGCTCACCTCCTGGTCGATGATGCTCGATCTTGACTTGCTGACAGGTCGCACACTAAGCTACATATCTCTTCAAGTCAGGCTTCAAACCTCCCCACCAAAAAGAGCATCTGATATCTTGATATATCTTACTCGCACCGGGGTGCACTAAGTAAGGTGAAGAATGAGCCTCTTGGAGGATCCTCTATCTCAACTCTCGATCTGAAGGAACACATACACGCTCCTGGCGTCTCAATATTCCGTCGGCACTAACTGCAAATTGTGGCGCCTCTCCTCGAGACATCCGGTCTTGGATCTGTGTCAACGCTGGACAACTCTCATGCTTTTGTCGGATCTCACTCAACAAATCAAGTACTATCTCCAAGGTGGATAGGTAGTTGTCGGAATCCGGAAAGTGGATATCCATCTCTAGCCACGCAAGGTCTCGTTGTAACTATGGTTGAGTTGTCAGCCTAGCGATCGCCATCTCTCGGGGAGTCTTCCTACTGAGAGCATCAGCTACCACATTAGCCTTCTCTGGGTGGTACAAGATCTCAAGGTCAAAGTGCTTGATCAACTCCAACCATCTGCGCTGACGGTTATTCAACTCCCGCTGAGTGAATATGTACTTCAGACTCTTATGGTTTGTGAATATCTGACACGTAACTCCGTACAAAAAATATCTCCAAATCTTCAAAGCATAAACCACAACAACCAACTCAAGATCATGGGTAGGGTAATTCTCCTCATACGTCTTCAACTGTCTCGACGCTTAAGCAATCACATTACCTCTCTACATTAGATTACATCTCAAGCCAAGCTTAGATGCGTCACTGTAAACCACGAAGTCCTCAATGCTTTCTGGCTGAGCTAGGATAGGAGCAGAGGTCAACCTCTTCTTCAGCTCCTCGAAGCTTTACAGGCACGGCTCGGACCATACAAATCTCGTAGACTTCCTCAACAAGGAAGTGAGCGGTCGGGCGATTACTAAAAAGCTCTCAACAAAACGCCGACAGTAGCCCATCAATACTAAGAAGATGCGTACCTCCTTGACGTTCTTAGGAGGCGGTCAAGATGCTACTTACTCGATTTTTGCCAGATCTATGTTGATCCCTTTAGCTGAAACAATGTGACCAAGAAATGCTACCTCGGGCATCCAAAACTCGCACTTAGAAAGCTTAAGATAAAGCTCTCTATCCTGTAAGACTTGAAGAACGATCCTCAAGTGTCCTGCATGCTCCTATCCACTACGAGAGTACACCAAAATGTCATCTATGAAGACAACTACAAACTGGTCTAGGAAGTCGTTGAAGATGATAATTCAACAACTCCATGAAAACTGTGAGCGCATTCGTGAGCCCGAATGGCATCACTATAAACTCGTAGTGACCATACTTGGTCCGAATTGCCGTATTGGTTATGTCTTGCTCTCTCACTCTTAGTTGGTGATATCCGGATCTCAAATTGATCTATGAAAACACTGAAGTTCCATGTAGTTGATCTAAACGATCGTCAATACGAAGCAATGGGTACTTATTATTGATTGTCACCTTGTTAAGCTCTCGGTAGTCGATACATAACCTCATTGACCCGTCCTTCCTAACGAAGAGTATTGATGCGCCTTAAGGAGATACACTAGGGCGGATGAAGCCCTTCTCTGCTAACTTTTCGAGCTGCTTCTTAAGCTCAAGCATCTCGATAGGCGTCATACGGTAAGGATCCTTAGAGATGGGTCTCGTACCGGCTCTAGATCAATGCCAAAGTCTACACTCCTCTGTGGAGGTAAACTTGATGGCTCTCCAATAACGTCGGAAAACTCGCAAGCTATTGGAATCTCCTCAAAAGTTGGACTCGTGCTATCCTGCATGGCATAGCACCAAAAAGCCTCACAACCTTGACCAATAAGTCTCGCAGCTCGAACTGCACTGATAATTGTACCAGTCTTCCCGAGATTCCATCCTTTGAAGATCTCAACATGGCCTACAACTGTAGTTACCGTCACTATCCTCTTGTTGATGTCCAGAATTGCTCGATGTCGATCCATCCATTCCATGTTAAGGATAACTTCTTCATGTACTAAGTACATGACGAAGAATTCAGCTGGCCAATCACGACCTCCAAATCTAATAGGGAAATCGCGAACCTCTCGTGTGCCTCTAATCCTACCACCCATCAAGTCATCCTATAAAGAAGGGTTTTCCCTTTACGGTAACTAAGGCCAATCTATCTACACATGCATCACACATAAAAGAATGCGTGGCACCGGTATCGAAAAGAACTCTGACAAGAAAACCATTAATATGAATGGTACATGTCGTCGTTGGAGCGGTCGGCTCCACTACACTCCTCAGCTCATAAACTCTAGCCGAGGTACCTCTAGTGTCCGAAGTACCACCTCCTCGTCCTCTACCCTGACCCGGAGTGGAACCTTGAGGAGCGGTAGAACCAGGAACTCTCTGCTGTTGATATTGAGGTCTATGTCCTCCTCTTACAGCACTAGCAGGTAAAGAACCATGTTGCGATGGCGCCTTGCCCTGACGGCAGAACACATCTCTATGTTCGGGCTTGCCACAAGAGAAGCAAGTCACAACAGCCTTCTTGCAATCAACTCTCATATGTCCGACACCTCCGCAGTTAAAGCATTGTTGTCCTCTGTCGGAACTCTATACAGATTGCTGGAAACTAGAACGTCTCGGCGTCTGACTACGCCCAAAATCCGATGCTCCAGCTCTAGCACTAGCTGGTCTAGTCTTTTGTCTCTTCTTAGGGCCTCCAGTCTAAGAAGCTGTCCTCTGACCCGGTCGGTCTCGCTCATAACTAGATGCTCTATACTGATAGTCCGTCAAAGAATCATAACGGAAACCAGTAAGATAAGAGCGTGTCAACTCTCTTAATCTCCGAGAGAATAGGTAAACATGATGATCCTCAGGTGGTGCAGATGGACCCAGCAAAGACAACTCATCCTAAAACTTGCTGACAATCTCAATAATAGGCAAATCCTCGTATCTAGCCTCGAGGAAATCCTGAAGGCAGTCTCTTCTTATAGCTGCAGAGCAGTAGCGATCCCTGATCACCATCTTCATCTGCTCATAGCTGGTGACCTTACTACGAGCGGTCCTCCACCAAGAATGAGCCTGATCCTTCAGTAGCGTATGTGTTATGTTGACTGGACGTCCCTCTAGGCAACCAATTGCCTCCATAACAGAATCCAGCTATCCTAGCCACAACTCCTCCTCTAATCCAGTCTTCCCCACGAAAGTGGGAACCTTCAGTTGGCCGACAGCCTTCAACCAACTATCGAGCTTTGACTCTCTCGTCTCAGCCGGTGCTCTAACAACCTAAACAACTCTAGTAGGCGGGGCAACGACTTGTGTAACTCTCTGCGAAACCTCAGCTTCGCGGGAGCTGGCAGTGTTGGTGTAGGTCCTTCGGTCTTGATAGCCTCCTCGACTCTCTACACATAGTCGCGATACGCAGAAGCTCCGATAGACGCTTGTCCAGACTCCGTCGAAGGCGCTCTCTGTGCTCCGGACCTAGTGACGGTCCCGTTCTCAACCTCAAGAACAACACTCTCAACAACTTCTTTAGTGAACGCCTCAACGATAGGTGGATCAGCAATTGAGGCTTGGCCCCGACCTCTAGCTAGCGGATGTCTTTCTACACGTCCTCGTCCACGGACTGCAGGTGGAAGAGGTGGTCGACCCCTTCCTCGCCTCATAGCAGATGTAGTTATAGCATGCGTCATCTACTATAAGGATAGATATCGGTATATAAAACAGTAGGAAAAGCACATAAATGTAACATAAAAGAAAACTACATTGTTGAGATCCGCGGAGGTAGTGATGGTCACCCGTACAATCTATCCCAGACCGACAAGTTTAAAACAAAACCCCCTTTTCAAAACGTAGACCCCTTGCAGGTTCTATTTATTTACCTATCCCACCTTTAGTAGATTTCGAGTGTCATTGTTGCCAACCTAGAACTCTGATACCATAGTATAACATCCCAAGTTCTGGGAACTCGAAGCGTTACGGGTTAGGACCTCACAATGGGTTCCGACCCTCCGAGTAGCAACGACACAACGGATCTCACAACAAAGCACAGAAAAATGAAAACCAAAACTCAAATTAAAACCGAAGGTTTAAACAAGAGGAAGCATAAAAGACTCGCAGTCGAGTTCAAAACAAAAAAGGAAACAACAACTGAAACATAAATCCGATCCCGTCCTATAATGTACGGGAACCCCACTTGACCACACAATTCGGATCACTCAGCAGCATCCTGAACCTAAGGAACATCTACAACATCGGTATAAACTATTTGCTAACATTCTAGATATCAAAAAGACAGTAAATGCACAAACACACATAAGGTAAAGTAAACACATAGCATGCTCACACTCAGCCGGTTATTATCTTTGATTACGTTATCCATTTACTAATTCAACTTATGTTGTCACACGAGAATCACTAAGATCTCGCCTTTGTCCCCTTTCACCAACAGGAATAGAGCGGATGCATCCCTCTGTCACCTACTGGACTGGTCGCAAGAACACCTCCTAGTTTCCCCATTCTGAACTGGACAAGCGGCCACTGCCCGATTATAATACACTTGGACTTTAAGGTTATAAAGATCAATCCTAGTTCCGGTTATCAGTTATAACGTTAAAGATAAACATACACCACCAATACGATCAAACCAATATACGAAATGAAGCTAAGTAAGTCCAAGGGACTTACCTCACTCAGATAACTTAGCAAAAAACTCAGATAACCTCAAGGAAGGAGAACGGAAAGCCTGTTCACACATGGCATCACGAATCAGAACCGAAACAATTGCTAGAAGTATATAACTTCTAGTCTCCATGATCTCTAAGAGATCTACACAAGCTAGGGTCAAAACCCTAGTCTTACAGAACACTAAGGGTCGACAACAACATCAAGGAACAAGGAAATGAACGAGGGAAAGCAAGGAAGGAAGCAACTCACAAGAACGGGAGTTGCTGCAAAAACAACCGCAGGGGCGGCGGAGCAAGGCGCATGGGCAGCTTGCCGCGGGGGCGGGGATGTGCAGGCGTGGGGGCGGTGCGCTGACAAAAGCCATTGTCGGCTTCTCGACGACAACGGAACCACAACAACGTCAAAGCTTGCTCTTCCAACACTTTCACACTTCACAACTCAACCAAGGGAGCTTGTGAACATCAAAGGATCATCAACGGAATGCTCCACAAGAATCAAGGATCAAACTTGATTCTTGGAGAACAAGAAAAGAGGAAACGAAGGGAGAAACGAAACAGAAGGAAACAAGGTGCAACAACACCTGAACGTGATGAAGAACAAAGGAGAAATAACTTACACGTTCAACAAGATCACAGGAAGCAAGGCTGCAGCACTCGAGGGTTGAAGAAAGCGTAAGGAAGAAACGGAAAAAAGAAGAAAATACGGGAATACATCGAAAAGGGGTGGAAGATAGATGGAAAGGACGTTTTAGGGTTAGGATGAAGATCAGGAAGAAGATTTGCAGCGAATTCGCAGGGGCGGCCCCTAGTCACTGCGGGGGCGGTGACATGCTCAGCTTGCCGCTGGAGCGACCTTCTTCACCGCGGAGGCGGTGAAAGTGAAAATTGGGGTCTTACATTCAGACTAAATCTTCGTTTCTTTGACGATGTCCAAACCATGCATGTTTTTAAAAAATCAAATGTGTTGTTTACCGATGTAGTCCGACCTAAACAATTTCACTTATAAATATAAATATAATATTAATTGGCTTCTGAAATGTTTGATTGGGTTTAGGTTGTTTAGGTATATACTTATGGTTTGATGGTCGATATAGTCTTGGGATAGTTGACATCGATCGAGTTGAGAGACTTCCTTAGTCATTCACTTACTTTTTTTTTTTATTAACTTAATAAAGTTACTACTTCTAAGACAGATCCATGCAAAATTACGATGGCATTATAGTTAGTTACAACAATAAGAGAAGTATCCAATTAAAGAAAAATAATATTGTACAACAAAACTATAATTATATTAACAACCTATATCATCATAGAACACTAATTTTCATCACCTCGAGGTAATCGGTTCTTCCACGATGGTCTCCAGCACAGGCTTCCTTGACCGGCAAATGGACCGCCGGTGTTTCAACTCCGGCGAGAAAATCTCCTCAAGATCAAGCGTCAACGGCGCAAGCCCACCGGATTCCGATACCTCCGGCACCACCCTAACCATGGCAGTACCGGAGGCTTTCTTCTTCTTGGAAACTGCCATGAACAGCGTGGCCATATCGGAGGCGGCTACGACGGAGCTCAGCCTCTGCATCGGGAACATGGCGTACACCTCGCCCATCTCGAGGTCTTCATCGGCGCTGAGGGCGGCGAAGCGGCGGCCAATCTGGACAGACTTGGAGTTCACCACGAAGAGGTTGGGCGTCTCCAGCATTAGCTCCGCCGCCTTGATCGGCTCTTTGAAATTACGGATTTCACCACCCGGAAACACCACCTTCGCCGCCCCTCCGTCGGCGTTTCTTCCTTCTCCCCCGGCCAACGCACAGGACGCGTAATTGCCCATTCCGGTGTTTGATTGCTTCAGGCCTTGGGTTTTGGTGTGGAAGAATTGTGTAACGCGCCTTTTATAAAGAGAGATCTAGGGAGAAGGTTGACGTTGAATTTGAATATTAAAATACGAGTAAACTGAAGCTTCATAAATCAAAGCAGTTGGAGGAGTTGACTTTTGACAATGGAGGCACAGAAGAATTGGTTAATAATCATGACGCGTTCGCAACGAGGCTAAATTAAAAACGTTTTACCTGAAAATTAATTTATTAGTCAAAATATATTAATTCTTATTTGGAAAAGTTCCCACGTTTTAACACACCAACAATTTTTTGCTTACCACGAATCCCTTTTTTGCATGATTAATATATGGCAGACCAAATTTACCACGATTCACTAAATAAATTTTTTTATTAATAGATTTTTAACTAAATCTCAAGGTGATACGTTGCAAAAATGTATGAATAATCTAATAGTAAATAAATAAAGAAATAATTAGAGAAAGAGGACCCTAAAATTTTTCATTTTATGAAATGAGCCTCTAATAAACTAGCTACATAAAATAGGTCTGAAAAGTATAAATTAGGCTAATGTGGACATTGAATTGAAAAGAGAGGGGTACAGACTTTTTTTTTGAGATGATTTGATGTTAATTTTTTGGAAAAAAAAAAAAACACTGCTTACCCATAAATAGATTACCCAGGAATAGATTACCCCGAAATACATTACCCAGGAATTTTGAGATTACCCAGAAATAGATTACCCAAGAAGTTTGACATTACCCAAGAAGTTTGACTGTTTTAGATTACCCCGAAACACATTACCTAGGAAGATGAGAAGTTTCAGCTTAACCCGAAATACATTACCAGGAAGATGAGAAGTTGGAGATTATCCATGGATACAAACAAACACTGTTTACCCACAAATAGAAAATGTAAACAAACACTGCTTACCCACAAATAGAATAGGAAGTTTCTGTGTTTTAGATTCACAAAAAGAAGAGATGAGAAGTTTCAGATTACCCACAAATACATTACCCAGGAAGTTTGAGATTACCCAAAAATAGGAACAAACATTGCTTACCCAGAAATAGGAACAAACATTGCTTACCTAGAAATAGGAACAAACACTGCTTACCCACAAATACATTCCGGTGAAGAAGAAGCTCAACAAGTAGTCCAGATTCATGTGTTTCAATGGGAAGAAGAAAAGAGCTGTATATAGATACTCAGAAATAAATTTACGTTTGAAAGGAGGGAAGAATAAGAGACAAAGGAGGAAAAAAGATGGGTTGGCTGAATTGATTGGGTTATTTTCTGATTTTTTTCTACATGTCACCCATCAAATCAGATGGAACCTATGTCCCTTACTTTTCTAATTTTTTCTACAATAGGAGCCCATTTTCTAAATGAAATGATGAGAGGCCCTAAATCCAAACTCTACATTGTAAAAGACCCACATTGCAAATTCAGCCATAAATAAACTAAGGGAATAGTAAAAGCATCATCATACATAGATCTAGGTGCATAGATCTAGGTGTGTTCGGCAATAGTGTAAAGAACTTACAGTGAGTTTGGTTCTTACTTACAACCGGGGACACAAAAATATCCGATCCGACTAATCCGATCAGCTAATCTAAAGATCCTATCCAAAAAGTCTGAATTCAAAAATATCCGGCAATTGGTGATCCGAGTCCGATCCGATCAGGGCATATTTTTCGAATCATTGGATCGGATACAGATCGAGGTTTGGAGACAAAAGTCGGATCGGATCGGATATATCCTACTAGTTTAAGAACAAATACTCAGATCGGATACCGGATCGGAACTTCGAATCGGATAACGTGTCGGATATCCCGGTGCTCTCAAATCGGATTCGGATCGGACTTTTTATAAGATTGTCGAAACGGATATCCGGAGATGTCCACCCCTACGAACCGGGAGTTTTCACTCTTTATATATTTCGATAAAAAAAAGAATAACATTTATTACATAGAACTTTAATGCTAATTATATGAACCAAATGCATTTTTGCTTATATTGGTCTTCAGTTTTTATAAAGTAGTAGTATGTCTTCTTTTGATGTCCGCCTTAGTTTAGACCTTGTTCAGTGTTCACTGTCATTAGCAATGGCATTCTCTTGTGAAAGTCTTCACTGTTGCCAATATATATTTTTACAATGGAATCGGTTAAGTTATATGACCTATGTTATAATGTGAAAGATGAATTGAAAAGATAGAGAGATGAATGTAAACTGAACTTTTCTTATTATCTAATGTAAAGCAATTACAAGCATTTATAGAATATAATTTGTAACAGAAAGTTTCAACAAAAAGTTGTTAGGCTTGTGCTGAGCTGGCACGTGGTCTATGATATTACTCAACACCCCCCGCAAGCTGGCAGGAGATATCATGCCAAGCTTGAAGAGTAGAAGATTCTGTTGAGACGAGGGTAAAATCTTAGTGAGAACATCCGCAATCTGATCATGGGTAGGAACGTGACGCAGTTGAAGAAGACCTTCCATGACTTTGTCACGTGTGAAGTGGCAATCGATTTCAATGTGTTTAGTACGTTCGTGAAACACAGGATTAGATCCTATTTGAATTGCAGAACTATTGTCACAGAAAAGCTCAACTAGTTGAGGTGGATGAAAACCAAGTTCTTGTAAAAGGCGAACAAGCCATGTGATTTCAGCAGCAGCGTGGGCTAGTGCTCTATATTCCGCTTCTACAGAGCTTCAAGATACAATGCTGTGCTTTTTAGATTTCCAACTGATTGGAGAATGACCAAGTAAAATGACATAACCTCCTACTGAACGCCTGGTAGTTGGGCATGCTGCCCAGTCCGAATCTGAATAGGCAAATAACTTAGGTGTATCATTTCCATTAAGAAGAATACCATCACCAATAGTGCCTTGAACATAGCGAAGAGTATGTGTAAGGGCCTCCATATGAGAAGTGCAGGGAGATTGCATGAACTGACTGAGATTCTGCACAACATAGCAAAGATCAGGCCGTGTATAGGTTAAAAAATTCAGTTTACCAACCAAGCAGCGGAATTTAGTGGGATATGATAATGGTGAACCAGAATCAGGAATGAGTTTGGTATGAAGAGGTAAAGGTGTGCTGGTGGACTTTGTTGAAGTGAGGTTGGCATCTTGAAGAAGCTCGAGAGTAAACTTTCTTTGTGTAAGAATGATCCCAGAAGGTACATAAGAGACTTCCAATTCTAGGAAGAAATGGAGAATACCGAGATCTTTAATACTGAATGTCTTATCCAAGAAAGTTTTGAGAGCATCTATCGTTACTAGATCAGATCCAGTGATTAACAAATCATCAACATATATTGCCACAATAGTGATGTTATTGGAATCTTTCTTAATGAACAAGGAGTAGTCATTTTTTGACTGAATGAAACCTTGTGTTTGAAGAGCAGCAGTTAACCGATGGAACCACTGTCGAGAAGCTTGTTTCAAGCCGTGCAGAGACTTGTTTAATTTGCAAACCAGAGATAAAGGATTATCAATTCTTGGAGGCAACTTCATATAAACTTCTTCATGCAATTCTCCATGTAAAAAGGCATTGTTGACATCTAATTGATGAATAATCCAGGATTTGGAAGCTGCTATGGCTAATATACTTCGAATGGTAGTCATTTTAACCACATGAGAAAACGTTTCATGATAGTCAATACCTTCTTTCTATGTGTATCCTTTTGCTACAAGTCGAGCTTTGAATCTTTCTAAGCTGCCATCAGATTTAAGCTTGACACGAAATACCCACTTGCACCCTATTGCTTTCTTGCCTTGGGGAAGAGGAACTAAATCCCATGTGTGATTCAGTTGAAGTGCCTGATACTCTATATTCATTGCTTTAACCCAGTTAGGATCAGATGCAGCCTCATGATAAGTGGTTGGTTCAGCATATGCAGATAATGATGAAAGAAAGGCAAGGTGAGGAGATGGTAAAAATGAAGCAGAAACATACCTGGTGTTGGAGAGGTGGAGTTATAAGTGCAAATGAAATCCTGGAGATATGAAGGTCGATGAGTAGTTCTGGTGGACCTCCTGAGAGGTGGTGGACTGATAGGAGGTGAGGGAGGGTTGTGAATTGGATATGAGGAATTTAATGAGGAAACAGTGGATGGGGGAAATGTATGAGGTGTATTAGAAAATGTAGAAGGGGAGATGAGTATGGAAGAATCAAAAGAGGGAGAAATGGAAGGGGATAGAGCAGGTAAAGTATGTGAAGAAGGATGAGGTAACATTTGTCTAACAGGAAAAATAGTTTCATGAAAGACAATGTTTCGAGAATAAAAAATTTTGTTTGAATGCAGAGAAAGAGCTTTGTAACCTTTCTTGCCAAATGGATAGCCAAGAAAAGTACAAGGTATGGCACGAGGTTGAAATTTATCTCGATGGTGAGCAGGAGTGGTGACATAACAAAGACAACCAAACACTCTAAAATTGGAGTAGGTAGGAGGCTTAGAAAATAAAATTTCATATGGAGATTTAAAGTCAAGAATGTGGGAAGGCAACCTGTTGATTAAGTATGTTGCTGTGAGAATACAATCACCCCAGTAAATCAGAGGGAGATTGGCTTGAAAATACAAAGAGCGAGCAACCTCCAGAAGATGTTTGTGTTTACGTTCGACTACTCCATTTTGTTGAGGGGTATGGGGACAAGTAGTGTGATGAATAATGCCATTGGTAGAATAAAAAAAAGAAGCAACATGACCAGAAAATTTCATGGCATTGTCAGATCGAATGATTTTAACAAATGAATTGAATTGGTTTTTGACAAGAGATATGAATGACTGAAGAATAGGAAAAGCATTGCTTTTATTTGCTAGTAAGTAGGTCCAAGTACATCGTGTATGGTCATCAACAATGGTCAAGAAATACTTGAAACCATTATATGTAGTTTGTTTATATGGACCCCATGTGTCTACATGAATGAGTTCAAAAGGAGTTGCTATTCTTGTAGAATTATGTTTAAAAGCAAGGCGATGCTGTTTGGCTTGAGGGCAGATTTGACAAACTGCATGATTCTTGATGGAAATGTTATGACAGGGAATGTGATGAAGTTGATCAAATGGCATGTGTCCAAGTCGACAATGCCAAAGTTCTGGAGTGAGAGAAGCAGTGTGACATGAATGTAAGGTGTTGGAGATGGAAGGAATTTCATTTGCAAGATATAGTCCCTTGTGCACTCTACCAATCACCAAGGGCTGATTCATCAAATGGTCCTGGATAAGGCAAAGATCATTGGTAAAAATGATGTCAGATTTCAGGTCATAGGCAAGTTTATGAATGGATAATAAATTAAAATGAAAATCTGGTACATGAAGGACATTGTGAAGAATGATAGATTCATTCAACCGAATAGTACCAATGTGAGCAATAGGGGCATGTTGACCATTAGGCATTGTAATAGAGGTATTTGTAGGTTTATATGAAGAGAAATATTCGAGACATGGTGTGATATGGTCAGTAGCTCCACTGTCGAGTATCCAGTTTGAATGTAATTCTGATGAGAAAAAGCAAGCAGACTTACCAGCCAGAAAAGCTGAATGATCAACCTTACCACTATCTTGATTTTGTGGTGATTGTATGAGTGAAAGAAGTTGTTGTAATTGATCAGAAGAAATGCCTGGTAAAGTTTCTTTAGAATTGACTGAAGTTGCAGCTAATTTATGGCCTGGAGGATAGCCATGAGTCTTCCAACATTTGGAGGTGAAATGACCACCTATTTTGCATACATCACAGAAAGCAATGCCTGGACCTGGTGCAGTGGGATAGCCATGTAATTTCTAGCACTTATCAACGAGATGGCCCTTAACTTTGCAATGATTGCAGAATAAAATTCTGTCAAAGAAGGCTGATGAGTTTCTTGGATCTGAATAATTTCTCTGATTAGAACGATCTTGATTTACTGGAGCACCTCGACGTTGAGAATATAAACCTATGGAATCATCATCAACAGGAGATGATGATTTGAGACCTCTTTGTTTTTCATCTTGTAGCACAATTTGGTAAACTTCATGAAGGTTAGGAGCAGGAGACATCATTAAGACATTAGATTGAATGACATTATAAGAGTCATTCAAACCAACAAGAAATTGAATAACTTGTTGATAATGCAAGATCTTAAGAGCACTATGATTTGATCCACAAATACAGAGTTGATCCTCAACAGCTAGTGAATACTCATCCCACAACTTCTTTAGACAGGTGAAATAAGCGGTAACTGAAGAATTATTTTGAGAAATAGAACATAATTCTTTCTGGATTTGATAGAGATTAGTTCGATTGGATTTTCCATAGCGAGAATGCAATTCTTTCCAGATTTGAGATGCAGTTTTGCAAAAAAGCACAGATTCAGCTATGTCTTTCTCGACTTAGTGTAACAACCAAGAAATCAACATATTATTGCACTGCTCCCATTGAGCCATCAGTTTGAGATCTGAAATCGGTTTCTGACAATCACCATTAACAAATCCAAGTTTGTTTTTAGCAAGAAGAGATACCTCTACAGAACGTCTCCATCGACAATAGTTAGTTTCATTGAGCAGCGTGGTGGTGAGTCAAAGAGAGGGAGGATCTGAGTGATGCAGATGCATTTGATTGTAAGGATCTGCTCCATCCGGATTCGATTCCGCTCTGAAAGGATTCGTCGTCTCATCATCAAAATGATGATTGCTTGTGTTAGATAAAGCCATGGAGTGAAGAACTTTTAGGAAGAAATGAGAAGGATCGATAGTTTGGCTGATACCATGTTATAATGTGAAAGATGAATTGAAAAGATAGAGATATGAATGTAAACTGAACTTTTCTTATTATCTCATGTAAAGCAATTACAAGCATTTATAGAATACAATCTGTAACAGAAAGTTTCAACAGAAAGTTGTTAGGCTTGTGCTGAGCTGGCACGTGGTTTGTGATATTACTCAACAACCTAAAGTGATATAACCTGAATCTTCATTGTCCATAAAAATACGGAGTTTAATATCATCCGAAAAGGTTGTTATAGAGTCAAATATTTTAAACAGGTCAGCGATGAGAACACTGTTACATTTATGGGTAATTATTTAGGCTCCGTTTGATTTTAATTTCAAAAACAGAAACGAATGAAAAAGAATCTAGTTCATAAATCTACCCTTATTCATGAAATCTTTTTGAATCATTCATTGTGATTTGATGTAATTGAAGTAGAATTTGGTTTGTTATGATACTCTATAGGAAATCAAAATGAAAATTTTCTATAAGATCACATTCAATGATTAAAAAAAGTTTATAAACAATATATATATATATATATATATATATATATATATATATATATATATATATATATATATATATAGTATAGATCCTATGAGAACACCCCCTAACGTGAGAACATGAGAACATATTCGTAATTATTATTAGTTTTGTTACGAATGTGCCATATCGTTTAATGTATTATTCGTAGTTATTGTTGGTTGAGTGGATTATTCGTAGTTATTGTTGGATTTCTAATTATTATTATTCGTAGTTATTATTATTTTTGATATCTACTCTAAATCTCAACCCTTAATACTCACATCCAACAGTGTACGATTGTTCTCACGTTCTCACGTTATGGGTGTTCTCATGGGAACCACACCCTCTCTCTCTCTCTCTCTCTCTATATATATATATATATATATATATATATATATAGAGTTTGACTCACATGTAAACAACTCTTATAGTGTTCAATGAGAACACACATTAACCATAGGATTGCTTTGATCTAATGGTCTTGATTAAACCAAATTTAAGGGAATATTTTACTCCACTCTCCTATTAAAGAGAGTGCATTGCACTCTCCATATTAACTATAGTCAAATATGGTAGTTAGAGATTCTCTTCCTAATTGTTATTATTCTAATCTCTACATTTAAATCCAAATCTGATTTTCAACGTGAATTCATATTGCCTTTTTTCATTTCTCAATTCATCATTCACCATAGTTGATATCAACAACATTTCTAAATCAATTCAATTATCATCTCCATTCTTCTAGTTAATATTGTACAAAAGTATTCGTCTGTGTTCATGAAAATATTCGTCAATATACTATTAAAAATTCATTCATGGTACCGATATTATTCGTTCATGTCCAACAAATTTTAGTCGATTATTGATAACTGAAATTAATAGTCAATGGTACATAAATTATTCATTTACATAGTGAAAAATATTCGCTCATAATCTGAAGATACCAATGTTTCAATCTTCGGACAATTCGCGAACATATACGTATACGAAGATATTCGTCCATGTTACTTAAAATATCCGTTAGTGTACTATTAAATATCCGTTAGTGTTACTAAATATATTCGTAGATATGACATAATATATTCGTTGCAAAATTTAGTTATTCAATTGTTTCCAATAACTTGTCGCACATACACGGACAAACCATCACAAATCGCCGGATAAAAGACATATAACCACCGAATATTTACAACATTTAGTGTCGAATAAAAACTAAAGTACAATAATTCATGTATATGATGGAATAACAAATTTTGTTCATCACATTAAAGAAGGTTTCAAGCACAACAAAAACATATTGAATCTTAATCTAAGCAAAATCAACGTCCTTCTCATTTTGCTAAATACATAACATACATCAACGAATAAAAACTCAATAAACAATGAATACAAATCAAATAGCATATGCTTCTCTTGTACTGTTGAGGATGGAGACAACCATGGATTCCGGTTGGTCTGCAATGATGACAAATTTGGAGTCGTACAACAAGATTGTTGATGGTAATGATGTAATATTGACACGAGACTACAAGGATGAAGGAAAACGAGATTTTTGAATAATCTCGAGCGAAATTGATGGTGAGTGAGACGAAATTGCTCTTATAGATGGTTGAGTCGCGATGCACGAGACTGAAGGAATGTTGGAAGGGCACCTGAGGCATTCGAGGTAGAACCATGGCGAGTTCAAGTCCGGATCTGTGAAGAAAACCGGCCGGCATAATTTGGTATGGAGACGACGGTGCCTAATCATCGTTGAATCGCCCTTGCTCACCATTGGAGTCGTTTCACAAATAATCGGTTATTGAGCGATGATGGAAGATTTGAATGAGAGATTTTAGGGCCATATAAGGTAACAAATCTTTTTATATATAATAATTGAGCAAATTGGGTGAAAATTGATTTTCACGTGCAACCAATTCCCCACTCTCATTCTAATTTATTTTATTTTTATTTTTTCCCCCTATTTATTATGGTTAATCTTGACCATCTATTATTCTAATCTTACGGATTAGATTTGTTCTCATTGTACACTATAGGGGTTGTTTACATGGGAGTATGATTATATATATATATATGGGTGCAATCTTTTACATACGAGGGAATATGATGAAATGTATTAATGATATATTTTGTTTAGTATTTGTCTAGCTCAATAAATAATTTAATGAAATAATTAAGTTTATAGCTTTTTTTTTATGAATGAACTAATTTGCCCTTATTTAATATATCAACTTTGCTTAATATGTTACAAGATTGTATTTAATTTTTGTATATAAATTTCAAGTACAAGAAATAATTAAATTATTTGTTACATGAAAAATAATCTAATAATATTTTTAATATTTTTATACAATAAAATTAGTTACAACAATTTTGTAGAAGAAAACTAGTACAATAACTCTCGTACAAGAAAATTTTTACAATAACTCTTGCACACGAAGAATAAATCGTATGATCCAACTTGTCCAGCTGATAGTAGGGTAAGAGAGTGACTACCAACAAAAGATCAAATTTTACCTACCAAATTTACATAATATCATCTTCTAATAAAAATAGTAAAATAAAGAAATATTAAAACAATATTAATAATTTAATTTTACATACCAAGACAATATTAAAACAATATTAATAATTTAATGCTCACCATTCTAATAACAATAGAAAATTTTTATAAGCTAGATATATAGATGAAGAGAGGAAGCTCAAGATTTGAGCATGTTTTGAGGTAAGAGCGTTATCAGCGCACTTGGGTTGCAACAAAGAGTCGGTGACTGCCAGCAAACGCGACACCATCACCGCTCCACCGCTGCTCCTCATTGGAGACTTTTAGTTCCATTGCAGCTCATTCTATAAATTATTATATACACTAGTGGATCGTTTAGACGTCAGATTTCATTTACTAACTCATACTTAACGTGAACTATTGCGTGTCAGTGTAGCTGATAGTCAGGATGGTCAATGATTTACGGATATCCTGCCTCAAATATTAAAATTTTAATTTATTCTAAATATTAAGGGCCCGTGTGGTTAAGGAGGGAGAAACGGAAACGAAAACGGAATGAAAAAATGAAGGAAAGGAAACGAAAAGAGTTATTTTTATTTTATGTTTGGTTATATTTAGGAATGGATTCATTGAGTTCAATGATATTTTTTCTTGTTTGGTTTGAATGGAATCATTCCATGGAATCGTTAATATCATGATTCTCATTGAATAAAAACAAAATTTATTATTATTATTATTAATTTTATTATTATTATTATTATTATACATAGACATTGTTCGACTTAATAATATACAAGTCGAATATAAACACATCAAAAATCGAATCGTACTGCTCAAATAACCCCTCTAACTTAGCATTGTTTGATCATCAAAATGCTCTATGATTGAAAATATTACTTACAGTAAGAATCCACACGCTAACTTTTCATGTTGTAGTCTCACATGAAAAAGACATCTACAAGAATAAATAAGACAAGCACTGAAAATAGGTTGTGACAGATCAGAACTGCACACACATCCAACCAGAGACAAAGCTTAGTACCACATAAATGGGGAGAAAAATACAAAAATGAAAATTCATTGAGATTAAACCATGACAGCATATGAGATATACACCCACACTTGAAATTTTAGCAGGCACGTCTTTTCCCAACTTTTCAACCTGGAAAAAGTAATTGTAAAAAATGGTTGTCAAATGCATGGAGGTGAAATGCATAAAGGCTACATTTTGAAATCTTAACTAGAAAGAAAAATATTTATCATGTATAAGTTTGCTTCCAAATCTCAAGTCTCTTTATCTTCCTCAATTGTGAGAACAAGACTATGAGTTATGGATACTATAAAGATCTTAGCTTTATACTTACAGCAAGTCTGAGTTCTCTTTATAGTGTTCTATTTTTCTTGTAATCAATTATCGGCATTTTCGTTGATTTGAATGAAGAAAAAATGATAACACAAATTGAAATGTCCAGGTTACTGCAATTTCTCCATGCACTACCTCAACAGGTTACAGTGTAGCTCCAAGTTGATGATTTTATTTCTTTTTATTGTATGGATAATGGAGGCTACGATAACATGTACTCTAGAGAATTTGGTAGATAAAACAAACAATCTGGTTTCATGAAGGAAGTATTACTTACAGTAAGAAGCCAACATGATAGATAAATATATTGAAAATAATGCTCTCTATCATAAGTTTAGCTTTTAGCCCCCATGGACTAATATTGACAGCAAACATGTACTCTAGAGAACTACACCGTTAGCATTTTCAATTCAAGTTGAGTTGTCCGTTTTCATTTGTGCAAGCGACGACACATTTAACTTCAACCACTGCAATTTTTAGAACACACCCATGCATCAATTTCTACCAATTGTCATGCTTTCTCTATCACTGTATTCAGTACATCACATAATAACAAAAACAACCAACCAAAGTAATGCATGTTCCTCCTTTTTAACCCCTTTTGTTGTATAATCAAGACTAATCAAAATCCATGGTGAAAATGAGCAACATAAACTTATAAGACAAAGACTTAGCACATGAAACAATCCAAATTGAAAGAGAACAAGTATTAACCCTTATCATTCTTCCACCAAAATCATTCCACTAGCATCACTTAAGCAAATATTTTATAAAAAATCAAACTTTGATCACTTCTTTCAGTAAATGATTCTTTAATTAATCAAATTAACATCATGTGTTAATGCTATGGAGTATGGATCCACCGTTCCAATATATATATACAACCCTTTCAACATTTGCAGATCTCCCTCTTTATCCTCCCTTTGGGTCCATAAACAATAAACCCATTTTATCTATGTTTTCAAAAAACATATTCTCACAGTTTTAACATTACCTAGTTGATATTTTTCTTCATTACCCAAATCATCAATCCAAAATTTTGCTACTCAATTATCTTGCACTATTGTTTTATTGAATTTTGTATTCCTTTTGTTATATCATCAAGACTCATCAAAATTCATTTCAACTGTAATTAGCGGGGTTAACTTTGTATACAAAAATTGACCAAGTGCAAAAATACCCTCCAAAAAATTAATCGGTAAGCGCAAATTTTCATCTGACAGTTCTACAAAATAAAATGAGGTTTCAGAATGAAAACTATCAAAGAAACTACTACAAAAAAAAAAGCAGATAGGAATTGGGAGCTTAACTTGAAACAAGAAGAATGGGACTCCAAGGGTGTCAATGTTCCTTTCCAACTGTTACAATCATCTCAACATGAACCCTAGGTGTCTGCTTTAGTCCCTTTGAATTGGTCAAAAATATTGAAAGCATGAGAAGCAAACTAGTTTGCAACAAAAATTAACTTAAGCTGAGAGGTATAAGTTGGGTCAAATAGATCTCTTGTGACCACAACAGATTTGCTACACCACCAAACTTGCAATAGAGAAATTTCAAATTTCATCCCCAAATCCCGATTCAGCTAACCAGAAAACGAGAGTGGAGAAGAATGGAAAATGAGAGTAGAGAATAATTTAGATCCGAATTACCTTTATCCGCAACTATAAGAAAACGAGAGTGGATAAGAATCGAAATGTGAGAATCCTGGAGCATACAAAATCGAGAATGGAGAACAATCGAAGTGCTAGGGTTTTTCAAATGTCGGGGAGAGAGAAAACTAGGAACACATATGTTTACGAAGGAAATCAACGAGTTTTACTCCGGAAATAAAAAGGGGTAATGATTCCGGGCCATGAATGGATTCATTCCTTTCCTCTATCAAACCAAACATATGTTATTGAGCTGGGTCGGAATAAAACCATTCCTATGCCTTTTTTTCCATACCAAACGGGCCCTAAATATTTATTTTAAATTAATAATTTCATACATTTTGTTTGCAACAATTAAATATTTAAATTACATGCAAAATTAGGTAGTGTGTGGGACGGCGCTTATTGAAGCTTATGGGAGCTGATGGAGCGGATGGTTTTTGGCCTTCTCGAAATACCCCTATCTTTTTTTTTTCTTTTTTTCCCCCTTTTGTTGCTGAAAAAAGACAGGTATCGATCTATCTTCTTCCTATCTTCTTCTTCTTCTTCAATTCTCTTTTGAAGGTATTATTCTCTTCTTCGATTCTTTGTACACATCTCTTTTGAAGGTATTCTTCCATCTTCTTCTTCTTCAATTCTCTGTAAATCTTGATTTTTATTTTCTTCTTCGATTCTATGTACACATCTCTCTTGAAGGTATTTTTCCATTTTATTCTTCTTCGATTCTTTGTCTTGATTGTTATTTTCTTCTTCGATTCTTCTTCGATTCTATGTACATCTGTTTTGAATATATCCAAAGTTTCTTCTTCGAATCTCTGTAAATCTTGATTTTATTTTCCTTTTGTTGTATGTCTAATCCTAAAAGTTCCCTTGTTGACAGATTCCAAGCACATGTTCATCCTTCAACTTCAGTGATAGGTTGCCCTTTATTGATTTCAATTTCTTCACATCTCCTAGGGTTTAGCTAGGGCATAAACTTCAGCTTCAATGACAGTTTAGCTAGGGCATAAATTTTAGCATATATTTCCTTTGATATTTAGCATGAACACTGCATGAACATAGTTGACATAAATTGTTGGTGATTTCCCTTCTACCTTTGTCTTTTTCCTTTGTCGAATGTTGACTGAAATTGTTGATTATTTTTGGTTCGGGTTGCTAAACACAGTTGACAACTTGAATAAATGTTGAGAATGAATTGTTGTTGATTAGATTAGAAACTGGAAGAATTATGTAGGTGTCTCTTAAGAAGCACAATCCTTAAGTTCATATGAAAGATTGTACTGTAACACTCGAATCCGTAGGACTCGGGATGCTACGGACGGAGACCTCACAATCAGTCTCGACCCTTAGCCTGACAACAATTTCACCGGATCTTGCAATAAGGCACAAATAAAGGCTAAAACCGAAATACATTTTTATACAATGAAAGGAAACCCGAAAGAATACAAACAATGGACTTTAGCAAAAAAAAAAACTCCAAAGACCAAACGTCATACACGCGGCATACAATGATACAATATACAAAACTCCAACCATGACTCCAACCCAAAACCCCGCCTAAAATGTACGGAACCCCGGCTGCCCACTCTTCCGGATCTCTCGACCGCATTCCTAACTTTCAAGACAACTACAACGTCGGTATAAAACCGTTAGCTAATATTCAAAGCATTAGAATTAAGATGATGGCATATACACACAAATAACCATAAACACACAACATGCTCCAAAAACACACAAGTCCGGTTCATTATCTTTTTATTTATTAAGTCATATCCCGCTCTAATTCAACTTTCATTTGTTACACGAGAATCACCGCATGATCTCGCCTCGGTTCCTACTCACCGTCAAGGAATGATATTGATTCATCTGACCGTCTACCTGCCCGGGCTAGTTACCGAGAGCCCCCTAGCTCTCCACAAGAGCTTGACAGTGTTGTCACAGTCCGTTATCATACACTTGTGCCAATATCAAAATATAAAGGTCGTCCTATTTCCGGTTTCGGTTTTATAACATAAACAATAAACACACACCACCAAACACGCATCGAAACTAATACGAAGAATACGAGCTTAGTAAGTCCGGAGACTTACCTCGTTCCCAGCACTAACCCACAAAACACTCTTGCTTCCCTTGGTAAGAAGCCCACAACCTCCTCACAACAAGATATGTATCAAAACTCGCTTAACTCTAGAAGTCTAAGGCCTCTCCACAAATAATCTACGCAAAATCATTTGACTCTCATTCTCGGACCGCATCCTAGAATCTATAACGCTCACATCTCACTCAACGCATGAGGAGATCTCTCAACAACCTACTAACTCTCAAATGATTAAACTCAACAACCAAGAACAATGTAAAATCCTATGAGGTCCAACATGCTCATCACACTCTCCTCAAGCTAGGAACGAGGGATCGGAAAGCGAAAGGGGAATAACGAAGAGTCGGTACGGGATTGTGGAATAAATCCCGACACTCAACACCCCATGCCTGCGGGAAAACTGAGCCGCGCACGCAGAAAGATCGATAAACCGCTTGACAACCGGAATAAAAATTCCGGATTTTACATGTACTAGGCTGATTTACATATGGTAGATGTAAAGTGGAAGTGAATGATTGTGTGAATGCATTTCTCTCACAATAGTAAGATATGTGGGTCAATTGACTGCTTTACATTAGTACTTCTAGTGCTTGGATTTCATATAATGTCTTATCATTGAAATTTGCATGAGTCTCTTTGTTGTTGGATATCAAGAACTTCAAACCTTAAGTTCATATCAAAATGATGGATGATGGTTGCTCATCTGAATACTAAAATAAGAAATGTACTTCTAGTGATTGTGTGAAATAAGAAATGTACTTCCAGTGATTGTTGAATGCATTTATGTTTGATTGAATTCATTGACAAAAGATAATTTTAAGGGGGTAGCTTGTTTATGTTATGAATTGTAATGTGGTCCATTTTGTTGTACTGCAACAGAGAACATGGATTTGGACACTAGCGAGCAACTAGTTGGTGGCTACTACACATCATGGGGTTGAGGTTCCGAGAGTTTCTCTACTACTAGTAGATCCACAGACCCGGAATATCATGTATATATATGATCAATAAATTTTGTTATGAGACCAAAATATGAATTGTTATGAAACACTAATGTTCTTTATGTGATGCTTACTATCATCTTTTTGACATTGAAGATATTACTTGAAGACACTAATAACGAGTTGATAGACAAGCATTCAACCAACCCGGAGGTGAGAACTATACAAGAGATAGCACGTGATTTGAGGGAGCGTTTAGTAATAGTACAAAATAACCCTACATGCTCAAGATATGGATAATAATATGGGTGAAAAACACGTTAAAATGGATGTTATTAATGGCCAACGGAAGCTTGGCGGTGAAAGTGATGGTTGGCTATAGGATGATGCGATCACGTTAGTAGGGGTAGTGGTGTTGTTGGAGAGTGTCATGCAATTATGTGCAACATAATTCCAAAATAATGTACACGAAGGTTGAAGATGATTGTGAGTTAATACAAAAAAATTTAAAACTATGCATTATTTTACAAGTTAATGCATTAACATGTCTAAATGTGTCAAAATATATTACTTTATGTACATATTTGTTTTTTCCAATTAGTAAGCCCTTCAACAAGATTTGAATAAGTATGTGTGTAGATATAAGTGTTTTGGTGAGGAATTAAAAAAAAGTTGACACTAATGAATGATAAGTGTAATATATATTATACAACAAATGGTTTTATTTAATTTGTTTTTTGTTTTAGGAATACATTCACTTACTTTTTTTTTTTTTGGCGCTCATCTACCTTTGCAACATCCAAATTGAGGAGCCACACTCCAACATACATTGTCTAATGTTTATTTTTGTTTGGTGTCTAAAGTTGTCATGAAGGGTGTGTGTAAGGTTATGGGAGGTTTTTCTAGGAGATCTTTAATTTAGAGTTGGTGTTTCATGTGGTGTAGAGGCTATTCTCCATAGTGTTAATAGAGTTTTGAGTGGCCGTTATGCCGATGACTCTCTGGCCATGCTGACATTAGATTTTTCCAATGTCTTTAACCTAGTTTACAAGACTATTTTGCTTAGGGGGTTAGAGAGAGATTTCCATCTATCTCCTTATGGATTGATTTCTTATATGGTCAGGCCGCCCGGTTGTACATTGGAGATATATTCATCTGGTCGGCTACCGATGTGCAGAAAGGGGGCCCTTTGGGGCCACTCCTCTTTTCTCTTGTCTTGCACCCGCTTCTGCATAGGATGAGGGACAGTTGTAAGCCTCTTCTACATGCTTGGTATCTCGATGATGGTACAATTATTGGTTGTCTGAGGAGGTGGCTAGAGCATTTGATATCTTTCGAGAGTTTGGTCCGAGTTTAGGCCTTGAGTTGAATGTTCGTAAAACGGAGCTCTTTTGGCCTTCGGGTGATGGGTCGAAACATAGAGCTGGACTATTTCCTCATGCATTGCCAAGCCGATGTTGGGTGTTAAGTTGTTAGGTGGGGCAACAAGTAGAGATGAGAGAATTGTTAGACAGCTTGCCACGAATAGAGTTGTTAAGGCGGTTGAGTTAATGCATCTTCTTATACAGTTGAGGGACCCACAGAGTGAGCTTCTCCTACATCGTTCTTGTATGGGTGTTGCTAAAGAGTATTTTGGCCTGAGGACTTATCATCCGGAGCATTAGGAGAGTTCATCAGCTTATTTGATGTTGGCTTCGTAGAGTAGTCGAGGATATTGTGGTTTATGGGGGGGCCATTTTTTGGGGACCTTCAGTGGCGTCTTGCTTCTTTGCCTATTGGATTTGAGGGGGCTTGGTTTATACTCTGCTATGAAGACGTCTTCCTTTTCTTTTGTTGCCTCTAGAGTTCAGTCTTGGGAGCTCCAAGGTCACATTTTGCGGGACAATGGAGTTGTAGAAATAGGCTTTGAGTTTTATGGAGCTTTGAGCAATCTTTAGGCTTCTATTCCTGGTTTCGATCTTATGATTTTTATTGTCAAGAACACCGTACCCCCTAAAGCCCAACATGATTTGGCGAGTGCTCTTTTTTGTAAGACCGTGAAGGAGATGGAAGATACTTTTGATTTGACCCTTAGACAAAAAGCGGTTTTCAAGTGTCTACAAGGCACACATAGCCAAGATTTCCTTCGTGTCATACCCATTGATGGACTTGGGCAATGTATGTCCCCGGTTGAGTATCGCACAATACTTAAGTATCGCCTTATGATTCCTCTATACCCAGTTGATGAGATTTGTCCTATGCCAAATTGTCGAAGAATTCTGGATACTTTTGGGGAGCATGCAGTTCATTGTAAAGAGCTTCTTGTCTTCAAATATAGGCATGATCTGGTCCGTGATGCTTTGTGTGATGTGTTTAGGATAGTGGGGGTCTTGGTTAAGAAGGAGGCGCATGTGTCCTTCTTGACTGACCCACGTGAGGGGAGGTCCACCTTAAGGCCGGCGGATGTCTTGGTGTTTGGATGAGTGGGTGAAAAACATGCTTGGATTGATTTGATTGGAGTTTCCCCTCTTGTTTGTTTGGGTAGTGGGCCTTTTATGGTGGGTAAGGCGGCGGTTAATGCGGCTTCTGCTAAAGTGGCCAAATATGAGAGAGCTTGTATCGAAAACCAACATGTGTTTCTTCCGTTCGCTTTCGACACTTTTGGTTTTCTTGCGCCCGATGTTATTGGAATTCTCAAGAGGGTGCAACGGGTCTTGCATGACAAAATTACGTCTCCTAGGTCTTTTGATGTTATTTTTAGGAGGATTGGATTCGCTATTCAGACAGGGTTGACGGCACAACTTGTTGTCCATCTTTCTTGTAGCTTGATGTAAACTATATTATATTGTATTATAATTTATATATGATTGGTATTGCACGTACAGGTTCAGGAAATATGCTAGTTATCCAATTGAGGACTTTGTTTCGTTTTATTTGTTTATTTCGAATTATTTATCTTTTGTAAATATTGGTTAAGTAACCTAAATTATTACGGTAATATCACTCATTGAAATTCCATGTGAAGTTATAGTCTTACTAGAAAAACTTAAATGACCCTCAATTAAAAAAAAAATACTAGTGTTAATAAAATGGTCTTAAACATGCTAAAATGTATGGATTTTTAATCTATATCTTTAACGTTTCAAGAAATAATATTATTGAAAAAATAATATAATTACTCCACATCGATTATAGATTAGTTTAAAGTATTTGTATAATAATCTTTGTAGTATTGAATGTTGGGTGGAGGAGAAGTGATCGTAATGAAGTGAAATTATAACACTTACATTTAATTTTTTTTAGTTCAATACTAATGAATGAATTAATGTTAAAGAAATTTATGAGATACACAATTACCCAAAGTAATTACTTTTATTTAAGAATAGTTGTATAATAAACATCCAATCATCATCGCATAACAAAACGACACACTACCCAAAAATCTCCTAGAACAAGGAAAAAAACTAAACTAAAACTAGATTAGGATTAGGATCATAATTAACAAGACACTTGAACAGCTAGTCTTTTCTTGAGCCCTGCAACACAACTACTAGCCAAACCAAAAATCTTCTCAGAAATTTCCAAGCTACACATTTCCTTTCCAACACAAGCTTCCCTAACTATATTAAGCGCATCCTTGCTACTCTCGCATGTCCCTTGCAAAAAGTCTCCACACACACCCTTAGGATCACCAAAACTCGCAAACTCTATATGAGAAATGCGAGCCCCTCCTTGACATGAGAGAACGACGTTTGTCCCCTCCTCTGCATTAGCGCATGACTTTCCAACAGAAATTGTCTTAAATGCGATGTATGAAGGATTTCCTCCTATCTCCTCGAATAACACTAGGGTGTTGTTGTCTTCATTGAGAAAGTCGCGAGGAACATGATAGTATTGTTGGGTTGGTTTTCCACAGTTTGTGACACATTTAGGGTTCGAGTAGTACCCGCGATAGTCACATGGATCAACGCTGCAACCTTCGGTGTCAGCTAGGTAACTTGGCCAATATCGTCCAATGTTGTGTCCGTTAATCCATGCAATCCCTTTTCCCATACCTCTTAGGTCTACTACTACTGGATTTGTCCCCAATGGAGGCTTGAATGAGGTCTGTAAATGTATAGCATGCATATAAATTTCTTAATTCCTTAAAATGAGATATATATTGATGAAAATATTTTATTTACCTTGTACCAAGTCATCATCTTTTTGAGAGGAAGGTTAGAAGTTTGCCATAAAGTGTTTTGGTTATTTTCTCGGTACAGTTTCTTCTTGTCGACTCCATCCATACCGACCTTGTAACTCCATTTGGAGAAGGACAAGTCCTTGACAATGGTTTCGTCGCCTTTTTGGCTAACCAACTCAACTGGTCCAGGTACTCCGGTTTGAATCAAGTCGAATTTTGGGCCATAGTTTGGTAGTCCAACAGTTGCACTTAGTAGTGTGATGATATTTTTTCCTAGGACTAAGTTCACCTTTTGCTTATATATGTCGTCGAACACTCCATATGTCGCCCATTTCGACCCTGCAAGACATCCTATATAAGCATATTTTAAATGTATCATATTACATGTACCAATATGTTATTAGTGTATGTACTCACCAAGGTATTTTCCGTTCACGTAAGTATGAAGGATTTGACCACTTCCATTGACTCTAAGAGTCATGCTATTGCTCCACACGAGATCACTCTTGCTTAGGTACACCCTATGTAAAAAAAGTTATCTCATGAGTATTCATGATTGAAGTAAAAATCATTAATTGAAATTTTCTAAATTTCATTTCATGATTTATTTTACTTACTCGGTCCTGTACCACAAGTAGTCAGTAACATCACTAGTAGCAGCCTTCTGATCAATGAGAAGATTTGCAGTAAAATCAGCCTTCTTCAGTTGAAGAACCGATTCATAAATGTTCTCGGGCATCCACGACCAAGAGAAGGAAGCAGGTTTATCTTCAAAATTGCTCGCTTTCTTCACCATTATCGTTGTCTGCACGCCCACCTTTGCGGTATTATAGACTTCGGTTTGACAATCCGGGAGTATACTAACTGACCAAGCCGGGACATTATAATAGTTTCCTTCATACTTTACATTGGCATCGCTCGAGCTATTTGTATTTCCAAAGAAGCATCCTGATATCGAATCGGTACTATACTTCGTGAACTATTAAAACAAAGACAAACATATCAGATTTAATGTATTGCCATACAATTCTAGGCACATTAATTTTTTGTGATTGTAGATTCTATCGTACTGAGAGTCCGTTGCCCATGTCAATGTGGGAAATATTTCCATGCGTGAGAGTCTTCTCCATCGACTTCAAAGTTTCATGAAGCACCTTTAAATGACCCCATTTAGGTTGGTTCAAGTTACCTTCATGGATAAATGATATGCTTAATTAAATTCAATTAAATGTTACTATGTAGTTTAAAAAGTATTGCAAGGAGATAATACCAAATTCGTCAAGAGGTGCATCATAGTCATAAGACGTAGTGATGTATGGACCTCCGGATGTTCTTCCAAAGTTAGTGCCACCATGATACTATAAGTAGTGAAATTGAGTCATTAAAACAACAAAAATAATTTAAAATATCGGGTACAATACATTTGAGATTATGTTACCATGTAGTAGTTTTGGAATGTTCCTCCGTTTTGGAAGAAACGTGCAACGGAATAAGCAAGATCTTCAGCAGTTCTATGTGGGTCTTGTCCACCCCAGTTTTTAAACCTACAAAATTTGATTGTAATCTCAATACATGAATTACAAAATAAAAATGTATGTCTTGTCTAAGTAAAAACTCACCATCCCGTCCAATTTTCAGTCCACATCTTTGGGCTCTTGTTGTTGTTAGGAGTGAATTGATCACAATACCAACCATTGCATGTGTTGATCTAATTCGACACAAGCCACAATATAGGGTAAGAATGTGCTTTGGTTTTAAACATGATTTTGATTTATCTATATATACGAACCATAGATTCGGGAGCATCATCCTCTTGACACATAATCCATGGGACACCAATGTGTTGTGCTTCAGCCATGTTTGCGCACCAATCGATGTATGCCTTTCCAGCATCTCCATAGGATGATATCACATTACCATACTCATTTTCAATCTATCGAAAACAAAATTAGATGAATAAAAATATTAGGGTTCCATATAAATTAAAAAAATAGTACAAATATGAATAAGCTAAAACCTGGGCTAAGATGATAGGACCGCCTTGGGAAGCAAAAAGCTTCTCTTGCTTCACCATGTTGACGATCAAAGATGTGAAATTTTGCATCTCATTCTAAAATTACAAGTTGAACAAAGTTTAGTCATATATAATCATTTTAGATTCTGTAAGTACATTTATAACATGTTTTAAACATTAATTCCTTACCATAAATATACTGTTAGCCGTTCGCAGTTCAATTCCAGGGATGTTGTGCAACCATACAGGAAAGCCCCTATGGAATTATACATAGACAAAAACACAATATAAGGATCAAATCTTCAATAACAAAAATTTTACTTGTTTACGAGTACTTACCCATAATTCCATTCAGCACAAACATATGGTCCGATGCGAAGTATAGCGTAGAGTCCAACATCTTGGACCGTCTTCAAGAACCTAATAAGATCGTTGTTCTCGCTAAAGTCATATTGACGACGAATGGGCTCATGTGCGTTCCAAAATACATAAGTTTCAATGGCATCTAAACCTCCTTCTTTTGCCTTCTTGATTAGTTCTGGCCACATCTATTTTTCACATACAAGTAACAATATATCAATACTACTATAAGTATATAAACCAAGCATCAAACGGTATGATAGAAATGTTACCCCCGGTGTGCTACGAGGGTAGTGAATCGAACCAGACAATATCACACGACGTTGGCCGTTGATAGTTAAGGCTCGCCCATCATAAGAGACGTCAATAGAGAAAGCTTGGACGATGAGGCTTAGTAGTAAGAAAAGGAAAAAATGATAAGAAGACTTCATTGTGTGGAGAGGGGATGAATTGAGTGAAAATGAGTGTCAAGAATTGAAGTATATATATTTATAGATAGGGAGAGATTCATGGTTCCTCCAACAAATCATATCATCTTTTGGATCAATTAAAGTTTAAACAATTAAGATATACTAAATTAGGAACACATTTGCTTTAAACAATCCATTTAAGTATATAATTATAAAAGATGATAAATTTTCCAATAATAACAAATTATACACAAACTCCGTAAAGATCGAATTCTTTTATTCACAATCTAAACTAACTAGTTTAGTATCCCGTACTTATATTTGTTGAGTTAATTTTTATCTTGAAAATAGTAACAAAATGAGAAAAATAGTAACTAACTTGTGATAAAAAAAATAATCACAAATTGGAAAATAAAAATGTTTCTACGTACCTAATTTTAGTAATCCAAGACTACACATTAATGTTAAGCCATACAATAATAGTTGAATTAGACAACAAATCTTATATATATTAAAGTAGAAGATTCTATTGCGACGTGTCAATGTCATGTTTCTCAAAGCCTAAAAAATTATTGGGAGAATTTGACATACTAGGCTTTTTTGAGTTTTTGTTTAAGAAAGTGTACCCCAAATTTTTTACCACTTTCATTTAATGGTAGGTAAAAATTATTAACCTTTCTATTTAGAAAGAAATAATAAATGATGTTTTTTATTTGTTATATAAGTATAAGTTTTAAATTTTAATTACTGAATTTGTTTTCTTTTATTATTTTTCTTGCTTTTTTATTTATTTTTTATTTCTTTTTTATTTTCTGGAATGAATTTCTCATACCGGAATTTTTCATACCATAATTTTCATACCAGAAATTTTCATACCAGAAATTTCATACCAGAAATTTCATACCAGAATTTCTCATACCAGAAATTATTTTCATACCAGAATTTTGCCATACCAGAAATTATTTTCATACCAGAATTTTGTCATACCAGAACTTCTCATACCAGAACTTGCCATACCAGAAATTGTCATACCAGATTTTTTTTCATACCATAAATTACATACCAAAATTATATACCATAAAGTTACATACCATAAAATTGCATTTTCTCATACTAGAATTTTTTACACCAGATTTTCATACCATAAATTACATTTTGTCATACCAGAATTTTTTTACACCAGGTTTTCATACCATAAAATTACATACCATAAAGTTACATACCATAAAATTGCATTTTCTCATACCATAATTTTTTTACACCAGATTTTCATTCCATAAAATTACATACCATAAAGTTATATACCATAAAATTGCATTTTCTCATACCAGAATTTTTTTACACCAGATTTTCATGTATGTATAAGTCATTTACCATAGCCACTGCAATACTGTCAAATTTTAACACTTGTTCTTCTGATTTCATAAAGCTGAAAAAAAACATATGGTAGAAAAAAAAAGGCTTCCATGTATGTATAAGTCATTTACCATAGCCACTGCTTGGCATAAAATCATCGACACATACTGGACTAAAATAATACTCGTCGCTCATCGCTAGCTCTTTTTATTTAGTCAAAATTGATGCTCTTTCCATCGAGATGTTAATTGATTTTCTTCCAGCAAACACGCACATAATCAACAGAGAACCACGCCCAAGGTAAAGTCTAACACACAAAGGAAGAATGTATAAGACAGTACTTCAAATACACCGAGTAGTGGAGTTCTCACTATCAAATTGATCTAAAATAGTCACAGCTTAACAAGAACTCATAAACACGAACATAAACATACTGCTTACCTCTTTTTTTCATAGTTGATGACTTTTGCTCACTTGAAAAGGAAAGATTCTCTCTCAGATAAACACAAAGTTCACAAACACATATAACAAACTAAACATCCCTGATTGATCAAATATTGAATAAAATGAGAAACGAATTCTCAAATTTCCAGATTTTAAGTTATTTCTAATTCCATTCACAGTTAAATCGCAAAGCTACGCATACTAGGGAGAATGCACCAGCGCGATCAGAGACAAGAGATGAAGTACCAGATGACATAGAGAGTGAAAAGGATTGTCCAATTGCAATTCTCGGCCTCCTTGCGAACAACATCGAGAACA
Source organism: Fagopyrum esculentum (assembly GCA_033239045.1). Classification (NCBI taxonomy): domain Eukaryota; kingdom Viridiplantae; phylum Streptophyta; class Magnoliopsida; order Caryophyllales; family Polygonaceae; genus Fagopyrum; species Fagopyrum esculentum. The sequence goes on along the minus strand of BSUD01000002.1, from coordinate 24,405,227 downwards.
GCGTCGATCAGCTCAGCACCTTCGGTGTAGTGACCTTTAGCCCAGTTGTTTCCGGCACCGGACTGTCCAAAGACGAAGTTATCGGGTCGGAAAACCTGGCCGTAAGGTCCGGCTCTGATGCTGTCGACGACTCCAGGCTCCAGATCCATGAGAACAGCCCTAGGAACGAACCTACCACAGCTAGCCTCGTTGTAGTAGACATTGATCCTCTCAAGCTGCAGATCGGAGTCTCCCTGGTACCTACCGGTGGAATCGATACCGTGTTCGGCGCATACGACCTCCCAAAACTTGGCACCGATCTGGTTACCGCACTGACCACCCTGGATGTGGAGGATTTCTCTCATCTTTAGGATTTTCGGCGGAGGAGAACTCGGAATGGATCTAGGGTTTGGGAGACTCTGCTACCGAAGGGGAAGGAAGGAGACTGGTGGCAGCGGTTACGGCAAGGATGGGAAGCAAGAGATGGAAGCGAAGTAGAGGAGAGACGGAAGCGAAGGTTTTCGGCGCTTCATATTAAAACCAGAGGAGAGAGATGAGAGAGACGGTAAAAACCCTAGAAGTTGAACGGTAAAATGAAAATGGGGTCTATTTACTTAACTGAAAACCCAAAAAAGCCTACTTAGTATATGTATTCTTAAAAAGGCCTAGTTTCCAAATTAGCCCAAATAAAATTACTAACTAAAAAATAACAAAGCAAACTCAGGTTTTTATACATTCAATTTTTTTTCATTACATTTGCCATTAGCTTTTGAATAAAATAATTACATAGTAAAAGAAATTACTAACTACAATAAAAGAAAGAAGCAACTAAAATAAAATTACTAACTAAAATACAACAAAGCAAATTAAATTTTTTATACATTCAATTTTTTTTCATTACATTAGTATTTGAAATTTTGAATAGAACTAAATGAAAAAAAAAAAAGAAAAGAAAAGGGCTTGAACCGATTTCCCGGTTGCCTACGTATCCTCTTTGGGTTTAAGAGGAATCAAAGTCTACGTAGTTCTCTTACCTTTGCTTACCTTTTTTCGGACTTCCGAGTTGTTTTCGTAACCCCTTTACCTTTGCGCCTCGGACTCGGAAGTAGTGGCCGGATCATCAGAGTTGGAATCCGATTTTGTGTCATAAACGGGTGCATTCTGTTGTTTCCTCTTCTCCGCCCTTATCCAATCTTGAACACATACTTGAGCCTCCAATTTATCGGGCTTCAATTGACTCCTCTTGTAGCTTAGCATGTTTCCTCCTTGACTAAAAGCTTGCTCCACTGCCACCGTTGATGCGGGGACGGCCATAATTTGTTGCACAATTTTGGCCAATGTTGGATACTTTGGGGCCATCTTTTTCCAATATTATAAAACTTCAAAACTATCAATGTCACCATCAAAACTAAAACGACTAGTTAGATAATCTTCGAATTCTGCACTTGCAGATGAATGTCTAGATGTTTTTGTTGTTTTAGATAAAATTTGTTTAGCTTTAGAAAGAATAGAAGAAGAAGACGAAGAAGAGGGTGTAGGAGTTGTTTGGGTAGAAGCACTAGCACTAACACTAGTTTCAAATAAAGGAAGTAATTTAGCAATTTCAACACGAACACTACTAATAATAGAATTAACGTTCTTAATATAAGATAAACCTAAACATTCATAATAAGCATTTAAAAATTCCGTAACACCATCAATTTTTAGTCTAGGATCGAAAACGGCTGCAATAAGATAAACTAGGGGAACGTCTTCATAATATTTTAGCCATTTTGATTTCATTTCGGTTGTAGCATTTATAAGTGATTCTAACCTAAACCGGTTTGTAAAGCTTCGGCAACATTTACGGCTATTTCTAAAAAAACTACAAAAAGTTGGAATGTAAACATAACTCAACATATTAGTAGAATCACTAAAAACTTTTAAAACGCTACAAATATCAAAACAAGTTTGCCAAATACTTTCATCATCTAAAATAGACCAAGAAATAAATTGTGAGGAAAATTCTTGTAAAACATCTTTATATCTAAGTGCTTGACTAAGGAGTTTATAGGCTGAGTTCCAACGAGTTCTAATATCTTTTGAAAAAGCAATTGGAGGAACATTTTTTTCTATACAAGTTGATCTCCATTTTCTTCTTAAATCGGTTGAATGCCAAATATGTTCAATTACATCGGTTATAGGTTCTAACATTTCATGTAAAACTTTTAGGCCATCTTGAACACATAAATTTAAAATATGACATGCACATCTTTGGTGAGTAAAAGAAGTTTTTATAAGTTGACCCGCATTCCCCACCAAATGGTTAACGGCGCGGGTGTTAGCGGAAGCATTATCAAATGAGTATGAAAAAACACGATTTTGTAAATTAAATTATTGTAAAACCGTTCTTATTAAATTAGCAATGTTGGCGGCACTATGTCTTTCATTAAAATGTCGAAATGCAATAACAAATTTATGCAAGTACATGTCATTATCGATAAAATGTAAAGTAATGCCCATGTAAAAATGTTTTTGTGATAAAGTACTCCAAATATCACTACAAATTGAAACTTGATGCGAAAAAGATTGTAAAACCGTAAGAATTTTTTGTTTTTTTTGTTCATAAGATTGAGAAATTAATTTTGAAATTTGTTTACGAGAAGTTGGTTTATAAGCCGGTTGAAGATAAGTAGTGTTATATTCTCTTACTTTAATAGATTCCGCATAAGAAAATGGAAAAGCTTCGGATGCAATTAAGTTGTCTAATCCTAAAGATTCATCAACATGATTATAATTAAATAAAGAAGATTGAGAGGAAGAGGATGCAAACCCGTGGGACAATTGAGTTTGTCCCCGTATTATTCCGAACTTCTCCGGATGCGTCTTTTGCATGTGGGTTTGCAACGTCCTGTATCCGCCCTTCGCCTTCCACTTGTACACCTTCGGACAATAATTGCACGAAACTTGGCAATAATCGTCCATCACCGGACCCTTCTTGTAATGCTTGGTGAATATGTCGGAGGTGAGCATTTTCGGTGGAGGGGCTTGTCGGAATGACCCTTCACCTTGTGGAACTTGTGGCATTTCCGAATCCGGCATTTGAGTCTCGCTTTCTTGTGTGCTAGGAAAGAAAGCGGGACTAGGAGTGAAGTCGTAGTCGTTTTGATGATCCGGGTTTGCCATTTCGAAAGATCGAGAATACGAGATTGAGAGTAGTAGTAGATAGATGAGAATGTTGGTGTGAGATAAATGGAAGAATTGTATGGTATTTATAGGAATTATTGGTAGTTATTTTAATTTTTTTTTATTACACTAAATTTTTTAAAAATAAATAAATAAATACACATCCAACGGCTCTAAGAGCCGTTGGAATGTGGGGCCCACCGGCTATTAGCCGTTGTGGGCCAAAGAGCCGTTGGCAAATGCCAACGGCTCTTTTTTTGCCAAACCGCCGGTTTAGGCAGTAAAAATAAAAAAACGGATAAACCGGCGGTTTTACCGCCGGTTTAGGCTTGGTCTAGAACCAAACCTAAACCTAAACCGTAAACCCCCGGTTCAACCAAACAGGCGAACCTAAACCGCCGGTTTGGCGGTTTGGTTTGACCGGACCCACCTCTAAGCTAGGTGAATATAAATACATCATGTGGTAAAATTCGACGTGGCTTTAGATAGTGATATCATTTGACAAAACCAAGGTGATTTAATGTGGTGATTACAGGTGGTCTTATTCGCTAACGATCCATGCTAGTTTAGGATATTGTGTTGTATTGGGCATTTCATGGTGGCGTTGGATGAAGGTATGAAGGAGTGGAAGAAGTCCATTTCTTAAGTTTTGGTTAAGTATTGGGCCATCATCAGCTAAAGGAAATGCATAGTCAATTAGTCGCTAAAAATTATGTTTATAAAAAATAGACAGACATCAAAATTAATTTAGAATTTTAAACATAAATTATTCACTTTAAATTCACTTTTTAAATTTAAGATATTGACTTTAAATTTAAGAAGTTTTATCAGTAATAGTATTTACTTTAAATTTGCGTATGCAACTTCTTCATGTTACAATTTTGAGACATTTTTTTGGCTATTAGCCTCCCAAACGTAGTGTTCTGCTCAACCTCGTTTCCACCGGATGACAACCGCATCACCGTTGTCCACCTTCCTTTATTTTGTCTCGTCCTGTTGATTCTTACACGGAAGTAGCAAGTTTAGGGCCGGGCATGTTGTCCGTAATTTTATTCTTCTAGTCTTTCTTGTTTTCTTTTTGTGTTCTCTTCGGCTCTTGTTTCCGTGTGTAATACCCAAGGCTATCCATTGAAATTCAGAGGCCCGTGTTAAATATAAGACTAGTATAGTTTCCGTGTTAAGGTTAGGTTATACTTTTGAAGTTTAACAGATAAATATAAAGTAAAAATTATAATTTATAAAACATTTTCAAAGTATGATATTTTCAAAGTATGATACTGATTTTAATTAATTAATTCGATAAAAATATTATTAAATTAATTAGATAAACATAAACATAGACTAATATAAATGATATTATATATCTTTTTTGTTTACTCTTATAAAATATAAAAATGTAAAAATAAGTTAATATCAACTAACTATTTTAGAAGATAACAAGTGAGATTAAAGTTTTAAA